>CM063507.1:35663947-35666447 GCA_032207245.1 Pardosa pseudoannulata
TCTCAAATATAATCCACAGGCAAGCAGTTAAAGTGAATAACAATGTCTCGCATTTTAAATGTAGTATTAAATGTAGCGGAATCCCTACAATGGCCATCCTATATTTTTGAACCTCAAGCAGAATAACAAACCTTCGGTTATGGAACCGTCATCACTTTTATCTCAAATATAATCCACAGGCATTAAAGTGATTAACAATGCCTCTCATTTAAAAGTTTCCAACTAGATCCAATCATAATGCACGCAATACTATCACCAAATGTAGCGGAATCTCTATAATGGCCATCCTCTTTTTTTTATCCCTCAAGCAGAATAAAAAACCTCCGGGTAAGGAACCGTCATCATTTTTTTCTCAAATATAATCCACACTCAAGTAGTTAAAGTGAATAACAATGCCTCGCATTTTAAAGTTTCTAACCAGATCCAATCTTAATTACGCAATGATATCACCACATGTAGCGGAATCTGTACAATGGCCATCCTCTCTTTTTCTCCCTCAAGCAGAATAACAAATCTCCGGGTAAGGAACCGTCATCACTTTTTTCTCAAATATAATCCACAGGCAAAAAGTTAAAGTGAATAACAATGCCTCGCATTTTAAAGTTTCTAACCAGATCCAATCTTAATTACGCAATGATATCACCACATGTAGCGGAATCTGTACAACGGCCATCCTCTCTTTTTCTCCCTCAAGCAGAATAACAAATCTCCGGGTAAGGAACCGTCATCACTTTTTTCTCAAATATAATCCACAGGCAAAAAGTTAAAGTGAATAACAACGCCTCGCATTTTAAAGTTTCTAAATAGATCTAATCATAATATAAGCAATGATATCACCAAATGTAGAGGAATCTCTACAATAGTGATAATAATAATGTAAGCAAATGTAGAGGAATCTGTACAATAGCCATCCTCTCTTTTTCTCCCTCAAGCAGAATAACAAATCTCCGTTTAAGAAACCGTAATCACTTTTTTCTCAAATATAATCAACAGGCATTAAAAGGAATAACAATGCCTCGCATTTTAAAGTTTCCAACTAGATCCAATCATAAAGCACGCAATTCTATCACCAAATGTAGCGGAATCTCTATAATGGTCATCCTCTCTTTTTCTCCCTCAATCAGAATAACAAATCTCCATTTAAGAACCGTAATCACTTTTTTTTCAAATATAATTCACAGGCATTAAAGTGAATAACAATGCCTCACATTTTAAAATTCCTAACTATATCCAATCATAAATTATGCAATGCTATCACCAAATGTAGCGGAATCTGTACAATGGCCATCCTCTCTTTTTCTCCCCCAAGCAGAATAACAAATCTCCGTTTAAGGAACCTTAATCACTTTTTTTCTCAAATATAATCCACAGGCAAGGAATTAAAGTGTATAACAATGCCTCGTATTTTAAAGTTTCTAACTAGATCCAATCATAATATAAGCAATGCTATCACCAAATATAGCGGAATCTGTACAACGGCTATCCTCTCTTTTTCTCCCTCAAACAGAATAACAAACCTCCAGGTAAGGAACCGTCATCACTTTGTTTCTCAAATGTAATCCACAGAAAAGGAATTAAAGTGTATAACAATGCCTCGTATTTTAAAGTTTCTAACTAGATCCAATCATAATATAAGCAATGATATCACCAAATGTAGAGGAATCTGTACAATATTGATAATCATAATGTAAGCAAATGTAGAGGAATCTCTACAATAGCCATCCTCTCTTTTTCTCCCTCAGGCAGAATAAAAAACCTTTGTGTAAGGAACTGTCATAACTGTTTCTCAAATATAATCCACAAGCAAGGAGTTTAAGTGAATAACAATGCCTCGCATTTTAAAGTTTCTAATTAGATCCAATCGGATTGTACGCAATGCTATCTCTAAATGTAGCGGAATCTGTACAATAGCCATCCTCTCTTCTCCTCCCTCAAGCAGAATAACAAAACTTCGGGTAAGGAACCGTCATCACTTTTTTCTCAAATGTAATCCACAGGCAAGGAATTAAAGTGAATAACAAAGCCTCACATTTTAAAGTTTAAAACTAGATCTAATCATAATGTACACAATGCTATCACCAAATGTAGCGGAATCTCTACAATAGCCATCCTGTCTTTTTGTCCCTCAAACAGAATAACAAACCTTCGGTTATGGAAACGTCATCACTTTTTTCTCAAATATAATCCACAGGCATTAAAGTGATTAACAATGCCTCTCATTTTAAGCTTTTCAACTAGATCCAGTTATAAGGCACGCAATGCTATCACCAAATGTAGCAGAATCTCTATAATGGCCATTCTCTCTTTTTCTCCCTCAAGCAGAATAACAAACCTTCTAGTAAGGAATCGTCATCACTTTATTCTCAAATATAATCCACAGGCAAGCAGTTAAAGTGAATAACAATGTCTCGCATTTTAAATGTAGTATTAAATGTAGCGGAATCCCTACAATGGCCATCCTATATTTTTGAACCTCAAGCAGAATAACAAACCTCCAGGT
>CM063507.1:35673947-35698947 GCA_032207245.1 Pardosa pseudoannulata
GTGAGAGAGGTTCCTCAGTTGATCCTCACAGTGTAATAATCGTTATTTTTAATTTTTTTCAAAAAGGAAAGCTCACTATTTGAACGTTATAACAGACAAAATACGGATAATAGTTTAAGTTACCTGAGATACATCAGTACTTACACAGGTGTGTATGGTACCCAAACTGTAGTTTTAGCACTTTAATTTTACAACTTGTTGTCTTTAGAAACGTTTGAGACAGTAGCATTAAAAGAATTTCTGTCTAGGAGACTGTTGTAATGTACTAACAACCTTAACACCAGTGCTCATTTACCAAAGTAGCTCATTAAAGTAGCCCCTTTTGTGAAAGCTGGCATTATTTTTAGTCCCTGCCCCCATAACTCACGGTTACATCTCTGTGCGAGCTTGACCGTTACGCCGCCCTTCCGTGATCTATACCTTCTCTGCAGGAGTCCCTAAACTCGACGTGAACAATCTAAGTCCTAAATTGCTCTAGGAAATTTCTCCAACAGCTGTGCATGCACGTGCAGTTCATCGTGGGAAAGTACCTCAGTACAGAGACAGAAGATCATGCCTAAACTGTCGTTTTACAACTTTTTACAGTTTACTACTTTACAGCTTTTACAACTTTGTGTCTTTGAAAAAGCTATGTTTAAGAGACAGTCGTCTACAAGAATTTTTATCTAGGGTAAAGAGACGTAAACGAAAGTCGCCTCTCCAACAAGAGATATTGCCTTGCCGCAGACTCCCCGATGGATTTCTTTCACTCGGCAAAACTAAAGGTAGCCCCCCTTCTCCCTTTCTTCAGAGATCAGCTGCTGGTAATCCAATCCCCTCCGAAAAAGGAATCCTCTACATACAAAATTATCCCCTTTCGTCGGTGGTTTGTCGAAAAACCACCTACACCCTTCTTCAATCCACCGCCGCCCTGCAAAAATAAGACAAGTCCGAAGACTTTATGAGCCCCATAGCTGACTTATGGTTGGTTGGGAGCACTACGGTCTACTTTTTTGTAACACGAGGGCTAATGAGACCGGTACCTACAGCTTAAAACCGATTCTGAATGGCTATGAACACTCATGCTACATAGGGACTCGAACCCACGAACTCCAGTTCAGAAGATCATTGCCCTAACGATTCGGGCAGCATTCGGTCGTATGGCATATATTACCCAAAATATGATAAGTTGTAGGGTCAAAGAGTCGACTTCCAGTATAGGAAGGGGTGCACAGCTGCAAAAACGGATTGTTGGTCAAAATTCCTTACAGTGATTATTCATTTTTAGGCATTAAATTGTTAAAATAATTGTTAAAAATTAATAAGATATTACAATATTACTATATCAAATATATCCCAAATCATATTACAATATCAAATATAACCCAAAATATGCCGGGTTGCGGGGTCAAGCGGTCGACTTCTAGATGTAAGAAAGTGTACACAGCTGCAAAAACAGCTCGTCGGTAAAATATCCTTACAGTGATTATTCCTTTTTAGGCATTATATTATTAAAATAATTGGTAAAAATTTATAAGATATTACAATATTACGATATCAAATATATCCCAAATCATATTACGATATCAAATATTACCCAAAATATGCCAAGTTGCGGGGTCAAGCGGTCGACTCCTAGATAAAGGAAAGTGTACACAGCTGCAGAAACAGCTCGTGGGTAAAATATCCTTACAGTGATTATTCATTTTTAGGCATTATATTATTAAAATAATTGGTAAAAAATTTATAAGATATTACAATATTACGATATCAAATATATCCCAAATCATATTACAATATCAAATATTACCCAAAATATGCCGAGTTGAGGGGATCAAAAGGTCGATTCTCAAATATAGAAAAGTGTACACAGCTGCAGAAACGGGTCGTGGGTAAAAGTGATTTACATTTTTACACACTGATTATTCATTTTTAGGCATTAAATTATTATAATAATTGGTAAAAATTAAAAAGATATTACAATATTACAATATCATATATAGTTTTTGTTTATATATATAGACAACTACATGTAGAGACAACTAAGTATATATAGACAGCTTTAATGGAATTGTTAATTTCTTACACAGTTCAGGCAAAGTTTGGGGAACTTTTTATATTTTGCACATTTTCTACTTATCGGTATTTTACAGCTAGAACCAACATGTACAGCTTTGTTTCCACACTTGGAGTCTTAGTAATTCACCATTTTTTGCCAATGCACAGATTCCTCAATATTATATTTTCATAGATTTTTATGGATATAAAATAAGGAAAAGTCAAGAAATTTATTTCAATTTCATGAGTAACGTTTCAAGAAAATTGAACATAAAACAATTTTTTGGTCAAAATGATCCATCCCGCGTTTCTAGTGTTAATATGTTTTATCGTGGAAATATAGTTCAAGCTACATGGGGTCACAGCAGGGTTCCACATTTCCTTTACATCGTTATGTAAGTTTGAAGAATTACGTGATGTATTTTTGAATAAATTGTACTGGGTCTTTTAAAACCAATGCATTACAGCAAACGCGGCTGAATATTTTAAAATAAATAGGATCTAAGGTTAAATATGGTAATTATTCTCCTCATTTTTCAATTTTTCCTCAATATCTAAACACTACTGTAAAGTAAGAGCGGCTATAATTTTCTCCTTTATCGAAACCTACCTCGCTATCGGGACTTCCTCATATGGTAATAAATTCTCCATTAATACAGCATTTACGGTTGATAAATGAGCTGTTAATTTTCCCTTTTATCAAGCCACTATTGATGTGCAAATAGGATAAGTTTCCTCGTTATTGAATTTCACCCATTCATGTCATCAAACCATTATTGACTGATGAATATGGCTGTAATAACTCCCAGTGATAATACTACAGAGGCTGCTCACACATTTTTAGACGATGTATATTGTAATCACAAAACTGAATTACATACAATTCTTGTGTTTGAAATGTTCTATTTGATAGCCCTCATTCTGAACTATCTTGCGACACTGTAATTTCCAGGATAATAATGCCTTTAACCTCTAAGCGGTTCGCACGTACAATTCCACCAAACCGGTGATGACTTCAAAACGTACAATTTTCGACCTCCGAAAATGCTCCGAAAATGGATGTAATGTACATTTTCGCCAGTGCTTTACCCCATGGAGTTTTGAGGTAGGAGGGTCAGGTCGATTGTTTAGGAACTGCACCCCTCATTCACTGGCATTTCCCTGAGACTCAAAGACGCTGATAGCTTCTCATGGCTTTGTAAATCTCTATTTCGAAGTATTTCGTTTGCGGTAACAGATGTATCCCTAATTGCACAAATTAAATATCTTGGATGACTTTCGTAAAAAAATATAAAGTATCTCATACAATATTTTTATTTGTACTTTTAGAATCCATTATTTCTTATGAGATAATATTCGAGACTTGACGAGCTTTATGTGTATTAAAATTAATCTATAATATATATTTATATATCAGTATATAACCGGAAGTAAAGGGGCAATAACGAGGTTGGGTTTTCCATATTCCATTCTAGTCGGCAAAGGGTGAAGGTAAAAATCATAGAACTCTTTGGCCACTGACATTAACATATTTTGGAGAATTTTTTTCTAGATGTGTTCCACTCGGAGGGTTAAAAGTGTCAGAAAAGGTATTCTATCCCATTCCTTCTGAACAGCTTTCCAGAGTTCTTGTAAGGTTTGTGGGACGACGTTTGGATAATGCAGATTTTAAAAGTCCGAAAGCACAAAAATCCATTGGTGATACATCGGGAGATTTAGTAGGGATATCAGTGAAGGGTATGACCTTGATATAGGTTTTTTGTTCCATTTCTTTTAGGAAATTTACAGTGGATTTTGATGTGCGACTGCTAGCTTTGTCTTGATGGAGTTCCACATATTGATGGCACTGCCAGTAAAGCGATGGTATTTCATTCAGAAAAATAGGCGGTAAAATATGTTCCTGATAGTATCTGAGTTAATTTTGACATTTTTAACTCTCTTTATTTTTAACTTGCCGTTGTATGAAAAACTAGCAGCACTCATGAATCCCTTAGAAAAACTTTCTTTCAATTCTTTGAACCATGTGCTTAAAATTTTTTTCTCTCATTTTATGATAATAAATGGCTCTATTTTTCTGTTTCAATCATTTAAATATACCCGTGATTCATCTATTGGGACAATTGTATTCTATTTTTCTTTGGATAACTGTTTTTCATACAGAATTCTGCAGTGTGTTCTGCGTTGAGCGATATGCTTTAGAGAGAGACGATGCACATTGCATTTTTACGCTTTCTTTAGATTTAAATCAGAGTTTAACATTTTGTTTACAGTGGACACAGAGCATTTTAATGATTTTGCAACTGTCTTTTGACTAGGGAGATTTTCTTTTAACATTAAACAGCGTACCTTTGCAATAGTCTAAGATGTTTCTCCTTGGATACTTGTTTGGAATTTTTGTCCCACTTGAGGCTCCAATTTGACTTTTATTTTTCTCTCTTTTTGACGATATTACCTATCGACGCTTTAGATATCCCAAAACCACGACTCTCACATCGTTTTTGGATAACAGAATATGAATACTTCTCTTTTGAATACTTTTACTACAACTAAGAATATAATTATTCATTCAGAACTGAACCGAAATCTGGAAAATTTTTATTTTTGACGGAACGAAAACCAGAACTGAACAGGTATAATTTTTTTAGTTGAACGGTAACGAAAAATACACGGGTCGAAGCCTGGTTTAAAAGCATTCACGAACCCTATAAGAATTCTACTTTTACTACAATTAAGAATATAATTATTCATTCGGAACTGAACCGAAAATAGGAAATTTTTATTTTTGGCGGAACGAAAACCGGAACTGGAGAGATATAATTTGTTTAGTTGAACGGGAACGAAAAATACACGGGTCGACGTCTGGTTTAAAAGCATTCACGAACTCTATAAGAATTATACTTTTACTACAACTAAGAATATAATTATTCATTCGGAACTGAACCGAAAATAGGAAACTTTTATTTTTGACGGAACGAAAACTGTAATTGAACAGATATAATTTTTTTAGTTGAACGGGAACGAAAAATACACGGGTCGACGTCTGGTTTAAAAGCATTCACGAACCCTATAAGAATTATACTTTTACTACAACTAAGAATATAATTATTCATTCAGAACTATATAATTTTTTTAGTTGAACGGGAACGAAAAATACACGGGTCGACGTCTGGTTTAAAAGCATTCACGAACTCTATAAGAATTATACATTTACTACAACGAAGACTATAATTATTCATTCAGAACTGAACCGAAAACCGGAAACTTTTATTTTTGACTGAACGAAAGCTGGAATTGAACAGATATAATCTTTTTAGTTGAACGAGAACGAAAAATATACGGGTCGAAGCCTGGTTTAAAATCATTAACAGACCCTATAAGAATTATACTATTACTACAAATAAGAATAATTCATTCGGAACTGAACCGAAAATAGAAAACTTTTATTTTTGACGGAACGAAAACCGGAATTGAACAGATATAATTTTTTTAGTTGAACGGGAACGAAAAATACACGGGTCGACGTCTGGTTTAAAAGCATTCACGAACCCTAAAAGAATTATACTTTTACTACAACTAAGAATATAATTATTCATTCGGAACTGAACCGAAATTAGGAAACTTTTATTTTTGACGGAACGAAAACCAGAACTGGACAGATATAAATTTTTTCGGTGAACTGAAACGACAAATGTACAGGTCGAAGCCTGCTTTAAAAGCATTCACGGACCTTATAATGATGGATATATTCATATCTGCGAGGCATATTTTGGGAACCATAAATTATGGAAGAAATCAGGTCGAAATTTAAAAGCATTCACGAAGATAGTTATACTAACAAAAAATAAATTGTCATTAAATGCTGACCGAAATAGGATTTTTGGGAAAACCCGATCGACCTATAATTTTTTTTTGAACGGAACGAAAAATGCGGGTCGAATCTGGTTTAAAAGCATTCACGAACCTAAAAGAATTATACTTTTACTACAATAAAAATATAATTAGTCCATTCGGAATAAGAAAAGGAAACTTTATTTGACAACGAAAAGATAGTATTTTTTGAACGAAACGATTTAGGTCGAAGCCTGTTTAAAAGCATTCACGGACCTAATAATGATGGATATATTCATACCGAGCATATTTTGGGACCATAATGTGGGGCAGTGACGAATTTCAGGACCATGAAAAAAATTAATTTTAAATTCCAGTAGGCAACATTCAAGAAATAACCATATAGCCCTCGCGGATCAGTCGCTATTGCAAATATTTTATTCCAAAAAATTTAGTCCCGGAGGAAAAAAAAAAGTTTATTTTTTTTTTTTTAGAATTTTAGAGAATGACAACAATACCATTACTGTTTATTCATAATTGTTTCATCCAGAACCAATTATTCTCCCTATTTCAACTAAGAAAACTAGCATATGTCATATGACGGATTAATTTTTTTAATTTTCAGAATTTAGTCTTATGAAGAAGAAAAAAAAAATTGTTTATTTTTTGGCTAAGAATTATCTCGTACACGCTCATAATTTATCTTCATACTACAGCCTATACGTGAATGCAGTTTGATATGAATTTATTTTAAAAAAATAATTCAAAGTTTTCTTAGCAAAGTAGAAATGATAGTTAAGTTCTTCACATTTTTTTGTTGCATTAATGAATGTAACTAAAGGAATGAATTTATCATTTCTACTACACCCTGGGTAGATAGAATTTGTTGTTAATACCAGAGATAAAATTTTCATTGCAACAAAAATAATCGATGGTTAAATTTAAAATTATTACATATGTACCTAATCTATTATTTAAGCCAAATATAAAAGAAAAATATTTACGTAATATCTAAGTTCAGTGATAAAACGTATGAAAATAATGCAGAAAATATTTAAATAATTTTAAAAAAATAATAACTAAATGAGATGGTTAAAGTAATGACGTCATAATGCTGAAAAATGTTATTTTTACATATTTATTTTTTGATAAATTGATAAATTTAATAGCCTACTCTTAACCGGGGAAATTAGGGCTTAAAATAATGACATTAAATGCTAGGGGGGAAGGGGTAGATTTCGAACGTTGCTAACCCTAACTCATCAAGAATCCCATATGGTCGCCTCTATCCATCCAGGTACAACCGCTTCATAAATTCGAATTTCGCTTAGTTTGGAGCTCTATGGTCTACTTTTTTACAACATGATATTGAGACTGGTACCTACTACTTAAAGCCGATTCGGAACGGCTACGAACATCTATACCCAGAGGGGTTCAAACCCACGAACTCCAGAAATGAAGGTCAGCATCCTAACCATTCGCTTGATCCTTGCTTCAGCATTTCTCAGTAACAAAAAATTGATTTGTAATTCTATCGAAGAAAATTACATAAATATTTTTCTCTTATAATTGAGTACTTCTCCTACACTACACTTTAAATGACGAGATTTTTACAAAGTGGGGGATCGTTGAACACACTTCGGCTTCATAGGGAGGCTTTGAGTGCATTTCGTCTCTATAGGGGGCGGTAGCTTAAAAAAGGTTGAGAATCTCTGCTGTAAGTCAAAGCTTACTTAGTTATGTTCACATACACACACACACACACACATAGTTATTTTCATTTATTTTTTTCCAATGTGGGGGCACTTGCTAAATGATTATTTCTCCTAAGTAGATATATATGTGTGTGTATGTGTAATAAGACGAAGTCAACCGCACGAAGTGATCTTCGTCTTATTACACACACACACACACACATATATATATATATATATATATATATATATATATATATATATGTGTGTGTGTGTGTGTGTGTGTGTGTGTGTATACATATATATATAGATATATGTAATAATATATATTTATATATAGATATAGATATAGCTATAATAGATATAAATATATACATAAATATATATATGCATATATATGCATATATATATGTATATGTATAGATATATAGATATAATATATATATATATATATATATATATATATATATATATATATATATATATATATATATATATATATATATATATATATATATACAGTAGAACCTCCATAAGTTGACCACCTAAGGGAGTGTAACTAAGTGGTCAACTTAGGGAATTTTTTAAAAATATTTACTATAGTACAATATTAGAAAAAAGTTAGTAAGCTTTTTTAGTATTTTTTAAGGAAAAATTTAGAAAAAAGTTAGCACTTACTCATTTTTATTTTTACTGAAAGTACAAATCTTTACAAATTTTGAAAGAATGATTCAATTTTTGTTTGAGTCCTCTTTTTGTTCATTTGGTAACTGCAAAAAGCAATTTCAAAGTTTCCAAGTCCATTAAGCATGCTTGAACATTTTTCTGCAGCGATATATTTAAGTTGCTCCATCATGAGCTTTACATCGTCTTCCTTCAGAGTTGGGTAGTTTTCAGTTTCATCGTCACTTGGATCATCATCCTCTTCGCCGTCCGTTTCTCGTATCTTAGAGTCCTCGCTGTGCTTAGTCCCAGAGAGTATCTCACTGAAGATTGTCTCTGGGTCTGGTTCAACACATGTTACTAACTCATCGTCCATGGTAACATAATCTTCAAAATTAACTCCATCAAAAACTGGCAAGGGAGATCGAGGAAGCTCATCCTCTTGCACCGATGTTGTAGCTGTAAGAAATCCAGCTTTCTTGTAGCAGCTCTTAATCGTGGCTTGAGTAACTTTATTCCAAGCGGAATTAATCCAATGAACAGCATTCAAAGCATTTACTGATGCAGCTGTTGATGATTCCAACGCAGAAGGGCCACAGGCTTGTGCTTTCGTGATCACCCATTCCAGAAGTTGAGCTCTGTAGTTCACTTTGATGGACTGAATAATGCCTTGATCTAAAGGTTGGGTTTTCGAAGTTGTGTTTGGAGGCAAACATTTTAGCTTCTATTCCCATTGGGGTGGTTGGGGCAGTTATCCACGGTAAGTAGAACAGACCGCTTCTTTTTCCTCATTTCTGCGTCAATTCCTCTAACCCACTCTTCGAATAAAGCACTGGTCATCCAAGCGGATTTATTCGCTCTCCAAAAAACAGGAAGGTCATCAGGTTTTACATTTTTAAATGCACGGAGTTTTGCGGTTTTTCCGATCACCATAGGCTTCAATTTTTCTCCTGTCATACTAACACATAGAAGAACAGTAAAACGCTGTTTTGAAAGTTTTCCTCTTTTGCAAGAGTCACCCTTCATTACTAGACTTCTATCAGGCATTGCTTTAAATAAGAGACCACATTTATCAGCATTAAGAAAATTAAGAAGATCCACATTCTCCTTTAATTTAAATTCTCTTAGAGCTTTTCTTTGAGCCATTTTTAATAAAAATATGCAAATAAACGACTGGTACTGCCACGACGAGATGTCCAGAAAAAAAGAACAGAACGTGTTTCACATGTGAGCAATACACGTTGTTTTCCAACTCTGAGTAGTTCGTTCAATGCTACACCGCTACACACTTACCCCACTCTCCTGGCCTTTTCCGACAGATTTCAGCAATTACAGCCAATCCAAAAAATTAAGCATGCAAAGGGCTAGACTATCATTTCTCTTTAACAAAAGGCTAGGTACTCTCTGGTATTTCCCTCCCATAGTACCATACTGGAAGTGAACAATGAATGAAGCACCAAAGAGGGGGGGATCGCCAGTGTTGTTCAGATATTCTGACTGACTGATAAAGACATTCCTGGAAACCAGGTGGAGAACAGTCAGAGGAAATATCTAATTCAAGAATACATCAGTGGTCAAGTTACAGAGAGCAAAACCTACCAAAAATTGGTCAACATACAACTTACGGAGGTAGTCAACATAGAGAGGTAAATCGCCATTGAAAATGCGTTTTGACCGTTCAAACTAATATATATATATATATATATATATATATATATATATATATATATATATATATATATATATATATATATATATATATATATATATATATATATATATATATATATAAATATATATATATATATATATATATATATATATATATATATATATATATATATATATATATATATATATATATATATATATGTATATATATATATATATATATATATACATATATATATACATATATATGTATATATACATATATATATGTATGTATATTTATAGATATATAGATATAATATATATAGATATATATGTGCATATATATACACACACATACACACACAACACACACACACATATATATATATATATATATATTATATATATATATATATGTGTGTGTGTGTGTGTGTGTGTGTGTGTGTATGTGTGTATGTATGTATCATATAGAGCCAAAATAGAGTCGCCAAACCCGATTGATTATTAATGAATTGCCTTCTAAAAATTAGAAAAATAAAAATGGTGAAGCAGAATTTAAAGCGAAATAAATATTCCAAATTCAAACAAAACTACTATTTGAGGACTATGGTCCTTTCTGAAAACAAAGGCCCTTTGGTTATAAACAGGCTTCCCTATTTTTGTTGTTTTAAATTTTTTGATCTTTGAATTGTTCAATGAATTATTAGATGAACAATAACTTATAAGGTTAAGGATAAATAACTAAAAGTTTTTCACTCACCAGACCATTGCATGTAGACACGGCAACGTGTGAATAGGTCACATTTCCTTTGATATTCCCATGGAAGAAGCAATGCCTCTGGTTGTGTTTGGAAGACTGTATGTGGCTGCTGGTGCCTCTCCGCTCCACAACCATTCCTGGACCAACCAGTCTGTGGTTGGGACTCAAGTCCAGCAGCGCGCTCGCGCCCTCAATTTCAATCTGAAAATGCACTTTATCACTGTCCAAGGACCTCTTGACACGGCCATTGGCGGCAAAATGCGTCACGTCGTGTGATAGGAACTGTCCATCGGGTGTCACTTTGACCGGTGTCACTAACTCGAAGTGATGAATTTCTTGAGAGAGGAAGTCGGCTGGAAAAGAAAAGCACAAAAATTAGAATTTTGAAACCCCAAACACAAGTGATAAAAATAAATGAAATACATTTTAAAACCGTTCTCAAAATGTTTGAAGCAAATTCTCGAAGAAAAACTTGGAGTCCACTCTTGCCTTTTCAATGCTTTGTCCAAAGCATTCGCAATGTAGAATCTTTAGGATAGCAATAAAATCCAAAATTTTCACCTTTTTTGAAACGCTTAGTACAGCCATATGTACAACAGCTTGATACCATTTTCAGATAATTGACAAAATTAAAACCCCAATAACAAGAACAATCCTTAGGAAATTCAAATGTTTTGCCAACGAGACAAAATATTCTTAGAACCAATGATTAGTTGCTCAAATTTATATACATAGAACCAAAGGTTATTTGCTCAAATTAGAAGGTTCTAACTCTTATACGTCGAAGAAAATTCTTTATTGTCTTAATTGATTTACTCGTTGCAAGTGGTGACGTTGTCTTGCTGAGCTGATATAACGTAACTTTAAATTTTAGTGAAGTAAACATGTACGGGCATGTACAAAACACAGTGCTTTTAGTTTTTTGGGCATGTACGTACATGTTAGAAAAATGTACTTCATTCGTATAAATTAGGTATTTAAAAATATCCAACTAACTTTAATATAAGGCATTTTTCGGATGTAAACTACGAAAGGTTTGTAAATTGAATAACTAGCGCAGTTCATAAACCACTACAACATAATACAGATTTATCTAATGACAGTTTGCTACATGATCACTATTCCCGATGAGCATAAAGTAAGAACAAAAGAGTGTTTATCTACAATATGAACTCAATTTCGTATCAAATTAACATTTCAAAAATTCTTTCAGAATCAACCTGAATTGTTACACAAAAATTCCTCTAGATTGATGAAGAAAGTTTGGAATGCTTAGTTGAAAGACAGACATATATACATACATATAGAAAATTTTCTACATAATATTCTCCATATTGTAAAGATAATGTTAAAATCTTCGCCATATTGTTTTTAGGGCCGACGCCGACTCGAGAGCAGTCTTCGATATCTACAAATGATAAGTTGATTCCAGTTGTATTCCTTAGGCATTTATTAAATTGTATAAAATCACTTAAACAAGACCTATTTTCCATGTGTTTCTTAATGAGTTTTAATTTCTTCTTTCTCAAACATTAGGCCAAAGTAACATTATATTTACACATATATGATAAGAATGGATGCTATATTCTTCGTAAGCACTACAGCCTGTTACAGGCCAGTGCTGTTTTTTCCAAGTTTCCTCGGCCTGAATCTATTCAGCACAATAGCCCTCCATTTATCTTAAGATCTTTTTCGACATCAGTGATCTATCTAGTAGGTGGTCTACTTTTTCACCTTTTTCCCTCATTTTCACATAAGGTTATCTTTTTTTCCTGGGAATGCATCAACATGTTTAACCAGGTGTCTCAGCCATCTGATAAGAGACGCTTTTATAACTTTGACAATGTCAATTTTACAGTTTTTTTCAAATTTCTAGTAAATTTCAAGATTGTAGAAAATTTACTAGAAAACTTTACTAGATAAGGATACCTGTTTTGCAGGGAATTCATCAACATATCTAGACAGGTGTCCCAGCCATCTGATAGGAGATTCTTTTATATATAGAAAACGCCTTATAGGAGATGTTTTTATAAATTTGACAATGTCAATTGTACAGTATTCTCCATATTTTTATTAAATTTCATGATTGTAGAGAATTTACTAGAAAAGCTTACTAAATAAAGTTATCTTTTTTGTAGGAAATGCATCAAAATGTCTAACCAGGTGTTCCAGTCATATGATACGAGACGCTTTGACAATATCACTTGTACAGTATTCTCCATATTTCTAGTAAATTTCAAGATTGTAGAGAATTTACTTAAATTCGAAAATTCTTAAATTAGAAAAGGTTATCAAATAAAGTTTTTTTTTTTCAGGGAATACATCTACATATCTATCTACACAGGTGTCCCAGCCATCTAATGAGACGCTTTTATAACTTTGACAGTGTCAATTTTACAGTATTCTCCATATTTCTAAACAATTTCATAGATTAATTTAAATTTTTCTTAAATTCGAAAATATAAAGTTAAATTAGTTTTTAAAGGTTATTCTATATTGTTAAATGGCACTTTTCTTTATAATTTTTATAACTATCATTGATTCTAATACCTATTAGTTAACAGTTACATATTTCCTTAGAGTTTCAGGAGATTGCTAAACAGAACATTTTCTCTTTACCTTCAAGAATTAAGAATTAATTTTTTTTTATTTCTAAACTGAAAATTGAGAAGTCCAAATAACACTATACTGTAACTAATGGGGATATAGATAACTAAATTCGTTGTGCATCCAGTCAATTATCGTTAAACTGAAATATTAGTGGATAAAATCGGATATTAGTGGACAAGCTTTGATTTGTTTAATAACTAAATATAATTTATGCTTACAGAAATAAATATTTCTATCATTAATGTTTAATGCAAAATTGTTTAATATTGTGTAAAATGAAAACATTTAATTAAAGAAGCAACTAAAAAGTTCTTAAGTCAAAGTTTTATTTGGAAATTCAGTTATCATTACGACTAAATTACTCTCAGAATTTAGAATTACTCTTTGCCTGATGTTAATTTCGACATACTTCAAGTTTGGAGACTTTCAAAAACATATATAAAGGTTTAAGGATATAAATATTTGTTGTAAATAAAAAAAACAATTAATAAATTGTACAAATGAAATCACTTAACATTCTTTACCATTTTGTTTCTACCGCATGCCATTTCGTTATTTTCAATGATTAAGTAACAGGTCTATTAAGTTAAGCAATACATAATTCCTTAGAGTTACAAAGAAAAGGCTGCGACCTAAAGAACATTTTCTCTTTACCTTCAAGAAACAAAATTAATTTTTTTTTCAAAACTGAAAATTGTGAAATCCAAATATCGCTGTAAAGGATAGAGATTTTAACTAATTAACTTTGTTGTGTATTCTGCCAATTATCGTTAATTTAAAATATTAGTGGATAAAATAATAAAACAATCATTTTTTTAATTAAATTCAATTAATGCTTATATAAATAAATATTGATATCATTAAAATTTTATGTAAACAATGTAAAATTAAAACACTACAGATTCCAGGAAAATATATAGTCAAAGTTTTATTTGGAAATTCAGTTATCATTACGACTAAATTACTCTCAGAATTTAGAATTACTCTTTGCCTGATGTTAATTTCGACATACTTCAAGTTTGGAGACTTTCAAAAACATATATAAAGGTTTAAGGATATAAATATTTGTTGTAAATAAAAAAAACAATTAATATATGAAATACTTAACATTCTTATACCATTTTGTTTATAACGCATATCATTTCGTAACTTAGTTATGTAACCAAACTATTTAGTTTAGCAATTACGTAATTTCCTTAGAGTAACAAAGGAGAGGCTGGACCTTAATGTAATATTTTCTCTGTACCATTATAAAACAAGAATTTATGTTCTTTATTTCAAAACTGAAAATTGTGAAATCCAAATATCGCTGTAAAGGATAGAGATTTTAACTAATTAACTTTGTTGTGTATTCTGCCAATTATCGTTAATTTAAAATATTAGTGGATAAAATCGTAAAACAAGCTTTGCTTTGTTTAGTAACTAAATATAATTAATGCTTACATAAATAAATATCACTATCGTTAATGTTTAATACAAAAAATGTTTAATTTTATGTAAAATGAAGACATTTAATCATAGATGCAAATAAAAAGATCTAAAGACAGCTTTATTTTGAGAACTACGAGTATAATTATTACTAAATAACTCTCAGAATTTAGAATTACTCTTTGCATGATATTAACTCCGGCATACTTCACGTTCGGAGACTGTTAAATAACCTTGTAAAGATTTTCAGCTTTAAATAACTGCTGTAAATAAAAGAAACAAATGAATGAATTGTTCAATTGAAAACATTTAACATAATTTATAAGTTTGTTTATAACGCATATCATTTCGTAACTTAGTTATGTAACCAAACTATTTAGTTTAGCAATGAAGTAATTTCTTTAAAGTAACAACGTAGAAGCTAGGACCTTTAAAAACAGCATTATATCTTTACCGTTATAAAATAATTCATTTTCTTTATTTTAAAACTGAAAATTGTTAAGTCCAAATACCGCTGTAACAGATAGAGATTTTAACTAATTAACTTCGTTGTGTATTCCGCCAATTATAGTTCATCTAAAATATTAGTAGATAAAATAATATTTTCTATGTTTAACAATTGAATGCAATCAATGCATTTATAAATAAATATTGATATCATAAAGTTTTATGTAAACAACGTAAAATTAAGACACTAAAGGTGCAATGAAAATATATAGTCAGTTTTTAATTTAAGAGTTCCAAATATCCTTAGTACCAAATAACTCTTATAATTTAGAATTATCCATTGCATGTGTATTGACTGCGTCTTACTTCAAATTCGGGGAATTTAAATAACCGCGTAAAAATTTTCAGTTTTAAATAACTGCTGTAAATAAAAGAAACGAATGAATTGTTTAAATGGAAACACGTTCTTTATAACTTTGTTTATAGAGCATATCATTTCGGAACTTCTTATGTAACCAGGCTATTAAATTAAGCGATTACGTAATTTCCTTAGGGTAACAAAAGAAAATGTGCGACCTAAACAGATAATTTTCTCTTTACCTTCAAGAAATAAGAATTAATTTTTTTATAGAAAAATTAAAAATTGGGAAGTCCAAATAGCACTAGAGTGTAACTTATAGAGATTTAAATAATTAACTTCGCTGTGCATCCCATCAGGTATCGCTAATTTAAAATATAAGTGAATAAAATCGTAAAACAAGCTTTGCTTTTTTTAAAAAACTAAATATAATTATTGCTTACATAAATAAACATTTCTATCCTTAATATTTAATGCAAATAATGTTTAATATTATCTAAAATGAAGACATTCAATTATAGAAGCAAGTAAAAGTGTCTGAAGTCAGTGTGTTATTTGAGAGTTCCAACTCTCGAAATTACTAAATTACTCTCAGAATTTAGAATTACTCTTTGCATGATATTAATTTCGACATACTTCACGTTCGGAGACTTTCAAAAACATATGTAATGATTTAAGGATTTAAATAGCTGTTGTAAATAGAAGAATCCAATTAATATATTGTGCAAATGAGAACACTTAATATTCTTTATCATTTAGTTTCTAACGCATGCCATTTCATTATTTTGAGTGATTAAGTAACAGGTTTATTAAGTTAAGCAATGAAGTAATTTCTTTAAAGTAACAAAGGAGACGCTAGGAACTTTAAAAACACATTTTCTCTGTACAGTTATAAAATAAGAATTCATTTTCTTTATTTCAAAACTGAAAATTGGGAAATACAAATATCTCTGTAAAGGATAGAGATTTTAACTAATTAACTTTGCTGTGCATTCTGCCAATTATCGTTAATTTAAAATATTAGTGGATAAAATAGTAAAACAATCTTTTTGTTGTTTAATAATTAAGTTCAATTAATGCTTATATAAATAAATATTAATGTAATTCTAATTTAATGTAAACAATGTAAAATTAAAACATTAAAGATGCAAAAAAATATATAGTCAGTTTTTAATTTAAGAATTCCAAATATCCTTAGTATCAAATAACTCTTAGAATTCAGAATTATCCATTGCATGAATGTTGATTGCTTCTTGCTTCAAATTCAGGGAATTTACATAACTGCGTAAAATTTTTCAGTTTTAAATTGCTGCTGTAAATAAAATAATCAAATGAATCAATTGTTCAAATGGAAACACTTAACATTCTTTATAATTTTGTTTATAGCCCATATAATTTCGTAACTTTCTTATGTAACCGGGCTATTAACTTAAGCGATAACGTAATTTCTTTAGTGTGACAAAGGAGAGGCAATGACCTAAACAAAAAATTTTCTCTTTACCTTCAAGAAATAAGAAATAATATTTTTACTTCAAAACTGAAAATTGTGAAGTCGAAATAGAACTACAGTGTAATTGATGAAGATACTTAATTTCGTTCTGCATCCCGTCAGTTATCATTAATTTAAAATATTAGTGAATAAAATCGTAAAACAAGATTTGCTTTGTTTAATAACTAAATATAAATAATGTTTATATAAATAAATAATTCTATCATTAAAGTTTAATGAAAAAATTGTTTAATGTTATGTAAAATGAAGACATTTAATTATAGAAGCAGGTAAAAAGAACTTAAGTCAGTGCATCTTGTAAAGTATTGTTAATTTAAAATATTAGTTGATAAAATCGTAAAACAAACTATGCTTTCTTCAATAATTAAATTAAATTAATGCTTATATTGTAGATATATATCAATGGTTAAATGTATTATATATAAATTGATATACATTAATGCCTATATTAGAGATATATAAGTATGCTTATATTATAGATACGGATTTAACTAATTAACTTCTTTGTGCATCCTGTAAATAATTGTTAATGAAAAATATTAACTGATAAAATCGTAAAACAAACTATGCTTTCTTCAATAATTAAATTTAATTAATCCTTATATTGTAGATATATATCAGTGGTTAAATGTATTATAGATAAATTGATATACATTAATGCCTATATTAGAGATATATAGGTATGCTTATATTATAGATACGGATTTAACTAATTAACTTCTTTGTGCATCCTGTAAATAATTCTTAATTAGAAATATTAACTGATAAAATCGTAAAACAAGCTATGCTTTCCTTAATAATTTAATTTAAATAAGGCTTATATTATATATATATATATATATATATATATATATATATATATATATTAATGGATAAATTTATTATAGAGATATTGATATACATTAATGTCTATATTAGAGATGTATAGATATGCTTCTGTTATAGATACGGATTTAACTAATTAAACTTGTTTGTGCATCCTGTAAATTACTGCAAATTTAAAATATTAGTGGATAAAATTGTAAAACAAGAATAATTAAATTTAATTAATGCTTGTATTATAGATATATATTAATGGTTAAATTTATTATGGATATTTTAATATACATTAATGCCTATATTAGGTATATATAGATATGCTTATATTATAGATACGTATTAAACAACTTAACTTCTTTGTGCATCCTGTAAATTATTGTTAATATGAAATATTAGCGGATAAAATCGTAAAACAAGCTATGCTTTGTCTAATAATTAAATTTAATTAATGCTTACATTATAAATACATAGATATATGTTAATGGTTAAATTTATTATAGATATATTGAAGTACATTAATGCCTTATTAGATATATATAGATATGCTTATATTATAGATACGGATTTAACTAATTAACTTCTTTGTGTATACTGTTTTTGTCTTTGTGTATACTGTAATTAATTTCATTGGGCATCCCGAAATATCGTTAATTATAAATATTAGGGGATAACATCGTAAATTAAGTTTCGCTTTGTTTAATTATTCCGATTTAATTAATGTTTGTATAAATAAATATTGCTAACATTGTAAAATGTTGTGCAAAAAATATATATGAAATATATGAAATATTGTTGAAAGTAAGGATATTTATAGTCAGTTTTTCATTTAATAGTTCCAACTATCACTCTTACCGAATTACTTTAAGAATTTAGAATTCATCTTTGCATATAGATTACGGCTATCTTCACATTCAAAGAATTTCAATAGCCGCGTAAGTATTTTCGGTTTTAAATAACTGCTGTAAATAACACAAACAAATGTTAAAATTATACAAATTTAAACACTTTACATTCTTTATCACTTAGTTTATACCGCCTATCATTTTGCAACTTTCAATGCTTAAGTAATCGGTCCATTTAAGTTAAGCGATTAAGTAATCCTCTTAGAATAACAGGGGAGAGGCCGGCTTCGGGATTTCCTCATTCTCGAACACATAATTTTCACTGCACCTTCAAAAGAAGCCAGATCCAGAAAACGATTTCCCAGGCACACATCCTGATGTGTTCTCGATATCACAGCTTGTATCTCCCGCAATTACAGTTATTTGAATTTCGGCACAATTTATATTCATTAAGTGGAGGCAGTCATTCTGCTGGTCGTAAGAGGATACTATGACCTCTCCAGTGCCTAGCGCGAGTGTTTTTTTCTCTGCGGTGTGTACTACCGCCTTCAAATGCCGCGCAAGGTCAGCTGCTAACAAGATTTTCCGAACGGAATCAAGCGTGCTTTCGGATCACTTTTGTCATTTAAAACGTAAACGTTGCCCGTTTATTTGGCGTCGTTTAGACGCAAAAGTATTTTCACGGATGGCTCGCAAATACGCGGCTATAAAGGATATTTTAATATACATTAATGCCTATATTAGGTATATATAGATATGCTTATATTATAGATACGTATTAAACAACTTAACTTCTTTGTGCATCCTGTAAATTATTGTTAATATGAAATATTAGCGGATAAAATCGTAAAACAAGCTATGCTTTGTCTAATAATTAAATTTAATTAATGCTTACATTATAAATGCATAGATATATGTTAATGGTTAAATTTATTATAGATATATTGAAGTACATTAATGCCTTATTAGATATATATAGATATGCTTATATTATAGATACGGATTTAACTAATTAACTTCTTTGTGTATACTGTTTTTGTCTTTGTGTATACTGTAATTAATTTCATTGGGCATCCCGAAGTATCGTTAATTATAAATATTAGGGGATAACATCGTAAATTAAGTTTCGCTTTGTTTAATTATTACGATTTAATTAATGTTTGTATAAATAAATATTGCTAACATTGTAAAATGTTGTGCAAAAAATATATATGAAATATATGAAATATTGTTGAAAGTAAGGATATTTATAGTCAGTTTTTCATTTAATAGTTCCAACTATCACTCTTACCGAATTACTTTAAGAATTTAGAATTCATCTTTGCATATAGATTACGGCTATCTTCACATTCAAAGAATTTCAATAGCCGCGTAAGTATTTTCGGTTTTAAATAACTGCTGTAAATAACACAAACAAATGTTACAATTATACAAATTTAAACACTTTACATTCTTTATCACTTAGTTTATACGGCATATCATTTTGCAACTTTCAGTGCTTAAGTAATCGGTCCATTTAAGTTAAGCGATTAAGTAATCCTCTTAGAATAACAGGGGAGAGGCCGGCTTCGGGATTTCCTCATTCTCGAACACATAATTTTCACTGCACCTCCAAAAGAAGCCAGATCCAGAAAACGATTTCCCAGGCACACATCCTGATGTGTTCTCGATATCACAGCTTGTATCTCCCGCAATTACAGTTATTTGAATTTCGGCACAATTTATATTCATTAAGTGGAGGCAGTCATTCTGCTGTTCGTAAGAGGATACTATGACCTCTCCAGTGCCTAGCGTGAGTGTTTTTTTCTCTGCGGTGTGTACTACCGCCTTCAAATGCCGCGCAAGGTCAGCTGCTAACAAGATTTTCCGAACGGAATCAAGCGTGCTTTCGGATCACTTTTGTCATTTAAAACGTGAACGTTGCCCGTTTATTTGGCGTCGTTTAGACGCAAAAGTATTTTCACGGATGGCTCGCAAATACGCGGCTATAAAACATCCGGTAAAGAATTGGGTATCAACAGTGTCGCTTATAGATAATTGAGAAAATTGAAAATATATGATATGAAAAGGAAATATATGATAATAAATATAAGAGTAAAGTAAATATAATGTAATGTAGTAAGAATAACAATATAAAGTATAATAGAATAATAAATATTATGTATATAGTAAGAATAAAGTATTTTAATGTAAAATAAGAAAAAGTAATATTATATAATGTAAAATAGATTATAAAGCTAATATTATAAATAATAAGAATAAAGTAAAATTTTAATGATAATAAGAATAAAGTAATTATTATAGTGAAAAATAATAAGAATAACGCAAGTATTTTAATATAAAATAATAAGAAAAAAGTAAATATTATAATGTAAAATAGAAAGAATAAAGCTAGTATTATAATATAAAATAATAAGAATAAAGTAAATATTAAAATGAAAAATAGCAAAAATAATATATATGTAGAATAATAGAAAATCAAATATAATGTAAAATAATAAGAAAAAAGTAAATATTATAATGTAAAATAGAAAGAATAAAGCTAGTATTATAATATAAAATAATAGGAATAAAGTAAATATTATAATGTAAAATAGAAAGAATAAAGCTAGTATTATAATATAAAATAATAAGAATAAAGTAAATATTAAAATGAAAAATAGCAAAAATAAATTCAAATATTATAATGTAGAATAATAAGAATAAAGCAAATATAATGTAAAATAATATCTATAAAGTAAATATTATAATGTAAAATAATAAAGTAAATATTATAATGTAAAATAATAAGAATAAAGTATATATTATAGTATAAAATAATAAGAATATTATAGTATAAAATAATAAGAAAAAATATATATTTTAATGTAAGATTATAAAAATAATATAATGTAATATTGTAATGTAAAATAATAAAGTAAATATCATAATGTAAAATAGTAAAAATAAAGTAAATGTTATAATGTAAAATAGTAAGAATAAAGCAAGTATTATAATGTAAAATAATAAAGTAAATATAATAATGTATATTAATAAGTATAAAATAAATATTATAATGTAAAATAATAAAGTACATATCGTAATATAAACCAATAAGAATAAATTAAATTATAATGTAAAATAATAAGAATAAAGTAAATATTATAATGTAAAATAATAAAAGTAAATATTATAATGTAAAATAATAAGAATAAAGTATATATTATAGTATAAAATAATAAGAAAAAATATATATTTTAATGTAAGATTATAAAAATAATATAATGTAATATTGTAATGTAAAATAATAAAGTAAATATAATAATGTATATTAATAAGAATAATGTAAATATTATAATGTAAAATAGTAAGAATAAAGCAAGTATTATAATATAAAATAATAAGAAGAAAGTAAATATTATAATGTAAAATAATAAATATAAAATAAATATTATAATGTAAAATAATAAAATAACTATATATTATAATGTAAAATAATAAGAAGACAGTAAATATTATAATGTAAAATAATAAGAATAAAATAAATATTATAATATGAAATAATAAGAATAAAATAAATATTATAATTATGTAATAAATAGTATAAATATAAATAATAATAATATTATAATAAAAAAATAGCAAAAATAAAGTAATATTAATGTAAATAATAAGAACAAAAGCAAATATAATGTAAAATAATAAATATAAAATAAATATTATAATGTAAAATAATAAAATAACTATATATTATAATGTAAAATAATAAGAATAAAGTAAATATTATAATGTAAAATAATAAGAATAAAGGAAGTATTATACTATAAAATATTAAGAATAAAATAAATATTATAATGTAACTAATAGAATAAAGCAAATATTATAATGTAAAATAATAAAGTAATATAATATAAAATTATAAAAATAAGTAAATATTATAATGTAAAATAGTAAATAAGCAAGTATTTTAATATAAAATAATAAGAAAAAAGTAAATATTATAATGTAAAATAGAAAGAATAAAGCTAGTATTATAATATAAAATAATAAGAATAAAGTAAATATTATGTAGAATAATAATAATAAAGCAAAATATAATGTAAAATAATAAATATAAAATAAATATTATAATGTAAAATAATAAAATAACTATATATTATAATGTAAAATAATAAGAAGACAGTAAATATTATAATGTAAAATAATAAGAATAAAGGAAGTATTATACTATAAAATATTAAGAATAAAATAAATATTATATAGTAAGATTATAAGAATAAAGAAAATATTGTACTGTAAAATAATAAAGTAAATATCATAATGTAAAATAGGGAAAATAAAGCAAATATTATAATGTAAAATAGTAAGAATAAAGCAAGTATTATAATATAAAATAATAAGAAAAAAGTAAATATTATAATGTAAAATAATAAATATAAAATAAATATTATAATGTAAAATAATAAAAATAAAGTATATATTATAGTGCAAAATAATAAGAATAAAGTAAATATTATAATGTAAAATGATAAGAATAAATCAAGTATTTTAATATAAAATAATAAGAATAAAGTAAATATTATAATGTAAAATAGCAAATATAAAGCAAATGTTATAATGTAGAATAATAAGAATAAATCAAATATAATGTAAAATAATAAAGATAAAGTAAATATTATAATGTAATATAATAAAATAACTATATATTATAATGTAAAATAATAAGAATAAAGTAAATATGATAATGTAAAATAATAAGAATAAACAAGTATTATACAAAAAGTTATTAAGAATAAAATAAATATTATAATGTAAAATAATAAAAAAAAACTATATATTGTAATGTAAAATAATAAGAATAAGGTAAATATTATAATGTAAAATAATAAGAATAAAGCAAGTATTATACTATAAAATATTAAGAATAAAATAAATATTATGATGTAAAATTATAAGAATAAAGCAAATATTATAATGTAAAATAATAAATTGGTTCAAAATTAGCAAAAGTAGCAAAATTATTTTTGTGGGTACAAAAATAACGGTATATACAGGAAAACGAACCCGAATGTTCTTGTCTACTACATAGATTCTGGAAAAAAATGAGACAAATAAAAACTAGTCTTTACATCAGTCGATGCAGAACCACAGAACAGGAAGTTGTTTAAAATAATCAATTTAGATTTAAAATTAACTTTTTATTTATCCTTCAGAAAATGATATTATATATATATATCTATATATATATTATATTATATATATATATATTGTGTGTGTGTGTGTGTATTACATATATATATATATATATATATATATATATATATGTGTGTGTGTATATATATATATATATATTTACATCAGTCGATGCTGAACCACAGAACGGGAAGGTTAATTAAAAAAAAATCAATTTAGATTTAAAATTAATTTTATTTATCCTTACGAAAATGATATTATATAAATGTATATTTATATATTATATATATCTATTTGTTTATTTGTCTATTCATATATTTGTTTATATATTTCAATATAAAATACGAGAAGTTAGTTAAAAAATTAAATAATTTTCGATTTATTGATGTCTAACTGAATACCTAAATTTAAGCGAAAAACGCCCGCTCCCGGTACAATTCCGCTACGAAATGTACCGCACACAATGTGTTAATACTATAATTGCTAAAATACCAAAAGTGACAAAGTATTTTAATTCTTTTTTATGAAATCAGCCATTACCTCTACTTTTACTGTTTAAACTGGCAACAAATATATGAAAAATAAAGTTGTGTGTAATGTTAAAACCAGTACCTCTGTTCAAGTGTACTAAGAAAAAAGAAGCTTTTTATAAAGGTAATTATCCTTAACGATTAAGTTTAATCACAACGAAAATGATTGCTTAATACTGTTACGAATTTCGCAAGTTTGCATGTATTTTTGCCGTATACTGTGTATTATAATGGGTAAATCATGTATTTGGCGAGATATTGGCTCGTAGGCGATGTTTTATATTTTAAGTTTTATAATTATAGCCAAATTATATTTACTTTCTTGGCGACCGTTTGTATAGTATTTCTAGAATATTCCAGTTTCTATATAAATAAATATATTTTAAATAAGTGCTGTACTTTTTTATTCTTTCTATATTAAGTTAGGTGAGAAATTTGTATATAAAGATACGTTGTTTTATAATATTTTATGAACTATCTTTAGCCAGTTCTCGCGGTGTTGGCTGCTGTATTCGTGTTTTCCCTGCATTACGAATAAAGTGCTGTTATTTTTGCTGTCTTAATTCAAAGTCTACTCAGTCCACGAACTCTACGCTTCATAAATTGGTAACAATACTAAACTTATTCTGATGCCAAAATCAACAAATTT
>CM063507.1:35706447-35711447 GCA_032207245.1 Pardosa pseudoannulata
GATTCGGATTTACAAACGTCGCTATAAAAATACTTTAATTCTAAACTATTTTTAATCTTATAAAAAAACTATTAGTAAATATTGTTTCAACCATTATGCAATAGTCAATAAATGAAATCTAAATTTCTGTTATGTTCTACTTCAGAAGTAAAAATTCTGAAAAAAAAAATAACATTCAATTAAAAAAAGAAAATGTCTGATAAAATAAAATGTCTCTTCCAGATCACATCAATTTCTGAAAGAGTACATTTGATAATAGAGATATCATGCTAACAAGTCTAAATTTACAAAACTGACTACGTAAAAGATATTTAATTTTAAAATGTTTTAAATCTTGTTATAAAAATTATTTAAAATATCGTTCCAAGTAATTTGCAATAGTCAATAATTGAAATCAAAATAGCTGTTATAGTCTACTCCAGACAACTCTGCAAAAATAACGTTCATTTAAAAAAGGAAACGTCTCATAAAGTAATAAAATTTCTTTCAGATTACCTCAAATGACATTTCTGGAAGACTATACAAAATAGAACTCTCGTACTAATATATCCGGAATTACAACTGTAAAGATGTAAAAATACTTTAATTCTAAACTATTTTTAATCTTCTTAAATTACTTATTAGTAAATATTGTTTCAACCAGTTTGCAATAGTCAATAATTGAAATCTAAATTTCTGTTATATTCTACTTCAGAAGCAAAAACTCTGTAAAAAAAAAAAAACATTCATTTAAAAAAAGAAAATGTCTGATAAAATAAAAATATCTCTTCCAAATCACATCCATTTCTGGAAGAGTACATTTGATAATAGAGATATCGTGCTAACAAGTCCAAATTTACAAAACTAACTACATAAAAGATATTTAATTTTAAACTGTTTTAACTCTTATTATAAAAATTATTTAAAATATCGTTCCAACCAATTTGCAATAGGCAATAATTGAAATCAAAATCGCTGTTATATTTTACTCGAGACATTAAAACTCTGCAAAAATAACGTTAATTTAAAAAAGGAAACGTCTCATAAAGTAATAAAATTTCTTTCAGATTACCTTAAATAACATTTCTGGAAGACTGCACCTCAAAATAGAGATATCGTGCTAATATATCCGGATTTACAAAGTTGAAGATGTAAAAATACTTTAATTCTAAACTGTTTTTAATCTTATTAAAAAAATCATTACTAAATATTTCTTAGACCAGTTTACAATAGTTAATAATTGAAATCTAAATTTCTGTTATATTCTACTTCAGATGTAAAAACTCTGCAAAAAAAAATAACGTTCATTTAAAAAAAGAAAATGTCTGATAAAATAAAAAATATCTCTTCCAGATCTTATCCATTTCTGGAAGAGTACATTTCTGGAAGAGATATCGTGCTAACAAGTCAAAATAGAGAACTGTTAAACTGTTTTAAACTGTTTTAACTCTTATTATAAAAATTATTTAAAATATTGTTCCAACCCATTTGCAATAGTGAATAATTGAAATTAAAATCGCTGTTATACTCTACTCGAGACATTAAAACTCTGCAAAAATAACGTTCATTTAAAAAAGGAAACGTCTCATAAAGTAATAAAATTTCTTTCAGATTACCTTAAATAATATTTCTGGAAGACTACACCTCAAAATAGAGATAGCGTGCTAATATATCCGGATTTACAACGCTGACGATGTAAAAATACTTTAGTTCTAAACTATTTTTAATCTTATTAAAAAAATCATTAGTAAATATTATTTAGACCAGTTTACAACAGTCAATAATTCAAATCTAAATTTCTGTTATATTCTACTTCAGACTTAAAAGCTCTGCAAAAAGAACGTTCATTTAAAAAAAGAAAATGTCTGAAAAAAATGAAATATCTCTTCCAGATCACATCCATTTCTGGAAGAGTACATTTAGATACATAATAGAGATATCGTGCTACCAAGTCCAGGTTTACAAAACGGACTTTGTAAAATCGCTTTAATTTTAAACCATTTTAAATCTTATTATAAAAATTATTTAAAATATCGTTCCAACAATAGTCAATAATTGAAATCACAATTACTGTTATATTCTTCTTGAGACATTAAGACTCTGCAAAAATAACGTTCATTTAAGAACAAAAGGGAAACGTCTCATACAATAACATTACCTCCAATAACATTTCGGTAATACATCTGAAAATAAAGATATCGTGCTAATACATCCGGATTTACGAAGTTGGAGCTGAAAAAGTGTCTTAATTCTAAACTATTTTTAACCTTATTAAAAAACTATTAATAAATATAATAGTATAATTAATTAGTTTGCAATAGTCAGTAATTGAAATCTAGATTGCTGTTATACTGTATTTGAGATATCAACAAACTGCAAAAATAACGTTAATTTAAAAAAAAAGAAAAATCTCATAAACCAAAAAATCTCTTTCTGATCGCATCCAATAACATTTATGGACTACATCTGAAAATAGAGATGTCGTGCTATTAGATTCGGATTTACAAAGCCGTCGCTATAAAATACTTTAGTTCTAAACTATTTTTAATCTTATAAAATAACTATTAGTAAATATTGTTTCAACCAGTATGCAATAGTCAATAAATGAAATCTAAATTTCTGTTATATTCTACTTCAGAAGTAAAAACTCTGAAAAAAAAACCCATTTAATTAAAAAAAGAAAATATCTGATAAAATAAAATGTCTCTTCCAGATCACATCCATTTCTGGAAGAGTACATTTGATAATAGAGATATCGTGCTAACAAGTCAAAATTTACAAAACTGACTACGTAAAAGATATTTAATTTTAAACTGTTTTAACTCTTATTATAAAAATTATTTTAAATATTGTTCCAACCAATTTGCAATAATCAATAATTGAAAATCACTGTTATATTCTACTTGAAACATTAAAACTCTGCAAAAAAACGTTCATTTAAAAAAGGAAACGTCTCATAAAGTAATAAAATATCTTTCAGTTTACCTTAAATAACATTTCTGGAAGACTACACCTCAAAATAGAGATATCGTGCTAATATATCCCGATTTACAAAGCTGAAGCTGTAAAAATACTTTAATTCTAAACTATTTTTAATCTACTTAAAAAAACTATTAGTAAATATTGTTTCGACCAGTTTGCAATAGTCAAAAATTGAAATCTAAATTTCTGTTATATTCTACATCAGACGTAAAAGCTCTGCAAAAAAAGAATGTTCATTTAAAAAAAGAAAATGTCTGATAAAATAAAATATAGCTTCCAGATTACATTCATTTCTGGAAGAGCACATTTGATAATAGAGATATCGTGCTAACAAGTCAACATTAACAATACTGACTTTGTAAAAGTGCTTTAATTTTAAACCATTATAAATCTGATTATAAAAATATTTAAAATATCGTTCCAACCAATTTGTAATAGTCAATATTTGAAATAAAAATTGCTGTTATTTTCTACTTGAGACATTAAAACTCTGCAAAAGTAAAGTTCATTAAAAAAAAGAAAACGTCTCATAAAATATCTCTTCCTGATTACCTCCAATGACATTTCGGCAATACATCTGAAAATAAAGATATCGTGTTAATATATCCTGATTTACGAAGTTGTACCTGTAAAAGTTCTTAATTCTAAACTATTTTTAATCTTATTTAAAAAAACTATTAATAAATATAATAATATAATCAATTAGTTTGCAGTAGTCAATAATTGAAATCTATATTACTGTTATACTGTATTTGAGACATCAAAAAACTGCAAAAATAACGTTAATTTAAAAAAAGAAAACGTCTCATAAAGTAAAAAATCTCTTCCTGATCACATCCAATAACATTTCTGGACTACATCTGAAAATAGAGATATCGTGCTAATAGATTCGGATTTAAAAAATGTAGCTGTAAAACGCTTTAATTCTAAACTATTTTTAATCTTATTAAAAAACCATTAACAACTATCGTTTCAATTATTTTGCAATAATCAGTAGTTGATATCTAAATTGCTGTTATACTGTATTTGAAACATCAAAAAACTGCAAAAATAACGTTAATAATTTATAAAAGTAAAAGTCTTATAAAGTAAAAAATCTCTTCCTGATCACATCCAATAACATTTCTGGATTTACAAAGCTAACACTAAGAAAGTGCTTTAGATTTAAACTATTTTAAATCTTGTTAAGAAACTATTTAGAATATCATATCAACTATTTTGCAATAATCAGTAATTGAAATCTAAATTGCTGTTATTATTATATTCTATTAGAATATACAGAGTTATTATGTTTTGAGACTAAAATCTCTGCAAAAAATGCTCACTTAATGAAACAGTCTGATAAAGTAAAAATCTCTTTCAAATCACCTGCAATAACATTTCTGGAAAACTACACCGGAAAATAGAGATATCATGCCAATAGATTTGTATTTACAAAGATAATGCTATGGAAACGGTTTAATTTTAAACTATTTTAAATCTTAGTAAAAAACTATTTAAAATATCATTTAGACTAGTTTGCAGTAATCAGTAATTGAAATCTAAATTGCTTTTATTACTATATTATATTAGAATATAACAGAGTTTTTATGTTTTGAGACTAGAACCTCTGCAAAAAAACCCTCATTTAAAAAAAACAGTCTGAAACTGTAAATATCTCTTTCAGATCACCTGCAATAACATTTCTCGACGATTACACTGAAAAATAGAGATATCGTGCTAATAGATTCGGATTTACAAAGCTAACGCTACGAAAGGGCTTTAATTTAAACTCTTTTAAATCTTATTAAAAAACTATCTAAAATATCATTTCAACTAGTTTGAAGTAATCAGTAATTGAAATCTAAATTGCTGCTATTATTATATTCTATTAGAATATAGCAGAGTTTTTATGTTTTGAGACTAAAACCTCTACAAAAGAAAAATGCTCATTTAAAAAACCAGTCTGAAAAAGTAAAAAATCTCTTTCAGATCACCCCTAATAGCATTTCTGGAAGACTACACTGGAAGATAGAGATATCGTGCTAATAGATTCGGAT
>CM063507.1:35716447-35723947 GCA_032207245.1 Pardosa pseudoannulata
TCAAAAAATCTATAATCTTGGCCTGCCACCTCCCACGGGCATTGATTGAGAACTTGGAGGACATTGGGACCATGAACCTATTTTACGTGCCTCAGTTGCCCTTAACGAACAAAGCATATTCTATTTATAACATTTTCACGATTATAATTAACAACAAATAGCAAAACAAATCATATAATAATAATCAAACAATCAAGTGGGTTCTCGAAATTAAGAAGCATGGACCAATCAAAAAATCTATAGGCTTGTCCTGTCACCCCCAGGGGTATTGATTGAGAACTTGGAGGACATTGAGACTATGAACATATTTTAGGTGCCCCAGTCATCTTTAACGAATAATTCATAAACTATTTATAAAATTTGGATGATAAAAATGAACAAAACTAAACAGAACTTTTCTTCCATTTTTGGAACAAAATATTCCACAGGCAAGGTTAAATTCTAATAAAAAAGTTCTTATATATTAGATACAAATTAATATAGCAAAACAAATCAAATAAGAAGAGAGAATAAATACAGCCCATGTATTTACGATAAAAATTAAACAAGATATGTAAAGGTGAAAAATAAAAAAAAATCCGTTCGAATTTGCTTTAAAGTATGTGTCCTTTTAAATGCCAAGTGACATTTAAGGAATCGAAATTCCAGAGCAGGATCAAAAATATTAGCAGTCTTTCTACCTGCACGATTAAGAGCGTAGGTTTGGCATTATTAATACATATCAATTTCCTTAAAACTACCCACGGCTTTAAAAAAAGCTCTTTTGTTTCGAGAAAGACGACGCCCTGTTCATAATTGTGACCGTAACCTGACGCCGCGTAGTAATTAAAAGCCTTAAATTTAGAAAGTGATTTAAATGGCAAAACTCTTCTTTTATTTCTTCTAACATTAATTATGTCGGTGCCATTCCAAAGAAGGGGGTGCCCATGGATGACAGCAGGCAGGCGCTGCCTAGCTCGGAAAGGCGGTGTTTACTGCCTTTTAAAGGGCTATTCAATGTCATGAAAAGGAATTAAAGTGTTTGCGTGTGAAAGCCTTTATGCAGTTGCATAACTTGATTGACTTCTTACATCAAACAGAAAATAGTACATGAATCAGGAAATCCGAGAGTTACCTGCACTCGAGGTTTAACCCAGGATCATCAGCAAGTGGTATTTTCCAAGGAAGGATTTCCTGATTATAAAATTAATCTTCGATACTACGCCATTCCCCGTTGGAATGTTAATCCTGAGCACCTGGATCAAAGATCGATTTTCATAGATTTTTAGGGGTATAAAATGAGGAAAAATCAAGAAATAATTTTCAATTTCGTTAGTAACTTGAATGTACTGGGGGAAAAAATCTGGAATTTTGACCCCACATGTTCATTCCTAATTTGTGTGACAGAAAACACTCCATCAGCCGTCTTCATTGAACAGAAAATAACACGTAAATCAGGAAATCCGAGAATTACCTGCACTTTAGATTTAAACGAGGATCCTCAACAAGTAGTATTCTCCATGGAAGGATTTCCTAATTACAAAATTAATCTTGGATAACATATCTTCTCGCATTCGAAAGTTAATCCTAAGCTCCTGGATTAGAGATCGATTTTCATAGATTTTTAGGGGTATAAAATGAGGAAAAAATCAAGAAATATATTTCAATTTCGTTAATAACTGTTTTGAGAAAATTGGACACATACCGCGGTTCAAGTATTAAATTCAGCTCAATTTTTACAAAACCTTTCTTTGTAAACAATTCAAGATATCTTACTTTTAAAAAATTATGAGTTTAATCAGGTATAATTTTTTTATTTTATATCTGAACGTGGTCAGTACATTCAAAAGAATCATTCCTCCCCTATATAATAATAGCCTAAATTATCTGTCGGTCTGTTCTCGAATTTATGAAGCGGTTGGACCTGGAATGGATAGAGCATCCATATCGGATTCTTGATGAGTTAAAGTTAGCAAAATTCAAAGCAAATCTTTAATACGTTTGAAATCCACCCCTTCCCCCATTTTGAGCGTTTAATGCCATTATTTCAAGCGCTAATTTTCCCGGTTAAGAGCAGGCGATTAAATTTATCAAATTATCACAAAATACATAGGTAAAAGTAAATTTTTTTCTAAACTTATAACGTCATTCCTTTAACCATTTCTTATTTTAAATTATTTATATATCGTATGCATTATTTTCATAAGTTTTATCACTGAACATAGATATTACATAAATAATTTTCTTTTATATTTCTATTAAAAAATAGATGAGGTACATACGTGATAATTTTAAATTTAATCATCGATTATATTTTGTTGCAATGAAAATTTTATCACCGGTATTAACAACCTAAGTTAATTGTCCATCTGAGCTCGAATTTATGAAGCGACTGGTTCTGGAATGAATAGAGGCATCCATATTGGATTCTTGATGAGTTAAGTTTAGCAAATTTCAAAGAGAGTTCGAAATCCACCTCCTTCCCCACTTTTAATGCCATTATTTCAATCCTTATTTTCCCCGGTTAAGAGCAGGCGATTAATTTCATCAATTTATCCCATTATAAGTAGATGGAAATATCATTTTTTTCTAGAATTATGACGTCATTCCTCTCATTTAGTCATTTCTTCTTTTAAATTATTTAAATATCGTCTGCATTATTTCATACGTTTTATCACTGAACTTAGATATGATGTCAATAATTTTCTTTTATATTCGGCTTAAATAATAGATTAGGTACATAAGTGATAACTTTAAATTTAATCATCGATTATTGTTTGTTGCAATGAAAATTTTTATCACCGGTATTTACAACAAATTCTTTCCATAAAAGTCTAGGAGTCTATTTCACGGATTAATAAATATCTATCGCTTAAGTTATATATGTTTGAAAATTAAGAAGTTTTTTAATTTGTGTTTGTTTTTTTACATAACCGCACGGTTTGCAATCGATTCGCTCAATTTTGGACATCATTCATATATACCGCCAAATAATCACTGTCAATATTAAAACCTCTGCTGTCCATCCTATCACGTAATATGACCAGATAAATTAAAGTTGGCAACTAACATGCGGTCAGTTAAGTTTTTTTTTTAATATTAATTTTGTATTTTACCATGACCAACACTTTTCATGCGGTCAGAAAATAAACAAATTATTGAGCGTGTACCAGATAATTCTCAGAGAAAAAACAAACCATTTTTTACCTGCTTCATAGGTTACTTTACAATTCTAGAAAATAAAAAATTTTACTATTTCCGTCATATGACGGACTATAAGCTAGTAACATAAAGAGAAAGATCACTTGATAAATTATTTCACGTAAACTATTAAAACATTCATACGCAAATAATTAATATAGTTTTAAATAAATTATGAAATGTTTGTATCATATCACTTACTGCACTTATTATTTAATTTTTATACAAGAAAAACCCTAAAATATCTGATTATCACTCCTAAAATATTTTATAGGTTGTAGAATGCCATTACCGTTTAACAAAAAGTATAAATTTTGCTGTTGTATTCTCAAGTTAAAGTAATGATTTATGGAATAATAGAGTATTAACACATTGTATGAGTGACACGTACTAGTACGTTAATAAATAGGTAAAACATTTTTTCTACATTATGACGTCATTCCTTCAACCATCTCATTGAATCATTTCTTATTTTATATTATTAAAATATCGTCTGCATTATTTTCATACGTTTTATCACTGAACTTAGATATGACGTAAATAATTATCTTTTATATTTGTATTAAATAATAGATTAGGTACATATGTGCTAATTTTAAATTTAACCATCTATTATTTTTTGTTGCAATGACACTTTTATCACTGATTTTAACAGCAAATTCTTTTTACAAAAGTCTAGGAGTCATTTTCACGGACTAATAAATATCTGTTGTTTAAGTTATATACCTTTGAAAATTAAGAAATTTGTTCATTAATGTGTTTGTGTTTTATACACAACCACATGGTTTGCAATTGATTCGCTCAATTTTGGACATCATTCATTTATACCGCCAAATAATCACTGTCAATATTAAAACTTCTGCTCTCCATCCTATCACGTAATATGACAAGATAAATTAAAGTTGGCAGCTAACATGCGGTCAGTGAAGATTAACAAGCTATTGATCATATCCCAGATAATTTTCAACCAAAGATCAAACCATTTTTTTACCTGACTTATAGGTTACTTTACAATTCTAGAAAATTACTAATTTTACTGATCCCGTCATATCACAGGCTATATGCTAGTATCTAAATAACAGATTGGAAGTCTAAATACATATGGTGCAATACTTAAGCTATCTAGATATAGGAATTCATTCCATGTTTGTATAAAAATAGGCTGGATTCCTCAACAAACTTTTAAAACAGCATTTTCGTTAAAACATATCACAGGTGGTGTCATTAATTACGTTTAACATCTGCTCTGTATCAAAAGTTTCGATACCAACAGTCTACGTCAGTTTAGATGTACACTACAATTTTAAAACTATTTGATGTGGGTTCTTTACAGATATACAGGTTCGTCAGCTATTTTTAACGGGCAACTGAAAATCGTCTTTATAAAGTGTGCATTTATGATGTTTGGCTGTTATTAAAATTTATAGATTTTCAAGCGGAAAAATTTTAATGATTTTTCGAATATGCCCCAATGTTTTTAATATATAGTATTTTTTTAAGTTTGGTTAATGTCAAATTACCAAAATGATTAATGGATTTTAGAATATCCTCCAATTTAATTTAATACTTGTTAAGTTTGTAAGTGTCAAATTTCCAAAATGCGTAATGATTATTAGAATGATCCCCAATTTTTTTTAAGCTTAGTATTTGTTAAGTTTGTAAATGCCAAATTACCAAAATGTCTAATGGATTTTTGAATATCCTTCAATTTTTTAACTTAGTATTTGTTAATTTTTTAAATGTCAAATTACCAAAGTGTTTAATGATTTTTAGAATATTCCTGCATTTTTATAAACTTAGTATTTATTAAGTTGGTAAATATCAAATTACCAAAATATTTAATGATTTTTAGAATGTTCCCCGATTTATTTTAACTTAGTAATTGTTACATTGGTAAATGTCAAATTACCAAAATGTTTAATGTATTTTAGAATATTCCCCAATTTTTTTAAAATTAGTATTTGTTAAGTTTGTAAATGTCAAATTACCAAAATGTTTAATGGATTTTAGAATATTCCCCGATTTATTTTAACTTAGTAATTGTTACATTAGTAAATGTCTAATTACCAAAATGCTTAATGATTTTTAGAATATTCCCCGATTTATTTTAACTTAGTAAATGTTACGTTGGTAAATGTCAAATTATCAAAATGCTTAATGATTTTTTGAATATTCCCCGTTTTTTGACTTAGTAATTGTTAAGTTTGTAAATGTCAAATTACCATAATCTTTAATGGATTTTAGAATATCCTCCAATTTTTTAAATTAGTATTTGTTAAGTTTGTAAATGTCAAATTACCAAAAGGTTTAATGATTTCTAGAGTATCCCCCAATTTTTTTTAACATAGTATTTATGAAGTTTGTAATTGTCGAATTACCAAACTGTTTGATGATTTTTGGAATATCCCCCAATTTTTTTAACTTAGTATTTGTTAAGTTGGTAAATGTCAAATTACTAAAATATTTAATTATTTTTAGAATATTCCCCAATTTATTTTAACTTAGTAAATGTTATGTTGATAAATGTCAAATTACCAAAATATTTAATGTATTTTAGAATATTCCCCAATTTTTTTAACTTAGTATTTGTTAAGTTGGTAAATGTCAAATTACTAAAATATTTAATTATTTTTAGAATATTCCCCAATTTATTTTAACTTAGTAAATGTTATGTTGATAAATGTCAAATTACCAAAATATTTAATGTATTTTAGAATATTCCCCAATTTTTTTAACTTAGTATTTGTTAAGTTGGTAAATGTCAAATTACTAAAATATTTAATTATTTTTAGAATATTCTCCAATTTATTTTAACTTAGTAAATGTTATGTTGGTAAATGTTAAATTACCAAAATGTTTAATGTATTTTAGAATATTCCCCAATTTTTTTAACTTAGTATTTGTTAAGATTGTAAATGTCAAATTACCAAAATGTTTTATGGATTTTAGAATATCCTTCCATTTTTTAATTTAGTATTTGTTACGTTTGTAAATGTCAAATCACCAAAATACTTAATGATTTTTCGAATATTCCCCATTTTAATTTAGTAATTGGTACGTTGGTAAATGTCAAATTACTAAAATGCTTAATGATTTTTAGAATATTTTCATAATTTCTTTTTACTTAGTAAATATTACGTTGGTAAATGTCAAATGAAAATGTCCGAGGAGCAGTCAGTTTTATATACATAAACTTTCTTACACAAAATGACATTTACGCATTCAGTTATTTAAGGCTATTTTTGTAGCACGGTGAAACACCGCGTACGAACGAATTGGCTAAACGATCAATGAACCAGGGGCTAGTGCCACCAAGTCTTACCGCAACCGCAAAGGTCGCCGTTCGAAGGAAAAATTCATTCACATAAATTACCGCAATTTGTGCAATGAGACTATCAGTGAAAAATTAATTATTATTGATGTTGAACATTCGTCAATTAGTGGTTACAGCATGTAAATTGCCTACATGAAAAGATAATTACTTTGCTCTAGTAGCAAACTCATTAATTTATATTTATAAAAATAAAGTACAAATATTTACGGAATTTTCAAACATTTAATCAGAAATTTGGGGGGAATGACTAGAAGTGTAGTATGGTTTCGGAGTAACATGAAAAAAGTTTTCAACAGACAATGACTTATAACTGTAAATCATCTCTTAATAATAAAAAAAAAATAACTGAACCAGCATTTTGGATTTAAATGTTTTTTTTTTCTTAGAATGCTTCCAAGGCAATGTTTAAATTATCTTTGATGTTTTTATGATATTTTAAGAAATTACCTGCGGTTTTGTTTTGAATATCACTCCATTCTCAGTTGGTTGATTGGTGTTTTGCCCAATTAGATGTCATATGATTTCTCATAGAAAGATGGCTGCCTTTGCTTCGAGAGGTTGGACTTATATAAGTGGGTCATCGTAGTTTAGAACCAGAAAACAAGAGAAGACCCCCACCAATATGCATAAACTGGCACAAAATAGCGACAGTGAGGAGAGGAGCTAAAAAAAGTTGGGGGTAAGATGTTAAAATATTTCTATGTATGATAGGTATGTTTCTGTATGGTTGTTATTTCTCAACCCCCTGTAGTGGGAAAGACTATCACCATTCTATAGATCCTGTCGCAATGTGAGACTCGTCCTTGTCTAAGGCTTCAGCACGACTTGTCCATTGTTAATAGGCCGCTTCACTTGAGCGAGGAACCACGAAGTCTAAAGACTGACTAATCTCAAGTGGGTCCTCGTAATCTTCCGCAGGGATCAAGAAGACCCCTATTTTTGGCCTACAATCAACAGAGGTACCTACAGCGATCCTGTCGCAATGT
>CM063507.1:35726447-35728947 GCA_032207245.1 Pardosa pseudoannulata
GTAATGTGCATTTTTGCCAGTGCTTCCCCCCATGGAGTTATGAAGTAGGAGGGTCAGGTCTATTGTTTAGGAACTGCACCCCTCTTTCACTGACATTTCTTGAGGGATGCAACCCTACTACCTGAGGCACAAAGACACTGATAGATTTTCATGGATTTGTAAATCTCTATTTCGAAGTATTTCGTTTGCGGTAACAGATGTATCTCTAATTGCAATACTTAAATATCTTGGATGACTTTCGTAAAAAATATAAATAAGTCTCTCAAAGAATATTTTTATTTGTACTTTTAGAATCCATTATTTCTTATGGGATAATATTCCAAACTTGAAGAGCTTTATGTGTATTAAAAATTAACAATTTATAATATCTATTTATATATCTATATATAACCGGAAGTAAAGGGAGAATAACGAGGGTGGGTTTTCCATATTCCATTCTAGTCGACAAAGGGTGAAGGTAAAAATCATAGAACTCTTTGGCCACTGACATTAGCGTAATTTGGATAATTCTTTTCTAGATGTGTTCCACTCGGAGGGTTAAGACAAAATTTTAAAAAGCTTAAAATATTTTTTCAATTTTCAAAATATTGAACAATTTTATAAATTATTCTTATGCTTTGAATATCCAGGATCATAAAGTAATCCCCTATATAATATTAGCCTAAGTCCGTCTGTCCTCAAATTTAGGAAGGGATTGACCTAGAATGGACAGGGCATCCATATTGAATTTTTGATGAATTAGGGCACACACACACATATATACACATTTATATATACATATATATACATATATATACATATATATATATATATATATATATATATATATATATATATATATATATATATATATATATATGTACACATATATACACATATATATACACATATATGCACATATACACACACAGACATACATATATCAGTAAAATATTCTACCCATGTTTTGAAGCGTTCATAAATATTTAAAGATCTGCCCGTTCCACAAGTCATGAGATTTATAACAAGTAAATATTCTACTTGAAGCAACCATTGTTCATCACCCTTCACAAAGTCATCTTATTCAAAATAGCATTAATATCCTGACTACGTTCATCATGGACAAATAGATTCGCAAAGATTGAACGAAACGTAAGAATGCGCCAAAATTAGAACCTAGATGACAAAACTTTACATTCTCAATACATTAAAAGACCGCGACGTTCGACGCATCCCCACTTAGATTCGTATTCGAGTAAATTTATGTGGCGGCGACTTCATCAACAGGACAATTTCCTTGTTACCGAAATGCCTATATAAATAAATACCATTGAAGAATGCCGATTTGACCGGCGCGTGCGTAAATGAATTTGTTTATTGTGGAATCTGGGGAATTAAGTTTACATAGCTGCCAACATACCAGCTTTAAAAATCTTACAATTTCGCAAGCTAAAAGCGTGAAATAATCTAGACTGTAAAGACATTATATACATAGTTTTAATACAATAAATATAAAGTGTTTGCTTTGTTATAATCACATATTTACCACTTTTTTCTGTAGAAAGAGGAAATAATTCATGAGCATATTCCAATTCGAAAAAATATTTCAAATGAGGAAAAAAAAATTTGAAACAAACTATTGGTTTGGAAATTAACCCTCTAAGCGGTTCGCACGTACAATTCCTCCAAACCGATGATGAATTCAAAACGTACAGTTTTCGACCTACAATAACGCTTCGAAAATGGATGTAATGTACATTTTTGCCAGTGCTTCCCCCCATGGAGTTATGAAGTAGGAGGGTCAGGTCTATTGTTTAGGAACTGCACCCCTCTTTCACTGACATTTCTTGAGGGATGCAACCCTACCACCTGAGGCACAAAGACACTGATAGATTTTCATGGATTTGTAAATCTCTATTTCGAAGTATTTCGTTTGCGGTAACAGATGTATCTCTAATTGCAATACTTAAATATCTTGGATGACTTTCGTAAAAAATATAAATAAGTCTCTCAAAGAATATTTTTATTTGTACTTTTAGAATCCATTATTTCTTATGGGATAATATTCCAGACTTGAAGAGCTTTATGTGTATTAAAAATTAACAATTTATAATATCTATTTATATATCTATATATAACCGGAAGTAAAGGGAGAATAACGAGGGTGGGTTTTCCATATTCCATTCTAGTCGACAAAGGGTGAAGGTAAAAATCATAGAACTCTTTGGCCACTGACATTAGCGTAATTTGGATAATTTTTTTCTAGATGTGTTCCACTCGGAGAGTTAAGATAAAATTTTAAAACGCTTAAATTATTTTTTCAATTTTCAAAATATTGAACAATTTTATAAATTATTTTTATGCTTTGAATATCCAGGATCATAAATAATCCCCTATATAATATTAGCCTAAGTCCGTCTGTCCTCAAATTTAGGAAGGGATTGGACCTAGAATGGACAGGGCATCCATATTGGATTCTTGATGAATAAAGGTTAGCAAAATTCAAAGCAAGTCTTCAAAA
>CM063507.1:35733947-35766447 GCA_032207245.1 Pardosa pseudoannulata
TTCACAACTGCATGACTGTTGAGGAGTATGAAGATAAGCAAATTATTGAGCGTGTACCAGATAATTCTCAGATAAAAATGAACCATTTTTTTATCTGCCTTAAAGAGTACTTTACAATCCTGAAAAATTAAATTTTTACTGATCCCGTCATATGACGGGCTATATGCTAGTTAAATATAAAAATGATATATACTTGTATTTAATATTTTGTGACGTTATCTCAAATGTTTGTATCGATATAATTACATTTTGCGATAAAACTTGCTTCTTTTTCTTATTCGGTATATTTTCTAATAGTTGTCGTGTAGTCCTTGTTTATATTTGAGTATTAACCTGTGATCAAATGTATAGTGGTGATTTTATTTTGATTGCGTTGTGTAAAAGTATTTTTGTACTAAATTTAACCACAGGTTCTGAGGAACTACAGACATAAATATGAAGATAAACTAAAAGCTAAATTAACAGCATCCGAAACTAGCTTAATATAAAAAAGGTAAGTTTATTATAATCTATATACATCTATGTACAAACAAAACTGATGCTAATTTTCATAAAATAAGCTTTGTCAATATCTTCTAAATTAGTTCTGACAATTTTTTAATACTTAAGAAATTTTGAAAGGACCTAATCTCAATTTCAAAAATGTATGTAAAAGGGGGTACCCTTGGGGAGTGAAAATGGTGTGCCCGGAACACTGCTGGTTGATGGGTATCTATGGATCTTTCGTCGGTCTGGTCAGGGGCTTCCTCCTGAGTGTTTGGGGTGCGGCCGTGCTATTTGATGCAGGAACCCTTCCTGTCGGACTTGGCTGGACTCTCGAACTCGTTCCGTCGGACTTCTCTCCTAGTCTATCGAACACCTTCTGTCGGACTCTCTCCTCGTCTCGACTATCGAACACTTTCTGTCGGACTCTCTCCTCGTCTCGACTCTCGAACACCTTCTGTCGGACTCTCCTCTAGTCTCGACTATCGAACACCTTTTTTTTGGGACTTCCGAACACCTTCTCAATTTTTAGATTTTTCTTATTTTATTAATTTCAACCTTGTCCCCTCTTCCTTCTTATCGTCCAATCGGGATAGTTGTAAGAATCTCATTGGTCTGCTTAAACCCCGCCTTGAGACCGCCAATGTGAAAAACCTTATCCCTTCTAATTGGGCACTGTCCCTTAGGGACTCATAAATAACTCCACAAAGGTACATTCTTATTTAATGTCAAGTACGGAGACGGGATTCTAATCTGGGACTGGGATCAGAACCCCGTCCGAGACCACCGTACAAGACAACAATATCCGTAAAATATAAATTTATGGTCCTCTGTCTTTTTACAAAGATGTGATGAGGTCAGATTTAGATCCCGAGCATTTTACTTCTTGTATGAATGAATCAACTGATCTTAATCGCCTCATCACAATAGTTCCTTCTGTTCTTTTATGTATCTATATTTCTTTTTTTTAACTTTATTTACACTAAATATTGTTTAAAAAGAAAAGTTTTGTAAAAATTGGGCTGAACTGAAGGGGTTCGGTGTCGGCTTATTTGTGATTAATTTATCGCCATGTTAACCTAACGGGAGTGTTAAAGTCATAAAAAGTTTTTTTATTGCAGCTGATTCCTCGTTGGGAGTAGATAAAAACTGCCCAAAGAAGCGTTCCTGTACAATCTATAGTTTAATAGAAAAATACGGAAAACAAAGTATGACGTCACTGCCGGTGCAAGAAAAACAGTTTGTTGGACTTAGATGACCCACACCCACATCCAACTGAAGAAGTTTATGGATGCAAAAGCCTAAGTGGGTGGGGAGAACCTTTCGACATTAATCATTTTAATGTTATACACTGAATTATTAACTTAAAACACTTTTTTTTATCACTATTACTATTTTTACAAGTATTTTCCCTCATTTTAAAATTTTTAAAATTTATTTTGTATATAAGAGTAATTTGAATTTAATATATTATAAATTTCCTTTAATTTTTTAATATGATTATGATTATTGTCTATTTTTTTAAAATATTCGATCTGTGTTTCGTTTTCGTATTTTTTGATACACATCGGAACTAGATTACATCTTACTTGCATGTAATGCTGAGGGGTGCCTATCATTCCACATTTACAGTTTGGTGAATCTAATTTTCCAATTCTGTACAAGAAAGTTGGGAAACTTCCATGACCGGTAATGAAATAATTTAATACGTTATTTTCGAATTGTAACTTTTGTTCTACTTTAGACATTATAGTATAGGTTGATCTTCCTTTTTCACTATTGTCCCAATAATCTTGCCAATCTTTATTTATGTTTTCTTTCATATATTTTTTTAAATATTGATACCGGGAGCTGTATTGGTTTGTAATTTATTGATTTCGTGGCGTTCTTTGCTAAAATATCTGCATATTCATTACCGGTATTCCCCGCATGAGCTTTGATCCAAATTATATTAATTGTTCGGTTATTCATGTTTTTACATTCTTTTTGTATCTCGGTAATTAATTTTGATTTCGGTACTAATTGTTCTAGGCTCTTGATTACTGAAAGACTGTCAGTATATAAATATATATTGTCTTCACTCAATTCTTTTATCTTTCTGAGCGAATCAAGTATTGCAGACCCCTCAGCCTGAAATACAGTATTATGACAATGCAATTTTCTTTTACAGGTATATACTATCTTATTTCTTTTTATTATTACATAACCGTAACCCGTTCCTGTTTCCATTTTACTTCCATCTGTAAAGATTTTTAATCCTTCATTTATTATATCATCTTGGAACAGTATTAACAGTTTGTTGGACATATCAACAACAGTATTTGCATATCTTTCCAGGCGATAATGTTTAAAACGTTAGCCACGCATATCGCGCCAGGGAATAACGTTAAGCCGCTGTTGAATTGGTATTTAAAAGACTGCATCTTGCAGTCTTCGTGTTACGTGCGTGACTATTGCGACATGTACTTGATGTACGGCCAATGTAATGGGAATATGTTCTTACGTACGAACTGTTAGGGAATATGTTCTTTAAATTGTGCATATACTGCTGTTCATATGTTCAATAAAGTGTTTTTTCTTGCATCGGAAGTGACTTATTACTTTGTTCTTCGTATTTTTCTCGTAAACTATAGATCGTACAGGAACGCTTCTTTCGGGATTTTTTATGCATTTTCAACGAGGAATCTATCTGTGCAGAGTTTATGCGATTGTTTTGAGACACCTTGTATGTATCTTAGAGTGAATTTAATTCTCGATTTCTTCTTTAACGACTCTTTCGAACATAACAGTAGTGAAATTCAAGTTGCATAATCAAATTTTTCCTCCATTTAAGTTATTTATTGAAACCTGTTCTCTTTTAAGGCAGTTATTCATACCTTTGAAACTATTCTTGATGCTAATAATAAGGTCATGCATTTATATTTTAGAGAAATTCTAAGAGAAAAAAAAATTAATCTGACAGTACCACCTCGTTATATGCACAAAGGTATTATTATGTCCATCTTGTTCATTACTTTTGTGCGGAATTCAGCGTTATTTCATTTCCTAAATTACTTGAAAATTCCAGTTAAAAACGTGATCTCACAATGCCTCGGGAACGAAAGAAAAGCAAACTAATTTATCCGTGGCGAGTTTTAAAGTGGTTCGGTCAGTGTTCCTCATACATTTGCAATTGGTTGCTTGTTAAAATTATCTGAAACTAGCATATAGCCCGTCATATGACGAGATCAGTAAAAATTTTAATTTTCTAGAATTGTAAAGTACCCTATGAGGCAGGTAAAAATATAGTTTGTTTTATAGCTGAGAACTATCTGGTATTTTTTTTATCTTTAGTAACCGCATGTTAGTTGCCAACTTTAATTTATCTTGTGATATTACGTGATAGGATGGACAGCAGAGGTTTTAATATTGACAGTGATTATTTGGTGGTATATATGAATGATGTCCAAAATTGAGCGAATCGATTGCAAACCGTGTGGTTATGTATAAAAAAACAAACACACAAACGAACTTCTTAATTTTCAAAGATATATAACTTAAACGTTAGATATTTATTAGTCCGTGAAATAAACTCCTAGACTTTTATGAAAAGAATTTGTTGTTAATACCGGTGATAAAATTTTCATTGCAACAAAAAATAATCGATGGTTAAATTTAAAATTATCACATATGTACCTAATCTATTATTAAAGCCAAATATAAAAGAAAATTATTTACGTAATATCTAAGTTCAGTGATAAAACGTATGAAAATAATGCAGACGATATTTAAATAATTTAAAATAAGAAATGATTAAATGAGGTGGTTAAAGGAATGACGTCATAATGCTAGAAAAAAAATGTTATTTTCATCTACTTATCATTTAATAAATTGATGAATTTAATCGCCTACTCATAACCGGGGGAAATGCTTCTATCCATTACAGATTCAACTGTTTCATAAATTCGAGGACAGACGAACAGATAACTTAAGGCTATTATTATATAGGGGATTATTTGCAGAACATATAAAAAACATTAAACATAAGCCCTGTTTACATGTGTCAAAAAAAGGTAAACTAGGTATTAAAGATAAACCTGTGATCCTTTCATTACTTATCCTAGCTAGAGAAAAAATTGAGGTGAGCTCTTTAAAAATTTAATTTTAATAAAATGAACTTCCCTGAAATTTTTTCAATAGTTTAATACATATACAAAAACACAAATCATGATTGGAATGTTATAATGTTATTGGAATGTTTACTGTAAAATATGTCTTTCATCTTTTTTTTTTCTTCTACTATTTTTGTAATGCTTTTCTGTACCTAATAACACAGTTTTTTTTTCTTTTCAGTTATATTTCTGGGCTACTCATTCATTCATTTTACTAGCATAAACGGGCACAATACCATTTTTTATTTCATTTAACTATACTTATTTTGTCATAATATTTTAGACTAGCATATAACCCGTAATATGACGGAATCAGTAAAACTTTTAATTTTCGAGAATTGAAAAGCACCCTTTAAGGCAGATAAATAAATGTTTTGCATTTTGGCTGAGAATTATTTGGTGCACACACAATTATTTGTTTATCTTCATACTCCTCTAAAGTCTCCCGATACTGTGAATGCAGTTTAGAATCACGTTGAATTAACTTAGAAAGATAATTAATAGTTTTGCAAGGCCAAGTGCACGATGTGAGAGTCAAACGACGAATGTGGGTAATCATGAACCTAGTTGTCAAATGCGATTTTGATAATGGGTAACAATGCCAATGCTCGCCGCTCTTATCGTACCTGCTGTTTGTATCAATTCACATAGTGTACCAATTAAAAAAAAGAATAAAATCTTCTAAATTTTGATAGAATTACATTTTTTGTTTATGATAGAATTATATTTTTAGTACAAATAAGAATATACATAAAATGAAATTATTCATTTGGAACTGAAACGAAAACAGTTATTTTTGGCGGAGCGAAAACCGGAACTGAACCGAAAACCGTTATTTTTGGCGGAGCGAAAACCGGAACTGAACCGATAATAATTTTTTAGTTGAACCGGAACGAAAACCGGAACAAAAAAAATTACGGTTCGAAGCCCTGCTTCAAACATTCATACTGAAACTTAAATACCGAAAAAAAATTAAACATACTCGTCCTAAATTTCTAATGAAACACTTTAGGTAATCAAAAAAAATATATTCTAAAATCAAATATTAGATTCCAAAAGAAGTACTCAAAAATAACTAGTTGCTTTTCATATGTACCTCAAATTGCCACTCTTAATGTTATGAAATCGATTAATTCAGAACGACAGTTGCATTTTGGCACTCGTATAAATTCTGTTAAAAATCTGTTATAGTAAATCAGCGATTAATAACTGTTGAATAACAATAAAAACAGATCGCAAACACCTTTTATTGAAAACACCAAAATAATCAAGAAATACGAGGTACATTGGGCTTTTATGGTTTTAAGATAAAGCGTCCAGCCAATCAAATTACAGGCAAAAACTAATTAAACACAGCCAATCAAAACACAAAAGGGCCGAACGATGGCCGACTGGTTAGGGTGCTGGCCTTCGGAACCGGAGTTCATGGGTTCGAATCCCACTGTGGCATGGATGTTCGTAGCCGTTCGGAATCGGCTTTAAGCTGTAGGTCCCGGTCTCATTAGCCCTCGTGTTGCAAAAAGTAGACCGTAGCACTCCAAACGAAACCAAAACACAAAAGGATCAACTAAAGAAAACATAGTACGTCAAAGAAAGCTATTAATTATATACAACAATAATCGGCCAAGTCGTCAAGTATGAGTGCGATTATATATTTCAACAATAACCATATAATTATGTTGATGAATATGGGTTAGACATAACAAAGGTTGATTACAAACGATTTTTAACGTGTGAAGCTTGGCATGCTATCGGCTTATTTTTTGCTACAATAGAGCAAATGAAACCGGAACTTATGCTTTAAAACCTATTTCGAACGGCCAAAAATAGCCATACTATCCATGGAATTCGAACCAACAAACTCCTGTACCGAACAGTAGCAATCAACTCATTTAACAATCGTTTTGCTGATTTTTAAAGACCCCCTCCACACATATGGTCCACTACAAGCCATTACAGACGTTTGGATGGGGTATGGCTTATCGAGGTCGACGATGGAAGACGAGGAGATGAGTTAGGTGGAGGATGGCTTCGGAAACAGTTTTTCTCCAAAGATCAAAGGGAGCCAGATGCGCAACTAAAGTGCGCAGTGGGATCTATTACGAAAAACGATTATGTGATAAATTGATAAATTTAATCGTCTGCTCTTAACCTGGGAAAATAGGACTTGAAATAATGGTGGTATTAAATGATAGAAAAGGGGAGAGGGGGGGATTTTGAACACTGCTAACCGTAACTCATCAAGAATCCAATATGGGTGCCTCTATCCGTTTCATGTACAACCACTTCATAAATTCGAGGACAGACGGATCGATAACTTAGGCTATTATTATACAGGTGATATAGTTATTATAAGTTGTTTAATTTTTATTTTATATGTATACAATGTTAGATAAATTTAATTTAATATATTTTACAATCGTATTGTAACTGTGTAACTATCGTTTTGCCCACTGTGTAACACTGTTTAGATGAACGAAAGCATTAAATCCCAATTTTTGTCTTTAATACTGTATGAAAGGCATAAAAAAGGGGATTATACAGAGGGACCATATTTCTAAAATCTAGAGGGTAATTCATAATTTCTTGCTGCTTAATTCTTGCTTTGTAAGCTTTTTATTTTCATCAAATTATTAAAATACAAAATGTTCTAAGACATGTTTTCGCTAACCCAAAATATGTGTCCCACTTTGTGTCCTAAATTTTTTTAGTTTAAAGTCATTTACCATTCTCGTTTTCCATAATTATCTTCAAACATTAATACCGAACCGTAAATACTGAAGAAAATTAAATTTCTTTGGCAAAATGAAACGAAACAACCAAATTATTAATTAATTGCGGCCAATGGAATGTTTAAATTCGCTTGAAGAAACCAAAATATTAACTAGATTGTTGGCTTAATCAAGTAAAAATTTCTGAAACAGATCGCAGGCTTGGCGTGAATTCGACGTTAAATTTTGAATTTCCATTGCAACAAAAATAATCGATGATTAAATTTCAAATTATCCTATATGTACTTTATCTATTATTTAAGCCAAATATAAAAGAAAATTACTTACGTAATATCTAAGTTCAGTAGTGATAAAATGTATGAAAATAATGCAGACGATATTTAAATAATTTAAAATAAGAAATGACTAAATGAGATGGTTAAAGGAATGACGTCATAATGCAAGAAAAAATGTTATTTTTACCTATCTATTATCTGACAAATTCATAAATTTAATCGGCTGCTCTTAACCGGAGAAAATAGGACTTTTGAAATAATAGATGTATTAATTGCTACAAAAGGGGTGAAGGGGTGGATTTTGAACATTACTAACCCTAACTCTTCAAGAATCATAAGAACTCACTAAGAATGGATGCCTCTATATATTTCAGATCCAACCGCTTCTTAAATTCGACGACAGAAGAACTTAGGCTATTATTATATAGGGGATATAATTATTATAATTTGCTTAATTTTTATTTTATATGTATATAACTTTTGACAAATTTAATTTAATGTATTTTATAATCATATTGTAACTGTGTAACTATCGTATTGTCCACTGTGTCAGATGTGGTTTAGATGAACGAAAGTATTAAATCACAATTTTTGTCTTTAATACTGTATGAAAGGAATAAAAAAGGGGATTATACAGAGGGACCATATTTCTAAAATCTAGAGGGTAATTCACAATTTCTTGCTGCTTGATTCTTGTTTCGTAAGCTTTTTATTTCCATCAAATAATTAAAATACAAAATGTTCTAAGACATTTATCGCTAACCCAAAATATGTGTCCCACATTGTGTCCTAAATTTTTTTAGTTTAAAGTCATTAACCATTCTCGTTTTGTATAATTATCTTCAAACATTAATAGAGAAAAGTAAATACTGAAGAAAATTGAATTTCTTTGTGGAAATAAAACGAAACAAGCAAATTATTAACTAATTGCGGCCGACGAAATTTTTTAAATCGTTTAAAGAAACCAAAATATCAAATAGATTGTTGGCTTAGTCAAGTAAAAATTTCTGAAACAGATCGCAGGCTTGGCGTGAATTCGACGTTAAATTTTGAATTTCCATTGTAACAAAAATAATCGATGATTAAATTTCAAATTATCCCATATGTACTTTATCTATTATTTAAGCCAAATATAAAAGAAAATTACTTACGTAATATCTAAGTTCAGTGATAAAATGTATGAAAATAATGCAGACGATATTTAAATAATTTAAAATAAGAAATGACTAAATGAGATGGTTAAAGGAATGACGTCATAATGCAAGAAAAAATGTTATTTTTACCTATTTATTATGTGATAAATTGATAAATTTTATCTCCTGCTCTTAACCGGAGAAAATAGGACTTTTGAAATAATAGATGTATTAATTGCTAGAAAAGGGGTGGATTTTGAACATTACTAACCCTAACTCTTCAAGAATCATAAGAACTCACTAAGAATGGATGCCTCTATATATTTCAGATCCAACCGCTTCTTAAATTCGACGACAGAAGAACTTAGGCTATTATTATATAGGGGATATAATTATTATAATTTGCTTAATTTTTATTTTATATGAATGCAACGTTTGATAAATTTAATTTAATATATTTTACAATCGTATTGTAACTGTGTAACTATCGTATTGTCCACTGTGTCAGATGTGGTTTAGATGAACGAAAGCGTTAAATCACAATTTTTGTCTTTAATACTGTATGAAAGGCATAAAAAAGAGGAATTATACAGAGGGACCATATTTCGAAAATCTAGAAGGTAATTCACAATTTCTTGCTGCTTGATTCTTGTTTTGTAAGCTTTTTATTTCCATCAAATAATTAAAATACAAAATGTTCTAAGACATTTATCGCTAACCCAAAATATGTGTCCCAATTTGTGTCCTAAATTTTTTGAGTTTAAAGTCATTAACCATTCTCGTTTTGTATAATTATCTTCAAACATTAATACCGAAAAGTAAATACTGAAGAAAATTAAATTTTTTTGGCAAAATAAAACGAAACAAGTAAATTATTTACTAATTGCGGCCAACGAAATGTTTAAATTCGTTTGAAGAAACCAAAATATCAACTAGATTGTTGGCTTAGTCAAGTAAAAATTTCTGACACAAATTGCACGCTTTAAATATACTTAAAAAGGTACTCCCGACATTAAATTTTGAATTTCCATTGCAACAAATATAATCGAGGAAAATTGAAAATTATCACATATGTACCTAATCTATTATTTAAGCCAAATATAAAAGAAAAATAGTTACGTCACATCTAAGTTCAGTGGTAAAACGTATGGAAATAATGCAGACGATATTTAAATAATTTAAAATGAGAAATGACAAAATGAGATGGTTAAAGGAATGACGTCATAATGCAAGAAAAACTGTTATTTTTACCTATTTATTGTGTGATAAATTGATAAATTTAATCGCCTGCTCTTAACCGTAAAAAATAGGGTTTGAAATAATTGTATTAAACGCTAGAAAAGGGGGGAGGTGGATTTCTAACGTTGCTAACCCTAACTCATCAGGAATTCAATATGGGCACTTCTATCCATTCCAGGTACAACCGTTTCATAAATTCAAGGACAGACGGACAGATAACTTATTAATATATAGGGGATTCACAGAAATCAGAAAAGTCACATTTTTCCAATCACCGACAGAAGATACAAAATGTATAATCTGTCAGCACTGTAAAAATAATAATCAGAGATCCAGTATCACCAAAATCGTTTAACGTTAACCACGATTTACCTCTTTTTAAATGGAGAATTGCGTCCTACCATTGGTTGGCGCCATGAATTAATCGCGGTTAGCCTTTAAACGACTTTGATGAGACCTGCCAGAGAGATGTAGAACACAAACGATAATTGTGAACTGTCGATTACGGAATATCTCAATCTACCACGTGTGATGACGTCACTAGCGAGAGTCCGGTAGCTCCAAATCGTCAGTCTGTGATAATGAATTGAATATTCATGACCTGCTGGAATCAACTTGGAGTATTTTAGAAATAAACATGGGAATTTAATTGGATGATTGTTAGTTTTCCTTACTAATCTAATTGTGCTGTCAGACTTGGACAAATCGGCCCTAATTAAGACGGTTCCACGGTCATTTAGCAGTGAAATGAAATATTAAAAGATAGTTTTTAAGAACTGTAACGGTGGGGGGATAATTTTACCACTTTGACCAGCTTCCTTTCTCAGCCAATTATGCAAAGGGAAGTAGTTCCTCGTATCAAAATTATAGAAGCTTTATTTTTAACAAGATAATATATAAATTTATGGATAATTATCTACAAAATATTCAATGAATGTTCGCTGTGTATATCTTTATATCAGTAATTTTAGGTTTGGGAGTATTAATCATGTCTCAGGGACATCATATTTTCTAAATTTATAGATTACGTTCGTTCATTGGTTTGCATTACTATTAAGCTGCAATTGATTGGTTGCTTTATGTTTGAAAGTTTATATCTTAAAATTTCATATTTTAAACTAAATGTTGCATTTATCTTTGTATATTTAAAAAAGAAAGAATGTGAACAGATATTGACTCTATTTGCTAGAGCGATACAGTCTACTATTTTGCAATATGAGGATTAATGATGCCGGATATTACTGCTTAAAGTCGACTCCAAACAGCTACAAACATCCATGTCTTTAACCCCTTCCAGGTTCATTTTATTTCGAGATTATATATCAAAAAATGTCAATTTTTTAGCCATATGCTTATTTTCATACATACATAGCTTTTTAAACATAATAGCATCATTCGCATGTGATGAGGCGATTTAGATCAGTAATATAATTGATTCATTCATACAAGAAGTAAAATGCTCGGGATCTAAATCTGACCTCATCACATCTTTGTAAAAAGACAGAGGACCATAAATTTATATTCAACGGATATTGTTGTCTTGTACGGTGGTCTCGGACGGGGTTCTGATCCCAGTCCCAGATTAGAATCCCGTCTCCGTACTTGACATTAAATAAGAATGTACCTTTGTGGAGTATTTATGAGTCCCTAAGGGACAGTGCCCAATTAGAAGGGATAAGGTTTTTCACGTTGGCGGTCTCAAGGCGGGGTTTAAGCAGACCAATGAGATTCTTACAACTATCCCGATTGGACGATAAGAAGGAAGAGGGGACAAGGTTGAAATTAATAAAATAAGAAAAAATCTAAAAATTGAGAAGAGGTTCGGAAGTCCCCAAAAAAGGTGTTCGGAAGTCGAGACTAGAGGAGAGTCCGACAGAAGGTGTTCGGTAGTCGAGACGAGGACAGAATCCGACAGAAGGTGTTCGATAGTCTAGACTAGGAGAGGAGTCCGACAGAACGAGTTCGAGCGTCCAGCCAAGTCCAACAGGAAGTGTTCCTGCATCAAATAGCTCGGCCGCACCCCAAAAACTCAGGAAGCTCCTGACCATACCAACTAGAGATCCATAGATACTCATCAACCAGCAGTGTTCCGGCACCCTATTTTCACTCCCCAAAGGTACCCAATTTTATATAAATTTTGAAATTGAGATTAGGTACTATCTCTTATGTTTACATAATTATTTAAGTACTAAAAAATTAGTGTCAGAACTAATTTAGAAGATGTTGACAAAGCTTAATTTATAAAAATTAACATCATTTTTGTAAGTACATACATGTAGATATATATTATAATAAATTTACTTTTTTTATATTAAGCTAGTTTCGGATGCTGTTAATTTAGCTTTTAGTTTATCTTCATATTTATGTCTGTAGTTTCTCAGAACCTGTGGTTAAATTTAGTACAAAAATACTTTTACACAACGCAATCAAAATAAAATCACCACTATACATTTGATCACAAGTTAATACTCAAATATAAACGAGGACTACACGACATCGCATACAAAATTTTCTAAAAATTTTTGTAAAAAAATCAATTTATACAAATAAGTAATTTACATGTATAGTTGGCTTTCTGTACGGCACAAATCATTAGACTTCGGAGTCAATTCACACTAACTATAAATATAAAGCTTAGAATACCTAACTTTTATCTTGAATTAAATTTTATTTATATCCTATTCATTTACATAAATGATTATGAAATTATTAATCAAAATTTGACAGTGTATGATACAATAGAAAACACGGTACTGCACAGAGTCCAACATCGCAATCTGGACAGTAGAACCCTTGTTTCTCTTCTTACCTCTACTGTCTATCTTTGAGCAGTAAATAATCTAGTAGTCAGAAGAGTAAACAAAAGCATTCGAAACCATAAAAAGCACATGTAAAATAATTCGGGAAAGACTGATTGCAGAGTGCCCGAGCTACACTAGGGATAAGCCAGAATGGTACATTTCTCCTGCCCGAGTTCAGCTAAAGAAAAACCGGGAAGGGGTTAAAGAGGATTCCGAACGGCTACAGCCACAGTTGGATTCAAACACACGACCTCCGGTACCTAAGATCATCGCCCTAACCATACGGCGATCGTTTAGTACAATGTACAACGTACCTAATTTTTAATTTTAATTTTTTAACTTTCATTTCATTTCTTGTAAAACGTAATTTCACATTATATATCTCTCATCATCACTTACCTTATCTACACTGTCTTGTACAATAATTTATTTTAAAAAAAAATTAAAAAATTTTAAAAACAAATAAAAAAATTTTCTATCCTTAAAATTTCTTCTTTTATTTTAAATGTATTTCATCTTAATTTATTTAACTTGTTAAGGGCCTAGCAATTTATCTCATCCACCAATAAGACCTGCATTTTTATACTTATTGTTTTTCATCTTAAAAGACTGGACACTTGATTATATATTCATAACTTGCAACAGGTTATAAGGCCTTCGGACAAGGTACCCCGATCAACTCTTCAATAGCTTCAGTACAATGTACATGCAATGACGATAATTATAAGGTTGATGTTAAATTAGAAAATGCTGATAGCTTGATTAGAGTGACAAAATGACTGAAAATATATAAATAAACCAATATTTTTTTTGCTTCAGTTTCGGTTTTCGTTTCAACGGAAAAAAAACGGTACACCTATAGGTATACTTATTTGGATCAAGACTGGTGCCTTAGAACATTTATATAGAAATATAGGATTAACTCGGATCCCCTAATTTGTTCAGGCATCATTACGTACATGTAATTCAACCAAGTGTTTCAAAAGGACCTTATCGGTTTACTTTTGGGGTCAAAACTGATGTATTAGAACATTTATACAGAAATATAGGATTAACTAGGATCCCCTAATTTAGTCAGAAAAGTTTACGTACATGTCATTCAACCAAATGTTTCATAAGGATTTATGTGGTTCAAAACTGATGCATTAGCACATTTATACAGAAATATAGGATTAACCAGGATCCCCTAATTTGGTCAAAAATGATTACGTATATGTTATTCAACCAAATATAAGAAAAACCTCTATCGGTTTACTATGCTGTTCAAAACTAATGCATTGTCGCATTTATCGGTTAACTTATGGGATTCTAAACTGACGTATTAGCACATTTATGCAGAAATATAAGAAAGATCGGGATCTTAAAATGTGGTCAAAAATGGTTATGTATATATGGCGCAACCAAATATTCTGAAAAGAACCTTATAGGTTTACTTATGTGGTTCAAAACTAATGCATTGTCGCATTTCTCGGTTTACTTATAGGGTTCAAAACTGACGAATTAGTACATTTATGTAGAAATAGAAGAAAGATCTGAATATTACAATGTAGTCAAAAATGGTTATGTATATGTGATGCAACCAAATATTCCGAATGGACCCTTATAGGTTTACTTATGCGGTTCAAAACTAATGCATTGTCGCATTTATCGGTTTACTTATGGGGTTCAAAACTGACGCATTAGCACATTTATGCAGAAATATAAGAAAGATTGGGATCTTACAATATGGTCAAAAATGGTTATGATTATGTGATGCAAACAAATATTCCGAAAGGACCTTATAGGTTTACTTATGTGGTTACTTATAGGACCTTATAGGTTTACTTATAGGTTTAGTTATGTGTAAAACTAATGCATCTTCGTATTTATCGGTTTACTTATGGGGTTCGAAACTGAAGCATTGGCAAATGTATGCAGAAATATAAGAAATATCGGGATTTTACAATATGGTTAAAAATAGCTATGTATATGTGATGCAGCCAAATATTCCGAAAGGACCTTATAGGTTTACTTATGTAGTTACTTATAGTACCTTACAGGTTTAGTTATGCGTAAAACTAATGCATTTTCGTATTTATCGGTTTAATTATGAGGTTCAAAACTAACGTATTATCACATTTATGCAGAATTATAAGAAATATCGGGATCTTACAATATGGTCAAAAATAGTTATGTATGTGTGATGCAACCAAATATTCCGAAAGGACCCTTATAGGTTTACTTATGTAGTTACTTATAAAACTTTATAGGTTTACTTGTAGGTTTACTTATGTGTAAAACTGAGGCATTTTCGTATTTATCGGTTTATTTATGGAGTTCAAAACTGACGTATTAACACATTTATTTAGAAATATAAGAAAGATTGGCATCTTAGAATGTATTCAAAAATGGTTATGTGTATGTGATGCAACCAAATATTCCGAAAGGAAATTATAAGTTTACTTATGTTGTTAAAAACTAATGCTTGTCGTATTTATCGATTTACTTATGGGGTTCAAAACTGACGCATTAGCACATTTATGCAGAAATATAAGAAATATCGGGATCTAACAATATGGTCCAAAATGGTTATTTATATGTGATGCAACCAAATGTTCCAAAAGGACTCTTATAGGTTTACTTATGGGGTTCAAAAATAAGGCATTGTCGCTTTTATCGGTTTAATTATGGGATTCAAAACTGACGCATAAGCACATTTCTGCAGAAATATAAGAAAGATCGGGATTTTAAATATGGTCAACAAACAAATATTCCGAAAGGACCTCACAGGTTTACTTTTGTAGTTACTTATAGGACCTTATAGGTTTATTTATAGGTTTAGTTATGTGTAAAACTAATGCATTTTCGTATTTATCGGTTTAATTATGAGGTTCAAAACTGACGTATTATCACATTTATGCAGAAATATAAGAAAGATTGGCATCTTAGAATATGTTCAAAAATGGTTATGTATATGGGATGCAACCAAATATTCCGAAATGACCCTTATAGGTTTACTTATTTAGTTACTTATAAAACTTTATAGGTTTACTTGTAGGTTTACTTATGTGTAAAGCTAATGAATTTTCGTATTTATCGGTTTACTTATGGGGTTTAAAACTGACGTATTAGCCTATTTATGCAGAAATATAAGAAAGATCGGGATTTTGCAATATGGTCAACAATGATTATGCATATGTGATGCAAACAAATATTCGGAAAGGACCTCATAGGTTTACTTATGTAGTTACTTATAGGACCTTATAGGCTTACTTATAGGTTTAGTTATGTGTAAAACTAATGCATTTTCGTATTTATCGGTTTACTTATGGGGTTCTAAACTGACGTATTAGCACATATATGCAGAAATATAAGAAAGATTGGGATTGTAGAATATGTTCAAAAATGGTTATGCATATGCGATACAACCAAATATTCCGAAAGGATCCCTATAAGTTTACTTATATGGTTCAAAACTAATGCATTGTAGCATTTATATACTTAACCCTCCGAGTGGAACACACTGATTAAAAAAAAAAAAGTCTTCAAAAATACGCTAAAGATTTATTGTGTCAATGGCCAAAGCGTTCTATGATTTTTTACTTCACCCTTTGTCGATTAGAATGGAATACGGGAAACCCACCCTCGTTATTGTCCCTTTACTTCCGGTTATAAATAGATATATAAATAGATATCATAGACTGTTAATTTTTAATACACATAATGCTCGTTACGTCTCGAAGATCATCCCATAAGAAATAATGGTTTCTAAAAGTACAAATAAAAATATTCTTTAAGAAAATTCTTTATATTTTTTTTCGAAAGTCTTCCGAGATATTTAATTGGTGCAATTTGACACAGATCTGTTACCGCAAACGAAATACTTCGAAATAGAGATTTACAAAACCATGACAATCTATCAGCTTCTTTGTGCCTCAGGGAGTAGGAGTGCATCCCTCAAGAAATATCAGTGATAGAAGGGTGCAGTTCCTAAACAATCGACCTGACCCGCCTACTGCAAAACTCCATGAGGGAAAGCACTGGAGAAATGCACACTACATCCATTTTCGGAGTGTTTTTGGAGGTCGAAAATTTTACGTTTTGAACATCATCGGTTTGGCGGAATTGTACGTGTAAACCGCTTAGAGGTTTAATGAGAAATGACCAGAGAATGACAGGCTTCGGGTTAAGTAGCCTTCAGAAATATCACGGACATAACCTTACTGCTCTGGTGTATTTGGACACCTTATTGTCGGTCACTGCCCGCAGTTTATGGAAGAATTTCTTCTTCAATGTGTACCGAGATAACTGTAAGATTGGGTACCAGTCTGTCAACATGCATCGTCAAAAGTCGAAGCGGATCTTCGTAAAAATGCGGATTTGTGGCAATGGATAAATTGTCAGAAACCGGTTGGGAAAAAACACCCGATTTTGATAAAGATTTTGATAAGCTGTTATTAGAGATTGTTTTTTTATGGGGCCTCCTGTGTATCTGATGCAACATACAACGTGCCGCGGGATAAACATGGGATTCCACTCAGACAAAATTATAGCATCATTATATTTCATAGCGAGAAATACCATTTCAAAACTACAACAGGAAGACATTCTTGCTCTCTTTTCTAGATATTGAGATTTCTTTAAGTGGCAGTACGAAAGTCAATACAGAGGCAGTTCATACATTTTTTAGACGATTTTGGTTAGCGGTATTAAAAAAATCTTTTGTTGCGAAATAAATAACTGCAATTGTACTATGTTTTTAAAAGTTAAAATTATCGTCTAAGGCTTGAGAGGTTTGTTTTTATTCAAAATGGCGCTTTTAACGAAGCAGTAGTTCGAAGGCTATTGTACCAATGCAGCATTCCCTTACTATATAAGTGGAACGTGCAGCTGTACAGTCCCATAAACTGTTTCTCAAGTGATTTTGAGACTTTGATATATCGTAAAGTTCGGAACGTCCAGAGTGGTCTGTCACGTGTGTTTATACCTCTTGTGGCCAGGCCCTCATAAATTCAATCTCAAGGGGACTGTATGACATTATAGAACCCATAAAGTTCGATCCAATAGCACTGCTCTTCAGATTTTGACATTACCCGAACAGTTATTGGATCATAAACTTCAAGTCATCTGGAAGCCCTTGAATTCCTTCTCTAAGTGATCCTTCCAACCACTTCAAGGGTATATATTCAAGAACGGACAGATGAGAAGGGAGAGATGAGAGCTGAAACTTAACTGTTCATTTGTAGCTCCCGAGAGAGCTTAGGCCGAGGCCTGTTACTTACTTCTCCGTGTAAAAATCCTGTTTATTGTGTAGCTGTGTAGTGTGTGAGACGTCAAATAAATGTTAAATGTGTACGCTACCGACTCTTCATTTTCCATCTGACGTCTGTTTCATTCGACTACGTTACACTATATTTATGATCTTTCCGAAGAGATGTACTTATATTCCGTTATCAAAAATCGATATGAAAGCCATAGTTTTGTGATATCTAAAGCCTCCATAGGTAATATCGTCAAAAAGAAAGGAAAAAACGTCAAATTGGAGCCTCAAGTGGGACCAAAATTCCAAACAAGTATCCAAGGAAAAAACGAACATCTTCGACTAGTATAAAGGTACGTTGTTTAATGTTAAAAAAATATCCCCCTAGTCAAAGGACAGTTGCAAAATCATTAAAATGCTCGGTGTCCACTGTAAACAAAATTATAAACATTGATTTAAATCTTAAGAAAGCGAAAAAACGCAATGTGCATCGTCTTTCTCTAAAGAATATCGCTGAACGCAAGACACGCTGCACAATTCTATATAATAAATATTTATCTAAAGAAAAATGGAAAATAATTGTCAGAATAGATTAATCATGGGTGTTTTTAAATGATTGCAACAAAAAAGAGCCACTTATTATCATAAAAGGAGAGAAAAAAATTAAGTACATGGTTCAAAGAATCGAAAGAAAGTTTTTCTAAAGGATCCATGATTGTTGCTGGTTTTTCACATTACGGCAAGTTAAAAATAAAGAGAGTTGAAAAAATGTCAAGATTAACTCCAAATACTATCAAGAACGTATTTTATCGCCAATTTTTCTGAATAAAATACTATTGCTTTACCTGCAGTGTCATCAATCTGGGGAACTCCTTCAAGACAAAGCTAGCAGTCACATCAAATTCCACTATAAATTTCGTAAAAGAAATGGAACAAAAAACCGGTATCAAGGCCATACCCTTTACTGATATTCTTACTAAATCTCCCGATGTATCACCTATGGATTTTTGGGCTTTCAGACTTTTAAAATCTGCATTATCCAAACGTCGTCCCACAACCTTTGCAGGACTTTGGAAAGCTGTTCAGGAGGAATGGGATAGAATACCTCTTCTGACACTTCAAAAGGCATTATTATCCTAGAAATTAAGGTGTCGTATAATAGCTCAGACTAAGGGCTATCAAATAGAACATTTCAAACACACGAATTTTATGTAATTTAGTTTTGTAACTTCAATATACATCGTTTAAAATATTTGTGAACAGCCTCTGTATATGAGGGCTATGAACTAAGAGATAATTAAAGAAAATCATTAAAATTAAATTCGCCATAATCTTGTTTTGCCTGTATAGTATTTTGTTTCACGAGTACTAATTAGAGAAAAATCTACTGCTAAAAACGAATCTTTAAAAGCCAACGAATATTCATTCCATCAGTGGAATTCGAACCTGTAGTTTCCGTTATTAAAAATGCAGAATTCTACTTATTCGATCATTAATTTGCTGTTTGTTTGGACTTTAAGGCTTTATGGAATCCATAGCATGACGGTAAATATAAAACTTACGTAAAATTACTTAAAGTTAGAAGCCACATTGATAATATTGCTACGTAGCATGAAATAAGAAAAAGAAAGAGAAAAAAAAAGATGGGAAAATATCAAAAACGTCTTTTATAATGTCTTTACGTAATAATCTAATAAAACAAATTTTGTGTAATATATTTTCCAAGTTCATAAACACGTTATATGATGTTAATATCTTCAAAAAAATTTTAACTTTTAATTCATTTGGGTTACACTTCATGTACTTGCTGCCATCTGTTGGTTGAAAAATATATCATTTAGAAAAAGAATTAGGTAAAACAATGGTTATTTCTTGAACGTTTGTCTTAAAGGAAAAATTTTAATTTACCTGAATATATCCCAAAAAAGTTTATCAATATCAGCTACACGAAAACTTTTACCAAGTATCAAAAAGACTAGCAAGCAATATTTATATGCATTCCAATGAATTAAAGATAATATTTATAATTTATTCCTCAAAAGGCATTTTTGTCTTGGAGTCAAATGTTCTTTAAATCCAAAATAAGTACCAGAAATTTCAAACTACAATCTAAGCACTATAGTGTCTAAAAGTCTGGTAGAATCCCAGTTCCATGAGCCGGCCGCCATGTTTTTGGCTAAATTTTTGTACAAGTGATCGCCAAATTGTTGCCAAGTGATATTTACGATTTGTACTTCATTTTGTATTAAGTAAGTTTATACCCGATTTTAAAGCATATTTTGAACAAAAAAACCGTTTGAAATTTTGCTAAGGTGAATACAAATTTTAATTTGAGTTTTTAATGCATTTAAATGCGCTTTTGTACTGTTTATTGAAGTGAACAGTTCAAAATTTCAGCAACGGTACAAATTAAGCAAAATATAAACATCAGTTGGTTATGTTTCGGCGGTTAAACTTATACTTGGTTATAATTTATAAAACATTGTTGCTATTAAATGAAATTATTTTTAAACTATCGAATAATTATAAAGTAATAAATTACGTTACAAATTGCTTTTAGAAATTTAGCATAAAACCGGAAAGAAAAGAACTAAGTAAATGTTTTAAAGAAATTATTATTTAAAATTCTAAAGAAAAGGACGGGGCTAAAGGATTTTTCTTATCCAAGGGAGGCAAAGGCCTACTTGACCTCGCTATTAACAATCGCCGAAATAATATAATTTAAAAAACAGTGTAATATACTATAAAATTAATATTTTAAAATATTTCTACTTTGTTTGGTATTAAAATTCGATACAATTTGAATAAAAAGGTTTGAAAAACAAAAATGTGAAATTTAATTAACATTGTACTTACCTAAATTAGGTAATATTTGTATTTCCTAATAAAAGCAACAATAAATGAAAAAGGCTTGTTTTTTATATTTTTGTTATTTTCTGTGCAGTTTATATCAAATACTCCAAATAATCTTCCCAAATTTACATCACTATGTAGTTGTTTCACTTCTAATTTATGGCGAATTAATTTGTACCTAAATATGAACAATAATTGTTTTTTTATGATCATCAGGAATAAAAATGATATCCCAAATAATCTTCCCAAATTTACATCATTGTGTAGTTGTTTCACTTCTAATGTATGACGAATTAATTTGTATCTAAATAAGAACAGTAATTGTTTTTATGATCACCGGGAATAAAATGATACCCCAAATAATCTTTCGAAATTTACATCGCTATGTAGTTGTTTCACTTCTAATGTGTGAAGAATTAATTTGTGTCTAAATAAGAACAATAATTGTTTTTTGATCATCAGGAATAAAAATGATACCCCAAATAATCTTCCCAAATTTACATCACTATTTAGTTGTTTCACTTCTAATGTATAACGAATAAATTGTGTCTAAATAAGAATAAGAATTATATATATATATATATATATATATATATATATATATATATATATATATATATATATATATATATAAGTAATTTTCAACACATCAACGTTCTTTATTCAGTTCCGAAAATTTGTTAATGTATTGTAGAACGCGATACAAATTGCAGCTAAAAAAACTCTTAATGAATAACAGCAGAGTTCTACCTAGTATTTCCCACAACCTATAATATTTACACCATCTTCTAACAACCCCAAACCTTGTAAATGAGATTTTAAAGTTATCGGAGTGATGAGACGTTTAACGAGGTGGAACGAAGTTTTTCTCTTCGAAAAAATCACGTTGTGGCTGCGAACTTTTCACTTACATTCTTCTTTTTTAACATCCTTCTCAATTTAAGAGTGATTTGCTTATTACAATTTGCTCTCTGGACTACCTTTTAAAATACAAAATCTCATCATCTACTTTATTCTTTCTTAATCTCCTTCATTGTTTAAAATGACTTTACGTTATCTAGATGAAAATATAAGTGATGCCATTACAAGTTATGTAAAGTCTTTTGATTTACTTAAATTTGATGGAAATCGTCTGCACATAGAAATAACAATATGGCTAAAAGCTAAAGAATTTAAGGAAACAATTTCTAGAAGGTGTAAATTTAAGTTGGTGATCTCAGTTCATTAAATCATTGAGGTATTAGTTTATTCATTCATTTCATTCTTCATTACATTTATTTAAAAATGACAGATAATTTTTCATTGCTAAACATTGATTAAACGCTATATAATGTTATTGTATATATTTTGCAACCTGCTATGTCAGACAAAGTTTCATTTATTATCTTTCTGTTTTATTGGATGTATAGATTTAAGACGGGATAATCTTTCTTTGCATGATTTTACTTTTTTTTTTGCGTGTGTGTGTGTGAAATAAATTAGGGTGATATAATTTATGCTGTACATTTAAAGAAAAATGTTTTAAAAAGATCGTATTATAAATATATAATATAAAATGATTAAAAAAGAGTATGATAGAAATATCCATCATCCTTCAAAAATTACATGTTAAGCTAAGTACAAAACAAATAATAAAAAATAATAATCTTTGTATCATTTTTTCTGGTGATAAATAAAAAACAGTTATTATTCTTATTTAGACACAAATTAATTCGCCATGCATTAGAAATGAAACAAATCCACAGTGATGTAAATTTGGGAAGATTATTTGGGGTATCATTTTTATTCCTGATGAACATAAAAAAACAATTATTGTTCTTATTTAGACGCAAATTAATTCCTCATGCATTAGAAGTGAAACAAATACATAGTAATGTAAATTTGGGAAGATTATGTGGGGTATTATTTTTATTCCTGATGATTATAAAAAAAACAATTATTGTTTTTATTTATACACAAATTAATTCGTCATACATTAGAAGTGAAACAACAACATAGTGATGTAAATTTGGGAAGATTATTTGGGGTATCATTTTTATTCCTGATGAACATAAAAAAACAATTATTTTTCTTATTTAGACGCAAATTAATTCCTCATGCATTAGAAGTGAAACAAATACATAGTAATGTAAATTTGGGAAGATTATTTGGGGTATGATTTTTATTCCTGATGAACATAAAAAACAATTATTTTTCTTATTTAGACACAAATTAATTCGTCATACTTTAGAAGTGAAACAAATCCATAGTGATATAAATTTGGGAAGATTATTTGGGGTATCATTTTTATTCCTGATGATCATAAAATACAATTATTGTTCTTATTTAGACACAAATTGATTCGTCATACATTAGAATTGAAATAACTACATAGTGATGTAAATTTGGGAAGATTATTTGGGGTATCATTTTTATTCCTGATGATCATAAATAAATAATTATTGTTCTTATTTAGATACAAATTAAATCGTCATACTTTAGAAGTGAAACAACTACATAGTGATGTAAATTTGGGACATAATTTGGGGTATCATTTTTTATTCCTGATGATCATAATAAAATAATTATTGTTCTTATTTAGACACAAATTAAATCGTCATACTTTAGAAGTGAAACAACTACATAGTGATGTAAATTTGGGACATAATTTGGGGTATCATTTTTTATTCCTGATGATCATAATAAAATAATTATTGTTCTTATTTAGATACAAATTAATTCATCATACATTAGAAGTGAAACAACTACATAGTGATGTAAATTTGGGAAGTTTATTTGGGGTATCATTTTATTCCTGATGATCATAAAAAAGAATTATTGTTCTTATTTAGACACAAATTAATTCGTCATACAGTAGAAGTGAAACAACTACATAGTGATATAAATTTGGGAAGATTATTTGGGGTATCATTTTTATTCCTGATGATCATAAAATACAATTATTGTTCTTATTTAGACACAAATTGATTCGTCATACTTAGAAGTGAAACAATACATAGTGATGTAAATTTGGGAAGATTATTTGGGGTATCATTTTATTCCTGATGATCATAAAAACACAATTATTGTTCTTATTTAGACACAAATTAATTCGTCATACATTAGAAGGAAACAACGACATAGTGATGTAAATTTGAAGATTATTTGGGTATCATTTTTAAATTCCAGAATATAAAAGAAAGACAAAAAAACTTTTTCATTATTGTCGCTTTATTAGCAAATACATTATTTAGTAGTAAAACATATTGAAATGGCTCATTTTAATTTAACTAAGTGAAAATAAAGTTAAGGTAAATGATTGTAAATTTTTTCTTGTTTTTTTTTTTGTTTTTCTCAGCAACAAATTTAAAGTATATCTGTTTCGAGTAAAATTTTTGGTTCACTAAATATTATGTTGGAAATTTCCATGATCATACAAAGGGTTAATATCGAATTTAGATTTACTCTTCTTATACATTTTGATTGCAGTTTTTTCCCCTATTCCAAGCAATTCGTTTACTGAGTAAAGATATTATTTTTCAGTAGCTGTCGTAAATAGAAGAAACACTACAAATGAAAAATTCTTGTTCCTCGTTTAGTTTATAACTAAAACCATTTCGTAATTTTTATTCCCAATAATTTATAATGAAAATTTTCATCATCGTACAAAGGGTTAATCGAATTTAGAATTACTCTTTCTATACATTGATTGCATTTTCATCACATTCCAAGGAATTCATTTCTTAAAAAGATTTATTTTTCATTTCTGTTGTAAATAAAAAAAACACTGCTAAAATGAAAAGATTCTTTGTTCTTCGTTTAATTTATAACGATTATCATTCTTAATTTTCAACAATTAATTAATCTGACAATTACGTAAAGATAAATTGCACAGAAAATAACAGAAACACAAAACACAAACTTTTTTCCCTTAGTATCGCTTTTTATTAGCAAAAATCTCAGATTAGTTATGAAAAAAATTCAAGAAATCTCGCGTTTCTTCCACCACAACTGCGGAAATGGCAAGTTCAAACCGGTATAAATAATTGTGACATTTAATTTTTTTTTCACAGCAACAACCGATTTATAGTACACCTGTTTCGAGTACAATTTTTTGTTCACTAAATATTATGTTGGAAATTTCCATCATCATACAAAGATATGGAATATCGAATTTAGAATTACTCTTTCTATACATTTTGATTGCAGCTTTTCTCACATTCCAAGCGATTCGTTTACTGAATAAAGATTTCATTTTTCAGTAGCTGTTGTAAGTAAAAGAAACACTAAATAATGAAAAAGATTCTTTGTTCTTCGTTTAGTTTATAACGAATATCATTTAGTAATTTTCAACAATTAACTAATCTGGCAATTTTAAAAGATATAAATTGCACAGAAAATAGCAAAAACAAACAGCAAACCTTTTTTCCTACTCATTATCGCTTTTATTATCAAAAGCATCTCAAATTAGTTACAAAAAAAAATTCAAGAAAATGGCACGTTTCTTTCAACCACAACTGGCAAGTTCAAATCCAGTATAATGATTGTGACAGTTGAATTTTTTTCCAGTAGCAACCTATTTATAGTACACCTGTTTCAAGTACAATTTTTAGTTTACTAAATGTTATGAAGGAAATTTCCCTCGTCATAAAAAAGTTTAATATCGAATTTAGAATTACTCTTTATATACATTTTGATTGCAGCTTTCATCCCATTCCAAGCAATTTGTTTACTGAATAAAGATTTTATTTTTCAGTAGCTGTTGTAAAATAAAAGAAACACTGAACAATGAAAAAGTTTCTTTGTTCTTCGTTTAGGTTATAATAAACTACGTAATTTTAATTTAAATTCTCAATTAAAAAAATATAAACGTACAAAACCATCTCCTTTTCACTTTGCTTTATTATATCCAAAAATAGCAAAAAAAGATCACGTAATGCTTCAAGTGAACAAATTTTCAAACCTTTGAATAAAATGAATAATTTCAGAAGTAGACTGACAGATACATTGAATCTTTTTAAATGAAATTATTCGAATCTCAATAAGGAACTTTTAAGAATGATCGCATTTTTTTCATCTCATTAACGATTTAATAAAGATTTTATTTTTATAGCTGTTTTTAAATAAAAAATTACTCTGAATTTTTTTTTCAGATGAAAAGCTTCTTTGTTCTTCGTTTAGTTTATAACGAATATCATTTCGTAATTTTCAACAATTAACTAATCTGGCAATTACGTAAAGATATAAATTGCACAAAAAATAACAGAAACACAAATCACAAACCATTTTTCAACTTATTATCGCTTTTATTAGCAAAAACATCTCAAATTAGTTATAAAAAAAATTCAAGAAAATTACATGTTGCTTTCAACCACAACTAGCAGCGAAATGGCAAGTTCACACCCGGTATGATTATTGTGACAATTGCATTTTTTTATTAACCTATTTACAGTACACCTGTTTCGAGTACAGTTTTTTGTTTACTAAATATTATGAGGGAAATTTCCATCACCATGCAAAGGGTTAATATCGAATTTAGAATTACTCTTTCTATACATTTGGATTGCATCTTTTGTCACATTCCAAGCAATTCGTTTACTGAGTAAAGATTTTATTTTTCAGTAGCTGTTGTAAATAAAATGAACACTGAACAATGAAAAATATTCTTTGTTCTTCGTTTAGTTTATAACGAATAACATTTCGTAATTTTCAACAATTAACTAATCTGGCAATTACGTAAAGGTATAAATTGCACAAAAAATAACAGAAACACAAAACACAAACCTTTCTTTTCCACTCATTATCGCTTTTATTAGCAAAAACATCTCAAATTAGTTACAAAAATAGCACGTTTCTTTCAACCACAACTAGCAGCGAAATGGCAAGTTCAAACACGGTATAATGACTGTGACAGTTGAATTTTTTTCCAGTAACAACCTATTTACAGTACACCTGTTTCGAGTACAATTTTTTGTTTACTAAATGTTATGAAGGAAATTTCCATCATGATACAAAAGGTTAATATCGAATTTAGAATTACTCCTTCTATACATTTTGATTGCAGCTTTTCTCACATTCCAATCAATTCATTTACTGAATAAAGATTTTATTTTTCAGTAGCTGTTGTAAATAAAAGAAACACTGAACAATGGAAAAGCTTCTTTGTTCTTCGTTTAGTTTAAAACGAGTATCATTTCGTAATTTTCAACAATTAACTAATCTGGCAATTACGTAAAGATATAAATTGCACAAAAAATAACAGAAACAAACCTTTCTTTTTCACTCATTATCGCTTTTATTAGCAAAAACATCTCAAATTAGTTACAAAAAATTCAAGAAAATAGCACGTTTCTTTCAACCACAACTAGTAGCGAAATGGCAAGTTCAAACCCGGTATAATAATTGTGATAGTTGAATTTTTTTCCAGTAGCAACCTATTTATAGTACACCTGTTTCAAGTACAATTTTTGTTTACTAAATATTATGCGGAAAATTTCCATTATCGAATAAAGAGTTAATATCGATTTCAGAATTACTCTTTATATACATTTTGATTGCAGCTTTTCTCACATTCCAATCAATTCATTTACTGAATAAAGATTTTATTTTTCAGTAGCTGTTGTAAATAAAAGAAACACTGAACAATGGAAAAGCTTCTTTGTTCTTCGTTTAGTTTATAACGAATATCATTTCGTAATTTTCAACAATTAACTAATCTGGCAATTACGTAAAGATATAAATTGCACAAAAAATAACAAAAACACAAAACACAAACCTTTTTTTCAATCATTATCGCCTTTACTAACAAAATCTCAGAATAATCATAAAAAATATTCAAGAAATCTTCCTTTCTTCCAGCCACAACTAGCCGCGAAATTACAAGTTCAAACAAGCTATAAGTATTAGAACATTTAATGTTTCTTTTTATCTAAGTTCCTTATTACGCACTAGTCATAAAAAAATTCCCAACAACAACCAATTTACAGTACACTTGATTTGATTACAATTTTTGATCACTAATTGTTACGATGGAAATTTCCATCATCCTGCAAAGAAAGGTTAAAATATTTTCAGGAAGTTGTAACCTAGACAAGAATGACGTAATGCTTACTCTGGAAGTTTCATACAACCGGGAAGTTGAAACCAAGAGTGATACGTCACGCTAGGAGGATAAAAAAATTGCATGTCCGTTGCTAATAACACGGTTTCCAAAAAAGTATTGTTTGGCTATTCTTAATAGAAATTCAGTGAATAAAAAGTTTGATTTTTGCCGTGCTGTGACATTTATGACGTCAAATGCATGATTTAACCATTTAAAGGACAGTAGTTTCGCAGCCAAACCAGCTATTAAAATTGTTTTTTATCGTTTTAAAGATATATTAATGCTTTTTTGGCTTTTCTACGTTTTTGACACTTTAGACTATCTATAGGGAGTAGCACTACACATAATTTATTTTCACTTTCAAATATACATTTTTAAACTTGCTTTGTTGCAACAATCATATATTCTATTTTTGTCTTTTATAATCCAAAATAAAAGTACTTCCACTTATAAAACAACACTTATAAATTATTTATAGATTTGTTTATTGCATCATATTAATGATAATTATTCATTAATCTTCCAATACAATTTTAATTTTAGGGAAGTATTACACTGTCTACCAATAAGTATTTGGACACCTATGCAAATGACGATATATGCAGCCCTGAGATACGTCACGGCCTCCGCCGGTATACATCGTGTAGGAAACAGCATCGGCATTAGTCGCATGCAAGATGCCGCGTAGTTCGGAGTTCTCTGATTTCGAGAAAGGTATAATTATCGGTTATCACAAATGTGACCGATTCTTAACGGACATATCTAGCAATCTAAAGTACTCAAAATCGACAGTGGCCTATGTGCTTAAGAAGTGGAAGGTCAGCGGTGATTGTCAAAATGTGCCTCACGTCGGCAGACCAAAAGAAACTAGAAGATAGAGACCAACGAGCTCTGTCCAGAGAAATTTGGAAGAACCGCACCCAACCGATGGCCCTCATCCGTGAGGAGTTTCAACAGGTATCCAGGAGTATTATTTCAATGAATACCATCCATAAAGAAGCACATCTGCTTGGTTTTCATGGTCGTGCTGCTGCCCATAAGCCTTTGATTACAAAGTCCAACCGAGCTGCTCGGTTAATGTGGTGCAAAGCACATCGAAATTGGACCGTAGATCAGTGGAAACGGGTTCTTTGGAGAGACAAATCAAGGTTCACCCTTTACCGTTCGGATGGCATTGTGTGGGTCTGGCGTCTTCCTGGAGAATGTCTCTTTCCAGAATGCATTGTGCCAACAGTCAAGTTCGGAAGAGGTAGAATTATGGTCTGGGGCTGTTTCTCCTGGTATGGACTGGGACATTTGTCCCCATTCATGGTAAGCTCAACGCCGATGCCTACTGCACTATTTTAGATGACAATGTGCTTCCTACGCTGTGGCAGTTTTAAGGGTTGGACCCCTGTTACTTTCAGGATGACAGTGCCAGTTGTTATGTTTCGAGGTTAACCTAGGCTTAGTATAGTGCTAATGGAGTTCATCGAATGGACTGGCCTGCCCAGAACCCAAACCTGAGCCCTATTGAGAACCTCTGGAACGAGTTCGATCGCCAAATTAAGGTGTGCACAACCCGTCCAAAAAAGGGTAAAGAAACTTGTATGTCTACTCCAAGCCGAGTGGAAGACAATACCACTAGCTGTAATACAAAGACTTGAGAAAAGTATGCCCCGAAAGGTTCATGCTGTAATTGCCTCTCGTGGAGGCTCTACCAACTATTGATTTTGAATAAAGTTAGTAGATGATTTTTATCTATATCATTGATAAGAATCTGTTTTCGTACAAACTATATAGTTCTGTTTCTATGAAGCAATGCATTTTTCAAAAACGTCTTATATACACAAAGTGAAAAAAAAATAAGAATACAGTAACTCAAAAAATAACTTTGGAAATATGTAAATTATAAACGGTCCCCGGACTGGGTAAGGTTGACTCAGCCTTTCATCCCTTCAGTGGGTAGAGAAACTGAGGACAAAGCATGCTCGGAAACTATACACTGGGGGTTCCGCGTAAGGCTGACCACCTAACCGGAATATATGCTTCACACCCCAGGGCCCTTGGTTTCGGAAACAGAAATTGGCCCCGTAGACCTTGGTCCCCTACGGGCTGTTGCGCCGAATTTATATATATATATATATATATATATATATATATATATATATATATATATATATATATATATATATATATATATATATGTGTGTGTGTGTGTGTGTGTGTGTGCATTTATGTTTATAAACATAAATGTATATAAATATGTATATTCATGCATATATGTACACAGTCAAACACATACGTATATGCCATAATTGTATATAAATGTATGCATAGATGTATATACATATATATGTCTGTTTACACACAGAAAAACATACATATTAATTTTTTTTTATTTATATCATATTTATTACAAAATTGTGTAATTATAAAGACACAATCTATATAATAAAATTCTTGAATGTTATTCGATCCACGGTTTAAAGAAATGATTAGTCAGAAGAAAAGAAAATATTTGGCTATTTTTTCCCATTAGGTAACGGCAGTAAAACTTTTTTGACAAAGAAAATTTGAGAACCTTACAGGAACAGCGTTCTCCAGGATATATTAGATAAATAAGCCTGACTAAACTATCTAGTTCAGCTGGTATCAACCAGATATACACAGCAAACCAGATCAAGCTGTTAATCAAAGTGATCTCACTGTGATTCACATTGCCGTAGCGTAGGGAGTGATGAAAACAAAGGCAGCTAATCTTGGCAGTAGTTGTTGAACTATCTTTTATGTAGATTAAAAAAAGTCAGGTGTTAACTACTTATTTAACCCTGGAGTCTATCGGGACATATGTGTCCCAGCCATGCAATAAAATTGTTTTCAAGACTACTAGCTTTAAGCAGTAGGTTCCGGTCTCATTAGCTCTTGTGGGCAAAACAGTAGGCCGTAGCACTCCAAACCAAACCAATGGGTTTGGGTTCGATTCCCGCGAAATGACTTGGTTGTATTTGTGACGTACTCTCATAGGAAGAAGTACAGTGAAATAGGAAGAAATGTAAGAATACAAAGTATAGTGCTCCACAATAAAATGGTAACAAAAAAAGCAGTAGTGTGGGAAGTGTAATAAAAACAAGAATACAAAAATTACAAAAAAAAATAATAATAATAATCTGCTTTACATGGAAAAATCAGCAATTCGATTTCCTTCCGAAAAACCCCTAAATAATAATATTATATAAAAAAAATGAAATTGTTTAGATGTTTATTTATTATAAAGTTTTATTAACACATTGTGTGCGGGTACATTTCGCAGCGGAATTGTACCGGGAGCGGGCGTTTTGCGCGTAAATTTAGTTATTCAGTTAAATCTCAATAGATCGAAAATTATTTCATTTTTTAACCAACTTTTCGTATTTTATATTGAAATATAAACAAATATATAAATAGAAATATATAAATAACAACCATAAGATTTTTGTAAACAAAAATTATATTTTTAGTGGATAAATTTATAATAGTATCGTAAATATGAAAAATCAAATAGAAATAGTAGTATATAGTTTTAATTTTTTCGAATTATGTTATATATAAACATTTTTACATTATAAAAAAATGAAAAGAGCAATCATAAAACTAATAATGTTTTACAGTGTGGTAACGTTCAAAGCATTTTCCTCTATGAAGAGGTACACGGCAAAACTTGCATATGTAAGATGTTTCACTCCGCACTTTTTTCACAGCACACACACGACATTGTCTTTGCGGCTTTTTCTTCTTCCCAGTAGTAACAATTTTCTCTAAAATATGTTTCCGCATATCCCCTATATAATAATAGCCTAAGTTGTCTGTCCACGAATTTCTGAAGTGGTTGTACCTGGAATGGATATAGGCATCCATATTGAATTTCTCATGAGTTAGGGTTAGCAAAATTGAAAGCGAGTTCGAAATCCACCCCATCCCCTCTTTCGAGAGTTTAATGCTATTATTTCAAGCCTTATTCTCCCTCTTATTCTATACTAAATTCATTTTTCATAGGATGGCGAGGGCGAAGCGTAGTATTTAAATTTCTAGACTGTTTATACCAGGTCTTCGAACCGTAATTTTTTTTGTTCCGGTTTTCGTTCCGGTTCAACTAAAAAATTAATATCGGTTCAGTTCCGGTTTTTGCTCCGCCAAAAATAACGGTTTTCGGTTCAGTTCCGGTTTTCGCTCCGCCAAAAATAACTGTTTTCGTTTCAGTTCCAAATGAATAATTTCATTTTATGTATATTCTTATTTGTACTAAAAATATAATTCTATCATAAACAAAAAATGTAATTCTATCAAAATTTAGAAGATTTTATTCTTTTTTTAATTGGTAAACTATGTGAATTGATACAAACAGCAGGTACGATAAGAGCGGCGAGCATTGGCATTGTTATCCATTATCAAAATCGCATTTGACAACTAGGTTCATGATTACCCACATTCGTCGTTTGACTCCCACATCGTGCACTTGGCCTTGCAATAATTATGTAAAAAATATATTATTTAT
>CM063507.1:35776447-35788947 GCA_032207245.1 Pardosa pseudoannulata
GAACGAATAAACATCCATGAAATGTACTGTGTTTTGGACTTTCTACGTATATCCACACCACACGCATAACATGGCTCTGGGAACTCTGCAAATAGGATGAAATTTACCCCAACAGATTTTATAAACTTTCGGGTTGCATTTATTAGGTTGTTCGGTAAGTAATTTCGTTTTTTTTTTTTTTGTGGAAATGAAAGACAATTTTCGTATAATAAACAAATACTTTATTAAATTATATATTGGCCGTTCTGGTCCAACACCTTTTGCCATATTTCTGGTAGTAGCATAATTCCACGCTTATAAAATTTTTGGTCTTTGCTGGCAAAAAACATCTTTATCAGCTTCAACCGGCCTTCTCGTACGTGGTGCATCTTCGACATCAAAATTGCGTATCGAAATTTAGCGAACCAGTTCTGGCACTGGCGTACTGTCAACACACCTTCTCCATACACATCGGTCAATTTCTTTGTGGCTTGAACAGCATTTTTACCCTTTCTGTAGTAAAACAGTAAGATATGTCGAAAATGCTGCTTATCGCTCTCCATATTTAAAAGTGCACCAATCAAAAACTACTGCGTAGAATCAATTGGAATTTTTCACACACAAGCCTTGCTATATGATCTCTCAAAGCATATAAAAATTATACGGCATTAATGTGAAGTTGGGTAAAAAAAAATACAATTAAATCCTCTGTCGGGAAAAAACGAAATTACTTTACGAACAACCCAATACATCCAAAGAAAACTATGCATCGGCTGGACAAGACTAAAGATCCTCAATACGTCCTCAACATTTTCTAATGTATTAAGATCCGTGTTCTTCGGTGAGAAGGGACCCTAGACCGAAGATCCGCCGTGGATGTGTAGGTCTAATGACATATGGTTATACCAAGCCCGAATGAGCGCTGTTCTTTCGAATTAAGGCAGAAGTATGGGCTTTTCGTAAGCACCATTAGAACGCTTTCCCACTTACCGACAGCGATAAATCTTAGACGACTGTCGTTCTTCAACATTGGGGCATGTAAAATGCACTAAGATGAGCTACTCGTTCAATGTTCACCAACCGATTCAATGACGATTTTGTCGTTATCGAACGGCTGATATCGTTCATCGGGCAGTTTTGTCGCTCCGCAAGCGCTATTCCTTTTTAATCGGTCCGACATTAAAGAGCTATCGCTACCAACGTTGTTTGCTTTGGATTAATAAATTATATTTTTTGTAAAACCTTTGTAACATGAATTTAATTTTATATTCATTATTAATATAATATTTAAATAGTTAGATTTCTTACGCATTAAATTGACACATTCTGCTCAAATTTTAATGTAAAGTTATTCTTGCTTGATCATAAAATGCAATTTTATCGTAGATTTGCTATTATAACTGTTTGAATTTCACATCTGTTATATTAAGTTTTCATCTGCAATAATTAATAACTTCATTTATCACATACTGTTGCTTTCGAAAGCAAATTTGTAGGGACAGGCGAGTAATAGTGAACGGCCAGAGAGCGCCACCTAGGAAGAAAGTAAGTAGATTTGAGGAAAACTTCGGAGGTGATTGTAGACTCCGGACGTGTAAGCGAGGCTCTCGTTATAAATACTTGAATTGATATAATTGGTTACTGTAAATATTGTAATATTTGTATATATAATTGTCCGGTAGTAGTTTGTGCTCTGTCTTAAAATAAACCTTAATGTTGAAAAAATAAATCTACTGTTTGGATGTGAATTTATACAACAGTTCGGCGATCTTCACAAAATTACTGAGTGTATCAAAATTTGATTTAAGATTGTTTAATAAATTCAAAGAGGTAAAGTTACTAAAGAAAAAAAATTGATCTGGTAAATGTGTTAATAGTTCGAATTAAATAGATTTAAAAATGGAAATGAAAGGGACAAAATTAATTACATAAAATTAGAAAAGAGCAATTAAAATTGAAAACATTTTTATTCGAATTTTTTTAATATATTATTGTTTTAAACAAAAATCATTTTAATTATTAGAAGAGATGCCAGAATTTTAGCAGATTTAAGAGAGTGACAGAAAAAAATTTAAAATTTTTAAAATGGAACAGTAGAAAAAAAATATTACCGGGAATCGAACCCGAAGTGGAAAAATGCTAGTGCAACGCGCTAACACTACGCCAAAATGACTCACACGTTGAGTGTTAAATTGACCTTTTCACAAAAAAAGAGGTGGAGCCAAAGCTTTACTAACATACCACCGGTGGAAAGAATATAAGAAATTGGTGCCTAGTATTAGCATCCAATGTTTTTAAAATGTGTGCAATAAAATAGCGTTAAAATTTACTTTTCTAACAATAATTGTTATACTAAGTCTATAAAAATTACTACTTCCGTCATTGTAAAATTTACGCGAGCTTACCGTCATCTTTAAATGAAACGATATCGGTAGAGTGAAAAAACTGTTTCTAAAAGACGCGATACTGTTTTGTCGTTGCATTATTTACCGGCCGATACAGACGTTGTCGTGTCGACATATAAATTTTTTTATAGACATATAAATTCTTTTTGATTTTTTTTATGTTTTTGACATTTAAAACTTACAATAAACGACAGTACTACATATAATTTATTTCTTCTTTTGAAATATATGTATTTATACTTGCTGTACCTGAAAAGTTAATAATGGAATTGTTTTTCACTTATGACCCCAAACAAAAATATTTATTCAAACAACACTTATAAATTGTGAAACTATTTATTTATTTTACTTTTTAAAGGACACTTATTTATTGTTCTTCCAATATAATTAAAATATTAAAAAGTATTATTTTGACGCTGTACAAGGGAATGGATTTTTCAGTTAACCCCCCTCAATTACTCCTGTGGTATCTTCTAAGTAAACCTCCTCTAAGGATTGCAAAGAAAAACTTTAATACATTTTGCATTTATAAGGTTCACAGATAATTATTATAAACAAATTTCATTAAATTTAAAAGAATTCATATAGGTGACCTTTAAAGCGTTAAGGTGAAAGTACAACTTAGCTCGAATACACACGACACAACCTTTTAAGGGGCCGGTAGAACTCATTCATACACTCATTCATCCATCGAGAAGTCAGAATTTTAGTTCCAAACCAGAGACCAACTCATCCCTGATGCAGTACCCCCAGAGGTATAATTTGATATGGGAACATGGAGAATTTTGCACGACATATTTAAAGTGAACCAACTGCCATTAGCAACAGGGAGATCTTTGGTCGAGACCAGGACAGAACTCTCCACTTTTCGGTTACGAGACTGACGCTCTACCAACCAGGCTACCACGGCCAAGATCAGCTGTGTTCGTTAAAGGTAACTGGAGCATATAAAATATGTTCGTGGCTAAAATGTTCTCTAAGTTCTCAAACGATACCTCTGGGGGTGGCAGGCCAAGCGTGGATATCTTTCGCTTGGTCCCTGCTTCAAAATTACGAGAACCTAGCGGGGGTACTCTTACTCGAGTCTGTAGCGTAACTTAAGCTACATTTATTTAGCTATTTACTACATACTTTACTACTACATTAGCTATTTACATTTTTACAAACCAGGCTACCGCTGCCCAGATCCACTGTGTTCATTAAAGGTGACTGGAGCATGTAAAATATGTTCATGGTCAAAATGTTCTCCACGTTCTCAAACGATACCTTTGGGGTTGGCAGGCCAAGAGTGGGTGTCTTGTGCCCGGTCCCTGCTTCAAATTTAGGAGGACCCAGCGGAGTACTTTTACTCGAGTCTGTAGCGTTCTTTAAGCTTCATTTATTTAGCTATTTACTAAATACATTACTACTACATTAGCTATTTACATTTTTACCAACCAGCCTTCCACGGCCCAGATCCGCCGTGTTCGTTAAAGGTGACTGGGACATGTAAAATATGTTCATGGTCAAAATGTTCTCCACGTTCTCAAACGATACCTTTGGGGTTGGCAGGCCAAGAGTGGGTGTCTTGTGCTCGGTCCCTGCTTCAAAAAAAAAGTACTAGGACCCAGCGGAGTACTTTTACTTGCATCTGTAGCCTACCTTAAGTTACATTTATTTAGCTTTTTACTACATACATTACTACTACATTAGCTATTTACATTTTTACCAACCAGGCTACTGCGAACCAGATCCACTGTGTTCGTTAAAGGTGACTAGGACATATAAAATAGGTCATGGTCAAAATGTTCTCCAAGTTCTCAAACGATACCTCTGGGGATGGCAGGCCAAGAGTGGATGTCTTGTGCTTGCTCCCTGCTTCAAAATTACGAGGACCCAGCTGGGGTGCTCTTACTTGAGTCTGTAGCGTTCTTTAAGCTACATTTATTTAGCTATTTACTACATACATTACTACTACATTAGCTATTTACTTTAGCTACATTATTTCGTGCTCCCCGGGTGATGCTAAATGGGTAACACCTTCGCAGCCTTGTATTGGCAAAAAGGCATATAGTGACTGTATTACCAGCTAGAAAAAAAAAGTAACAAAATGACTAAAAATATATCGAACCGAAATAAATGGATATTTTCTTCGATTTAGTTCCCGTTCGAAGGCCTAATAAATATTTAATGGTGATATATGAATATTTAATAGTGTTAAATAACTAGATTCCCGATATAAAAGAATTTAATATTCGTGTGGTAAAATAGTTAGAATGTCTTTCTATCTCAGAGTCTAGCGGTTCGAATCCCGTTGCTAGGACGGCTACGAGCATTTAGTTCATAGCCGTTGTTCCGATGGGGCTTCCTGTTTCAGTCTTGTAATCCTCGTTTAGCGGAATATTATTAACAGTAGTCCTGCAAACAAAACCGAGATATAAGGTAAGAGTTCACAACTGATTAGAATTTTGAAGGAAACAAATTAAGCAATTCTTTTTAATTTCAGTGATTGAAACTGTAGTACTAGACTCAAGACTCGGGTATGTGTTACTTGGACACTTGCATTTTTTTTAAGGCGGCCGAAGACAGACTCGGCGAAAGAGGGTAAAAAAGCTACTACCCCAGGGAGGTGAAAGTTCACCAGGAGGGGTAAGGATACCACCCCCACCCGACCCAGCTGAAGAGAAAAGGGAAATTTACCCAGGGAGGCGAAAATCTGACCAAGAGGGGGATTCCACCCCCTGACCTCGCCAGGAGGAGTTGCCCGCTTGGAACGAGATAGAACGGACATGCTTGGAGGAGAGAGCTGAAACCGAGTGAGACACGTGCAGACCGCTCGGCATTTCTCGTATCCTAGGGATGTTTCAGCTAGAGATACGTTGTTCCTATAATAATGTATAATTTTCATATGTTCGATTATCTATATATATATAAATGAATTTTTGTCTGTCTGTACTCGATAGACTCAAAAACCATACATCCAATCTCCGTGAAAATTTAGAAAATTATTAGGTATATAACTAGGAAGGTTTTTTAAAATTTTTAACGTTCGAAATCTATTCCTTCCCCTTTTTTCGAGCGTTTCATGTCATTATTCCAAGCATTGTTTTCCCCGGTTAAACGCAAACGATTAACTTTTTAATTTATCGCATCATAACTAAGTGAAAGAAGCAATAATTTCTAGCAATGTGACGTCATTACGGTAATCCCATGTACTTGTTTTAAGCACATTTTTACTCCATTAAAAGCAAAAGATTAACATTTTCAATTTATCACATAATAAATAGGTGAAAATGATATTTTTTATCATTATGACGTCATTACTTTGAATATTTCATTTATTCATTTCTTATTTTATAATCGCTGCGTAGTATCCATTCGATTTGACCTGGAAATTGAAATATAAAGTGATTACCTTTCATTTCTATGGGACGCAAATTATAGCATTTTTATATAAGAACTAATTTTATAATTAATGCTTGGTTAATTTTTACGTTACAATGAAATGTTTATCAACAATATTCTAAGAACAAAAAATACAAATTTCAGTGACTCTCATAAGCACATAAAAACCTATCCTTTTATATAGTTATCATCATATTCATATGGTTGTCACTATGAATGTGTTTCTATGTCATAGAAAAACATGTGGCTTGTCATTAATTTCTTTAATTTTGGGCAACATTTATTGATACCGCAAAAATTAGCACTGTTGTTGTCAAAACCTCTGATTCCTATGCTACCGATTAATATGTCAAGATCTATTAACGTTGCTAATCAACGTACAGTAGTAATACAGTAGTATAAAAACTAAACATTGTTATAATACGCTTATAATAGAAATATATAAATATTCCAATGACTTGATCCAATGATGTGGCAGTTTTGCGGGTTGGACTCCTGTTACTTTCAGGACCACAATGACAGTTGTCATATTTCGAAGTTAATCGGCCGAACGCTGGCCGATTGGTTAGGGCGCTGATCGTCGGTACCGGAGTTCGTGGGTTCGAATCCCACTATGGCTTGGATGTTCGTAGCCGTTCGGATTCGGCTTTAAACAGTAGGTCCCGGTCTCATTAGCCCTCGTGTGCAAAACAGTAGACCGTAGCGCTCCACACCAAACCGATCGAAGTTAATCGAGGTTGCCCAAATACTTATTGGTAGACAGTGTATTCAATAACTAGCATATAGCCCGTCATATGACGAATCAGCAAAATGCTTTCTTGATACACCTAAATAAATAATAAGATACATGTTTATTTGTCCGTGACTTTATATTCCTCGAATTTATCTTAAAAGTTTAGAATTATCTCGAAAAGTTTTAGACATGGTAAAATATAAAATTAACATTTTAAAAAACTTTACTAACCGTATGTTAGTTACCAACTTTAATTGATCTTGTCATATTAAGTAATAGGATGGAAGGCAGAGGTTTTAATATTAACAGTGATTATTTGGCGGTATATATGAATGATGTCCAAAATTGAGAGAATCGATTTCAAACCATGTGGTTATGTGTAAAAAACAAACACACAAACGAACAAACTTCTTAGTTTTCAAACATATATAACTTAAACGCTAGATATTTATTAGTCCGTGAAACAGACTCCTAGACTTTTATGAAAAGAATTTGTTGTTAATATCGGTGATAAAATTTTCTTTGCAACAAAGTATAATCGATGATTAAATTTAATATTATCGCATATGTACCTAATCTATTACTTAAGCCAAATATAAAAGAAAACTATTTACGTCATACCTAAGTTCAGTGATAAAACGTATGAAAACAATACAGACGATATTTAAATAATTTAAAATAAGAAATGATTAAATGAGAGGTTTAAAGGAATGACGTCATAATACTAGAAAAAGTTTTGTTTTTACCTATTTATTATGGGATAAATTAATAAATTTAATCGCCTGCTCTTAACTGGGGATTAATTTATTCCAAATTTTACTATTTGTTTTGTTAACGTCTAAATATTTTTCTGTAGATAAATTTTTGTTTATTACTTATTGTTGCACAATTTTCTACAGTTACCGGAATATTTGCATATATCTATGATAAATACATATTCAAATATATATTTCATTTTTTACTATTTTTATTAGCGTTTTTCTAAAGCTATTGGAATATGTTAAAGGGTATTCAGTAACATTCACAATATTCTATGAATATTTGTACATTTTCGTATCTAAAATCCATAAAAGGTAATTAAATACATCAGATATCCTAAATAGTTTTGTTCAAATAAATTTTTGTATTTCATTACTTTCTATTCATCATTTTTCCTAAAATTATTTAAAAATTTCTTAATTTGTCTCAGTGACTTTAAACTGCTGCATTGCAACACAAATGTGTTCCGATTTTTACCTCGAATAACTTAGGTAACTTTATAGCAATCGGGAAATATTTTGGCATCTTATCAGAAAATGGTAATACTTAAGAATAGAGTACCACTTGGAAAATTTGGCTAAATTATTGGCGATGTTTACTTAAACACAAAGGTATTCCATCCGAACATTGTATTCCTTCCCTTTTTTGGCGACTTTAATAGATGCAGAGTGCGCTATACTCTTACTTAATTAACCAAATCCACTTAGAAACCGGGCATCTATATTTATGGGCAAATAATCCCTAAACAGTTTATAAAGCCAATAGCTCCAAATTATTAAAAATTAGCCATAGTGAACCATTAATGGTTCACTATATCTAATTTTTTAATCATTACGTGCATTTAATATATGAGAAAATGGTTGCTCAAGGAGAGTTAGTTAGGTTTGGAGTGCTACGGTCTACTTTTGCAACAAGAAGGCTAATGAGACCGGGACCTACAGCTTAAAGCCGATTCCGAACATCCATGCCATAGTGGGATTCGAACCCACAAACTCCAGTACTGTAGGCCAGCACCCTAACCAATCGGCCATCTTTCGGCTGAAGGAGAATTGGATAACCATATAATATAAATCAAAATATAGATACAGACTTTGTGGATACGGCAAGATTAGGAGAATATGTGAGACTACCATGCTTAGATATGTTTATTCAAATATGAACAATTTCAAAGAGGTTAATTTATTAATTTTTTTGTAAAAAAGATTGCGGATAATTGTAAAAATTATGGTTTTGAAAAAAAAAAGCTGTAAAGTCTTAACAACCGTAAGTGACACAATATTATATACTCTAACTCGCGTCTTGAACGAATTTTTCATTGCGATGTTTTAATATGTTGAAAATTCATTACAAAAAATAATTCACTTAATTTTTTTTTCATTTTTGAAACATTTAAGAACTTTAAATAATATTCACTGATATGCAAAATATTTAGTTAAATAATATCATTTTAATGTAAAAATATTTTAAATTAATATCCGTACCCAAAACATTACTTCACATAAAATATTTTACTACTCTTTTAATAGCAAGTAGAAATTTTTTTTAAAGCTACCGGAAAGGTGAACAATATTCAGTGATATTCGATACATTATTTGACAATTAATATTCAGTGACATAAAAATATTTAGATAATATTATCCTTATTTTAATGTAAAAAATATTTTAAATTAATATCCGTACCCAAAACACATTAAATTTTTTACTACTCTTTTAATAGCAAGTAGGAACTTTTTTAAAGCTACCGGAAAGATGAAAAATATTCAGTGATATTCGATATATTATTTGGCAAATAATATTCAGTAACATAAAAATATTTAGATAATATTATCCTTATTTTAATGTAAAAAATATTTTAAGTTAATATCCGTACCCAAAAATTACTACACATTAAAATGAAATTTATACTACATTTTAACAGAAAATAAAAGTATTTTTAAAACTATCGGAAATTTTAACACTATTCACTGATATTTGATATATTATTTGACAAATAATATTAAATAACATTAAACAAATCTAGTTAAATATTATCATTATTTTAATGTGAAAAATATTAGTTAATTAAATTTATAAATCATTGTTATATATAATTTTGTTGATTAAAAATTTAATAATTATATTTTCTACTCTTTTACATAAATATTTGATAAATATTTTCACTCTGTCGTAATACCCAACATATGCATTAAAAATGAAAATATCAAGCTAATATTTAAAATATAAAATATTGTTCAAAAAATTATTAAAATATTTCAGTTTAGATTCGGAATATAATTATTAATTCAAATATTTCTTTCAGCAATCAAATAATTATATTGTGTCAGAAAATAATTAATAATGCCAAAATAACTAGATAGATCAAATTTTTAAAACAATGATCTACATAATTTTGCTATATTAAATTTTAATAACTATATTTCCACTCTTTTACATAAATATTTGATAAATATTTTCTCGCTCGTAATATCCAAAGTATTCAATAAAAATTGAAAAAATATCAAGCTAATATTTGAAATATGAAATATTGTTCAAAAAAATAATTAAAGTATTTCAGTTTAGATTATGAATATAATTATTAATTCAGCTGTTTCCTTCAGCGATCAAATAATTATATTGTGTCAGAAAATAATTAATAATGCCAAAAAACTGGATAAATCCAATTTTTAAATCATTGTTCTGCATAATTTGGTTTGATTAAAAATTTAATAACTATATTTCCACCCTTTTGATAAACATTTAACAAACTTTTTTACTTTCATAACATCGAAAATATTCGATAAAAATAAAAAATAAAAATAACAAGCTGATATTTAAAATACAAAATATTGTTCTAAAGAAGAATAAAGGCCTGTCAGTTTAGATTAGGAAAACTATATCTTTATTATGAAAAATTTATAATTATGAAGATGAATTATAATGAAGATGAATTATAATTCTATAAGAATAAATATAATGAAGAAGAATTATAGTTCTATAAGAATAATTATAATGAAGAAGAATTATAATTCTTTACGAAAAATTATAATTCTATAAGAAGAATTATAAAGAAGAAGAATTATAATTTTTTATTGTGAAGAATTTAAAAGAATTTATAATTCATTCAGATATACTATTCACTTCAGATATAATTATTTGATTACTAAATAAATTTAGCAATCAAATAATTATATTGTGTCAGATAATAATTATTAATACACCATAAAAACTGAGTAAAACAAATTCATAAATAACTATTCGACGAAATATGCCGTAAAAATTGAAAAGAATTAAAAATTAAAATCTGTTATTTAAAATATAATATAATTATTCATTCAACAATCAGATAATTATATTGTGTCATAATAATTAGATTTAATATTATGTATATTTATAATTTTTAAAAATCTTATATTATTTAAAAGGAAATTAATAAATATTGAGTATTGTAGATGTAATACATGAAAAATACGGTAAATTCAAATTTGTAAATTATCGTTCGGCAGAAATTTGTTTGATAAAAAATTTAATTTGATAAAAGTTTGATAAAAATTCTACTTTTATTTTAAGTTTTCTGTGATTGTAATATTGAAATTTTATTCATTCTTCATAATAAAGACATAGTTTTCTTTATTTTTGATATAGTTTAGAGTATAGTTTTCTTTCTTTTTGGAATAAATTATGTTAGTATATTGATTTCATTTCACTTCATCAAGTAAGGAAACCTTACCTTGTCTCTTGCTTCTACTGACACTCCCGTAAACTACGGAGCAGACGAAAAAGATCGTTGCCAGGGCAGCCGCAGGTAGCTCCATACCTCCTTTCTCGATAGCACAGGACCTTCCCGAGACGTAAAAAAACCGTCTGCCCCAATCCTATGACTCAGTCCTTCTCCAAAAGTTATTACGCGAACAACAAAAAATATCACAGGAACACGATATAAATTAGAATTAGACGAAGACGTAAAAAGAAAACATAACTCTTGAGTAGCCGTTCGGGTTGCCAAACACGGAACGATAAAAAAAAAAAAAAAACTTATCCCAATAATAATAGACAATCGCAAAATCTTCTGATGAGAAAAAATGAACCGGCGAATAAATAATAGAAAATAAATAAGAGAGGCAAAATCTTTCACGAAGCGGTCAAGCGGGCTGTGTACGAAGAACAGGGCGAAAAGTCGTCTGCTCTTGATCGAGGAATAGTTCTTTTGCCAGTGGCAGCAGTGGATCTTCTGTCAGGAAAGCAGCGCCAGTAGCGGGTTTTTTTTATTATTTTTTTCATATACTTTTTCCCCCTCTCCTATTCAAGAAACAAATCTTTTTTTTTTTTTCTCCTCTTTGTGAATGCTGTTGATTTTCTCTCTTCTGGTTTCTCGTACAAAACTCTCGGTGTGCAAGTTCATTCACAAAAGATGGAGAGGGTTCAATGAAATCACAGAATACAAATTTTGTTTTTCTTTTAAGGCTAACTAGGCTATACGTTTCATCTTGATTTCGATTACAATAATTCTGAAATGTATTCGTGCAGTACATTATTATGACAGTATGCTCAATCTTTCAAATCATGTTTATGCTTCATTTATATATTTTTCCGTTTTATTTTCAATTCTCTCGTATATGAAAATCGAAGAAAAAACTATTTCGGGTAATGATATACTTAAGATAATATTCTACAGAGTGCAGCAACACTTATTCATCACGATCCTATTACACGCCAGTGTTCCCGTATGGGAACATACAATTTTAAATTCACTAAAGGGATCAAATTTAAGCAATTTTAAATGGGAGTTCTTTTCTTTTGTTTCGCCTTATCACATCTTTTTTAACATATTGTGTGCGGGTACATTTCGCAGCGGAATTGTACCAGGAGCGGGCGTTTTGCGCGTAAATTTAGTTATTCAGTTAAATCTCAATAGATCGAAAATTATTTAAATTTTTAACCACCTTTCGTATTTTATATTGAAATATATAAACAAATATATAAATACACAAATAAACATATATATATATATATATATACAAATAAATATATACAATATATAAATATATATATATATATATATATATATATATCTACATATGTATATATATATGTGTATATATATATGTGTATATATATATATATGTATATAATGTATATATATATATGTATATATATATATATATATACACACACACATATATATATATATATATATATATATATACATATATATATATATATATATGTATATATATATGTGTGTGTATATATATAATGTATAT
>CM063507.1:35791447-35808947 GCA_032207245.1 Pardosa pseudoannulata
GACATAAATTCTAAAACGTACAGAAATTTATTTTTAAAAAAATTTTGAAAAAACCAGTCTTTTGTGTCATTTTTCAAATAGGTTTACTTAAAAAGTCTAAAAATGCCTGAAATCAAATCAGATTTATTTGAATAACATATTATAAGCTTTCCCTTTAAACCTTTGCCTGTGACACCCGAAATCAGTTCGGGAAAAGTAAATTCCCCAATTTTGAAATGCCCGAACTGAGAGCAAGAGAAAAAACGGTTTTTCAATTCCGTGAACACCGAAATGAGGTCGTCCAGTGCATAATACTCAATTTGCTGTTTTCCGAATAGATAGACTTACTTTCCTACCAAGAGTTTGGCAGTTTTGCACCATTTGTTGCTATTTTTTGGAAGAAACGTGGGTTTCTTCCATCTCTCACGACCCTCACCAACTGATTGATTTCACAGCCATCGCTGCTGTACTACCAGCTATCACAGAGCCATCTGTTGGTGTGCATACACACTATGCCTGCAGAAGTTCCCCAAGACACATATACGTTTCGGATCCATTCATATATCTACAAGAAAAAAAAATAGTTGCCATGACTTATGCCCCAACCCTCGTATATATACTATTTTAAACCCGAAGGTTAGCCGAATGGGTAGGATACAATTTTTTGGTACATAAAACTTGGTTTATATAAACAATATAAAAATTACTATATATATATATATATATATATATATATATATATATATATATATATATATATATATATATATATATATATATATATAAACAAATATAAAAATTACTATAAAAATATACAAATATAAACAAATATAAAAATTACTATAAAAATATACAAATATAAACAAATATAAAAATTACTATAAAAATATACAAATATAAACAAATATAAAAATTACTATAAAAATATACAAATATAAACAAATATAAAAATTATTATAAAAATATACAAATATAAACAAATATAAAAATTACTATAAAAATATACAAATATAAACAAATATAAAAATTACTATAAAAATATACAAATATAAACAAATATAAAAATTACTATAAAAATAAACAAATATAAAAATTACTATAAAAATAAACAAATATAAACAAACATAAAAATTACTATAAACATATACAAATATAAACAAATATAAAAATTACTATAAAAATATACAAATATAAACAAAATATAAAAATTACTATAAAAATATACAAATATAAACAAATATAAAAATTATTATAAAAATATACAAATATAAACAAGTATAAAAATTACTATAAATATATACAAATATAAACAAATATAAAAATTACTATAAAAATATACAAATATAAACAAATATAAAAATTACTATAAAAATATACAAATATAAACAAATATAAAAATTACAATAAAAATATACAAATATAAACAAATATAAAAATTACAATAAAAATATACAAATATAAACAAATATAAATATTACTATAAAAATATACAAATATAAACAAATATAAAAATTACTATAAAGATATACAAATATAAAAATTACTATAAAAATATACAAATATAAAAATTACTATAAAAATATACAAATATAAACAAATATAAAAATTACTATAAAAATAAACAAATATAAAAATTACTATAAAAATATACAAATATAAACAAATATAAAAATTACTATAAAAATATACAAATATAAACAAATATAAAAATTACTATAAAAATATACAAATATAAACAAATATAAAAATTACTATAAAAATATACAAATATAAACAAATATAAATATTACTATAAAAATATACAAATATAAACAAATATAAAAATTACTATAAAGATATACAAATATAAAAATTACTATAAAAATATACAAATATAAACAAATATAAAAATTACTATAAAAATATACAAATATAAACAAATATAAAAATTACTATAAAAGTATACAAATATAAAAATTACTATAAAGATATACAAATATAAAAATTACTATAAAAATATACAAATATAAAAATTACTATAAAAATATACAAATATAAACAAAATGTAAAAATTACTATAAAAATATACAAATGTAAACAAATAAAAAATTATTATAAAAATATACAAATATAAACAAATATAAAAATTACTATTAAAATATACAAATATAAACAAATATAAAAATTACTATAAAATATACAAATATAAACAAATATAAAAATTACTATAAAAATATATAAATTTAAACAAATATAAAAATTATTATAAAAATATACAAATATAAACAAGTATAAAAATTACTATAAAAATATACAAATATAAACAAAATATAAAAATTACTACAAAAATATAAAAATATAAACAAAATATAAAAATTACTATAAAATATACAAATATAAACAAATATAAAAATTACTATAAAAATATACAAATATAAACAATTCTCAGCCAAAAAACCAACCATTTTTTTATCTGCCTCATAAGGTACTTTCCAATTCTGGAAAATTAAAAATTTTAAGGATCCAGTCATATGACGGGCTATATGCTAGTTTATTATATCGACGGATTGTCGTATATAAAGAAAAGTTTAAACAGTAAAATAAATCACCAAATAACTTCTTTCTCCTTTTTTATCAAAGTTAAAATATTAAAAGAAAAGAATTCTTATACGGAATAATAAAAATTAAAAATTATTTTAGAATAAAACCGTGTTTTACAGTTACGCTGTATCAATAATTTATACGGGGAATTTATGGTGATCATATATTGAATCAATAAATTCGTGTGTATAATGGAAAATCTGCACACTACAATAAATCCCCAAACAGCTTTTTACTGTGTTTTATAAAAATTAAAATTATAAAAAACATGAATTGTTATTCTAATTAATAATTCTTTTATCATAAAACATAGCTTCTAATTACATGATTTCATTTTATACGAAAAATTTGTAGCAACCATTTATGACATCGATGGACTGATGTATATGAAGATAAATCTATGCAGCGAAATAAATCACCAAAGAGCTTCTTTTATCTATAAAAGTTAAAATAATTGAAATTAAGAATTGTTAATCGGATTTATAAGAATTAATAATTTTTTCATCTTAAAACGTGATTTTCAGTTCCCGATTTCATTTTATACGATGAATTTGACGTACTCATTTATAAATTGAATAAATTGTTGTTTTTCAAGAAAAGCCTAAACGAAAATAAATCTTTGAAGAGCTTCTAAATATTATCAATAAAATTAAAATAATAGAAAATAAGAATTGTTATTCGGATTTATAAGAACTAATAATACTTTCTTCATAAAACGTAGTTTCCAGTTACACGATGTTAATTTAATACCGTGAAATTGTGAAGAACATTTTATTACATTGATGAATTGTTGAATATGAAAAAAAGTTTATACGGTAAAAAAAATCACCAAAGAATTTCTTGCTATTATCAATAAAATTAAAATAATAGAAAATAAGAATTGTTATTCGGATTTATAAGAACTAATAATACTTTCTTCATAAAACGTAGTTTCCAGTTACACGATATCAATTTATACCGTAAAATTGCGAAGAACATTTTATTACATTCATGAATTGTAGAATATGAAAAAAGTTTATAAGGTAAAAAAAAAATCACCAAAGAATTTCTTGCTATTATCAATAAAATTAAAATAATACAAAATAAGAATTGTTATTCGGATTTATAAGAACTAATAATGATTTCATCATAAAACGTAGTTTCCAGTTACACGATGCCAATTTATACCGTGAAATTGTGAAGAACATTTTATTACATTGATGAATTGTTGAATATGAAAAAAAGTTTATACGGTAAAAATAAATCACCAAATAATTTCTTACTATTATCAATAAAATAAAAATAATAGAAAATAAGAATTGTTATTCGGATTTATAAGAACTAATAATACTTTCTTCATAAAACGTAGTTTCCAATTACACGATGTCAATTTACAAGCAGAAATTTTGAAGACCATTTTATTACATCGATGGATTATTGTATAGGAAAAAAAGTTTAGAATTGTTAATCGAATTTATAAGAATAAATAATTCTTTCATCACAAAACGTGGATTTCAGTTACACGATTTCCATTCATGCAGTAAATTTGTGCTGATCATAAATTAGATCAGTGATGAATTTGCATAAAAGAAGGAAAACTTGCACAGTCAGATAAATCAGAAGACTTTCACCAAAGAATTTCTTACTATTATCTATAAAATTAAAATAATAGGAAATAAGAATTGTTAATCGGATGTATAAAAATAAATAATTCTTTCATCATAAAACTTGGATTTCGGTTATGCTATTTCCATTCATGCAGTAAAATGAGGGTGATCATAAATTAGATCAATGAATTTGCATATATGAAGGAAAACTTGCACAGTCAGATAAATCAGAAAACTTTCACCAAAGAATTTCTTACTATTATCTATAAAATTAAAATAGCTGAAAATAAGAATTGTTAATCGGGTTTATAAGAATAAATTATTCTTTCCTCTTAAAACGTGGATTTCAGTTACAAAATTTCCATTTATGGAGTAAATTTGTGGTGATCATAAATTAGTTCAATGAATTTGCATATATGAAGGAAAACTTGCACAGTCAGATAAATCAGAAAACTTTCACGAAAGAATGTCTTACTATTATCTATAAAACTAAAATAACTCAAAATAAGAATTGTTAATCGGATTTATAAGAATAAATAATTCTTTCATCATAAAACTTGGATTTTAGTTACACGATTTCCATTCATGCAGTAAATTTGTGGTGATCATAAATTAGATCAGTGATGAATTTGCATATAAGAAGGCAAACTTGCACAGTCAGATAAATCAGAAAACTTTCTCAAAAGAATTTCTTACTATTATCGATAAAATTAAAATAACAGAAAATAAGAATTGTTAATCGGATTGATAAAAATAAATAATTCTTTCCTCATAAAACGTGGATTTCTGTTACACAATTTCCCTTCATGCAGTAAATTTGGAGTGATCATAAATTATATCAATGACTTTGCATATATGAAGGAAAACTTGCACAGTCAGATAAATCAGAAAACTTCCACCAAATAATTTTTTACTATTATCTATAAAATTAAAATAATATAAAATAAGAATTGGTAATCGAATTTAAAAATAAATAATTCTTTACTCATAAAACGTGGATTTCAGCTACACAATTTCCCTTCATGAAGTAAATTTGGTGTGATCATAAATTAGATCAATGAATTTGCATATAAGAAAAATTTGCACAGTCAGATAAATCAGAAAACTTTCACCAAAGAATTTCTTACTATTATCTATAAAATTAAAATAACTGAAAATAAGAATTGTTAGTCGGATTAATAAGATTAAAGAATTCTTTCATCATAAAACGTGGATTTTAGTTACACGATTTTCTGTTGATCTGTTATTGATGAATTGTTGTATATTGTATTATTGTTGTTGTATGAAAAAAAAGTTTATATGGTAAAATATATCACCAAAAAGTTCGTACTATTACTCATAAAATTAAAATAATAGAAAATAAGAATTGTTACTAGGATTTATAAGAATTCATAATTCTTTCATCCCAAATCACCGTTTCAGTTACCCGATTTCATTTTATACGGGAATTTTTTGGTAATCACTGATTACACCAATATACTATGGTATATGGATAAAAGCTTATGCAATAAAATAAGTGACCAAAAAGCTTTTTTTATAAATGAAACTTAAAATAATATAAAATGATAACTATTATTTTGATTTATAATAACTAATAATTCTTACATCCCAAAACGTGGTTTCAGTTACACGATTTTCTTTTATACGTGAATTTGTGGTAATTTGTTATTACATTGATGGATTGTTGTACATGAAGAAAAGCTTATACGCTAAAATAAATGGCTATTTCCCAGTTCGGGGGGCCCCCGGAACCCAGTTCGGTGGGGGCGCCAAGCGTGGGAGATATCGCCAAATTCTAAAACTCTATTTTCTGGCAAACCTTGTTCTTCTTTTCGGACTCTTCCCCCACCCACCTAAAAAAGGTGGGGGTGTCAATAGGTGCCTTTATTCTAGGGTATTGGGGAAAATGACACGTGATTTGAATATCTGGCCCTTATTGGTTCCTGTAACTAACAATACTCCACGACCGCTGAATTTGGATTTTCTAGAGCCCATATCAAGTCTTTGTCCATTGCGGCTGTGCTCTGGAGGTTTGTCCATTTTGCCTGAGCTCTTGTGGTATTTTTTTCGTTTTTTAAATTTAATAGTAGAGCTCACACCAATACAATTGAGGGCTTGTGGAGCTCAATTAAGAGATCCCTCCGCACAGTTTGCAAGTGTGAAAATCAATTTGATTCGTATCTTTGTGAATTTATGTGAAGGAAAATGAAAGAAAATCCGCAAGATGTTTTTCAGGATTTTTTAAATCAGATCAAACGTGTATATCCACCAACAACTCAGGATACTTAAATTAGGTTAGCGTTTTATTTATTTTATATTTTATGCTTAATTTTCGAAGAGTAACAAGTAATGTTATAATTCACATTTATATTTTTATATTTACTGCTTTTTGGACTTTACTCAAAATTGTGTCTTAATTTAATACAAAATGAAGAAGAAATATTTTAAACTATATTATGTTAAAAGTGATACGCTAAGTAATAAAAGTAATTTTATTACGACCCTTTACCGTTATTGTTACGGAAGATCAAGGAGAGCTTTACCTCAGTTAGATAAGAAAAATTATTTCACTCCCTTACTATCTTCAGAATTTTAAGCTAAAATTTTAATATATTTAAAACATTTACTCCGTTCTTATATTTCCATTTTAAGCTAATAATTTCGAGAAGTAATTTGTACCGTACTTTATTACTTATTAATGTTTTGATAGTTTTAAAATAATTTCATTAAATAGCCACCGTTGTTTATAAATATAACTAAATATTTTATAAGCATAACTGCCTAAATATAACCAACTAATGCTTATATTTTGCTTAGTTTGCACTTATTACAAAAATTCCGCAATGTTTAGTTCAATAAACAGTACAAAAGCGCCTTTAAATACATTAAAAACTCAAATTTGTAATCATCTTAACAAAATTTTAAACCTTTTTTTGTTCAAAATATGCTTTGAAATTAGGTAGAAACTTAATAAAAAAAATTGTAAACATCACTTGGCGACAATTTGGCGATCACTTGTACAGAAACAGCACCAAAAACATGGCGGCGGGGACCCCGGAACTCGGAAATTACCAAATAAATCACCAAAGAGTTTCTTACTATTATCTATAAAATTAAAATAATAGAAAATAAAAATTGTTACTCGGATTTATAAGAATTTATAATCATTTCCTCCAAAATGGTCGTTTTAGTTACCCAATTTCATTTTATACTGTGAATTTGCGGTATTCATTAATTACACCGATATATTATACTGTATATGAATAAAATCTTATTCAGTAAAATAAGTCAGCAAAGAGCTTTTTTAATATAAATGTTAAAATAATAGAAAATAAGAATTATTATTCTGATTTATAAGAATTAATAATTCTTACATTCCAAAACGTAGTTTTAGTTACAAAATTTTATTTTATATGGGGAATGTGTAGTGATCTATTATTGACGCATTGTTGTATACGAAAAAATGGTTATATGGTAAAATATATCACCAAAAAGTTCGTACTATTACTCATAAAATTAAAATAATAGAAAATAAGAATTGTTACTAGGATTTATAAGAATTCATAATTATTTCATCCCAAATCACCTGTTATCCAATTCCATTTTATGTGGAGATTTTGTGGTAATCACTGATTACACTGATATACTACGGTATATGATTAAAAGCTTATGCAGTAAAATAAGAGACCAAAAAGCTTTTTTTTTAAATAAAACTTAAAATAATATAAAATAAAAACTGTTATTCAGATTTATAAGAACTAATAATTCTTATATCCCAAAATGTGGTTTCAGTTACACGATTTTCTTTTATACGGTGAATTTGTGGTGATTTGTTATTACATTGATGGATTGTTGTATATGAAGAAAAGCTTATACGCTAAAATAAATCACCAAAAAGTTTCTTACTATTATCTATAAAATTAAAATAATAGAAAATAAGAATTGTTACTCAGATTTATAAGAATTTATAATTCTTTCATCCCAAATCGTCATTCCAATTACCCAATTTCATTTTATACTGTGAATTTACGATAATCATCAATTACACGGATATATTATTGTATATGAATAAAAATTATGCATTAAAGTAAGCCACACAATAGCTTTTTTAATATAAATGTTAAAATGATAGAAAATAAGAATTCTTATTCCTATATATAAGAATTAATCCTTAGATCATAAAACTTGTTTTCAGTTATACGATTTTATTTTATAGTGAATTTGTGGTGATCTGTTATTACATAGATGGATTGTTGCACATGAAGAAAATCCTATGCAGTAAAATAAATCATCAAAGAAAATTTATCTTTAAATTAAAAATAATAGAAAATGATATTGTTATTTGGATTTATAAGAGGGAATAATTTTTAGACCATAAAACGTGATTTCACTTGCACAGCTTTATTTTATACGGTGAATTTGTGGTGATCTGATATTACATCCATGGATTGTTGCACATGAAGAAAATCCTATATAGTAAAATAAATCACGAATGAGAGTTTACCTCTAAAACTTAAAATAATAAAACATGAGAATTGTTATTTAGATTTATAACAATTAATAATTTTTAGAACATAAAAAGTGATTTTACTTACACGATTTTGTTTTATACTCTGAATTTCTAGTGATCTGATATTACATCCATGGATTATTGCAAATGAAGAAAATCCTATGCAGTAAAATAAATCACGAAAGAGAGTTTACCTCTAAAACTTAAAATAATAGAAAATAATAATTTTAATTTGGATTTATAAGAATTAATAATTTTTAGATGCCAAAACATGATTTCACTTACACGATTTTATTTTATACGGTGAATTTGTGGTGATCTGATATTACATCGATGAACTGTTGCACATGAAGAAAATCCTATACAGTAAAATAAATCACGAAAGAGAGTTTATCTCTAAAACTTAAAATATTAGAAAATGATATTGTTATTTGGATTTAAAAGAATTAATAATTTTTAGATGAAAAAATGTCATTTCACTTACACGATTTTATTTTAAGGTGAAGTTGTGGTGATCTGTTATTCATCCATGGATTGTTACACATGAAGAAAATCCTATACAGTAAAATAAATCACGAAAGAGAGTTTACCTCGAATATTTAAAATAATAGAAAATGATATTGTTATTTGGATTTGTAATTAAGTTATTTATAGTTAAGCTAGTTATTAAGACTTAGAGAGAGTTTACCTCTAAATCTTAAAATAATAGAAAATGATATTGTTATTTGGATTTATAAGAATTAATAATTTTTGGATTCCAAAACGTGATTTCACTTACATGATTACACGTGATTTCACTTACATTTATTTTATACGGTGAATTTGTGATGATCTGATATTACATCCATGGATTGTTGAACATGAAGAAAATCCTACACAGTAAAATAAATCACCAAAGAAAGTTTACCTCTAAAACTTAAAATAATAGAAAAGGAGAATTGTTATTTGAATTTATAAAAATTAATAATTTTTATATCCCAAAACATCATTTCACTTACACGATTTTTTTTTATAAGGTGAATTTGTGGTGATCTGATATTACATCCATGGATTGTTGCACATGAAGAAAATCCTATACAGTAAAGTAAATCAAAGAAAGTTTATTTCTAAAACTTAAAATAATACAAAATGGGTTTGGTATTTGGATATATAAGAATTAAAAATTTTCATATCCCAAAACGTGATTTCAATTACAATATTTTATTTTATACGGTGAATTTCTGATGATCTAATATTACATGCATGGATTGTTATGTGTAAAATAAATCACGAAAGAGAATTTACCTCTAAAACTTAAAATAATAAAAAATGATATTGTTATTTGGGTTTATAAGAATTAATAATTTTTAGATTCCAAAACGTCATTTTACTTACACGATTTTATTTTATACGATGAATTTGTGGTGATCTGTTATTACATCGATGGATTGTGGCACATGAAGAAAATCCTATACAGTAAAATAAATCACGAAAGAGAGTTTACCTCTAAAACTTAAAATAACAAAAAAATGATATTGTTAATTGGGTTTATAAGAATAAATAATTTTTAGATCCCAAAACATCATTTCACTTACACGATTTTATTTTATACGGTGAATTTGTGGTGATCTGTTATTACATGGATGGATTGTTGCACATGAAGAAAATCCTATACAATAAAATAAATCACGAGAGTGTACCTCTAAAACTTAAAATAATAAAAAATGAGATTGTTATTTGGATTTATAAGAATTAATGGTTTTTAGATCCCCAAACGGGATTTCACTAACACGATTTTATTTTATAGGTGAATTTGTGGTGATCTGTTATTACATCCATGGATTGTTATGTGTAAAGTAAATCACGAAAGAGAGATTACCTCTAAAACTTAAAATAATAGAAAATGATATTGTTATTTGGATTTATAAGAATTAATGGTTTTTAGATCCCCAAACGGGATTTCACTAACACGATTTTATTTTTACGGTGAATTTGTGGTGATCTGTTATTACATCCATGGATTATTGCACATGATGAAAACCCTATACAATAAAATAAATCACGAAAGAGAGTTTACCTCCAAAACTTAAAATAATAGAAAATGAGATTGTTATTTGGATTTATAAGAATTAACATATTTTAGATCCCAAAACGTCATTTCAGTTACACGATTTTATTTTATACGATGAATTTGTGGTGATCTGTTATTACATCCATGGAATGCTATGTATAAATAAAATTCTATACAGTAAAATAAATCCCCAAAGAACCTCTAAAAACCAAAATAAGGGAAAATTATATTATTTTTATTTATAAGAATTAATATTTTTAGATCCCAAAACGGGATTTCATTACACGATTTTATTTCATACGGTGAATTTATGATGATTTGTTATTACATCCATGGAATGTTATGCATAAATAAAATTCTATACAGTAAAATAAATCACCTAAGAGCTTCTTATACCTCTAAAAACCAAAATAAGGGAAAATTATATTATTTGGATTTATAAGAATTAATATTTTTAGATCCCAAAACGTGATTTCACTTACACGATTTTATTTTATACTGTGAATTTGTGGTGATCTGTAATCACATCCATGGAATGTTATGTTTAAATAAAATTCTATACTGTAAAATAAATCCCCAAAGAGCTTCTTATACCTCTAAAAACCAAAACAAGGGAAAATTATATTATTTAAATTTATAAGAATTAATATTTTTAGATCCCAAAACGTGATTTCACTTACACGATCTTATTTTATACGGTGAATTTGCGGTGATCTGTTATTTCACCCATGGAATGTTATGTATAAATAAAACTATATACAGTAAAATAAATCACCAAAGAGCTTCTTATACTTCTAAAAACCAAAATAAGGGAAAATTATATTATTTGGATTTATAAGAATTAATATTTTTAGATTTCAAAACGGGATTTCACTTACACGATCTTATATTATACGGTGAATTTTTGGTGATCTGTTATTACATGCATAAGATATTATGTATAAATAAAATTATATGCAGTAAAATAACTCACCAAAGAAGTTCTTTTACCTCTAAAAACCAAAATAAGGGAAAATTATAGTATTTAGATTTATAAGAATTAATAATTTTAAATCCCAAAACGTGATTTCACTTACACGATCTTATTTTACACGGTGAAATTGTGGTGATCAGATATTACCATTTATTATATAAAATATTTATATAAAAGAAAATGGAAAAATTTGAAATTAAATTTCTAGTTTTTTTGGGGTATATGTGTAATGGATGTTTATTGTTATGTATAATTTATTGTTATGTATAATTAAAATTCTATACAGTAAAATAAATCCCCAAAGAGCTTCTTTTACCTCTAAAACCTAAAATAAGGGAAAATCAGAATTGTTATCCGGATTTATAAGAATTAATAATTCTTCCATCATGAAATGTGGATTCCAGTTACACGATTTCAATTTATACGGGGAACGTCTGGTGGTCATTCATTCCATCGATGGATTGTGGTATATGTAGGAAAACCTGGACAGTGAAACAAATCACCGAAGAGCTCCTTACTATTTTCTATCGAACTTCGAATAAGCAAAAACACAAAAAAAAAACCTAACATCTTGAAAATATCCGACCATTAGCTGATTGAAAAGCGTATTGTTCCCTTGCCTTTTCCCTTCATTTATCTGGGCTTATGTCTGCCACAATGGACTTTTAAGATCTACCCTCAGATTACAGAAAAAAATAAATGGGAGTTTATAACTTTTTATTGTCATTCCATCCAAATTACCGTAGGAAAAGCATGGTGTTTTTGTTTCTTAAACCTATTATCGGCTTGTTACAAAGGCTTATATTAATTACGACTTTCCTGTAGTTTGTTCGTGAGAGAAAACATCGGAAATTTAGAAAAAAATAAGAGACAGAATATTTTATTGCTAAAAATATGTGTTTAGAAATATATGTCCGTGGAGTAAAACGAACAGTACTGTAGTGCATATTTTCATATAAAAGGACAGACAAGAATGAATTTGTATGTCTAAACACGTATTTGTGTTTGTGTAATGGATATTTTGAATAACTACTAAGTAAAAATGATAACCATGTTTGAAATTGTGAAGTCATTAAGGCATGAAAGAAAACGGAAAAATTTGAAATTAAAATTATAGATTTCTGAGGTATATGTATGTATTTGTAATACAATGTTTTGACTAACTGCTAAGTTTAAATGGTAACCATGCTTGAAATTATGAAATCATTAAGGCATGAGAGAAAACAGAAAAAATTTGGAATTAAAAATATATTTTTTAGGTATATGTGTGTATGTGTAATGGATGTTTTGACTAACTAATAAATTAAAATGGTATCCATGCTTGAAATTGTGAAATTATTAAAGAATAAAACAAAACTGAAATTTTGAAAATGAATTATAGATTTTTGAGGTATGTGTGTGAATGTTAAGTATGTTTTGACTAACTACTAAGTTAAAATGGTAACCATGCTTGAAATTGTGAAACCATTAAGTAACGAAAGAAAACGGAAAAATTTGAAATTAAAATTATAGATTTTGGGGTATATGTGTAATGGATGTTTTGACTAACTACTAAGTTAAAATAGTAACCATGCTTGAAATTGTGAAGTCATTAAGTAATGAAATAAAATGGAAAAATTTTACATTCAAATTATATTTTTGGGGGTATATGTGCAATGGATGTTTTGACTAAATACTGAGTAAAAAGGGTAATCATTCTTGAAATTATAAAGTCATTAAGGCATGAAAGAAAACGGAAAATTTTGAAATTATAATATAGTTTTTTCAGGTATATGTGTGTTTGTGTAATGGATGTTTTGACTATCAACTAAGTTAAAATGTACAGTCATTGAGGTATATGTGAGTTTGTATAATAGATGTTTTGACTAACTATTATGTGACATTATGAAGTAAGTCATTAAGGCATGAAAGAAAACGGTAAAATCTGAAATTCAAATTATATTTTTTAAGGTATATGAGTCATGGATGTTTTGACTAACTACTAAATTAAAAAGGTGTCCATGCTTGAAATTGTGAAATCATTAAGGAATCAAAGAAAGCGGAAAATTCTGAAATTAAAATTATAGTTTTTTGAGGTATATGTGCAATGGATGTTTTGACTAACTACTAAGTTAAAATGGTAACCATGCTTGAAATTGTGAAATCATTAAGGAATAAAAGAAAACGGGAAAATTTGAAATTAAAAATAAAGTTTTTGGATGTATATGTGTAATGTATGTTTTGACTAAGTTAAAATAGTAACTATACATATTAGATAGTTTAGTAGTTAGTATAGTTTTAGAGTCTATCGAGTACAGACAGACACAAATTCCTTTATATATATATATATATATATATATATATATATATATATATATATATATATATATATATAGATAGATAGATAGATAGATAGATAGATAGATAGATAGATAAAATGATTGTTTTATCATAAAACATGGTTTCCAGTTCTACGATTATAATTTATATGAGGAATTCGTATTAAATCTTTATTACTTTAATAATTAATAATTTTTTCAAGATTGTAGTTCCCAGTAAATCTGTATAGTAAATGTTTTAGCGATCACAACATCTCCTTTTGCTTTGTACAAGAAAATAATATTAAAAAAGCGTAATTAAGTTTTTAATTGTGTAATGAGGCGATTTAGATATCTTCAAAATTACTTAACACATTGTATGCTGGTAACTTTAGCCGCATGACGAGTGTAGCTCGTCATTGTGCAGTATGGAATGAAAAACCAGTGACGAGCTAGACTCGTCATTTTACCGGAAGGGGTTAAGAGTCATTTTAGTAATATTTACTAGGGGGCGCATATAAAAATTTAAACTGTCCAATTTTCTCAAAATCTAAATTTAACTAGCATATAGCCCGTCATATGACGGGCCCTATGAGGCAGATAAAAAAATGATTTGATATTTGGCTGAGCATTATCTGGTACACACTCAATTTGTTTACCTTCATATTCCTCTAAAGTCTCCTGATACTATGAATGTTTGGTTTGGAGTGCTACGGTCTACTTTTTGCAACACGAGGGCTTATGAGACCGGGACCTACTGCTTAAAGCCGATTCCGAACGGCTACTAACATCCATGCCACTGTGGGATTCGAACCCACGAACTCCGGTTCCGAAGGACAGCACCCTAACCAATCGGCCATCGTTCGGCGATACTATGAATGTAGTTTAGAATCACGTTGAATTCATTTAGCCAAACCGTGTGGATATGCATGAAAAACAAACACACAAATGAACAAATTTCTTAATTTTCAAAGATATATAGCCTAAACGCGAGATACTTATTAGTCAGTGAAATAGGCTCCTAGACTTTTATTAAATGTACTAGCATATAGCCCGTCAGTATGACGGGATTTTAATATTCCAGAATTGTAAAGTACACTATGAGGCAGATAATAAAATGGTTTGATTTTGGCTGAGAATTATTTGGTACACGCTCAATAATTTAATTATCTTTACTGACCGCATACTACTTGCCAACTTTAATTTATTTTGTCATATTAGGGACTGTAGACGTTTTAATTTTGACAATGAATATTTCAGGGTATATATGAAGGATGTTCAAAATTTAGAGAATCGATTGCAAACTGTATGGTTATGTATAAAAAACAATCATACACACGAACAAACTTCATAATTTTGAAAGATATATAACTTAAACGCTAGATATTTATTAGTTCATGAAATAGACTTTTATGAAAAGAAATTGTTGTTCATACCGGTGATAAAATTTTCATTGCAACCAAAAATAATCGATGATCAAATTTAAAATCATCACCTATGTACCTAATCTATTATTTAATACAAATATAAAAGAAAATTATTTACGTAATATCTAAGTTCAGTGATAAAACTCATGAAAATATTGCGGACGATATTTAAATAATTTAAAATAAGAAATGATTCAATGAGATGGTTAAAGGAATGACGTCATAATGCTAGGAAAAAAAGTTATTTTCATATACTTATGTGATAAATTGATAAATTTAATCGCCTGCTCTTAACCGTCGAAAATAAGGCTAGAAATAATGATATTAAACGCTCAAAAAGGTGGGAAAGGGGTGGAATTCGAACATTTTGAAGATGATAATATTGTTTGCTGTGATAAGAACATATTTATACCAATTTGTTTTAGAATCGGATCGATAATTTAGGAGAAGATAAACTTTACTCAATTTGAATTTTGCTAACCCTAACTCATCAAGAATCCAAAGGATGCCTCTATCCATTCCAGGTCCAACCGCTTCATAAATTTGTGGACAGACAGAGAGATAACTTAGGCTATTATTATATAAGGGATTTGTTGTTAATACCGGTGATAAAATTTTCATTGCAGCAAAAATAATCGATGTTTAAATTTAAAATTAACACATATGTACTTAATATATTATTTAATACAAATATAAAGGAAAATTATTTACGTGATATCTAAATTCAGTGATAAAAATATGAAAATACTGCTGACGATATTTAAATAATTTAAAATAAGAAATGATTAAATGAGAGGAATGACGTCATAACTCTAGAAAAACAATGTTATTTTTGCATATTTATCCCTTATATAATAATACCCTAAGTTATCTGTACGTCTGTCCTCAATTTTATGAAGCGGTTGGACCTGGAATGGATAGAGGCATCCATAGCTAGCAAAAATTCAAAGAGAGTCATGTTTATCTTCTCCTAAACTATAGATCCGATTCTAAAATAAATTGGTATAAATAGGCTTCATATCACAACAAAAAGTACTGCCTTCTTTAAAACTTTCGAAAATCCACCCCTTCCCCTCTTTTTGAGCTTTTAAGGCCATTATTTCAACTCCTATTTTCAACGATTAAGAGCAGGCGATTACATTTATCAATTTATCACATACTAAATAGGTAAAAATAACATTTTTCTAGCATTATGACGTCATTCCTTTAACCATCTCATTGAATCATTTCTTATTTCAAATTATTTAAATTATGCCTTATTTTCATACGTTTTATCATTGAACTTAGATATGACGTCAATAATTTTCTTTTATATTTGGCTTAAATAATAGATTAGGTACATATGTGATAATTTTAAATTGAATCATCGATTATTTTTTGTTGCAAGATAATTCTCAGCCAAAAAACAAACCTTTTTTTTTATCTCATAGGGTACTTTACAATTTTGGAAAATTAAAAATTTTACTAATCCCGTCATATGACGGGTTATATGCTAGTTTAAAATTATCACATATGTACCTAATCTATTATTTAAGCCAAATATAAAAGAAAATTATTTACGTAATATCTAAGTTCAGGGATAAAACGTATGAAAATAATGTAGACGATATTTAAATAATTTAAAATAAGAAATGATTAAATGAGATGGTCAAAGGAATGACGTCATAATGCTAGAAAAAAATGTTATTTTCATCTAATTATAATGTGAATAATTTTACAAAGGCCTACAAATAAATAATTTAATTATTACAATAAAATAAAACCAATGTTTTAAAATTTTACCTACAAAAAGTCCACTCTTTCAATTTATTATTATATTTTCAAAATAACAAACATTAGTCTCAAAAGAAATGACGAGTATGCGACTAGTGATGACTAGTTTATGAGAGTATGTATGTTGCATACATTAAAGTAGGGATATGGTTACAGCTTTTCAAATTATAATACTCTCCATTATTTATATATTCTTCATTATTTATATGTACACTACGCATAAAATACTGTTGATTTCAACAAAATCACATATAAGAGATTTAAAAAATTGCAAGCAGGATTTTAAAACGGGCCGGATAAAGTAAACAAAAGGGCCGGATCCGGG
>CM063507.1:35813947-36001447 GCA_032207245.1 Pardosa pseudoannulata
CAACAAAGTCTAGTAAGTAGTAAAAATCGTTTAGATCAATACATAACAAAAGAACATGAAGAAAATAGATTTAGAGTCAGTTTTATAAAATGTTATAAAACATGAAAATAAATATAATCCATTTTAATCTATTATTGGTTTATCACAGTAGGAAGATGTGGAAATAATCTTTTCAATTATAAACAAAACATAGTTTTGAAATACTATTTCAAATTTAATTCTCTGAAATGTAAGAACCATTTTCGTCATAATCACAAAGACAAAAATAGGAGGGAATTCAAAAATGTCTGATTCTATTTGCAAACGCATTATCCTGGTATGCGGAAGAGAGCATTTCAATTATAAATGTAAAAGAAAATTGAAATTAGCAAAACAGAATACACGAAATCTTTCATTACATGAAGAAACGAGTAATGACAGATTTGATTCTGAAAATGACTTAGCTGTAAAAATCGTTTGAATTATAAACGCAGGTGAATTCAGCATACGTTAGATTAAATTTTCTATTGACTGGAGATATTCTTTTGAGTTTGGAAAGAAGCCATCTAAAAAAATTTAAACAGAGATGCTAAAAAACTTAAATGATTAAAGTTTTAATTTTAATATTTGGCAACAAAATGGGGAATGAGTAACGAAATGCAAGCAGTTGTTTTAAGAACAAAATTAATGTTAAATTCAAAAGAATCGCTGTCTTATATTATCCAACATCCTTTAGTCCTAGATTCAGTAATGAAAAGTACCAAAGTAGAATAACAGTACGTTAATGCTATTCAGTTATTAAGAAGTTTAAAGGCAAATAATGTCGAGAAATGGAGTCTACATTTTAGGTTAAAAGAAATCTAAAAATGGGTTTTGTAATTGAGTCTTATTTATTGTCACGTATGATGATTTTTTTCCTCTGGTAAGATTTGTATAAAACTATAATCTTTTTCAAACTGCAGCCGTATAAGGCTTTTTAAAATTTCAAACTGAATAAATTACGGTTCCCCTTAAGTAAAATTAATAGAAGAAAATTAACTTTGCCAAAATTAAACAAGATACTTCTAAACGACGTACTATATTTAGAATGACTACAATTTTCATTAACTAACACTTGAACTTTTTTTTTTTATGTTGAGTTACTTCTTTTAAATACTCGAAAAAAATTCACAAAGCTAGAAAAAGAAAAAAAAATTGTTAGATGCTAAGTTTAAAGAAACCTCCCATTTCGTAACGAGTCAATTCTTATGTTATTTTTATAAATATATTTTAAAATTTGCTTTTCTACATAAGTCGATCTTTAGTTTTTTTCAATTTTACCTACTTTTATTTGGCATATTTCTATCCTTTTAAGATGGTTTCCTGCGTTTTTTATTTTTTTTTTTCTAAATACTGCCAAATATAAAATATTTTGTACATTTTTCGGTAAAATAGGGAATAAAAACACACACACACAATATACCTATACCATTAACTTCAAAATGACCTAAAATTTAAAATAATTTTCAGAAATTTGAAATTATATCTTCCAATGATGCACATTTTACCAGATTCTTGAATTAGTTTTCTAAGAAATTAATTCTAAATAAAAAAATATGTAATCTACATCCATTATTTTAGGTCATTTTATTAATTAAGGTGCTTGAATCATATCTTAAAATTCTTATTAAATTATTTGAATTATTATGAGAGACATTGAGATAATGGTAAGATTTTCATTAAAAAATAGTTTTGATAAAAAATGATAAAAATTTTACTTTATTAAAAAATTCTATTTTTTATTTTTGAAATAACTTAAAAATCCCCATATTGATAAATCGAACCTTATTTCTGTACTGCAACTCTTTTTTTTTTTCTATCTTATAGCTAGCACGTGATAGTTTCCAGTTCGTTAGTTGATAGTTGAATTAGATAGTTTTGATTGCTCAATAACTGATAGTTCGGTAGTTTAGTTTGATAGTTTTGATAGCTTATAGCTAGCACATGATAATTTACAGTTTGTTGATAATTGAGTTAGATAGTTTTGATTGCTTGATAACTGATAGTTCGGTAGATTAGTTTGATAGTTTTGATAGCTTATAGCTAGCACGAGATAATTTCCAGTTCGTTAGTTGATAATTGAGTTAGATAGTTTTGATTGCTCGATAACTGATAGTTTTGATAGTTCGGTAGTTTAGTTTGATAGTTTCGATAGCTTATAGCTAGCACGTGATAATTTACAGTTTGTTGATAATTGAGTTAAATAGTTTTGATTGCTCGATAACTGATAGTTTTGATAGTTCGGTAGTTTAGTTTGATAGTTTTGATAGCTTATAGCTAGCACGTGATAATTTCCAATTCGTTAGTTGATAATTGAGTTAGGTAGTTTTGATTGCTCGATAACTGATAGTTTTGATAGTTCGGTAGTTTAGTTTGATAGTTTTGATTGCTTATAGCTAGCAGGTGATTGTTTATCTTGAAGCTAGCACATGATAGTTTTTTAAAGTTAAGTATATTTTTGTACATGATAGAATGTGCCTTTTTGAGTCTTCATTTCACTAACAATTAAAAAAGTTCTACATCTTTTTATTGAACTTCTCCAGTATTTAACTTCAGATCATTTAAAGCATTCAACAGACTTCTATCACCACATTTAAACTTAAAAAAAAATTGTAAGTACTACTGGATCTGTCTAAAGTTCAGTTAAGTTTTACTTCCTAAATATTTCCCAGTACATGTTTGATATAATCGTTTACATTTTGTATCATTCCACGTTGATGTTGTTTAATAACTTTTTTATCACATTGCTTCTTATACACTGGTATAACAAAGTTTGTAAAACAAAGCTTGCAAATCTTAAACATAATTATAAACACAATTTTTTATTTTATTTAATTGAAATGGCAACTTTTGCAAGTAAAATGTGTAACATACGGGTATATTTTTACAACTTGAAAATGACGAATATAGTTATTTACGTGATTTTTTATTAGATTTAATTTAAACTGCAACTAGTGGAAGTGAAATTTGTAACAAATGAGTATATTTTTATAGCTTGAAAATTTCAATTATTCACATGATTTTTTATTAGATTTAATAGAAATCGCAACTAGTGCAAGTAAAATTTGTAACATACGAGTATATTTTTACAGCTTGGAAATCTCGAACTTAATTATTTAAGGTATCCGTCTAAGTAAAAAACGTCATTTTTTGACAAAAATCATTATTTTTTTATTTCTCTATAGTAAAATTTCAACTTTTAGGCTTCTAAATCTGTTTTTGTTTTGTCTCTACGGCATTTTAAAGAAAAGTTACAGCTGTTTAAACATCAGTGACAGCTGTCAAAACAAAACGGAAGTAGCGACTTCGGAAGCAGAAGTTGTGAATTTAAAGCCTTTTAAAGAGCATTTTTGGGACAAAACTTTTTAAATTTTCAGGAAGATTAGTTTAAACATTCCTCTAGTATTTTTAATAATTGGCAACTTGGCAATTAGAAAGTTTTGAAGCAAGAAAGTGTGGGAAATTTTAAACATGTATTTTAATTTTTTTTAAGTTAAAGTTGCTTTTATAAACTTCAAATACGTTTTTCTCAGAACGGAATTTTTAATAAAATGTTGAAACTTGAAATGTGATTTCTCAAAAAGTTCCTAAAATATTTTGTTGAAAATTATTATGAATGCTTTTGATAGTATTTACTAGTGAATGACATAAAAGCTTTAAATTTGGATCATTTTTAATGATACACTCATAGTTAGATATAAAGGTAATGAAAATTCGTTAAAAATTCTATGTGTATGATTTTGAAGGTCCAAAATTTTTTACCAAATGTAAATTAAGCAAAGATTTTAGGTGATTCACTAGTCCAGTGTATAAGAAATGTGTTGCATCAAAAAATATTGAAAAAATTTAATTTATTAAAAAATTAGACCTTTTGAAAAAACCCGATTTTTTTTACTAAATTTTCTTCATTTATTAGAAATTTCATAAAAACTTCTCCAGTAATACATTTTTTAAGTGCAATCCTCTATGATAATATAGAAAATAAATCTAAAAATGTAAAAATATGAACTAGTTTCTACGTTTAAAGAAAAAAGTTCTTCGAACGTAGACGGATACCTAAAATGATTTTTTATTAGATTCAATTAAAATGGCAACTATATGCAAGTAAAATTTCTAACACACGAGTATATTATCTTTACAGCTTGAAAATTTCGAACATAATCATTTACATGATTCTTTTATTAGATTTAATTGAAATGGCAACTAGTGCAAATAAAATTTTTAACATATGAATATATTTTTACAGCTTGAAAATCTCGAATATAATCATTTACGTGATTTTTTATTAGCTTTGATTGAAATGGCAACTAGTACAAGTAAAATTGGCAACAAAGTACTTCTTTTAACAAACATGATTCATTGTAACAAGTTATAACAATGTTTAATGTTTTATTTTCTAGCTATCAAACATGAATTAAGCAAATAAACCGATTTAAAAAAGTTGATCAAAAAGTTTACAAAATTTAAAGTCATGAAAACACTTTAAATTTTTTCTATAATTTCTGGTTGTTTTATTAAATGTGGTGTATGTGAGGGGGGGGGGGGTTAAGCTGAGTTTTTTGTTTGTTTGCTTGTGAAGACTGCTCACATTTTATAGGTTTTCATCTATCATTAATTCACGGGTTCTTGACCAATGTAGATTAAATACATCACTGCCATCTGTTGGCAGAAAGAGAAAACTTTAATTTACTGGAAAGAGTTAAATTATAGCAATCGGGAAAGGAAATGGGCTAAGGAAAAGACTGTTATTCTTTTTATATGTACAATGTACAAAAATGATGGGAAATTGGTTGATAGTTAAACCAATTCACCGATATCTTAATAGCAGTGCAGAGGACAGATGAATAAATGCCTTCCGTGAAAAGATGGTTTAAAAACAACTTAGAGCTTCAACTTCTATTAATATTTCATTTTAAAATTATAATATAAATAAAACATACACTGACTGCAGAATTCGACAAATGAAATAAAGGCTATATGATAATGTTAGTCATACAAAAGGTGTATTGGCAGGTTATCAAGCAAAAGCTTAAACTTAACCTACAGCATAAGAGTATAAAAGATGAATAATTACCAGCTTAAATACTACAAATAGGTGTTAAGTTTGCATTTAGCATTTGGTTAGCAGTCGCAATCAAATATATCCGTAATTAAAATTAACCCATTGGGTGAATTGCATCGTATAACGACATTGACTTGCAATTACGTCAAAAAGATGTAGGGAAGAATTTTAAATTTTAGTTTCCCAACAAAAAACAACAAAATTGATGTTACGTAGTATAATATAAAAACAGGGGTGGCCAACCTGCGACTCGCGAGCCACATGCGGTTCTTTGAAGGATTATTTGTGGATCTCGATAAATGTACCCGAGTTCCCTTTTTAATATTGTATTATTTTATTTTAAAAATTTATTACAACTAATGTATCTCCGGCAATGATATGTAAAAAAAATCAGTCTTATTGGTGCTTTTAAGATATGATTCTCAAATTCCACAATTCAGAACGATTCACTGCACAATTCACCGAGAACTTATCGTTGCGAAATATTTAAAATATCATGATATTGTGAAAACAGTGTAACACACTGTAAATTACATTCAGACCAAAGCAAAAAATTATAGACAATTCAAAAATTTCCTTGAAAAATTAAAGGACGAACTTCCAAATGACATTCAATAAATATAATTTCTGTAAATTAATACTTATTTTGCTTATCTTTTAAATACTTATTTCATGAGGAATTTGTACATGTGGAGAATTCGAACAACTTAGTATTTTTCTGATAATTTCAGACTCGTAAATTCCAAAAATGTTCTCAAAAATGTAAAAAACTGGGTCCATCATTTTAAGAATTAATTTTAAAGTTAAGCGAAAATCACGTAACATCAAAACGCTCTGTGATTGGTTATGACGTCATCGTTCACGCCATCCAATATTTTCTTACTGCTTGTAAGCGCGCACTATTTTCCAATTTTGTTTTTACAAATTGTTGGAATTTTCTAGCTATCAAAATTTATTTTTATTTAAACCTGAAGGTTTATTTTATCGATCTCAATAGCTTAATTCTCTCAATTTATTATAAATGTCTCTTCTACCTGGATTTACCAAAGGACAGTGGGCAACCTCCCAAAATTGACATGTCAATGTTTTTGTTCTTGGGGGAAAAAAACCCGGATTTTATGGGAGCAGAAATACGGTGAATGAGGAATTTTCACGTTTTCTAATTTTAATTTTAAGCGATAGAAGACAAAAAAGTAAGCAGGACAGTAGCTATTTTTCTTTCATTTGGGGGCCTAATGAGTGATTTCTAATGGGTTTTATAGCGGACTCTTTAACGTCTCTCAAAAACGATACTTTTCCTCCGCCGAGTTTGTGACGTCATCGTTCACGTTGACACCGAGCGCCTATGCTGTTTACATGTTAAAAGGCGACTTTTAAATTTGTTTCTGTGTAAAGTATCGCATATAATAGAATTTTTTTTTATTATATCTGGCATTAAAAAATCATATTATAAATATTGTATTGTGCCACTCTGTAAAAATACAGCAACTAATTGCAATGAGAAGATATTTTTCAGCGTTTCCAAAGATCCACATACACGTAAAATCTGGACAAATGCGATGAAAAGGGATGAGAAATTAAACCCCAAATTATCATACAAATCATCTCTATGGGTTTGTGAAGACCATTTATCTATAATTAAATGCTTGCTTTTGTTTAAATATTACTAATTTAGAACAATTAAAGTATATAAAAATACATCTATACCTTTAAAAGGACTGTTGATTAACCAGTGCTATTTAACTTTTAAAACTGCTCATTTTCGAGTATTATCACAGAGTTCAAGTACAATAAATGTTTGATAAAGCATATAAATATCATAAAACATATAAAAGTCTAAAGCATATAATTGTCTAATAAATAATTCGGGAGAGGGGAAGGTTATGTATTTTCAAGGTATTATAAATATTTTCTTCAGTGATACGTACTTTCTTAAGTGTATCAATTCACAGTGATATTTTTCGATTAAATTGGTGACTAATTTGAAAAAAGTATATAATATTTTTAAAATACTTATAATGATATTACTTTAAAAATTTAATTTAATTTCAGAAACTTTATACATTTTTTAATTTAACATTAATATTAAAGGCAATAATATTGTATTGCTATTTAAAAAAGTATAAATAATTAAGTAAAGCCTTTTAAAGATTTTAAATTTCTTTTCATCAAATTTAAAATACTTAAGAATTGGTTTGGTTTTGGAGCGCTACGGTCTATTTTTTGCAACACGAAGGCTAAAGGTCCCGGTCTCACAATAAATACCTCCTCTAATTTTTATTTTTAATACATCCATCTATTAAAGAACGATGCTACTTTGAGGCAAAATATTTATAAAAAAAAACATACATACATGTTTTAAATGACTGGCAATTCTACATAAAATTTTATAAATTAGGAAATTTTATGAGTTAGTGGCACGGCAGAACAAACGGTATTATCTATCTTATGTCCTAATCTAATTAAATTGACGAAATTTTGTCAGAATACATAGTTCGTCAATTTCTTTGTACGGTAACTACAATCACTTTTTTCCCAAGAAGAATAACATTGAGCCTTTGTTGCGGAGTCTACATTATTTCAAATGCGACGTCATTCAAGTCAACTAGGATCTAGATCGATAAAAAAATTTGATAAAATTTTTGATACTCTTTTCAGAGAAATCGACTAAATTTTGCTATCTTTCAGTTAGTGAATATGAAAAATACGAGTCTTTTATAGACATTTTATTACATCCATCTCTAATTTATGATGCCTAATGTTGTATATAATTTGTATATATTTGACTAATCTTTTACAAACAGAAGATTTTTGAGAATAAATTTTACATGTTAAGTTTGGAATATATAAATGATTACATATCTTTGTTTTAATCCCCCATGTTTCTCCTCCCATAAAATCATTTTTTTTTAAAACGAAACATTGACATGCTGTCAATATTTTTCATGTTCAGCTCTTTGTAAATCCATAGACAAGACATTAAATACATATAGATACACACACATTATCTAGATCGCTTTTTATAAATAGAACCTTCAGGTTTAAATAAAAAAAAAATTTATATGGTAAATTTAGAACTTGCAAAAACATCGGTGTGCACGTTTACAAGCAAAAAGAAAATAACAACAAACCACTTCACAACCAATTCTTAAGTATTTTTAATTTGAAAATAAATTTAAAATCTTTAAAAAGGCTTTTTTTAATTTTTGCTTTTTTTATAGAAATATCAAAAAATACTAAGTATTAATATTAATTTTATTAAAAAAATATAAAAAATTATATATTATATTTTAAAGTACTAAATTTATCATTTAAAATATCTTTTTGTAGAATAGAAATAAATTTATCATATACACAAATTGTCTTAATCGCTTTTATAAATATGGATGTGATATTATGTTGACGTATATTGTAGACCCTATTAGCAGGAAAAGTAAACCGTAGCGCTCATAGTCCAGCCACTTTTCAAAAATTTGAAATTTTTAACGAGCCGCAATTTAAATACTTAAAAGGTATTAATTTTTTTTACAGAAATTATATTTATTGTTTATTTAAATTTGATTTTAAAAAAATGTATAAATTTTTAATTTAATTTTAAAGTAATATCATTATAAGGACGTCAGAGGAAAATTTTTGGTTGATTATGATGATGCTATTTTCTGAAGTCTATACGTAAGTCACCAGTGACATATTTGACTGTACTATTAGCATATACAGGAGACAAAGCTTTTCATAGTCCGAATCAATTTGAAATTTTTCATCCCAATTAAATACTTATTTAAAAGGTTTAATTTTTTTTTCTTTATTTATTTTTTTTACTTTTGCTTTATCTTTTATTTTTTACTGATTAGTAATGAAAGATGAATAAAAACTGAAGATGATTGATGATTGATTAAGAGTTTTATAGTTATTAAAACTGTTAGTTTTATAATTTTTGACTGTAGAATTACAAATATCACAATGCTTTTCCGTTATTGTCAATAAAAAAAGTAATTCCCCTTCCGCTAATTATTAAAACTTTTATTTTCTTGCTTGTATTTTCTTTTTTTTTTTTTTTAATTTTTGTTCTCTGTCGTCATATTTTTAAAAGAACTGGAAATAAATAAAGAAATTTAGAAAATACAAGTTTTGTGTTATTAAAACTGATTGCTTTTATAATTTTTGACTGTAGAATTACAAATGTTACAATGCTTTTCCGTTATTGTCAATAAAAAAGTAATTCTCCTCCCACTCATTATTAAAACTTCTACTTTCTTGTTTGTACTTTCTTTATTTATTTTTGTTCTTTGTCGTCATATTTTTAAAAGAACTGAAAATAAATAAAGAAATTTAGAAAATACAAGTTTTGTGTTATTAAAACTGATTGCTTTTATAATTTTTGACTGTAGAATTACAAATGTTACAATGCTTTTCCGTTATTGTCAATAAAAAAGTAATTCTCCTCCCACTCATTATTAAAACTTCTACTTTCTTGTTTGTACTTTCTTTATTTATTTTTGTTCTTTGTCGTCATATTTTTAAAAGAACTGAAAATAAATAAAGAAATTTAGAAAATACAAGTTTTGTGTTATTAAAACTGATCGGTTTTATAATTTTTGACTGTAGAATTACAAACATCACAATGCTTTTCCGTTGTTGTCAATAAAAAGGTAATTCTCATCCCACTCATTATTAAAACTTCTATTTTCTTGCTTGTATTTTCTTTTTTTTATTTTTGTTCTCTGTCGTCATATTTTTAAAAGAACTGAAAATAAATAAAGAAATTTAGAAAATACAAGTTTTGTGTTATTAAAACTGATCGGTTTTATAATTTTTGACTGTAGAATTACAAATATCACAATGCTTTTCCATTATTGTCAATAAAAAAGTAATTCTCATCCCACTCATTATTAAAACTTCTATTCTTGCTTGCGTTTATCTTTTTTTACTTTTGTTCTCTGTCCATTGGGGGGGGGGGGGGGGGGGGGGGGGGGGGGGGGGGGGGGTGGTTTGTGTGTGTGTGTGTGTTTGTGTGGTTTTTTGTGGGTGTGTGTGGGGGTTTTTTTTGGTTTTTTTGTCCATATTTTTAAAAGAACTGAAAATAAATTAAGAAATTTAGAAAATACAAGTTTTGTGTTATTAAAACTGATTGGTTTTATAATTTTTGCCTGTAGAATTACAAATATCACAATGCCTTTCCGTTATTGTCAATAAAAAAGTAATTCTCATCCCACTCATTATTAAAACTTTTCTTGTTCTTATTTTCTTTATTTTTTCGTTCTCTGTCATCATATTTTTAAAAGAACTAGAAATAAATAAAGAAATTTAGAAAATACAAGTTTTGTGTTATTAAAACTGATTGGTTTTATAATTTTTGCCTGTAGAATTACAAATATCACAATGCTTTTCCGTTATTGTTAATAAAAAAGTAATTCTCCTCCCACTCATTATTAAAACTTCTATTTTCTTGCTTGTATTTATTTTTGTATTTTTGTTTTCTGTCCTATTTTTAAAAGAACTGGAAATAAATAAAGAAATTTAGAAAATACAAGTTTTGTGTTATTAAAACTGATTGGTTTTATAATTTTTGCCTGTAGAATTACAAATATCACAATGCTTTTCCGTTATTGTCAATAAAAAAGTAATTCTCATCCCACTCATTATTAAAACTTCTATTTTCTTGCTTGTGTTTTCTTTTTTTACTTTTGTTCTCTGTCGTCATATTTTTAAAAGAACTGGAAATAAATAAAGAAATTTAGAAAATACAAGTTTTGTGTTATTAAAACTGATCGGTTTTATAATTTTTGACTGTAGAATTACAAATATCACAATGCTTTTCCGTTATTGTCAATAAAAAAGTAATTCTCCTCCACTCATTATTATTAAAACTGATTGGTTTTATAATTTTTGACTGTAGAATTACAAATATCACAATGCTTTTCCATTATTGTCAATAAAAAAGTAATTCTCATCCCACTCATTATTAAAACTTCTATTTTCTTGTTTGTTCTTCATTTTTTACTTTTGTTCTCTGTCGTCATATTTTTAAAAGAACTGAAAATAAATTAAGAAATTTAAATATATCCCTAATTAAAATTAACCCATTGGGTGAATTGCATCGTATAACGACATTGACTTGCAATTACGTCAAAAAGATGTAGGGAAGAATTTTAAATTTTAGTTTCCCAACAAAAAACAACAAAATTGATGTTACGTAGTATAATATAAAGCAGGGGTGGCCAACCTGCGGCTCGCGAGCCACATGCGGCTCTTTGAAGGATTATTTGTGGATCTCGATAAATGTACCCGAGTTCCCTTTTAATTTTTGTATTATTATATTTTAAAAATTTATTACAACTAATGGAGCTCCGGCAATGCTAAGTAAGAAAATTAGTCTTATTGGTGCTTTTAAGATATGATTCTCAAATTCCACAATTCAGAACGATTCACTGCATAATTCAACGAGAACATCTCGTTACAAAATATTTAAAATATCCTGAAGTTATGAAAACAGCGTAACACATTGTAAATTACATTCGCTCCAATGCAAAAAATTATCGACAATTCAAAAATTTCCTTGAAAAATTAAAGGACGAAGAACTATCAAATAACATTCAATAAATATAATTTCTGTAAAAAAAAATTTAATACTTTTTTTGCATACCTTTTAAATACGTATTTAATGAGGAATTTGCACATGTGGAAGATTCGAACAACTTAGTACTTTCTGATAATTCCAGACTCGTAAGTTCCAAAAATGTTCTCAGTGTAAAAAACTGGGATCATCATTTTAAAAATTAATTTTAAAGTTAAGCGAAAATCACGTAACATCAAAACGCTCTGTGATTGGTTGGGACGTCATCGTTCACGATATCCAATAATTTCTCATTGCTTGTAAACGCGCACTATTTTCCAATTTTGTTTTTGCAAGTTCTTGAAATTTTCTAGCTATCAAAATTTATTTTTATTTAAACCTGAAGGTTTATTTTATCGATCTCAATAGCTTAATTCTCTCAATTTATTATAAATGTCTCTTCTACCTGGATTTACCAAAGGACAGTGGGCAACCTCCCAAAATTGACATGTCAATGTTTTTGTTCTTGGGGGAAAAAAACCCGGATTTTATGGGAGCAGAAATACGGTGAATGAGGAATTTTCACGTTTTCTAATTTTAATTTTAAACGATAGAAGACAAAAAAAGTAAGCAGGACAGTAGCTATTTTTCTTTCATTTGGGGGCCTAATGAGTGATTTCTAATGGGTTTTATAGCGGACTCTTTAACGTCTCTCAAAAACGATACTTTTCCTCCGCCGAGTTTGTGACGTCATCGTTCACGTTGACACCGAGCGCCTATGCTGTTTACATGTTAAAAGGCGACTTTTAAATTTGTTTCTGTGTAAAGTATCGCATATAATAGATTTTTTATTATGTCTGGCATTAAAATATCATATTATAAATATTGTATTGTGCCACTCTGTAAAAATACAGCAACTAATTGCAATGAGAAGATATTTTTCAGCGTTTCCAAAGATCCACATACACGTAAAATCTGGACAAATGCGATGAAAAGGGATGAGAAATTAAACCCCAAATTATCATACAAATCATCTCTATGGGTTTGTGAAGACCATTTATCTATAATTAAATGCTTGCTTTTGTTTAAATATTACTAATTTAGAACAATTAAAGTATATAAAAATACATCTATACCTTTAAAAGGACTGTTGATTAACCAGTGCTATTTAACTTTTAAAACTGCTCATTTTCGAGTATTATCACAGAGTTCAAGTACAATAAATGTTTGATAAAGCATATAAATATCATAAAACATATAAAAGTCTAAAGCATATAATTATCTAATAAATAACTCGGGGGAGGGAAGGTTATGTATTTTCAAGGTATTATAAATATTTTCTTCAGATATACGTACTTTCTTAAGTGTATCAATTCACAGTGATATTTTTCGATTAAATTGGTGACTAATTTGAAAAAAGTATATAATATTTTTAAAATACTTATAATGATATTACTTTAAAAATTTAATTTAATTTCAGAAACTTTATACATTTTTTAATTTAACATTAATATTAAAGGCAATAATATTGTATTGCTATTTAAAAAAGTATAAATAATTAAGTAAAGCCTTTTAAAGATTTTAAATTTCTTTTCATCAAATTTAAAATACTTAAGAATTGGTTTGGTTTTGGAGCGCTACGGTCTATTTTTTGCAACACGAAGGCTAAAGGTCCCGGTCTCACAATAAATACCTCCTCTAATTTTTATTTTAATATATTACATCCATCTCTATTTATAAAAAGCGATGCTACTACAAATGTATGTATATAATATATGTATATTTATTTGACTAATCTGTGTCTACAAACAGAAGAGCTGTGATTAGCATGAATAAAATATTAATACATGTTAAGTAAAATTGGATAAATATATAAATGATTCTACATATCTTTGGGTTTTAATTCCCCGTATTTCTCCTCCCATAAAATCAGGGTTTTTTTTTCCCAAGAACGAAAACATTGACATGCTGTCAATTTTCGGGAGGTTGTCTGACTGTCTTTTGGTAAATCCAGGTAGAAGAGACATTTATAACAAATTGAGGAAATTAAGCTATAGAGATCGATAAAATAAACATTCAGGTTTAAATAAATATAAATTTTGATAGCTGGAAAATTTCAGGAACTTGCAAAAACAAAATCGGAAATAGTGCGCGTTTACAAGCAATAAGAAAATATTGGACAACTTGAACGCTGACTTCACAACCAATCACAGAGCGTTTTGATGTCACGTGATTTTCGCTTAACTTTAAAATTAATTTTTTAAATGATGGACCCAGTTTTTTTTACATTTTTGAGAACATTTTTGGAATTTACGAGTCTGGAATTATCAGAAAAATACTAAGTTATTCGAATCCCCCACATGTGCAAATTCCTCATTAAAACCCAAAGGTATGTAAAATCATTTATATATTTATCCAAATTTACTAAACATGTACTAATATTTTATTCATGTTAACCACAGCTCTTCTGTTTGTAGACATAGACAAGTTAAATACATATATCATATACACACACATTTGTAGTAGCATCGCTTTTTATAAATAAAGATGGATGTGATATTAAAATAAAAATTAGAGGAGGTATTTATTGTGAGACCGGTCTCATTAGCCCTCGTGTTGCAAAAAGTAAACCGTAGCGCTCCAAAACCAAACCAAAACTTACTCAAACCAATTCTTAAGTATTTTTAAATTTGATGAAAAGAAATTTAAAATCTTTAAAAGGCTTTACTTAATTATTTATGCTTTTTTTAAATAGAAATACAATTTTATTGTCTTTAATATTAATGTTACATTAAAAAATGTATAAAGTTTTTGAAATTAAATTTAATTTTAAAGTAATATCATTATAAGGACGTCAGAGGAGTAAATTTTTGGTTCCAAATTCCCATATCTGGCTATTTCTGACGTCATTATGACGCGTAAGTCACCAGTGACATATGTTGACTGTACTATGGTAGCACCCTATAGCAGGAGAGGCAAAGCTCCTTCATAGTCCGAGCCACTTTTCAAAATTTGAAATTTTTAACGAGCCGCAATTAAATACTTATTTAAAAGGTATTAATTTTTTTTTACAGAAATTATATTTATTGTTTATTTAAATTTGATTTTAAAGAAGCAAATTTATCTTATCTTAATTTGGAATTTGGTGGATACTGATTAGAAAACTGATGATTGATGATGATTGATTAGAAAACTGATGATTGATGATTGATGATTGATTGATGATGATTGGTTTTATAAAGTCTACGTAAATTGTTAGCTTTATAATTTTTGACTGTAGAATTACAAATATCACAATGCTTTTTCGTTATTGTCGATAAAAAAGTAATTCTCATCCCACTCATTATTAAAACTTCTATTTTCTTGCTTGTATTTTCTTTTTTTACTTTTGTACTCTGTCGTCATATTTTTAAAAGAACTGAAAATAAATAAAGAAATTTAGAAAATACAAGTTTTGTGTTATTAAAACTGATTGCTTTTATAATTTTTGACTGTAGAATTACAAATGTTACAATGCTTTTCCGTTATTGTCAATAAAAAAGTAATTCTCCTCCCACTCATTATTAAAACTTCTACTTTCTTGTTTGTACTTTCTTTATTTATTTTTGTTCTTTGTCGTCATATTTTTAAAAGAACTGAAAATAAATAAAGAAATTTAGAAAATACAAGTTTTGTGTTATTAAAACTGATTGCTTTTATAATTTTTGACTGTAGAATTACAAATGTTACAATGCTTTTCCGTTATTGTCAATAAAAAAGTAATTCTCCTCCCACTCATTATTAAAACTTCTACTTTCTTGTTTGTACTTTCTTTATTTATTTTTGTTCTTTGTCGTCATATTTTTAAAAGAACTGAAAATAAATAAAGAAATTTAGAAAATACAAGTTTTGTGTTATTAAAACTGATTGCTTTTATAATTTTTGACTGTAGAATTACAAATGTTACAATGCTTTTCCGTTATTGTCAATAAAAAAGTAATTCTCCTCCCACTCATTATTAAAACTTCTACTTTTCTTGTTTGTACTTTCTTTATTTATTTTTGTTCTTTGTCGTCATATTTTTAAAAGAACTGAAAATAAATAAAGAAATTTAGAAAATACAAGTTTTGTGTTATTAAAACTGATTGCTTTTATAATTTTTGACTGTAGAATTACAAATGTTACAATGCTTTTCCGTTATTGTCAATAAAAAAGTAATTCTCCTCCCACTCATTATTAAAACTTCTACTTTCTTGTTTGTACTTTCTTTATTTATTTTTGTTCTTTGTCGTCATATTTTTAAAAGAACTGAAAATAAATAAAGAAATTTAGAAAATACAAGTTTTGTGTTATTAAAACTGATTGGTTTTATAATTTTTGCCTGTAGAATTACAAATATCACAATGTTTTTCCGTTATTGTCAATAAAAAAAGTAATAATCCTCCGACTCATTATTAAAACTTCTATTTTCTTGCTTGTATTTTCTTTTTTTTTATTTTCGTTCTCGGTCGTCATATTTCTAAAAGAACTGAAAATAAATAAAAAATTTAGAAAATACAAGTTTTGTGTTATTAAAACTGATTGGTTTTATAATTTTTGCCTGTAGAATTACAAATATCACAATGCTTTTCCGTTATTGTCAATAAAAAAGTAATTCTCATCCCACTCATTATTAAAACTTCTATTTTCTTGCTTGCGTTTTCTTTTTTTACTTTTGTTCTCTGTCATCATATTTTTAAAAGAACTGAAGATAAATAAAGAAATTTAGAAAATACAAGTTTTGTGTTATTAAAACTGATTGGTTTTATAATTTTTGCCTGTAGAATTACAAATATCACAATGCCTTTCCGTTATTGTCAATAAAAAAGTAATTCTCATCCCACTCATTATTAAAACTTCTATTTTCTTGCTTGTGTTTTCTTTTTTTACTTTTGTTCTCTGTCGTCATATTTTTAAAAGAACTGAAAATAAATAAAGAAATTTAGAAAATACAAGTTTTGTGTTATTAAAACTGATTGGTTTTATAATTTTTGCCTGTAGAATTACAAATATCACAATGCTTTTCCGTTATTGTCAATAAAAAAGTAATTCTCATCCCACTCATTATTAAAACTTCTATTTTCTTGCTTGTGTTTTCTTTTTTTACTTTTGTTCTCTGTCATCATATTTTTAAAAGAACTGAAAATAAATAAAGAAATTTAGAAAATACAAGTTTTGTGTTATTAAAACTGATTGGTTTTATAATTTTTGCCTGTAGAATTACAAATATCACAATGCTTTTCCGTTATTGTCAATAAAAAAGTAATTCTCATCCCACTCATTATTAAAACTTCTATTTTCTTGCTTGCGTTTTCTTTTTTTACTTTTGTTCTCTGTCATCATATTTTTAAAAGAACTGAAGATAAATAAAGAAATTTAGAAAATACAAGTTTTGTGTTATTAAAACTGATTGGTTTTATAATTTTTGCCTGTAGAATTACAAATATCACAATGCCTTTCCGTTATTGTCAATAAAAAAGTAATTCTCATCCCACTCATTATTAAAACTTCTATTTTCTTGCTTGCATTTTCTTTTTTTACTTTTGTTCTCTGTCATCATATTTTTAAAAGAACTGAAAATAAATAAAGAAATTTAGAAAATACAAGTTTCGTGTTATTAAAACTGATTGGTTTTTATAATTTTTGCCTGTAGAATTACAAATATCACAATGCCTTTCCGTTATTGTCAATAAAAAAGTAATTCTCATCCCACTCATTATTAAAACTTCTATTTTCTTGCTTGCGTTTTCTTTTTTTACTTTTGTTCTCTGTCATCATATTTTTAAAAGAACTGAAGATAAATAAAGAAATTTAGAAAATACAAGTTTTGTGTTATTAAAACTGATTGGTTTTATAATTTTTTGCCTGTAGAATTACAAATATCACAATGCTTTTAAGTTATTATCAATAAAAATGTAATTATCCTCCCACTCATTATTAAAACTTCTATTGTCTTGTTTGCGTTTTTTTTCGTTCTCTGTCGTCATATTTTTAAAAGAACTGGAAAATAAAGAAATTTAGAAAATACAAGTTTTGTGTTATTAAAACTGATTGGTTTTATAATTTTTGCCTGTAGAATTACAAATATCACAATGCCTTTCCGTTATTGTCAATAAAAAAGTAATTCTCATCCCACTCATTATTAAAACTTCTATTTTCTTGCTTGCGTTTTCTTTTTTTACTTTTGTTCTCTGTCATCATTTTTTTAAAAGAACTGAAGATAAATAAAGAAATTTAGAAAATACAAGTTTTGTGTTATTAAAACTGATTGGTTTTATAATTTTTTGCCTGTAGAATTACAAATATCACAATGCCTTTCCGTTATTGTCAATAAAAAAGTAATTCTCATCCCACTCATTATTAAAACTTCTATTTTCTTGCTTGCGTTTTCTTTTTTTACTTTTGTTCTCTGTCATCATATTTTTAAAAGAACTGAAGATAAATAAAGAAATTTAGAAAATACAAGTTTTGTGTTATTAAAACTGATTGGTTTTATAATTTTTGCCTGTAGAATTACAAATATCACAATGCCTTTCCGTTATTGTCAATAAAAAAGTAATTCTCATCCCACTCATTATTAAAACTTCTATTTTCTTGCTTGCGTTTTCTTTTTTTACTTTTGTTCTCTGTCATCATATTTTTAAAAGAACTGAAGATAAATAAAGAAATTTAGAAAATACAAGTTTTGTGTTATTAAAACTGATTGGTTTTATAATTTTTGCCTGTAGAATTACAAATATCACAATGCCTTTCCGTTATTGTCAATAAAAAAGTAATTCTCATCCCACTCATTATTAAAACTTCTATTTTCTTGCTTGCGTTTTCTTTTTTTACTTTTGTTCTCTGTCATCATATTTTTAAAAGAACTGAAGATAAATAAAGAAATTTAGAAAATACAAGTTTTGTGTTATTAAAACTGATTGGTTTTATAATTTTTGCCTGTAGAATTACAAATATCACAATGCCTTTCCGTTATTGTCAATAAAAAAGTAATTCTCATCCCACTCATTATTAAAACTTCTATTTTCTTGCTTGCGTTTTCTTTTTTTACTTTTGTTCTCTGTCATCATATTTTTAAAAGAACTGAAAATAAATAAAGAAATTTAGAAAATACAAGTTTTGTGTTATTAAAACTGATTGGTTTTATAATTTTTGCCTGTAGAATTACAAATATCACAATGCCTTTCCGTTATTGTCAATAAAAAAGTAATTCTCATCCCACTCATTATTAAAACTTCTACTTTCTTGCTTGCATTTTCTTTTTTTACTTTTGTTCTCTGTCATCATATTTTTAAAAGAACTGAAAATAAATAAAGAAATTTAGAAAATACAAGTTTTGTGTTATTAAAACTGATTGGTTTTATAATTTTTGCCTGTAGAATTACAAATATCACAATGCCTTTCCGTTATTGTCAATAAAAAAGTAATTCTCATCCCACTCATTATTAAAACTTCTACTTTCTTGCTTGCATTTTCTTTTTTTACTTTTGTTCTCTGTCATCATATTTTTAAAAGAACTGAAGATAAATAAAGAAATTTAGAAAATACAAGTTTTGTGTTATTAAAACTGATTGGTTTTATAATTTTTAGTGTAGAATTACAAATTCACAATATTTCCGTTATTGTCAATAAAAAATTGTTTCTCATCCCACTCATTATTAAAACTTCTATTTTCTTGCTTGCGTTTTCTTTTTTTACTTTTGTTCTCTGTCATCATATTTTTAAAAGAACTGAATAAATAAAGAAATTTAGAGACAATACAAGTTTTGTGTTATTAAACTGATTGGTTTTATAATTTTTGCTGTAGAATTACAAAATTTCACAATGCCTTTCCGTTATTGTCAATAAAAAAAGTAATTTCATACACTCATTATTAAAACTTCTATTTTCTTGCTTGTGTTTTCTTTTTTTACTTTTGTTCTCTGTCGTCATATTTTTAAAAGAACTGAAAATAAATAAAGAAATTTAGAAAATACAAGTTTTGTGTTATTAAAACAATAACAACACGTGTTACATACTACGAAACAAATTATAGTTAACTTATTAAAAATTCTATATTACAAATTATATCCGTAGCAAGATTGATACAAATTGTTTCCTCCAGAGAACAGCCGAACGATGGCCGAAGGGTTAGGAACCGGAGTTCGTGGGTTCGAATCCCACTGTGGCATGGATGGTCGTAGCCGTTTGGAATCGGCTTTAAGCAGTAGGTCCCGGTCTCATTAGCCCTCGTGTTGCAAAAAGTAGACCGTAGCGCTCCAAAAAACAAACCAAACCTCCAGAGACAATGTCAACTGCCCGTTGCAATGAAAGTTTACAAATTCAAAATCAGTCTGGAGTCAATCGATTATCAGGTTCCCACTTTTTCCCAGAACAAAAATTAAGGACTTTTTAAGGACTTCCTAAGGACCAAAGTATTTTTTCATAAGGACCTCCTTGAAATACACGACATAACGACATAAACCCTATTTTCTAAGGACCATATTTTAATAATTATGAACCAAACAAAGCATGTTCAATAAATGCCCTACAATATTTCGTAACTAAGTTTTTAGAAATACCTAAAAATTAATATAAAATAAAACTATTTGACAAAAACATTTTGAAAAATGTACATCTAAACTTTTCTATTACATTAAAAATAAATTGTGATAAAATATATATTATAATAGTACTTTCTAGGGTTTAAAAAATGACTCTGATATATATATATATATCATATATATATATATTATAGAGAGAGAGAAAGAGAGAGAGATATGTAAAGAAAATTTCAGTTTTTCAAAACTTAAATCATAAAAATGCGTCATTTTTCCATTATTTTTAACCCCTAACCTAAATTGACGACTCTACAGTTTACTTGGAGAAGGAGCCTGACCAATTATAATCCTACACTGGCGGACAATTTTGGAAATATATAAAAGAGATACACGCTGTCAACAGATTTTTCTACGATATTTACAGATGTTGACCCAGGTGTTACGTGTCTTGTACATAGAACTTCATGCTAGCTGACTTTCAGTTTGTCCTGTCCCTATGATGAAGTGGGAAGTCCTTCAACGTTATCTAATAAAGGTCTTTAGCTGAAACGGTATCATTTTTATGGCCATGACTGCAAATCGAGAAGTCCGTCTCATAATATTTATATATATATATATATTTATTTATTAAAGTATTATATATATTTATAAATATATACATACATATATATGTGTGTATACTAGCTGATTATACCCTACGTTGCCTGGGAAAGAAGAAATTTTTAGACTTTTCTATTACATTCAATGCAAAGAAAATTAAACTTCCATAAGTAGCTGAAATATCTACAACTTGCCCCCAACCTCCATGCTTCATTTAATTAAAATCTGCATGACTGTTAGCTATTAGGAAAAGGCAGCTGACTTTATAAACTTATTCAGTATACGAAAGATTATTTATTTGTCAAAAAAGTTTTCTAGCTTATGACCATAAAAAGTACTAATAAACTAAAAGTATTTTCATGATATTTTAAGGATATCATGGAAAGGAATTTTGAATTACTACAGAGATACACTAAAAAATATGTATTTGAGGATTTTCTTTGTTATTAACACTGCAATTTTGGCTAGAAAATATAAAAGAATCTAGGAACATTAACAAATATTTTATATATTCTTTGATCAGTACCTATCACCTGTACTGGCGTTCTTTATTAGAACCGGTTTGGGGGCAAGTTTAACTCCAAATTACAAACCAGAAATTTGGAGAGAAAATTGATAGGAAATCACAAATTGGATAAATTGATCAAGTTCCAATTTAAAAATTAAGGAGTTTTTAAGGACCTTTGACAAAAATAAGTAGTTTTGGGCCCAAAAATTAAAGTTAAAAATTAAGGAGTTCTTAAGTATTTTAAGGACCTAACCCTGATTTTCCCTGTCATACTTGTTTTCGATGAGTCATTTCATTCTTAACTTGGACGGAAATAAAATTTGTTACAACGTTGCACTTAGTCTTTCATATTTGTTGCCAGTAATTTAAACGACATTTTAAAACACATAAGGAACGATAATTTTTTTTAAATATAATAACATAAAAATGAAAAGGAAATCGGGTACATTTATCGAGAGCCACAAATAATCATTCAAAGAGCCGCATTTGGCTCGCAAGCCGCAGGTTGGCCACTCCTGGTCCATAGTTTTATCTTTACAAATCTTTTTTCCCTGCCATACTTGTTTTCGATGAGTCATATTATTCTTAACTTGGAAATAAAATTTGTTACAACGTTGCACTTAGTCTTTCATATTTGTTGCCAGTAATTTAAAAGACATTTTGAAACACATACGGAACGATAATAATTTTTTTAAATATAATAACACAAAAATGAAAAGGAAACTCGAGTACATTTATTGAGAGCCACAAATAATCCTTCAAAGAGCCGCATTTGGCTCGCAAGCCGCAGGTTGGCCACTCCTGGTCTATAGTTTTATATTTACAAATCTTTTTTCCCTGTTATACTTGTTTTCGATGAGTCATATCATTCTTAACTTGGACGGAAATAAAATTTGTTACAACGTTGCACTTAGTATTTCATATTTGTTGTCAGTTGTTTAAAAGACATTTTGAAACACATACGGAACGATAATAATTTTTTTAAATATAACACAAAAATGAAAAGGAAACTCGGGTACATTTATCGAGAGCCACAAATAGTCCTTCAAAGAGCCGCATTTGGCTCGCAAGTCGCAGGTTAGCCACTCCTGGTCTATACTTTTATCTTTACAAATCTTTTTTCCCTTCTCATACTTGTTTAGGAAAAAAATGAAAAGAGTCGTCAGGAAGCAACTCCGGAAAATGCGATGATGATGAGGAGAAATGATTAGATGAGGAAGGAATTCCAATCCTGATTGATGCAATTTTGTCATCCTCATTGTAGCTATCATCCTTATTGCCTATAATCGGCTGATTGTCTCGAAGGATTTCATATTGTTTCGCCAATTGGGATCGTTTTTTCTATCTATATCGCTTCTCCCTAATAGGGGTGACGTCATTCCCAGTAGGCACTGAAGTCTTCCATGAGGACGCTCAGTAGACATAATATCTATAAAAATAATCAAAAATCAATTGAAGCGTATTGTATTTACCATAATAAATGCGATGTTTTCTAATTATAAATTTCGTAAATTCCACCTGGGCCACAAATTTTAACATCTTGCTGCTGTTTTCAATCAATGTACATAAAATTCTTTAACACATTGTATGCAGAACACGTACTAGTACGTTTTCTGACGATTGATACTTGAGCGCGGAACACGTACTAGTACGTTTTCTGAACCGCAGGTTAGGATCGTAGTTTTATTTTTCAAAATACCCTAAAATGACGATGATGTTATCATTCTTAATTGGACGAAAAAAAGTTACAACGTTGCACTTAGTCTTTCATATTTGTTGTACTTAGACATTTGAAACACATCCAAACGATAATAATTTTTATAAATTATATAACACAAAAATGAAAGGAAATCGAGTACATTTATTGAGAGCCACAAAATAATTTCAAAGAGCCGCATTTGGCTCCAGCCGCAGTTGGCCACTCCTGGTCTTTAGTTTTATATTTACAAATCTTTTTTCTGTTTTACTTGTTTTCGTATGATCATATCATAACTTGGACGGATAAAATTTGTACAACGTTTGCACTTATATTCAATATTTGAGTAGTTGTTTAAAAGACATTTTGAAACACATACGGAACGATAATAATTTTTCAAAATATAACAACACAAAAATGAAAAAGAAGCTCGGGTACATTAATCGAGAACCATAAATAATCCTTCAAAGAGCCGCATTTGGCTCGCAAGTCGCAGGTAAATTTTTATAGTTTTTATCTTTTACAAATCTTTTTTTTCCCTGCATACTTGTTTTCGATATCATATCATTCTTAACATACGGAAATAAAAATTTGTTACAACGTTGCACTTAGTCTTCATATTTGTTCAGTAATTTAGACATTTTGAAACACATAAGGAACAATATTTTTTTTTTAAATATTATACATAAAAATGAAAAGAAATACATTTACGAGAGCCACAAATAATCCTTCAAAGAGCCGCATTATGGCTCGCAAGCCGCAGTTACCTGGTCATAGTTTTTTTTACAAATCTTTTTTCCCTGATACTTGTTTTCATGAGTCTTTTATTCTTACTTAAAATAAATTTGTTACAACGTTGCACTTGTCTTCATATTTGATCAGTAATTTAAAAGACATTTGAAACACATAAGGAAAGATAATAATTTTTTTAAAAATAATAAACACAAAATGAAAAGAAACTCGAGTACATTTATTGAGAGCCACAAATAATCCTTCAAAGAGCCGCATTTGGCTCGCCAGCCGCAGGTTGGCCACTCCTGGTCTATAGTTTTATATTTACAAATCTTTTTTCCCTGTTATACTTGTTTTCGATGAGTCATATCATTCTTAACTTGGACGGAAATAAAATTTGTTACAACGTTGCACTTAGTATTTCATATTTGTTGTCAGTTGTTTAAAAGACATTTTGAAACACATACGGAACGATTTTTTAAATATAATACACAAAAATGAAAAAGGAAACTCGGGTACATTTAATCGAGCCACAAATAATCCTTCAAGAGCCGCATTTGGCTCACAAGCCGCAGTTGGCCACTCCTGCAAGTTTTATCTTTACAAATCTTTTTCCCTGATACTTGTTTTCGATGAGTCATTTATTCTTAACTTGGAAGGAAATAAAATTTGTTACAACGTTGCACTTAGTCTTTCATATTTGTTCAGTAATTTAAAAGACATTTTGAAACACATAACGATAATTTTTTTAAATATATAACACAAAAATGAAAAGGAAACTCGAGTACATTTTGAGAGCCACAAATAATCTTCAAAGAGCCGCATTTTGGCTCGTAAGTCGCAGTTGGCCATTTTGGTTCTATAGTTTTATCTTTACAAATCTTTTTTTCCCTGTCATACTTGTTTTCGATGAGTCATATCATTCTTAACTTGGACGAAAATAAAATCTGTTACAACGTTGCACTTAGTCTTTCATATTTGTTTTCAGTAATTTAAAAGACATTTTGAAACACATACGGAACGATAATAATTTTTCAAATATAATACACAAAAATGAAAAGGAAACTCGGGTACATTTATCGAGAGCCACAAATAATCTTTCAAAGAGCCGCATTTGGCTCGTAAGTCGCAGTTTGGCCATTCCTGGTCTATAGTTTTCTCTTTACAAATCTTTTTTCCCTGTCATACTTGTTTTCGATGAGTCATATCATTCTTAACTTGGACGGAAATAAAATCTGTTACAACGTTGCACTTAGTCTTTCATATTTGTTTTCAGTAATTTAAAAGACATTTTGAAACACATACGGAACGATAATATGTTTTTAAAATATAATAACACAAAAATGAAAAGGAAACTCGGGTACATTTATCGAGAGCCACAAATAATCCTTCAAAGAGCCGCATTTGGCTCGTAAGTCGCAGTTTGGCCATTCCTGGTCTATAGTTTTCTCTTTACAAATCTTTTTTCCCTGTCATACTTGTTTTCGATGAGTGATATCATTCTTAACTTAATCGGAAATGAAATTTGTTACAACGTTGCACTTAGTCTTTCATACTTGTTGCCAGTAATTTAAAAGGCATTTTGAAACACATACGGAATGATAATATGTTTTTTAAATATAATAACACAAAAATGAAAAGGAAACTCGGGTACATTTATCGAGAGCCACAAATAATCCTTCAAAGAGCCGCATTTGGCTCGTAAGTCGCAGTTTGGCCATTCCTGGTCTATAGTTTTATGTTTACAAATCTTTTTTCCCTGTCATACTTGTTTTCGATGAGTCATATCATTCTTAACTTGGACGGAAATAAAATCTGTTACAACGTTGCACTTAGTCTTTCATATTTATTTTCAGTAATTTTAAAGACATTTTGAAACACATACGGAACGATAATATGTTTTTAAAATATAATAACACAAAAATGAAAAGGAAACTCGGGTACATTTATCGAGAGCCACAAATAATCCTTCGAAGAACAGCATGTGGCTCGCGAGACGCAGGTTGGCCGCCTTTAGTCTATAGTTTTATTTTTACAAATCTTTTTTCCCTGTCATACTTTTTTTCGATGAATCATATCATTCTTAACTTGGACGGAAATAAAATCTGTTACAACGTTGCACTTAGTCTTTCATATTTGTTGCCAGTAATTTAAAAGACATTTTGAAACACATACGGAACGATAATAATTTTTTTTTAAATATAATAACACAAAAATGAAAAGGAAACTCGGGTACATTTATCGAGAGCCACAAATAATCCTTCAAAGAGCCGCATTTGGCTCGCAAGCCGCAGATTGGCCACTCCTGCTCTATAGTTTTATCTTTACAAATCTTTTTTTCCCTGTCATACTTGTTTTCGATGAGTCATATCATTCTTAACTTGGAAGGAAATAAAATTTGTTACAACGTTACACTTAGTCTTTCATATTTGTTGCCAATAATTTAAAAGACATTCTGAAACACATACGGAACGATAATAATTTTTTTTAAATATAATAACAAAAAAATGAAAAGGAAACTCGAATACATTTATTGAGAGCCACAAATAATCCTTCAAAGAGCCGCATGTGGCTCGCTAGTCGCAGTTTAGCCCTTTAGTCTATAGTTTTATGTTTACAAATCTTTTTTTCCTGTCATACTTGTTTTCGATGAGCCATATCATTCTTAACTTGAAAGGAAATAAAAATGTGTTACAACGTTGCACTAAGTCTTTCATATCTGTTTTCAGTAATTTAAAAGACATTTTGAAACACATACGGAACGATAATTTTTTTAAATATAACACAAAAATGAAAAGGAAACTCGGGTACATTTATCGAGAGCCACAAAAAATCCTTCAAAGAGCCGCATTTGGCTCGCAAGTCGCAGGTTAGCCACTCCTGGTCTATAGTTTTATCTTTACAAATCTTTTTTTCTCTGTCATACTTGTTTTCGATGAGTCATTTCATTCTTAACTTGGAAGGAAATAAAATTTGTTACAACGTTGCACTTAGTCTTTCATATTTGTTGCCAGTAATTTAAAAGACATTTTGAAACACATACGGAACGATAATAATTTTTCAAAATATAACAACACAAAAATGAAAAGGAAACTCGGGTACATTTATCGAGAGCCACAAATAATCCTTCAAAGAGCCGCATTTGGCTCGCAAGTCGCAGGTTAGCCACTCCTGGTCTATAGTTTTATCTTTACAAATCTTTTTTTCCCTGTCATACTTGTTTTCGATGAGTCATTTCATTCTTAACTTGGAAGGAAATAAAATTTGTTACAACGTTGCACTTAGTCTTTCATATCTGTTTTCAGTAATTTAAAAGACATTTTGAAACACATACGGAACGATAATAATTTTTCAAAATATAATAACACAAAAATGAAAAGGAAACTCGGGTACATTTATCGAGAGCCACAAATAATCCTTCAAAGAGCCGCATTTGGCTCGCAAGCCGCAGATTGGCCACTCCTGCTCTATAGTTTTATCTTTACAAATCTTTTTTTCCCTGTCATACTTGTTTTCGATGAATCATATCATTCTTAACTTGGAAGGAAATAAAATTTGTTACAACGTTGCACTTAGTCTTTCATATTTGTTGCCAGTAATTTAAAAGACATTTTGAAACACATACGGAACGATAATATGTTTTTTAAATATAATAACACAAAAATGAAAAGGAAACTCGAATACATTTATCGAGAGCCACAAATAATCCTTCAAAGAGCCGCATGTGGCTCGCGAGACGCATGTTGGCCACCCCTAGTCTATACTTTTATCTTTACAAATCTTTTTTCCCTTCTCATACTTGTTTAGGAAAAGAATGAAAAGAGTCGCCAGGAAGCAACTCCGGAAAATGCGGTAGATAAGGAAGGAATTCCAATCCTGATTGATGCAATTTTGTCATCCTCATTGTAGCTATCATCCTTATTGCCTATAATCGGCTGATTGTCTCGAAGAAAGATTTCATATTGTTTCGCCAATTGGGATCGTTTTTTCTATCTATATCGCTTCTCCCTAATAGGGGTGATGTCATCCATAGTGGGTACTGAAGCCTTCCATGAGGACGCCCTGTAGACATATATATAAAAATATACATGTATCTACAAAAATAACCAAAAGTCAATCGAAGAATGTTGTATTCACCATAATAAATGCGATATTTTTCAATTATAAATTTCGTGAATTCCAGCATGGGACACACATTTTAACATCTTGCTGCTGTTTTCAATCAATGTACATAAAATTCTTTAACACATTGTATGCGGGACACGTACTAGCACGTTTTCTGACGATTGATACTTGAGATCGGGAAACGTACTAGTACGTTTTCTGACGATTGATACTTGAGCGCGGAACACGTACTAGTACGTTTTCTGACGATTGATACTTGAGCGCGGGACACGTACTAGTACGTTTTCTGACGATTGATACTTGAGCGCGGGTCACGTACTAGTACGGGTTAGTGTAACAACATGGTTTGTTTGTGGGTACAAAATAACGGTATATACAGGAAAACGAAGCCGAATGTTCTTGTCTACTACATAGATTCTGGAAAAATTTAGACAAATAAAAACTAGTTTTTACATCAGTCGATGCGGAACCACAGAAAGGGAAGGTTGATTAAAAAATCAATTTAGATTTAAAATTAACTTTTTATTTATCCTTGCGAAAATGATATTATATATATATATATATATATATATATATATATATATATTTGTATTCATATATATATTTGTTTATTTGTCTATTTATATATTTGTTTATATATTTCAATATAAAATACAAAATATTGGTTAAAAAATGAAATAATTTTCGATCTATTGAGATTTAACTGAATAACTAAATTTACGAGCAAAACTCCCACTCCCGCTACAATTCCGCTGCGAAATGTACCCGCACACAATGTGTTAAAAATTCATCGCCAAATGGCGAGACAATCATCGGGTAAACGCCGTATCCAGACTTGTTTCCCTTTCTTCGATGTACTGGCTTTTACTGTGAAATCTGAATTCCGTGATTTTTATCATAAGTTAATTTTAATTTTTCAATATTCAATTTTTAATTTTTATTTCTTTGAAATTTACTCACTGTTTTTAATCATGCATTACTAATCTATTTTTGTAAATATTTTTATCTATATTTTGAAAGTCTTTTGTTATGTTTGTTATCCAAACTATAGTTACTATAATTCCTTTTTGTTTGTTTAATGTGCCACAGTTAAAAAAAAATGCTTTGGTGATATCCCCACAGTATCTTGTGCCATTAAATCCAAATTAACCAAATAACTAACTAACCATCACGGACCGCTGTTTGCCACCCTCCTAGGTTAAAATAAGAGGTTCTAATTGTATTTCTTTCATCTTTTTTGACTGAACATAAGTTCAGTGCAGTAGTTGATTGTCAAGGGGGCTTACCCTGGACGTTGAAAATTGGTTCGGTCGTTCGTTTGAGACGTCAGTTTACGGACATTATGCAGCAAACGATCAAGCTGATGTCAAAGTGACGTCACAATGAACGTTCGAAGCTATTTTCAACGTCCAGAGTAAGCCCTTATGGACTGGTATCATCAAAGTCGTTTAACAGCTAACCGCGATTAACCCATGGCGCCAACCTCCGTTTAAACAGACGCCATTCTCCGTTTAAACAGATTAATCGCGGTTAAACAACTGGGGTGAGACCGGCCCTAAGGCAGCGGTCCCTACCCTGAACCGTTGCAGTTAGGCTCGAGCCTCCGTTGTGACGTCACTTCGACATCGGCTTGATTGTTTGCTCGAATAATGTCCGCAAGCTAACGTCAAAGTGACGTCACAACGACTGTGCGAACCAACTCGCAACGTTTAGAGTTACCCAGTGTTTTCCAGTCTGTGGTACCGCTGCTGGTACGCGAGTTGTTGGTTGGTGGTACGCGAAAAATAATCAATAATGCCGGATATAAAAAATAATTTTTTAAATATCATAGAAACATTTTTACCTATAATTTATAAATTTTATTTTAATTAATAATATTATACAGTTAAGTTCAATTAATTGTTCTTTAACAATTTGTTTTGTAATATAACCACGTATTTCCCAGCCAACAATAACTGCCTGACTAAAATATTACTTAGTTCTTCAACATGAAAGGTATCACTACTTACATGTGAAGTTACAGCCAAAATTGCAGACTGAGAGTCTACAAAAACGGCCACCTAAGAGAAGTACAAAGATTTAGCATATTGAGAATGGCTCGCCTTAAGGCATCGATTAAATACTATATCGATTTTATATCGATTATATAAAAATATGAAACTAGTATAACAACATATATACATGTTTTTCAAATTAATCAAGAACAAAATCTTAAATATATCCATATAAAATGAAATAACCTTACACCACTTTCAAAGAAAACGGCTCATATCTTGACCGCAATATTTACCATATTGCGGCCCTAATTACCATATTAAACCCTAAAAATACAATGTAAACAATCTAGAAACATTCACTTGGAGTATTAATTTGAAGGATAAACCTTCAATAAAACTACTCTACCTCCTTTTTGAATAATAGAAAAAAAATTCAAACTTCTGTTTTCGAAACCTAAGACAATGTAGTTTTTCAAAATACAAAAAATAAATAAGGAAATTCAATACTCGTAAACCGTAATTTTTTAAGGTGTTAGCCTCAGGTTGCAGTACTGAAAAAAAAAATTCAATTAAATCTCAATTTGATTATGTGAATATAATTTATTAAATATTTAGCCTTTCGGGCTGTTTTTCCCACAAAAAGCTTGTCCATACAATGCAATATTACAATACTTTTCATGGTTTAAGACAGCTTACGATGTAAATAAATGTAAATTCAATAACTATGACAGCAAAATTAAATATTTCATTACAAGGTGAACAAAAGACACACACTAAAAATAAATATATAATTTAGCTTTACTTGACTAAAACACGCAGCACAGAATATACAAACATAATATAATACCCAATATATGTTAAAAACTCTCCTTGCCATTAAAGTTGACTCTAACATACTAAATGCAAAATGATGAATTATATAGTTTTACCATGTTATGAATGGTTAACATACCGTATATTTCCGATTGTAAGCCGAGGGTACGATTTTTTTCTTCAAAATCCGTATATAAGCCGAAGTGGAAAAAAAAATTTCTACAACGTTCAAATATGTTGCCAAGAAGCAAAAAAATATCGCCAAGCAGGTAAAGAGGGGGAAATATTTTCCAATCAAGTAGCTTTAAATTTCAAAAATATCGCCAAGCAGGTAAAGAGGGGGAAATATTTTCCAATCAAGTAGCTTTAAATTTCAAAAATATCGCCAAGCAGGTAAAGAGGGGGAAATATTTTCCAATCAAGTGGCTTTAAATTTTAAAAATATCGCCAAGCAGGTAAAGAGGGGGAAATATCTTCCAATCAAGTTGCTTTAAATTAAAACGTTAGACCAACGCTTCTCAAACCTTTTTCGCCCCAGTATCGAATTTAAATACCGCGGAGATAGAGGATCGGTCGTACCTCAAGATAAATACAAGGATATATCTTAGCACTTTTCAAAAGTGGCAAAGAAAAACAACTTACATTTTAAATTTTAATCAACTTCATGCGTTTTAGTTAATTTTATAATTTACACTAACTTATCTAAGATTACTGCCTCGCAGCACGGTTTGATAATCGCGGCGCTAGATCATATGACCAATAGTACTTTGTCTTAGACACTAACGACAAGTTTCAATTCTGGTAACCCTATAAGATAACTTTTTCTTAAATTTAAACAGTATAAGCTTAGGAAAAAAAAGGAAAAAAGATGCTGTGTTTAGTAGTTCATCGATTGCTTCCGGGTTACGTAGAATTGCGTTTATTAGAAGAGTAGCCAATCCGCTATCGTTATAGTACTGTTGTTTTGGAGCGATTATAACACAGGTAAGAGTCATTTTTAAATTATTTTTCAATTCTTATGTTTTCTCATTTCAAAATTTTAACAAGCTTTATTTGCTTTTCGCCGTTATGCATTTTCTTTTTTGTTCTTTACTATTTTTCACCGTTCCATTAATTTTTGCCAATTTGGCGACTTTTTGTCGTCAACTGTATAAAGATAACTTTTTCTTAAATTTAAACAGTATAAGCTTAGAAAAAAAGGAAAAAAGATGCTGTGTTTGGTTATTCTTCGATTGCTTCCGGGTTACGTAGAATTGTGTTTATTAGAAGAGTAGCCAATCCGCTACCGTTATAGTACTGCTGTTTTGGAGCGATTATAACACAGGTAAGAGTCATTTTAAAATTATTTTTCACTTTTTTATGTTTCCTCATTTCAAAATTTTAACAAGCTTTATTTGCTTTTTGCCGTTATGCATTTTCTTTTTTCTTCTTTACTCTTTTTATTTTACCGGTCCATTAACTTTTGCCAATTTGGCGACTTTTTGTCGCCAACGGCAAAAACCGTAGCCAAAAACATGTATTACATCAGTTCCATGGACCCGTGTATGAGCCGACCCCCCCCCCACTTAAGATCTTTAAAAAGCCCCAAAAATTCTTGGCTTCTACACGGAAATATACGATAATTGACAATTTACTGTAGCAACTATAAACATTTTAAAAGTAATTTTGTTTTATATTAAAAAGAAATTATGCACAATTTTAAAACAATTGCCTTCAAATTATTCTAAGACACTAACATATGAACAAGACTTTAAACATTAAAAACATAATAAACACAGCTAATCTACATTTAAATTAAAATGGAAGATTTTAGTTATACATAACACAATAGGAAGGTAGAAAACAAAGTTTTAATGATTTTTTTAAATAAGCACCACCAAAACATTATTTTTGAGAATGTGTATGTATGTAAAGTACGAGGCGCATCCAGAAAGTACGTAACAGATCTTAGGTGTATGAATCATATGCCAGCTGGACGAGTCCCGATTCGTGCCAGTAGCAGAGTAGCAGGGGTCCGAAATAGAAACCAATTCCATCTGCCGCCGCCTGCAAGGTTTGGTCGGTGATCTTGAATGCACAAAGCATTGAGCCAATTTAAATTAATCGTCAGCTCTGTCAGGTCTATGAGCCGAAACTGACACCCAAACACGAAATTCAACGCTTAGCAGCAGCGCAGACATTTCTGCTACGGTATCACGACGACGGCGACGAGTTCCTCGACAGGATCGTCACGGGCAACGAGAATTGGATTTCGCACTTTACCCCAGAAACCAAGCAGCAGTCAATGCATTGGCATCATAGTGGATCTTCGGTCAGGACCAAATTCAAACAGACAGTGTCGGTACGTAAAGGGATATGCACGGTGTTCTTGGACAGGAAGGCTGGTTTCATTCACAGGCGGCAGAGTTCTACGACAGAGGTATACAAAAGTTGATGCCACAATACGACAAGTGTCTCAATTCTGGTGGTGCCTATGTTGAAAAATAGCTGAAACATCGCTGTACTTGTTGCCAATAGATATGTCCGTGAGAGTTCTTTTTTTTCTTTTAAATAAGGAAACTTACTTTCTGGATGCGCCTCGTATAAGCACTTCATGGTAAATTTTCAAAACTTAGCAAACTGTACTTAAATGAAAGCTATTACAAAATCAACTTAGAAATTGCAATCAGTGAGTTTTAGGCCAAAGCATGATATAAAATAGTACATACATTGGGTGTATTAAAACAATGGAATGCTAGAAAAATAGTAAAATGGTTTGTACTTGCAATAACAGACTCTGAAACTGTGCTTGTGTATGTGTATTTTTATGTATGTAAGACAGGCGGTGATGGTTCTAGCTATGTCAAGAATATTAGAATGTAAGAATGTTAAAAAAAAATTTAACAGGTGGAAAGCCATGAGAAATATATATGCAGGGTATTTGCCAAAATAAAATTTTTCAAATCCATGACTTTTCATGACTTTCCCTGATTTATCAGATCATGACTTTAAAAAGCTTTCGTTAAAGCATATATGAATAAAACTTCTGATGTACATACAAATAAAATATCCTTTTAGAGAAATTACAGGAATTTTATCACAAAAAAACTAGAAACTTACTTTATAAGTGTTAATAAACTCACATACATAAAAATAAATTGTTGTATCTACATACCTAAGTTTAATCATATAGCAATTTTTCAATCAAAATGTTTCCAATTTGAATTCAGGGTACTTTGGTATTATCCAGGTGACCATGAATAATAGCCAAATATAACCCTATAATGTTTATATACAATATCCCTAGAGATAAACTTATATTTTGTGCAAAAATCTTAACTAATTTTTATTAAAAAATAATTATTATTATATTAATAAAATTTTAATCTACAATTTAAGAAAAAACCAGAATAATATACATTTACCCACCCATTAAGCTTTCTTGCTTTGAGTTTCCTTGGTGAACAAATTTTACTTGGCAATAGGGTCAATAGGATAATACATAAATACCAAACTCAGTAACTTCAGCCAAATGACAAGTAAATATAGAATTAAACAATTCAATGCATTTTTTTTAATCGGTAGTTTAGTGTATCCATGACTTTCCATGACTTTTACTCATTTTACTTGAAAAATCAAGACTTTCCATGACAAAATTAATCCATTGTCTAAATCCATGATTTTCCATGACTTTTCAGGTTAGCGGAAACCATGTATATGCATAATTACACACATGTACATACATGTTAAGTTATTGCTTTACATGTAACGTACAGAAGCAACTTTCTTAATTAACAGAGAAAAAAATTGTTTCTTTAACAAAACTGAAGTCTATATAAAAATAAATTTTAAAGATAAAAATAGATATATGAAGCAACATTAATTACAGTCACAATAGATAAAGTATTGTAACTACTGATGATAAATATTTCAGTACTAACTGCACAAAAGGATATGATATATGCAACTTTAATCATGCATTTTAACCCCTTCTTGATCAGAATTTCTTTCAATTTCCAATCCAAAATAAGCATTTTCTTTTATTATTTAAAATATATAATTTATCCTAAATTTGAAAATAAATAATATTTTTGTCCATTTTTTTTTCATTACTTATTATAAATAATATATAATTAATTTTCCCTGAATTTACACAAAATTTAAAGTATTTAAACTTGTATTATACATAATTTTGTTTCTTAAGATAAATACCTGCATAAAAAGAATTGTTAAAAATACTTAAATGGTTTCACAACTGTACCATTAAAGCAGATTTTCAATGCCTTGTCTTGCCTTCAAAGGAATAAAAATAACTTAGATAAAATTAATGCAAATTATTTTTTTCTAACTTTGTGAATTAAAAGTCAGTAATAAATATAAAAAGTATCTTGAATATGCATTTTTTTGTATTAAGATAAATGCCTGCAAAGAATTGTTAAAAATACTTAAATGGTTTCACAACTGTACCATTAAAGCAGATTTTCAATGCCTTGTCTTGCCTTCAAAGGAATAAAAATAACTTAGATAAAATTAATGCAAATTATTTTTTTCTAACTTTGTGAATTAAAGGTTGGTAATAAATATAAAAAGTATCTTGAATATGTATTTTTTGTATTAAGATATGCAGGTATTAAGATAAATACCTGCAAAGAATTGTTAAAAATACTTAAATGGTTTCACAAATTTACCATTAAAGCAGATTTTCAATGCCTTGTCATCATCACAGGAAGAAAAATAACTTTGATATAATTAATGCAAATTATTTTTTTCTAACTTTCTGAATTAAAGGTCGGTAATAAATATAAAAAGTATCTTGAATATGTATTTTTTGTATTAAGATATGCTAAGATAAATACCTGCAAAGAATTGTTAAAAATATTTAAAGGGTTTCACAACTTTACCATTAAAGCAGATTTTCAATGCCTTGTCTTGCCTTCACAAAGGAATAAAAATAACTGATAAAATTAATGCAAATTATTTTTTCCTAACTTTGTGAATTAAAGGTCGGTAATAAATATAAAAAGTATCTTGAAAATGTATTTTTCGTGTAAGTTTTCAAAAATTTCCCACTGTGTATAAAAATTTTTAAAACATGACCTAAAATCCAATTGGCCTCTGTTTACATCAGTACCTAATATCTTTTCTTATCCATTTAATAAATGTTAAAAATTAATCAACAAATGCAACAAAATGTGTAAGTAGCAACAAATTCACTTTCAATGATATAGTCTCTAGCATGAGATGCAACTGTACAGATACAAAAAAAAAAAAAAGAAAAAGAAAACATGATATGCAAAACCAACCAAGAAGGGGTTAAACAAAACACCTTGTTGAATTTAAGCAGTTTCGCTCAATCAAAGTTATTTGATTCTTTCAATTTTTAATTCTTCAAACTGATACATCATAATAAATCTTTATAAAATTCCTTTTTTTTAATTACATCATTTTCTGAATGAACATATAGCATTTTAACCCTTAATTTGACAAATATCGATTAAATATCGATTAGAAATATATTTAAATAAATAACAATAATTTAAATAATAATAATAATAATTAATAATAATAATATACAATATATTTAATATATTATATATTATCGATAAAAATATATTTATAAAGATTTTATTTATTTGATTGTTTGTTGTAGAGGACTTAGCTAAATTAAGGGTTATGCATAATAATAGTACAGACAGGGCAAACTTATTTTAAATAGAGTCATACCTTGGTTCATGGACAAAACTTACATAAATCTTGCAGCAAATGCTCCCCATAGAGAAGAAAGTCTCGCTTGCACTAACAAGCTTAAATGTTGAATGCTGATTAGTACATATATATCAGACATGCCAACATTCAGGCACTTGTGTCCATAGCAAAAGCGTGGTTTGAAATTTTAACATGCTAATTACAGATTATACTTAAGAACATATCTTATTCATTTCTGAATTTAAATTAAATTTAAAATATTTACACAGTAGTAAACTGTAAAAGCTAAAGTACAATTTATGCATTTAAAAGTTTTTGAGTAGCTTTTTTAGCTTTAACAACTTATTTTCAGAACAATGTTTCTTATAGCAACAATGACCCTGATTAAAATATTTCCATTTTTCTATCATCAGGGATTTTTGAGTTTGTCAACTCAAATTTGACCTCAATTCAGTTTGGGTTTTTCTGCAAAGTACTGAAAACTTTTAACATGCAGCATTACTGTGAGAAAAGAGTAATATTCAGCATTATTTATTGCAAAACTTTGTATTTAATTGCTGAATTGTAAGCTATTAGCTGTTCAAAAGTTTTGCTATTTTCCAGAGAAATCTGAGTCATCAAATTTTCTCATTTCTCCAGAGTAGTTGCCATATCTGATATATATATATATATATACATATATATATATATATATATATATATATATATATATATGTATATATATATATGTATATATCTATATATATATATATATATCTTCTGATATTTTGCTCTAAATTAGCCTAAAATATAGCTTAAATAAAAAGGTTGTTAAGAATCCTTATATAATTACTATTGGTAAAAAAGAAGGAAGACACAACTACATGATGTTAATGCTACTAATCTTGCAATGCAGTTTAGTTTAGAAAAATATTACCTATAAGAAAAAAGAAGCAAGGAAGGCAGCTATGTCATTAAAGGAATAACATTTTAATAAAATAAAGGTCCCAGATTACATTGGCAAAATTAGCACCCTTAAATCTTCACATGAATCTTTATGGAATAAATATAGACCTCAGGTCGCAGTGCCCTATTCTGTCCCCTTCATACACACACACAAAAGAGCTGCCCTAAAGGTATGGATTCATTCATTACGGATTAAATATAGAATATTTTGACTTGCTCTATTTGAATTATTGAAGCATTTGAAACTGATTTCCCTCAAATAAGCTAAGATTCCAGGAAAATACATGGAAGAGGTTACTAAAGTAATCCAACTTAGATATTGTAAAAAAATAAATTATTTTAGAATTAGCATTCGTTAAAACCTACTTCCCAGTTTGTGTCATTGAATCACATCTTTAAGATGTAAGTGATTCAATTACATATGTGTTGAATAATTTATTCATAAAACAAAATTATTAGAATTTAGATCTTTTATTTTAATAAAACTGAAGATATGCTTTATTTAACATTTTTTCAGCATTACGTTGCAAAATAAGAATAATAAAAATATTAATTATTATTATAAAAATTTATTCGGCAAAATATTTTGAAGAAGTTTCCACTGAAATATTCTAATATCAGAATGAATAAAAGAAAGTTTGAAAATGTTCTTTCAACATGAAATTTTTTTAATTTAATAATTTGAAAAATTTTTAGAAAAATAAGAAACATGAAATTTGATAATGAGCATAGATTAACTTAATAAAAGTAATACGTAAATAACAAAAAGCTAAATTCTTATATATCAAAACAAAATTAAAGTATAAAAAGAATATGTAGTTGATACTTTACATAATAATAAAATTAACTTACAAACAAATATATAATCAAAAAATGCATCATCACAATGCTACACTTTACACAAATATCAAAATTCAAAGGTCGAAGCTTACAAATAAATCACCTCTTCACTTAAAAAACTGTGAAGAATTCTGTAGTAGACACTTTCAGTAGTCACTGACTGTAGTAGATACTTTCACAAATCAATCAACACCCATTCAAAGGTCAAAGCTTACAAACAAATCACCTCTTCACTTAAACCGCCCCCTCCCCACTGTGACCAGAAACACTGACTGTAGTAGACACTTTCAGTAGTCACTGACTGTAACACTGACTATAGTAGTACACTTTCACAAATCAATCAACACCCATTCAAAGGTCGAAGCTTACAAATAAATCACCTCTTCACTTAACCCCCCACCCCACCCCATGTGACCAGAAACACTAACTGTAGTAGACACTTTCAGTAGTCACTGACTGTAGTAGATACTTTCACAAATCAATCAACACCCATTCAAAGGTCAAAGCTTACAAACAAATCACCTCTTCACTTAAACTGCCCCTTCTCCACTGTGACCAGAAACAATGACTGTAGTAGACACTTTCAGTAGTCACTGACTGTAACATTGACTATAGAAGACACTTTCACAAATCAATCAACCCATTCAAAGGTCGAAGCTTACAAACAAATCACCGCTTCACTTAACCCCACCCCCACCCCACTGTGATCAGAAACACTGACTGTAAAAGACACTTTCAGTAGTCACTGACTGTAACACTGACTATAGTAGACACTTTCACAAATCAATCAACACCCATTCAAAGGTCGAAGCTTGCAGTTCAACAAATCACCTCTTCACTTCAACCCCTCCCCTCCCCAATGACCAGAAACACTGACTGTAGTAGAATAGTCACTCTGCAGCTGAAACACAAGCAATAACAAAAGTTTGCCAAAAAATCTTTTTAATTTATTTTTTAAAAGAATTTTTTTTTTCTTTTTTTAACTCAAATTACCATGGTGGAAATTTTTTAACTCAGAAAATATTATTTCCAAACCTAGAATGCTAATTGAAAAAAAACCCGGAATTCCAGGGTACCATCAGCGCACAATCACCCCTGAGCAATAAATCATATACACTGGTAATTATGTATAATTCTCTGGTTGCAGTTACCAAGTTTTGGGTCCAGCTTATTCAAAATCCTCAGCATGCAAGGAAGTAAAAGCTGAATTTAAAGTACAGTGGTAGCTTTCTTAGCCTTAATTACAATTGGTAATTGCTAGTGCCATCATATTCACAGAAGCACATATATCTTTGTAAATTTCTGCTGAAAACTTATGTAAATTTGAATTTCTGCTGAAATTAAGTAGAACAATTTAAGTTTGTGAACCAAGGTATAACTATATTTTAAATCTTTTCACCATAAAGATTCAGATTTTCCTTTTTTTTATTAAGTTTAATGAAATAAACCACCCAAAATGTTATTACTTTTAAAAATGTTGGTTCCCCACATTAGTTTTAAACAACTGAACAGACCCATATTGTTATATATATATATAAATATATGGTAAGGAAAATACATCCAAGATATCACAGAAAATATCAACATTTTGATTTTATATTTTTTGATACATTTAATTGAGAAATATAACATAAATCTACGAATTTCCTGATATATTACTCACCAATGCATGTAGAGAGCCTCAAATCCAGATGTCTGAAATTTGGAATGGCAACAAAACCAAACATTTTCCCCTACTGCTTTTTTTTTTTTTTTTTTTTTTACAATTATAAATTTTATATCTGATATTTTTTAAAATTGGATTTTCTTATTTTATCTGCACATATTTATTAATTACATAAAATATTTATTAATTACATATAAATTTTGCATGTTATAATTTCAAATTTTCAAAACCAACCATTGTACTTTTAACAGTTTCTCAAGTCCAAGTTTTTGATACTTTGTTTGAAAGTACCTGAACCAGAAATCAATTGAAAAAAAAAAAAAAAAAAAAAAAAAAAAAGAGAGATGGATTCATCCATGAAGTAGGTTTATTCAAGTGTGTTTCTGACAGGTTCCAATCAGCCAAGAAACTAATGCACTAGTGATTGTAAACAACTCCAAATCCAAAATTTAATTCTCTTTCTTGGAATTGCAGAGTTAAAATGCATTTGGTTTGTGCTGCAAAAGAACTTTGAACATAACATGCAAAACTTTGCAAGTTTTGAGTGTAAGGGAATAGGAGGAGAATGCTAACCCTTTTTTTAATATAAGATAAAATTTGTAAAGCATCCAATATCCAGAGAAGTCTGAAATTCAGAATTGCAGAAGTTTGGACCAATCTGAATTTGAGGCTCTCAACTATTCAATTAAAAAGCAATCATCGGCCAACAAAATGGATTACAGCTTTTTTTTTTCTCCATGGTGATTGCAACCCCATTTCACAATTCCTCAAAACTACCAAGAAGGCAAAAATCTAATATAATTTTCAAAATAATTCATAAATGAACCTCATTACACATGGGTGCATATATACCTAGATTTCAGATAGTAAAAAATCTGGAATTTATGACAATTTAAAGATTCCAAATGATATACAGCACAATCCCCCTCCCCTTCATACAAAATTTCAAAATATTTCAAATACAGTAGAGCGCTGATTATCCAATTAATAGGATCGATCAAGAACGCATTCTTTTTTTTACTTTCTAAAAAAAAAAAAAAAAAAAATCTTGAAAATATGTATCTTCTGTATTGTTTGTGGTAGAAGTTTTTTAGGTACATAAAACAAAATAATTGATCTACATATTACTATTATTTTGATAACTTTCTAAGTTAGCACAATACAAATACAAAGCCTATAGAAATCAGAATACATGACTTTCTTGAATGCTACTGAGGTTAATCTATCTAATCCAGTGATTCTCGACCTTTTTTAAGTTACCATCCCCCCCTACAAGGACAAGAAGTGTTCAACGGCCTCCTATGTAAAAATCCTGTAACTTGTAAGTGTAAGGTATGAGAAATACTCAATTATAAAAAGTAAAATGTTTAAGTAATTTTCTTCAATAGAGTTATAAATCAAATTTTTGTTACTGAGACACTCTGAAGCAACAATCAAACAAATGCTATAGCCGAATGGTTAGGATGCTGACCTTCGGTTCAAGAATTCATCAGTTCAAATCCCACTGGGGCATAGATATCCGTAGCCATTCAGAATCAGCTTTAAGTAGTAGGCTCAATATCCCTCGAGCTGCAAAAGAGTAGATCATAGTGCTCCAAACCAAACCAAACAAATGCTGTTCATTAACCCTTTTGTTGGCCATCTATTTCTCACTCCACGTTTCCAAACTTTCAAAACAGAGCTGCTAATTTTATTCAATCGATCGAACAATTGATGACAGCACAAAACCGAAGCAGGAATCAGTGTTCCCGTCGTTTCAATAACAAGACCAATATATTAGAATGGGTTTTGCGCTTCCCACAGGTGTATTTTGTAAGATTGTGTAGGCGGGAAGTAATCTTCCTACGACTCACGAAAGGCTTAAATATATTTTTCTGAATATCAGCCCTACTTCATGCAGAACATAGGGCATAAAAATAACTGGTTCTGGTACCACCATGTAAGTTTGTTTTATTTCTAGTAAAAAGTGTATAAATTAGATGCTGAAATAAATTTACTATTTTAAAAAGTAAGTTTGAAAGCCCAAACCTGCTAACATCACCACCCTACCACCCAAAACAAGCTCAATGCACACCAGCATCGTCAAACTGCACCCCCCCCCCGGGGAGTGGTATCACCCCTGTTGAGAACAACTGATCTAGTCCATTTAACTTAATCCTTGTTTGGTTTCTTTTTTCACCCCCACCCCCAATTCATTCCTTGCTTGCAGAACTGCAGAAAAAAGAATGTCCTCTATAAAGCAAAAACTTATCAAGAATTTCTTTTCCTGATCACAATGAAAATGAAGTGTGCATACAAATTCATCATCATCAACATTGGCATGACAGCCCTTTGTCTTCCTCAGAAGTCTATCCCATTCAGCTCCTTAATTTCTATGTGAATTTCTATGTAAAACTTGCACTAATTTTAAAGAAAAAAAAAGCTTTGTAAGTTAAAAAATTAAATTTTAAACATGCCATTTAAAATATACTAAAATAAATATGCAATACTATGACTGCCAGTTCTAATACTGGAAAAAGAGTAATTGGTTTGGTTTGGTTTGGAGTGCTACGGTCTACTTTTTGCAACACGAAGACTAATGAGACCGGGACCTACAGCTTAAAGCCGATTCCAAACGGCTATGAACATCCATGCCACTGTGGGATTTGAACCCACGAACTCTGGTACCAAAGGCCAATCGGCCATCATTTGGCCGGAAAAAGTGTGATGAGAAGTTACCTAAAAACTTTGCTACAGACTTTTTAAAGTTGTCCAAACATCCAAACCACTTGTTAACCAGATCGCCTCAGTCTTGATACTCAGTGCTCTAATATATTTGATTAAATACTTTAAAATCATATACAATTCCTCATAAAATATCAACTAACAAATAAGTAAAACTATTCATATTGGTAAAATAATCTATCAAGTTATAATGTATTTTTCCCCATATTTAATCAAAAAAATATTTACAAAAAAATTATATTTATTTATATAACTGTAATACACAAGGCAAAAGATATCTTAAGCACTCATCCATCCTAATAATCAGTTGATATACAATTACATTCACTTTTCCAAACTGAATATCTCACATAACTGACAATTCTCAGTTTATTATAAATTTCATAAGCATTTTGGTATTTAATAAATTTAATTAAAATTTATAACAAAAACCAAAATTAAAATATACTACCAGCAAATAATTACTGGGATATATGAGGTATAGGTCAAAGGAATCACAAGCCCTTTTACCCAATATAAAAATTGGGTAACTAAGACTTATATACACTTTCCCCAAATCAATGACCTGTAGTAACAAGTTGACAATTCTTGCAGTTTAATATGATCTCCTTAAGGATTTTGGTTTATGGTATAAATTTAAACAATTAAATTTATACCCAAAACCAAAATTAATATTTACACCAGCTATTAATTATTGGATTCTATGAGGTATAGGCTAAAAGAATAAGCACTTTTTCCAATATAAAAATTAGCTGGCACAAAAATATACAAACGTTCTTAAAGTTAATGACTCAACTGATAATTCTTAGTTTAATATGACTCCTTTAACACAGAAAAACAAGCACAAGAAACTGAAGACAAAAATACAAAAATAAACACTATTAAAACCATTAAAGAACACATCACTAACAGAACAGGGGTTCAACTAGGCATCCAGTCAATGTCCAAATAAAACATCATGGACATAAACCACATCCCAAATGAAACCTGTATACAGGATTAAGGTATCCGTCTACATTGAAAACATCATTTTTTGCCAAAAATCATAATTTTTCTTTATTTCTCTATTGTAAAATTTCAACTTTTAGGCTTCTAAATCTGTGTTTGTTTTGTCTCTACAGCATTTTAAAGAAAAGTTACAGCAGTTTAAACATCAGTAACAGCTATCAAAACTAAATGGAAGTAACGACCTTGGAATCAGAAGTTGTGAATTTAAAGCCTTTTAAAGAGCATTTTTTGGACAAAACTTTTTTAATTTTTATGAAGATTAGTTTAAACATTTTTCTAGTATTTTTAATAATTAGCAACTTGGCAATTAGAAAGTTTTGAAGAAAGAAAGTGTAGGGAATTTTAAACATGCATTTTAATATTTTAATAGTTAAAGTTTCTTTCATAAACTTCACATGTGTTTTTTCTTAGAACAGTATTTTTAATAAAATGTTGAAACTTGAAATGTGATTTCTCAAAAAGTTCTTAAAATATTGTTGAAAATTATTATGAACTTTTTTGATAGTATTTACTAGTAAATGACCTAAAAGCTTTAAATTTGGATAATTTTTAATGATATTACACTCATAGTTAGATATAAAGGAAATGAAAATTCGTTAAAAATTCAATATGTATGTTTTTGTAGGACCAAAATTTTTTACCAAATGTAAATTAAGCAAAGATTTTAGGTGGTTCATTAGTCCAGTGTATAAGAAATGTTTCATAAATAAATATTGAAAAAATTTAATTTATTAAAAAATTAGACCTTTTAAAAAAAAATCCGATTTTTTTACTAAATTTTCTTTATTCCTTAGAAATTTTATAAAAACTTCTTCAGGAATAAATTTTTTAAGTGCAATTCTCTATGATGATATAAAATATAAATCTAAAAATGTAAAAGCATGAACTAGTTTCTATGTTTAAAGAAAAAAGTTTTCCGAATGTAGACGGATACCTTAAGAGATAAAATAATGTACCATACAAACACGGAATTTTAAAATACTAAGATTATAAGAAAGAATTATGAAAATATTTAAAACATACACACACAAATGGAATAAATAACAATGGATATTAATTGAACACAAAAAAAAATTCTCAGTTAATGGCATCTTATATGGATAGAAACTAGTTAATACTTCCCACCTACAGAACATAAATGCAAATTAAACTCTCACTAATACAATAGCAACATTCAATGTATGAATGCACTTCCTTTTTTTTTTTTTCTAGGCAATTACATAAGTATTGCAATAAAAAATATTGTAAGTGCACAATGCTGTTTTATTTGCTATCCAGAATTTTATTACTTACAGTATAGTATATTTTATCAATGCAGAAATTTAAAAAATGAAAATAAAAGCCATAGGAACACAACTTATTGTTCAGCAAAATTTTAAAAACTTAAAAACAAAAAATCTTAAATACAATTTTTGATATGGTTTGTTTCCATTTACATATAACCAAAATAATTTTACATACTCAGATAATCAACTTCAAATAATAATATACAACTGAAAACACCTTTGTCTATACACGTTATTAAACTTGCTTCAATTTCAGATTTTTTTTTTTGCAGCCATAAAATTTTATGAACATCTTAAACATAAATTATATAAACAGTAACATTTCATAGCACCAATAGGAAGGGATAGCCCCTTTTTATATTCTTTTCTTGTAAATTTAAATCTGTCCAAATCATTGAGTAATTTGCAAGCTTAAATAATTTTGAAAAAGAACTTTAAAAGTATGTATCTAATTCCCTCAACTGTTGAGCTATTTTATTTCATAAAATTTTATGCAGATTGCATAAAATGATAGATCTGTGTTATACATTTATAGTAATGCTCAAAATGAGTAAATAGTCCTGCAAAATAAAACTGACTTCCTCATCATCTTAAAATTGGAGATGAAATCGAAATTTGTGTTTACCTTTTAGGGTCAATCCCTAATCATTGATGTGAATTCCTTACGCAATAGATAAGCTTCAGAGCTATTAACAAGGTATCTGCCAAAATAAAATTTTTCAAATCCATGACTTTTCATGACTTTCCCTGATTTAGCAGATCATTTTCCATGACTTTAAAAAGCTTTTGTTAAAAGTATATATAAATAAAACTTCTGATGTACATACAAATAAAATTATGCTTTTAGAGAAATTACAGGAATTTTATCATAAAAAAAAACTATAAACTTACTTTATAAGTGTTAATAAACTCACATAAAAATAAATTGTTGTATCTACATACCTAAGTTTAATCATATAGCAATTTTTCAATCAAAATGTTTCCAATTTGAATTCAGGGTACTTTGGTATTATCCAGGTGACCATGAATAATAGCCAAATATAACCCTATAATGTTTATATACAATATCCCTAGAGATAAACTTATATTTTGTGCAAAAATCTTAACTAATTTTTATTAAAAAATAATTATTATTGTATTAATAAAATTTTAATCTACAATTTAAGAAAAAAAAACAGAATAATATACATTTACCCACCCATTAAGCTTTCTTGCTTTGAGTTTCCTTGGTGAAAAAATTTTACTTGGCAATAGGGTCAATAGGATAATACACAAATACCAAACTCAGTAACATCAGCCAAATGACAAGTAAAAATAGAATTAAACAATTCAATGCATTTTTTTAATCAGTAGTTTAGCAGATCCATGACTTTCCATGACTTTTACTCATTTTGCTTGAAAAATCAAGACTTTCCATGACAAATTTAATCCATTGTCTAAATCCATGATTTTCCCTGACTTTCCAGGTGAGCGGAAACCATGTATTAAAATTTGCAATTTTGAGAATAAGGGATTAACAAATGTGAATGAACTGTCCTAGGAATTTTAACTGGAAAATATAATATCACAATTTATAGATTTAATAATGCAGGGAATGTGCAATATATATGACAAGTGATAAAAGTAATTCAGAAAACTGTCCATTATAAATCAACTAAAATAAAAAATTCAATATTTTACAGCATAAAAACATTCTATAAATACAGAAGAAATATGAAACTTTATACACTTTATTTCAGAGTACATATAAACCTAGTACTGTATATCAAAGAATCCTCAGTGCCTAGAACTTTAAAACATTTTTAGTGCAGCAAATCTAAAAAGTTTCTTTTCACTGTAAAGAAATCTGCACTACAATATGTGGCACTGTTTGGCACTAACTTTTCCAGTTTCAAGCAAGATTTTCCATTATGAAATCCTCAATACAAAATGTTTTTATGCTTGTATGTCTAGTGACTATAACCAGCCAGGTAGACAGTCTTTAAGGATACGTTTTGAACTTTCACAAAGCTCTTCAGGAAATAGGACATTAAATGTGACTACTAAATCACCTCTCTTAGATTCATCTCGTGGATTAGGAAGGCCACGGCCAGGAAATCTGTGTTCTGAGTCAGGTTTAACAATTTCTCTAAGTTCTAATGAAATTTTCTCACCAGTAAGAGTTGGAATTTCAACAGATGTTCCACAAAGAGCCTAAAAGAAAAAGAACAACTTTACCAAAAAAATAAGAAAAAAAAACTAAACCAAGCAATGGATTTTTAACTCAACATCTAATAAGGAATAATATGGATGCAAATAACATTGCCCCTGCTGGATTTTCGCAGTTTAGAAGCAAGGATCAACCAAAATCCCCTCAGACTTAGACTGCCACCTCCAGAAGTATCATTTGAAATTTTAGGACACTGCAGGCTTGCAACTGCTGAGGTACTTTTAAAAAGGTGAGAAAAGTGACAAATAATACAGAATAAGTGACTAAAAAGTGACTAAACATTAAAAAAAAATGATTTTTTTCTCCTCTTGACTACAGATGCTATTATTAAGATCTTTCTATTTATTTTTAATTCAAAATCAAATGATTCATGCAAGACATGATTTTAGTGTCAAATACAAAAAGGTTAAAAATTTTATTTAACACAACGTAACATTGCTTTTTATTAAAGAAAATCTATAAATTAGATTTGAATATACACAATACATTAATTTTATAATCACAATTTTCTGTATATATTAATGATGTTTTGAAATATGTACATAGCTAGATTAGAGTATCTAAACAAAAATTGTGAAGTAAAAGAAAAAGAGAAATGTGTGCTTTGACGTAAGTTACTTTAATGTATTAAATGTACATTTCAGTACAAATGTACATTTCAGGAACTTCTTTACGACTTTTTAAAATCACTAAATTCTGGAAACCACATGACTAATTACATTTTAATAAGAAAAATAAGATTAGAGCAACCCATTTTTGGTCTTTTATTAAAATATTTTTTTATTAATTCAGGTTTTCTTTTTTTAATAACAGAAAAAACTGGAAACTAGATCAACCGGAAATCCAGGCAGGGTACAAAATAGCCTTACGGGGTGATAGTACGTGGAAAGAGAGGTGGGTCTGAACAGCCAAGGGGTGATGTACTTGTCAGACGTCATTGCGTTCGCCAAGTTTTTCCCTCCCACCAGTAGCTGTCCGACCAACGATTCAATAATGTACTTACCCAAGGACATCTGCTAACCTACGAGAGACGCACATGCAAATAGATTGCACATGTAAAATAATACAGAAGGTTTCGATTCAGTCGTGTTGAGTGATCGTAGCACTTGCACTAAGAACGAAATACGGTTCAGTACATTGTCAGACCCCGTGATACTCCAAGAAAAAAGTGACTGTTTTCTTAAAAAAGTGACTAAAGGTGAGAAAAGTGACGGAATTGCAAGCCTGACACTGTAACTATAAATGTTACATGCACAAACTGTCATAAATGATATATGGTGCATATCTTTGGTGTCGGCTCAGAGCCTCAAATTCACAACCTCTGGTTATGAGATCTACACCAGGCATGTCCAACTCACAGCCCATGGACTGCATGTGGCCCATTTAAAAACTTTTTGTAGCCCAACTGAAGTTTTCAACTGACTATATTGTTTTAGTCATTTTGACTATATATAGTTGAAACATAGAATTTTAGTTATTAATGTTTGCAATAAATATTACATATTATGTACGTTAAGACTTGATAATAACCAACGTAAACCTGGCCTTTGAGTAGGGTTGGACAGGTTATGTTAAAATTTGAGTGTTCTAGTATAGTCTGTCAGTTGGCCATTATACAACCAGCTGACTTGCATTACATGCATGTGCTCTATCCGACCAGTCAGTGGAAGTTGTATGGAAAGAAAGTTGTAAATTATTTTTATGGCTATTGTGAAGTTATCATTAATTGTAAAGGAATAATTAAGGTATTGTTTATTTAGAAAATGCAAGGTAATGATATGTTTGAAATTCTAACCTCCAAAATGCTATGATGCGTTTCAACTACATTTTCCATTGATATTAACAAAATCTCTACTAAAATACAAAAACAAATCTCACATTTATTCATGTGGAAGTGCTTGTGAATAAACTACAATATATATTTATAGTATAAATATAATATTTTAACCCTTATGATTAGGGAAGAAGGTAAGGTGTTAGGGATGATTATAAATACAGTGTAGTTAATGTTTATTGTCGTTGTAGTTCTGATATATGTATAACAAATTTTATGTACAGTCGCAGCTGGCACTGTAAAAATACATATTTTGAATATTGCACGATAATAAAATATTTTGTATAATTTGTTGTTTTATTTTTATATGTGCGGCCCACCTCAGTTCAGTAAATTGTTTTTTGACCCACCAACCGATTTCAGTTGCACATCCATGATCTACACCTTTGCCAACTGAGCTACCACAACTCAAAATAATCAAAACTCATACCTGTACAACAGAAATTTTTGTAATTAACCCCTACTGGTACGATTTAATAATGAAAAACTGTGCGTGAAGTAACCATTTATTTTTTATTTAAAAAACTTGTTTTATTTTACAATTCTTACATATTCTTAATTAAAATCCACTTTTTACATAGTGTTAAGTATCAGAAACAGTAAAATTAAGATAATAGTCTTCAACCAGTGGTACTTTTCAAGACAAAGTGCAAGGAATTCTGAATTGTTTACATCGCCAGGGAGTCTCACTTCTAATTTGATTTTTGTAAAAACGGCATTTCTTAGTAGGTTTTCTTTTATTCTGACTCATCAATTTGGCAGTGACTTGTACCAAGAAACTTTAAATAAACAATATGTAATAGTGACCTGGGATTTCCACAAGTAACAAAAGTGTTGCTAAATTCAGTACACTAGAAAATTTAAACTAAATTAATTATCATATTTATCAGTAACTTTAGTCGCATGACGAGTGTAGCTCGTCATTGTGCAGTATGGAATGAAAAACCAATGACGAGCTAGACTCATCATTTTACCAGAAGGGGTTAATAGCAAATCTATTGCATTTAAACATATGCCAGGCATTTGGCCCCTAAACCAATAGATTGGTCTACTACTTGATTCTTAATTTTATTGACAATGTAAACAAGATTGTAGAAACACAAGTTACACAACACAATGTTACAGAAAGAATAACTGCACATCTACTTCATCCCTACTCATTAATAGAATAAAAATAAATGCTAGCAATGAAAAAACACATAGGAGTTAAGATTAAGATATGAAATAAATGTACAAAATTACTGGAAAATAACACTACATAATCTAAAGTAGGACAAACCTGTTTCAATGTAATATTGCAAGTATATTTGATATCCCATCCATCCCGCTGAAAGAGATCATGTTCTTTATCTTTAACTGTAAAAATAATATCAGCAGGAATAATGTTTGGTCCTTGGTCACCTTCTTCTGCAAAAGTGATCTTAGTACCTGCTTTCCAGCCAGGTTTAACATTAATTGTAAGAACTTTTGTTTCCCTACGAGTTGTCTTTTTGTCTGGATTTAAGACGCTCCTTTCAATTCGCATTTTTTTAGTACAGCCAATTAAAACATCCTCTAGAGACACATACAGATCATGCACTATTGGAGGGTCTTTACTTGGTGGAGGAGCCTTTTTCTGTCTACATCTTGTATTGCGAGCCCCATGCATCGAATGAGGATTATTATTATTATGGCTGGTGAAAAACTGAAAAAGATCTGAAAAGAAAAATATTTTATAGATATATACACATACACAACAAATTAGTGAGCATAAAATTAAGGTATCTTGAACATTTTTAATTATGGAATGATCAAATGATTTATGCTACATACAGGTGTGTGTATATATATATATGTATGATATATATATCCCCTATATAATAATAGCCTAAGTTATCTGTCCATCTGTCCACGAATTTATGAAGCAGTTGGATCTGGAATGGATTTCCCAGCTAAGGGCAGGCGATTAAATTTATCAATTTATCCACATAATAGGTAAAAATTACAATTTTTCTAGCCTTATGACGTCATTCCTTTAACCATCTCATATAATCATTTCTCATTTTAAATGATTTAAATATCGCATGCATTATTTTTATATGTTTTATCACTTAACTTACATATTACACAAATAATTTTCTTTTATATTTGTGTAAAATAATAGATTGAGTATATAAGTGTAATTTTAAATTTAATCATCGATTATTTTTTATTGCAATGAAAATTTTATCACGGGTATTAACAACAAATTATTTTCCTAAAAGTCTAGGAGTCTATTTCATGTAGTAATAAACATCTAGCATTTAAGCTATATATCTTTGAAAATTAAGAATTTTATTTGTTTGTGTGTTTGTTTTTTATACATAACCACACGGTTTGACTAACTGAATTCATCATGATTCTAAACTGCATTCATGCAGTAAGGCAAATTCTCAAATTATCACAATTCTTTCTTTAGTTTCAAACAGAAGGGCAGTTTATTGTTTGTCTATTGGCTGTTGTAAACATAATAATGAATGGGAAGGGCATTATAGTAGTTCATGACATTGCGACAAATTGCCTTATGTAGGGAGACTTTAGAGGAGTATGAAGATAAACACATTATTGAGCGCATACTAGATAATTCTCAGCCAAAACACAAACCATTTTATTACCTGGTTCTTAGGGTACTTTACAATGCTGGAAAATTAAAAATTTTACTGATCCCGTCATATGACGGGCTATATGCTAGTATATATATATATAAAATATAATTAATATTAGTATATATATATATATATAATAAAATATATAATATATATATATATATAATATGAAATTTCAGTTTAAAAGACACTATAAGACAATGTTTGATTAAAAATTATAAAAATTTAAACAATTATTTTTTATTGCAAGAAAATTTTAGGTATTAACAACAAATTCTTTTCCTAAAAGTCTAGTAGTAATAAACATCTAGCATTTAAGTTATATATCTTTGAAAATTAAGAATTTTATTTGTTTGTGTATTTGGTTTTTATACATAAAACGGTTTGACTAACTGAATTCAGCGTGATTCTAAACTGCATTCATGCAGTACAAATTCTCAAATTATTACAATTCTTTCTTTAGTTTCAAACAAGGGCAGTTTATTGTTTGTCTATTGGCTGCTGTAAACATGAAAATGAATAGGAAGGGCATTATAGTAGTTATGACACTGCGACAAATTGCCTTATGTAGGAGACTTTAAATAGTATGAAGATAAACACATTATTGAGCGCATACTAGATAATTCTCAGCCAAAACACAAACCATTTTATTACCTGGTTCTTAGGGTACTTTACAATGCTGGAAAATTAAAAATTTTACTGATCCCGTCATATGATGGGCTATATGCTAGTATATATATATATATATATATATATATATCAGGGCATGAAATTTCAGTTCTAAAGACACTATCAAGACAAAAATGTTTGCTTGCAACTATTTTACATATATGAAAAATGTAAACAATTTTTTAATTTTTAACACGTATGGTATGAAGAACTTTTTGATTAGCAAAACAAAAAGACAGAAATTGAAAAATTAAACAATTGTAATATATGCATATTAACTCAAAATAAGGTTGCCAGATGCTTTTAATGATTCTAGAAATTGTCACATACTACCAAAATGTCATGAAAGAAAAGTTCCTATACTTTTAGCACTTAATATTTGTTTAGCACTTCACCATTAAAATACAAGTTATTTTTCATAAAAAGTTAAGTAATTACAGTAAATATTCTAAATAGCCACACATTTTACTGAATTAATACCTCCATTTCCCACATTTACTATTTTTCATTTCTGTTTCTTTGAAAAATAGAGGTATGAAGGTCTGAATTGTATGCATACACTTAGCTCCCAAAGTCTGTATACAGGTAACTGACCTTCTGTGTATATACAATGATTACTAAGTATATACATTCTTTCAAATCAATAAAACTTTTATTGATTCGTCAAATGTTGTAAATTTATTGAATAGCATAACAATATCCTGACTGTTACATAAAATAATATAAATATTCATAACTTAAAGACCACACGAACTGAATAAGTCATAAGTCATTAAATATTTAAAAGGGCAAGCATTTAAACACTCTTCTCTTTATTGCAAAATAAAAGCTCAAACCTTTTTTTTTTTTAATGAAAGCAATGTTTACTAGAATTTTTATAGTATTTTGAATTTATATGATTATTCAATTCCATAGCCAGTGGCAGAAAATTGAGAAATGTTGCTGAAACTTAACAGAAGGCATTCATTGATGAAAAAAAGAATCTTGAACTGCAAATCAACTGGACTTTTAACATCCAAACCAAGACTTTTACAGACCACTTACATTGTTACGTAATTCCCCTTTGTAAGATTTTCTCTTTAAGCACAGGGTTCCCACTTTTTTCCAGAACAAAAATTAAGGACTTTCTAAGGACTAACTTGAAATACACGACATAATGGCATAAATTCTATTTCCTGAGGAACATATTTTAATGATTATGAACCACACAAGGCATGTTCAATAAATGCCCTACAATATTTCAGAATTAAGTTTTTAAAAATGTCTAAAAATTAATATAAGATAAATCTATTTGACAAAAACTACTTTTGAAAAATGTACACCTAAAGTTTTTTGAGTGATCAAACTAAAAATAAATTGTGAATAAAAACAATATTATAAACAGTACTTTCTAATGGTTTAAAAATGACTATATATATATATATATATATATACATATATATATATACATATATATACATACATATATATATACATATATATATATACATATACATATATATATACATATATATACATACATATATATATATATATATATATATATACATATATATATATATATATACATAAATATATAATATATATATACTATACTATTTTATAATAATATATATATACATATACAAGAAATTATATATATACATATATATATATATATATACATATTATATATAATACATATATATATATATATATATCATATATATTTATATATATATACAAATATATTATACATATATAATATACATATATATAAATATATATATAATATATATATATATATATATATATATATATAAAACATGATTATACTTGGCGTTGCCTGGGAAAGAGAAAGTCTTAGACTTTTCTATTAAATTCAATGCAAGAAAATTAAACTTCCATAAGTAACTGAAATATCTACAAACCCCACCCTCCAGCTTCTAATTAAAATCTACATGACTGTTAGCTATTAGGAAAGGGCAGCTGACTTACTTTAAACCTAAGTATACAAAAAGATTTATATTTGTCAAAACAATGGAAATCAGATCTCGTCGATGGAGAAATTGATCACATTCCAATTTAAAAATTAAGGAGTTTTTAAGGACCTTTGATAAAAATTAAGTAGTTTTAAGGGCCCTTAAAAATGAAAGCTAAAATTAAGGAGTTCTTAAGGACTTTTAAGGACCGTGGGAACCCTGGAGCAGCACAACACTTCAAACCTACAGCATACAATATTAGAGTATGGCTGCTCTATTATATGCAGAACAAAATCTATTTTCACCATCCCAAATCCCCAAATCTTAACAGAGAATTTGGAATATTTACTCAAACTAAGAATGAAGGATCATGAAATAACAAACACAGAAATGCTCATATTTCTCATAGTACAAAAATGAAGCACATAACTACAGAAGAAGCATATCACTAAATCACTAAAATATTTTAATTTATGACAAATATGTTTAAAGTCATAAAAAGAACCTTACAAGTATGGTTGGATTTTTGAAATGACACCTGTTTAAACTGTATTTTGAATGGATTAAACCATCAAATCTCTCATAGTACAAGAATGAAGCAAATAACTCCAGAACATAAATGTCATCCTAAAAAACTAAAATATTTAAATCTACAGTGAAACATACAGTGAAACTTCTCTGAGCGGCCACCCTTCTAAACGGCCAATTTATCATGGCACGGATTTTTCGAATCATAGACCTAATGTATCAACCTGTATCAACAGACACCCGACCCCCTCTAAACAGCCACCAAGTGGGATTGCCCCTTTCATTTTTAGGGAAATTCTACTCACTCCATGCTATAATTTTGAGCGAAAAAACTCAAAGTCAGGTTTATGGTTGGATATAAGACAAAGGAATAACTTGAGAAGTCCATTCCTGCGGTCCCCCCCCCTTTCTAAGAAAGATCAAATATGTTATCTCTTTTGTATTCTCTACACACCCTTCAGATAGGGAAAACCTATTGCACCATCCATAGGAATTGAGAAAGGAACTGGACAATCAAGCGTAGAAAGTGTCCTAGGCCTTTGTTTGGAATTCCAATTGGTAAAGTTATGGAAGAATTGCACCTCTGTCAGCAAAAATATCATTCACGCCAGTTTCATTTCATTAGTTGGTCAGTGATCTGAGTTGCAACGATGTCGAAATGCATTTTTCTAAATCTCGAACAGAGCATTGAATTTCTGCATGAATATGAGAATGGCAAATCGGCAAGAAAGATAGCCGAGTTATTTAACTGCAGAAGAAAGAAAATCAATAAAGTCATTAAAGAAAAGAATTTGATTTTAAAGGAGTATGAAGACTACAGAACAAACAGAAACAAATTGTAGCCTTTTTAAAAAAAAAAAAAAATGTAAAGAAGCATGAAATAAAGTACTAATTTCTCTTTAGATAAGTGTTAAATTTCATTTACATAAGGAATACATGTCAGACTTGTTTATATTACGCATTATAGTAATTATCTTATAATAGTAAATAAAACCCTTCAGAGCGGCCAACCCCTCTAAGCAGCCAAATATTCTCGGTACAGAGGGGTGGCCACTCAGAGAGGTTTCACTGTATATAAGTTTAAAGTTGTTATAAAACCCTTACAGCAGGCATGAAAGTAGACAATGACAAAAAAAAGCTGAACTTCCCCGGGGGATGGTTACATTTTCTCTTACATAACTCTTTTTCACAATATGATTCAGTACTACATACAGGAATGTTGCGCTCCTTCAAGCATTTTGGAGCAATTTTCGGAGCAGCAAAACAAAATTTGTAGTAGGAGAACGAATTTTCGTAGCAGTCAAAATGCAGATTTGGAACAGGATAGTGTTTTTGTAGCAGTTAAACTAACAATTTAAAGGATAAACCGTAGTTTTTGAGGAGTCTACCTAATAATTTAGAATGATTGGATGGTAGCATTTGGAGCAGCCAAATATTCAATAATTGCTGATATGGTTTGTTGGTTTGGTACATGCAATATATAGTACGTAATTGCTATAGTACATTGAGCCAATCGGAATGGAAGTGAATCAGTATGCGTAGTCATATCTCCACCAGCATACATCTCAGCGAAAACACGCGGTAGAAAATACTGATTTCGACCAGGACTACAACCCCCCAACCCCCCATTTTCCAATCACGATTTCTCGATGGATTTGCATCGATCTCAGAAACAATCCTAAAAGCTGTCAAAAAAGCGGATTTCCGCTTAAAAGTGGAAAACTTTCATGCCTGTTACAAGCAGGGCTGGATTTTTGACATGCGTTTAAACTGAGTTTTAATTAGATTAAACCTTTACAGACCAAAAATCTTAAATATATCATTTTACATATACAATACAATTGATAGTAATTGATTACTTTTAATAATATTTAATCTAATTAAAATAATTGAATTCCATGCTATTAAAAGAAATTATCAACTACATTTAATCTTATCAGAAATTACTAATTGAATTTTAAACAGATAATAAAATTAATAGTACATCTCAGATACAATTAAAATTAGTTCAATTTCGTAAACAAGACTTTCTACTTGCAGATAAAAAATAAATAATCAAACAATTGGATTTGTGTGCAAAACCATAATCAGCGCAGAGAAATAACTGTTTAGTATCATATTAAATCTTTTGATTTGACAAAAACCATGCAAAATTTAATTATCTTTTAAAGAGATATTTATTAAAAATAAATGAAAGTCCATCAACATAACAATAAACTGTTACTAAATGTGTGATCTTTTAGTTATAAGGATCAAAATTACTACATAACATTTAATAACACATTAGCAATTTTTAACATTTATCAATATCTAACTGATTTGCTTCAGTTTTAAATGTGTATGCCCAAAAATTTAAAAACTTGTTCTGTGAAAGTTGAATTTTGTGGACAAGCAAAGAATCACATTAACAAACTTAGAAAACTGGATGATATTTTTAAATTTTAACAATTAGAAATACCTTTTGACCCTGTTACAGGATTCCCTAACTTTGCACAATCACTAAAATCAGGATGGTAAAACAAATATGAAATATTTTTAAGATAAATATGATATTTTCATGTTTTTAATCATAAAAAACCTATTAATAAAATAATACATGAACATGAAAATGTTAATAAAAGTTAATCAAGAATGTTTCTACACTACACAGTGAAAAAAATACTTGCTCTACACACTAATTTGTAAATGATTAAAAAATTATAGTTAATTCATGATAAAATAATTAAATAGTAAACTGTTTATAATAAAATAGTGCTCTGGAAAAATGTTTGAATAGTTAAGTAATCAACAATAACTAATATATAACAAAAAAAAGATTGCTATACTTAATTTTGTTACAATAGCAGATGACATTAATTTTACAAGTTTTTGATGGGGTTTACAATTAATTATCTTAAATACTGTTGGTAGAGTATGCAGACCTAATACAATCACATCGTATCATTTTTAAGTTATGAATATTTGTAAGATTTTTTATAACGATTAAGTGATTTTACTCTTATACCATTTCAATTTGTGATGTTTGAAAAATCAGTCAAAGCTCTATTCCTTTAGTAAGACTTAATATTGAGAAAATCATTTAGAAATTGCTACACAAATTGTAAGATCAGTTACCTGTATACAGACTTTCAGAAGTATGTATATGTGTATGTGTATATGTATATAAGTGTATGTATGTATGTATGTATGTATGTATGTATGTATGTATGTATGTATGTATATATATATATATATATATATATATATATATATATATATATATATATATATATATATATACATATATAAACACATACACATATATATCCAAATAAATATACATATATATATATATATATATATATATATATACAGATATGGGTATATATATATAACAGAATATAAACTGAATATGTTACATATATATATATGTATGTAATATAAGTATATACACTCACACACACACACATATATATATATATATATATATATATATATATATATATATATACAGATATGTATATATGTGTATATATGCAATATGGGTGAGACTCATTCCAAAGCATAACACATTTTATATATCAAACAATACAACAGGCAAACACTTTTACAACATTGTGCACATAAACCATGTGATCCCGCACATACACTTTTCAAGTAGGGATTCCTCAGGTAAAATGACTACAAATAATCCCTAAACACAATTGATCATGTGATAAAAAATACTCAAGTTTAAAGAGAATGTGCTAACTATTGGCTAAAGTAATACAGACAGAGGATGAATTAAGTCTATAGCGTGTCTGGAGGGAAAAATCAGAATGACCGCGCAAACCCCGCACTTTATGAACAAATGTTATTAAATTAATATTAAAATATGTAAATAAGAGATTTTAATATTACATATATATATATACACACACACATATATATATATATAGACAGATATATATGTGTATATGTGTGTGTATATATATAGCCAACTATTTATACCTAACATGTTATACTTAACTAAGTATATCACTTAAATGTACAGTGTTTAAAAAAAATGAAAAAAAGCTTACTTGGATTAAATTCAGCAAAATTTGAAAAATTTCTCTGGTTAGTAACAGGGGGAGGATTATCCCCATACTTGTCGTATCTCTCTCTTTTTGTTTTATCTCCTAAAACCTCATAAGCTTCCGACACTGATTTGAACATATTCTCAGCTTCTGGAGACTTATTTTTATCAGGATGGTATTTCAGGGCTAATTTCCGGTAAGCTTTTCTAATATCTTCATCAAATGCATTTTCAGGTACGCCAAGCACTTCATAGTATTTCTTCCCCATGGTTATTGGTTACTCCTGATGAAAGATGAAGAAAATATATAAAGTAAAGTATGTTATGCACATTCATATATGTACTATAAATATGAGCTTACTACTCCAAGATTAAAAATGATCCATTTCAGAGTTGGCATGATTTAAATCAGTTGATTTAAATCATATGATTTTTTTGAAAAAATCATTGATTTAAAACATTTTTTTTCATATCTTTTAAAACCTATATTCCATAGACAGGAGAATTGGGAATCAGTCAGCACAGTAATACCAATAAGTAAATAAGTGTCAATAGATAGCATGTGCTTTCCAAGAATTGAGGTGTTGTTATCAGAAAGTATGGAGTAGGGGTAGTACAATGATTGATTAGGACTGGTGGAATTCATTTTATGTTATGGGGGGTAAAGAAAGTATTACAGAACTTGAAATCCAGTTTGTCTACCCAATAACAACAGCCGTAGCTTCGTCTACTGGAATGGAAAGACAGTTTACTTCTTTTGGTATTGTTTGTTCTAGCCTTCGTACCCAATTAGGAGCAGATAAAGCATCGAAGCTAGTGTTTTTAATCCATAATTCAGTGCTTAAAAATATTGAAATAATTATGATTTATTGATAAATAGTTTGCACTCAAAGTATATTTAATTTGTTCTTTAAATTGACATCTTATTTAGTTTGCACTATCCAACTACAAAATAATGGAATGTATTTAGATTCAAATTTATATATTTAATTTTAGGTAATCAGTGTGTACAATATACTAGATAGATAAGATGTTACTTCTTATAACAAACTATTCTATGTATATTGCAAAATACATAAAAACAGCAATTAAAATTAGTATTCAGAAAAAAATCAAAGAAATCCGATTTAAATCAAAAAAATCTGATTTAAATCAAATAAATCAGATTTTTTTTTTATTTTTTTATAAAACCCTGATCTATTTACTAAGGAATACAATATGAATGTACATACAAAGTACTCTAGGGAAAGCCATATATAGTAGTGATCTTTACACCTGGCTCCAAGGGAATTAAGCCTCAGCTTCTCAGACATGAGGGAAATTCAAGACAAACCACAATATTTGAAATCCTTATTGTGCTGCTAATATCAATGGTTTCAGGACCTTCTTATTAAAATCTTAGGATTTTATTAATCATAAATTATCCCACGCTTATAAATGAAAAATATAGCTGGGTTTGTATTTAAATATTCCTATTTAGTGAATAAAAAAATTAAACTATTAGAATCTGAATTATCATAAAATTTAACAATGCCAATTTTAATAGTCATTTAAATATCAAATACATAAGCATATAAATCATGTATAATAGTATTCTGTAAAAAGTAACAAAAAAAGGAAATCTCAATTTTAAAATTCTCTAGTTTCAATTTAACTTACAACTCATATTATTAAGACAAACACTGCCAATAAAATTTTACAACTAAAACTTTTGCAACTGTATAAAATTTAATGACTACCATACTTTATTCTGTAAAATAAGCTCTAAAAATTTTATCTGCATAAAATATCAGAGTAGAACTGAATCCTAATACAGAGGAATGAATTTTCATCTAATGTACAGTTTTAAGACAAACATTTAGAATTACAAATATGTAAAACCTTGTGGTTCAATGAAGCTCATATATGTTTACCATTTAGTAAACTAATTTGGTTCTTGTGATAGATGTTTAGTTTACCTAATTACTTATTTTATGCTTCTGAAATTTAAAATGAGCATCGTACTTTTGATGATCACGTTAATAAACATAATTTTTATTCTAAATTCAACATTTTGTGTCTTTCTGCGTCATTATATGTCAGTTGCTTTAAAGTGGCATCTGTATTCATCACAATGAAAACAGTAAGAAAATACGAAGTTTCTTATTAAAAGTATTAAATCATCTCCAACGATAGGCATACTTTTTGGAAACATTTACACAAAACTATTCCTTACTGTAACCGATATAAGCAATAACTCCCGATTTCTACGCAATTTCGCAGAACCACTTTTGGTATAATAAACCAACAGAAAAAAAGTCGTTAAATCCCTCATAACAAACATTTACTAGAACAATATAGTTTTTCTTATACTAAAAAAAGAATAAGTCAAAATTAAAAATTTCATATTTCTCATGTATAAAAACAAGTTGTACATTTTAAGTCTCATTCAATAAGCAATATTAAAAACATAATTTAAACACTTTACAACACGTTAAAAGATGTACTACTTACACAGATGGTAACGGCAATGGTTCTACAATTAATATCAGAAATAATCACAGAAAAACTAAGTTTATTAAACTCAGCTACGTTTGGTGGAATCACTATGCATAGTAATTGCTAAAAATATTTGGTAAATTTACTAGAGTCAAAGTTAACGAATAACAACGACTAATGTCTTATATTCACTTTTGTTTAACGAGCGCCTAGATTGAGGAATAACAAATCAAAAAAGCGCATGCTCAAGAAAAGATTATTTGAGAAATAAACGTTTACGTCTAAATTAGCAACGTCCAAGAGTCAATTCATAGCCAATTAAAATCGAGCATCTTCTTTCGCGCTGAGTTTAGGGGCCATATTCACCATGATTTAGACAATCTTTGTACAAAACAAGACCTACAGAAATGATTAATAACATAAAGTCTATACAGTGCATATACTTTAAAGATTATTTATAGCTACTACATTTTACATCATTTTCCCCCACTATTTAATAAAATTTTAGAAACATATGCTTCCCCCAGGAACATATAAAAAATATTTTACTTGCCATTTTTTTCTGTTTTCACTCGTCTTTAAATGTTTATAACAATTTTTTAAAAATAGTTTACATTCCTTGTACGATAAAGAAATTAGGTTTATTTTTTGTTTCTCGTAATTTCCCTGTCATAATATAGTAACAGAGCTCTGAAATCCAAGTCTATAATTAAAAAGTTTCAAACAGAAACGCATGGATTATTAAAATAAGTTCACTGTTTTCAGGTATCTTATCCTACCTCTTAATGAAGATTTTGGTCTATAGTTTTGCTACAAGAGGACTAATGAAACCGGGACATACTGCTTAAAACCGATTCTGTACAGTTACTAACATCCGTGTTACTAGCATCCGTATTAAACCCATGAACTGAGGAACAGAAGAGCAGTGCCCTACCTATTCGACCATTGTTCACACATTTGAAGAAGAAATAAGATGATGTAATCTGATTAGTCAGCAAGAATTTTCATCGTTGCTTATTTCTCTAAACCAGGGATTAATAAACAGTCAAGGTCAAGATAGCTGATTTAACAGAATACCTGGCAAAGTGAAAATTTGTCTCTGAAACCTAATCACCAAAAAATATCCTTAACATAATTTACCTCATCTATGAGGGTTGATTGCCAAATAGAAAATTTTGCATTAACATAAAATTTTCATGTCCAACCCACCACCACACGGGATAACACACTGCAGGCGAGTCACAAATCCAGAAACGGCAGAGTGCAGCAGGTCCGGTTGTAAGCAAGACACCTTTCGGTGGATTGCACCTTTCAGTTCAAAGAGATTGAATGGACTGGATCGATACACCCGATATTTCAAATGTCCCCACAAGCAAAAGTCTGCCATGGTTAAATCTGGAGACCGAGGAGGCCATGGGAACTTGAAACGCCTGCTAATGATTTTGTCTTCCCCGAAAGTCTAGATTAGGAAATCCTTGAGCGTATTAGAAGTATAACTAGTTGTTCCATCTTGCATAAACGTGACGGTAGATAGCGCATCTCTTTCATGCAAAGATGGCACGACATTATGAAGCAGAAGTGTTAAATAACGCTGCGCATTCACCATATCCGTTTTCCACCCATTTACTGGGCACTTCGTTTCAAAAAAGAAATCCTATGACGAACGAACCTGTGAATCAACACCACACTGTCACTTTTGCGAAATGCAATGGTTTCTGAGTGTATTCAAGTAGATTAGACATTGCACAGATGCGGCAGTTATGGGTATTAACTTCGCCATGAAGCGAAAAATGAGCTTAATCTGTCCACAAGATGTTAAAGATCTAGGAGGCATTCTGTTCGATTTTGGAGAAAGACCACTACCCTCTGGATACTTCCCTCTGTACGGCATCTGCTGGTAAAAGTTGATGCCACGACTGCAGTCTGTATGGATACAGGTCAAGGATTCCATGAAGAATATTGAGTACCAAGGATAGTGGTAAGCCGAAGCGTCTGGCAGTGTCACGAGCACTGCTCGTTCCTGTAGCTGATTCGGACGCTAATTCTTCAATTTCGGCTGCAACACGCGGCGAACGTGCCTCATTTAGACATGGTCGTCCAGTTGTTACACAGATCTTCCAACATTTCAATTTCCTCAAAACGCTAAACAAGCTTTATCAGGCCTGTCCCTGTTAAAGGCCCTTTTCTACTCCTGACAATCTTCGGAATTCGGAACTTACACAAGGCAGCTGTCGCTGATTCCTGGTAAAACAACTTCAGCAACAAAGCTTTATCCTTCAAACTCAGCATCCTTGTTCGCATACATGGTTTACAGAGGTGAACTGGTGGTGTATTTAGAGAAGTGCAAGTTCTTATAACATTCTCATTTACATATATCAACCGAAGTCGCTTGTACCAGCGCCATTTGTCGGCTGTTTTTGAGTTACTGTTTTATCTATTAAAAAAATCCCATGCCCTAGCTATACTAACCTTGCAAACCGTTTTTTATTTTGGTTATTTTTCCGATTATTACGAATTTTTAAAGTTTATACGGATTCTTTGATCACCCAGTATGATTTTATTTTAGTTTTCTCCTTTTCTCACCTAAGTTATTTCAACAAATTTACATATTTTGTTTAGCACCAATTTTTTCTTTAACAAAAGGAATAGTATACTTGGTATGGACTTCGATTCATGAAGAACTTAAAATCCTACCTATTAAAAATTTTCTACAGAACCTTTCAAATAAATTTAAGTAAAATCTAAACAGTTATTTAATTAATTATCTTGTTAATTACGACCATTCTAATTCTGCTAATAAAAGAAAGCCTTTGGCCGTTCTTCCAAAAATTATTTTACTTTGTATATTTATCTTTAATAAAACATCTTAAAAAATACCATATATATATATGTGTGTGTGTGTGTGTATATACCTCTAAAAATGTAGTAAAAAAGCTTTAAAATTGTTTAGAATGGCCATTGCGTCAAGTGTCCACACTCTCCTTTCATGCTAAAAAAGACAACTTTCCATTGGACGATATTATCAATCCTGATTGGTTGTCCTGATGCCGATTTTATCTCCTATTTTATTTAAATTACTCATTCTCGCATGAGATTAGGATCTGTAATAGGGAACACTGGAAAACTTATGTTGAGCCCTTAACGACTTCTGTCAACAGTAGTCGGACGGCTGCCTCACGTCTGCGTAGGACACGAACCTTCATATTCCGTACCTTCCCTGACTTACTTCGATAGCTTATCTAAACACCGATAAGGCTCTCTTAGCTGATAATCTTAGAAGTCGGTTCACATCTAATCACGATATTTTGGATCCGCAAACATTCTCTAACCTTATTCCCAATGTTTAACAGTTTCTAAATTCCCCTACAGATAACATCATCAGTCATATTTACCTCTCAGAAATTCTTATATATCTGAGGAAACTACAAATATAAATCTCCTGATGTTGGCAACATCTCCACTAATATGCTTATTCATCTTTCGGCTAATTTCTTTGTTTCCTTCACCTTCATTCTGAAGTCTTCTTAATTTAAACTATTTTCCCAACGCCTGGAATAAAATGGTAATCGTACCCCTGCCCAAACCAGAATTTGGCCACACTATCTATTTTAGACCATTTTAGACTATTTTAGATCAATCAGTCTTCTGTCGAAAATTTTCAAGGTCTAAGAATATATCCTTGTTCGCTGAATGAATGAATTCTACAATAACATTATTCACCCGGAACAATTTAGGTTCAGTAGGGATCTCCGCAACATCAATTTTGGAGAGTTGAAGAGCACATTCATGCGGCTAATTCTGTCAAACATATTACTACGGATATTTGAGCAAACAATGGCGAAAGCTTTCGACAAAATCTAGTTGGATGGACTCTGCAAGCTCATTAACTTAAATTTCCCTCCTCTGCTCATTAAAATTTTTAATTCCTTTCTTCATGACCGTCAATTTGTTGTCAGAGACATAGAATTTTCTTTGTAATTCGAAATCTTCTCAAAATTTATGAACATTGGCTTACCTGTTGGTGCATTACGGTAAATCCAGATAAATGTGCTGTCATTGTCTTTACACCTGAAAACGTCGCTTATTTCAAGGAACATAATTTTAAATTATATGATGAAGGTATTATAATGTATTCAGGTTAATACAATTAACACACATGAAAATACTTTCATAAAATAAGATACTCTTTATTGTCGGCGTGCAAGTGCACGTAAGTTTGCTTACTGACTACCGCATGCATGTTACATGTGTAGTTACAGTTACAGGGATATATGAATTTACATGGAGTTCGGATTAGGGATATCACAATACCCTCTTTTTTTTAAAAAAAGTTTTAAAGTCATTACTATTAAATTAAGAATCATTGTAAATGAAGTTAAAAAAAAAGTTTTAAAATCACTATTACTACATTAAGAAACATTATAAATCAAGTTTTAAAAAAAAAGTTTTAAAGTCACTGTTATTAAATTAAAGAGTCATTATAAATCGAGTCTATCTGGCTTCTTTCTTAGTCGTGTTGGATAACGTCTGGTTGGGACGTCTGCAACAGGAATATTCTCATTTGAACTTTCTGTAGTGTATTCTTCTGATTGCTGAATTTCAGTAGAAGTCTGGTCATCATGTTGGACTTCTGTGTTTGGCATAGTGCTAGATATTGGTGTTTGATGAGTTTGAGACGTGCTACAAAAATCATCTGGAATGACAACATCTTGAAGTTCTGTAATTGAAGAGCTAGCTGGACGAATTTGATCGATATGTGCTAGGTACCTTTTTCCATTTATCTCAACTAACCAAGTTTTGGAACCTTTTGGCTTAATCAGTTTGCCACGAATCCATTTGTTTGAAGAGTCTCTGTGAGATTTTACCCAAACAATTTGGTCACAGGATAAACTCTTATTACTGGTGTGAGATCTGTCAAAGTATTGTTTCTGACACCGTTGTTTCTTTTCAACATGCCTTGCTGTGCACGGGTGTAATAACTCCAAAAGAGTTCTAATTGGTCGGCCAAGAAATAATTCTGCTGGAGATGAGCCAGTCGTTGAATGAGGTGAAGATCTGTATTTAAGCAAAAATCTATTTATTTTCGCCATTACTGAGCTTCCATCACTAGTGTCTAGCAGCATTTTGCTCAATGACTGCTTAAAAGTCTGAATGGTACGTTCAGCTTGACCGTTTGATTGGGGATGATACGCTGGTGTTAATGTCTGCAGGATGCCTAGGGATTTTAAAAAAGCTCTGAATTCCCTGGAAGTGAACTGAGGACCATTATCTGAAACAACTTCCAGTGGTGATCCATACCTGGCAAACAGCTGTTGTAATACAGCAATTGTATTTGCTGCTGTTGTTGATGACATGTTTGCCACTTCCAACCATTTGGAATAGCTGTCCACAACTACCAGGTATTCCCTTTGGTCCTTTGTAGCAAAATCTAAGTGAATACGGTCCCATGGTGCCTTGGGCCATACCCACGATTGCATTGGTGTTGCAGGGGGAGACTTTGCTATCAACTGGCATGCTTTACAATTTGCAGACATATTTTCAATATCATTATCTAAATTAGGCCACCAGAAATGACTTCTGGCCACCGCCTTCATCTTTACAATCCCCGGATGAGTGTCATGAAGTAACTCCAGCAAATGTTTCCTGTATACATTTGGAATTACCACTCGCATGCCCCATAATAAACAATTTCTTTCCACGGACAATTCATCTCTTCTGCTGAAAAACGGTTTAAGCCCCAAATCTTCAACTTTGGAGGGAAAGCCTGTTTGAACATATTTGATAACAATTCCCAAGACTTTGTCAGTTCTGGAAGCAGCAGAAATGTCCTCAGAAGTCAACGGTAATTCTGATAAATAGGAAATCCTATAAATTTCTGATGGGTAAGAGTTGGCGTTTTGGTCATCACTGGGCAATCTCGAAAGAGCATCAGCATTCTGATGTGCACTTCCTTTTTTATACTTGATGGTATAGTTGTATGATGATAAAAGCAATGCCCATCTCTGCAAACGTGCTGCGGCCATGGTTGGAACTGCCTTAGAAGGGGAAAAGATGGTGATCAAAGGCTGGTGATCTGTGTATAAGACAAAATTCCTTCCAAACAGATACTGATGAAATTTTCTGCATGCGAAAATGATTGCCAAAGCCTCTTTCTCAGTTTGAGAATAGTTGCTTTCTGCTTTCGATAATGTGCGAGAAGCATAGGCAACAGGTTTTTCCTCCCCATTCACAATGTGTGATAAGACTGCACCTAAACCAACAGGTGAAGCATCACAAGATACCTGTAGAGGCAGGTTTTCATCATAGTGAGCCAGCACAGCATCTGAAGTTAAAAGTTGTTTGCACTGTTCAAATACCTTATTGCACTCTTCTGACCATGTCCATGGAACATTTTTGTTGAGAAGGTTGTATAATGGTGACAGTAAGGTGGATGAATTTTTGATAAATTTGGAATAATAATTCAGCAAGCCCAAAAATGATTTGAGCTGAGAAACGTTTTCTGGGGTTTTAATCGCCTTGATAGCTTCTACTTTCTGTTGAGTAGGATGAATACCATCTTTATCTATTAAGTGTCCCAAGAATTCAACACTGGGTTGGAAGAATTGACACTTATCTGCATTCAGTTTAGCATTATGCTTCTGTAACCTTGACATTACAGACTCTAATGTAGAAAAATGTTCTGCTTCAGTAGCTGAAGAAATTAGAATATCATCTTGGAAGCATATAACTCTGGGTATGCCTTGCAATATTTGCTCCATAACAGACTGAAAAATAGCTGATGCTGCTGATATACCATACATTAATCTACTAGGGCGAACCAAACCCATCAGCGTGTTGAGAGTCAAGAGCTCTTGAGAGTCAGCATCCAACTCAATCTGTTGGTATGCTTGTGTCATATCAAGTTTACTAAAATATCTTCCTCCTCTCAAAGTAGCAAAGAGATCTTGCTGAGTAGGTAGTGGATATTGATGGGGATCAAGGTGCTTATTTACAGTTACCTTGAAATCACCACACAACCTCACTGCATTATTTTTCTTTGGCACCACAACAACAGGTGTTGCCCATTTGGAATGTTCAACGAATTGCCAAATGTTATTATTCACTAACTTCCTGATTTCTTCTGAAACAGCATTTTTTAAAGCATATGGAACTGGCCTAGCTTTGCAAAATACAGGTTGGCAATTTTCTTTCATTTTGAGCACAGCTTTAAAATGTTTAATAGGTTGCTCACTTACTTGGAAAACATCTATGAACTTCTTCTTGAGAGCATCTACACTGTTCACAGACTGTGAGGATACCACAAATATCTCACTCCAATTCAGTTTAATTTTGGATAGCCAATTTTTACCAAACAGGGCAGGTCTATCACCTTTCACAACAATTAGTGGTAATGTATGGGACTGGTTGTTGCATTGCACTTGAACAAGGACTTCTCCATTTACTGGAATTTCTTTTTGATTATAATCCCTTAAAATGGTTGATGATGGCACAATTTTGATTTCAGGTAAGTTGTTTTTTATCCATGTTTCTGACACTATGGAAACATCAGCTGCAGTGTCCAATTCCATATCTACATGTTTCCCATTTACAGTTACAGGAATTATGTATTCTTTTTTACCTGATACTTGATTTATGGATTTGACTGCATAGAGGGAAGCTTCAGAGTCATACTCCACCATTTCTACCTTTTTTGTTGATGAGCCTTTGTTTTTACTCATGCACACTGGAGATATGTGGCCACTTTTGCCACAAACATGACATTTTGCAGATTTGTACTTGCATTTAGCAGGGTCATGAGCTGCCCCACATCTGAAACATTTAGAGTACTTCTTACCCTGTGAAGAACCATTTTTTGTTGCTGAACGTTCTTTTTAGGAAACGTTGAAGCGCTCTGATGCACTTTGTTTACACTTGGTGTAAATTGCTTCATGTTAGCCGCATCGTTTTCTGCTATTTCGATGGCGATAGCTGTATCCACTGCATCCGACAGCTTCAGATCCTTCTTTGCTAGAAGTCTCTTTTGAATGTTTTCGTTGCACAGTCCACATACAAAACGATCCCGTAGTGCTTCGTCAAGAAAAGCACCAAATTTGCACGTGGATGCCAGCCTACGTAATTCCACCAAGTACTGCGAAACTGACTCTCCAGCTGTTTGATTTTGTCTATGAAATCGGAAACGCTCGGCAATGATGATAGGAGCAGGTTTAAAATGTAGCGTCAACACTTCCTTCAATTCCGCATACGAACAGTCACTCGGCTTTTTCGGAAGTAGCAAGTTTCGGAGCAATTTATACGTATTCATTCCAATTGCAGAGATAAATACTGATACTTTCTTGCTTTCTTCAACATCATTAGCAAGAAAAAAATGTTCCAGTTGTTCAACATATAAGTTGAAATCATCCAATTCCACGTCGAATGGATGCAACGTGCCGATTAGGCCTAACTTGCTCATGTTTACTTATTTAAAAATAATAAAATACGGCTAAAAGAGCATAAAGTTACGTGATTTCGTAATCCTCGTCGCCAATTATAATGTATTCAGGTTAATACAATTAACACACATGAAAATACTTTCATAAAATAAGATACTCTTTATTGTCGGCGTGCAAGTGCACGTAAGTTTGCTTACTGACTACCGCATGCATGTTACATGTGTAGTTACAGTTACAGGGATATATGAATTTACATGGAGTTCGGATTAGGGATATCACAGGTATATCCTGGGGAATTCTTATAAATACTTAGGTGTTACCCTAGATTCTAAATTAACTTGGAAGCTTCATATTGAGAACATTGTTCGAAAAATGAAGGCTGCAATTGCTACTCTTAAACCATATCTCTCCTCTAGAAGTAGCCTGCACAATAAAACGAAGTTATTGTTATACAAAAATTACTACGACCCATTGTTCTAATGTATAGATTCAATCATCAATGCTTTATTTTGGGAGAGCTTTTGACTTCAATTCAAACTCGAATCATGATTCACAGAAATTTTCTATGACTATTTATTACGTACTTCTACTATATTACACTTTTTACATCAAATAAATTTCAACTTTAAATCAAAGGATGGGAATAGCTCCCCACTCCAACCAAATTCTATTCAAGAGAGACCGAGAAAAACCGACCGCTCTCTTCTATAGAGAAAGTGTATGTTTGTAAACAAATACGAGTGCTGACTTCAACTCAACTTTTCGTTGCCAAAACATGGCTTGTTTTCATTGTATCTTATAGGGATCACGTATATAATAAAACTAAATTTTACTTAAGGGACTTAAGGGAAAAATTAAGGGAAAAAAGGGTACATTTTACTTAAGGAAACATCAGAAACTGGCCAAGTCATTCAAAATAGATATTTTTAGCATTTACAAAATTATATATTTTCTAAAAAAATTAAACACTTTACACAGTACTTTTAAGTATCATAATCAAAGTATAACTACTTTGATAAGAGGTTAAGACTATGTTAAGAGGCACAATAAACTATTTCATAAATAAGAATTTAAAAAAATTGTACAAGACCTGATCATTTTAAGGACAAAAAATAATGAGATATATAGGTACAGTAGTTCTCACAAAAGCATAGAAAATACATTAGAAATATGAAAAAAAAAACAACTTAGTAATAATAAAAAAATTCCTAGAGCATAATAATTTTATATAATCTATTACATTAGGTTAACGTTAACCTTACATTAACGTACATTAAGGTTAATGTTTTATTACCATTCTGAAAATGTTTGCCTCAAATTCTCGAAGAAGAATTTGGAGTCCACTCTTGCCTTTTCAAAGCTTTTATCCAAAGTATTCGCAATGTAAGATCTTCAGGAAAGCAATAAAATCCAATATTTTCGCCTTTTTTGAAACGTTTAGTACAATCTTACATACAACAGCTGGTTACCATTTTCAGATAATTGACAAAATTAAAACCCTAATAACAAGCACAATCCGTAGGAAATTCAAATGTTTTGCCAACGAGGAAGTTGAGTTGCCATTTTTCCTGTACCTGACGTCATGCGCACATTCTTTATACTTTTTTCCTTCCCCCGTTGCCAAACGAAACAAGAGAAACTATTGCTTATTTCGTGATCGAGTTGTAACTCTGATAATGACTTATGGTTGTCCCATATGGGGAACTATTATTATAAATTTTTTTCGATGTTTGGCACAGTGAACTTTCTGAAAATTATGATAAAAATTGTACAGTACTATGGTGTTATGTACTAAATCTGTAATTATGAATAGAGGTAGAATAATCCAGTATTATTTATTTTTTACGAAATAAAAAGTGTTTAATTTATGCACAAAACCATAATAGAATGATAAGCTATGCTATCATATTATTTATAAAAAGAAAATTTTATTTATTTTGTTATTGAGTATTCAATAAAAAGTAAAGAAGAGAATTTCAGACTAAATATATACATAGTTATATTTTCTTATTTGTTTCATAGTTGTGTGCAAATTAATTGGTAATATATATTCTTATGAAAATTTCATTACAGCTTATTTATAACAAAAGGCTCTACTCAGGTGCAATATTAAATTATATAATGTTCATATTGTGGGAGTTTAAACAGATTGTGTAATAGTATATAAAAATTATCATAGCTGTAAACCTCAGTACTTTTTCTGTTTTAAAGTATGTTAAAAGTTGGACAGGAAATTCTTTGTCTATAGGAATATAGGAATGATTTAAGTACCCCCCCTTTTTTAACAAACTTTCCAAATTACTATCTGATGTATGCAATCAAAATTTAATGAAGCTTTTCTGAATTTATCACCTTGCACTCATGCAAAAAAAAAAAAAAAAAAAAAAAAAAAAAGCAAATTGTGTAATTTGGAAAAGTGTGCTTAACTTGGACAGAAAAAAGAAAACAATCTAAAAGAAAATATAGAGAATTATGTTTCAACCAACCAGAGATAACATGTAGAATGATCTCATGATCCTTTCAAATTGACTGTACTTAGTGAATATCTCATTATTTTTCTTTTCATATATCCATGCAGATAACATTATCACTAAATTTTTGGAATTGGTTTGTTTTGACAATCCAGAAAATGCAAATTTTCCCATTGTACACCCCTCCCTTCAAATTCTAGATGTCAAAATGATGACTGGGCATAAAATTTGGTTTTTGGAGCACTACGGTCTACTTTTTGCAACACGAGGGCTAATGAGACCGGGACCTACTGCTTAAAGCCGATTCCAAACGGCTAAGAACAACCATGCAATAATGGGATTCGAACCCCCACACTCCGATTCTAAAGGCCAGCTCCCTAACCAATCGGCCATCGTTCGGCTGGCATAAAATAACATTTGTCAAACCCAGTTTTTAGATGCAAAATATGACTAATGACCACTAATTTTAAATTCTGATACAAATATATTTTGATTAAATTAAATTACTTCCTTGCAGGGGCTTACATAAGGGGGGTTAGGGATTTAAACACCTCCCTACAGCTCAGAAAAAATGGCAAAAATTTTTTAGAATTATGATCCCCCCCCCTGAAGAAATTCTGCATGTGCCACTGCTTCCTTGTTGTTGGGAAATGTCTCGTACTTTCGGTTTCGTCTATCAACGGAATTCTTATTTGTAAACAAAATAACATCAATACACACGTGAAAGATTCCGTATTATAACTGATCGCTTAAAGGAATTCTAATACGAATAACTTCAATAAATAAATACGCCAAAATAAAAACACATCTTTTATCATTGCGTACTTCATCTTAATTCTTTATTCTAAACATTTTCCCTCGTAATGTAACACTGATGCCACTACTCCTATCCTTTTTGGTAAAGAAAAAAATATCTAAAACCATGGAGGTAACACTTGTAAATAATGACAGGGCATCTAAGTTTGAGCTGGGAAAAGATCTGATGTGGCATCTAAGGCATGTAAAATAAGTTTATAGCCGCAATATCATCCAATTTCCTAAACAAAACCCCTGGAGGTGGCAGGCCAAGCTTGGGGGTCTTCTAAATTATGAGGACTCACTCTTAGAAATTCAATACCTCGAGGTCCTGGCAACCGTCATGAGAAGTCATATGACTTTTAAATGTACACAACACATATGAACCACCATAAATAGCTTCCTACTGAGTACTAATATATTTCAAAATATTCATAGAGTTAAAAAATTATGATTAAAAAGTAAAAGTTTAGAACAGAAAAAAAATTTTAATTTAAAAATTTTGAACAGAAGTATAAAATTTATTTTAATATGTCCTTTTTCATTATTTTGAGTGACAAAAAATAATTACAATTAAAACAATACCAAATTTAGTAGAAAATTAATTAATTATATGCTATTTTAATAGTGAATTAAGGAAAGCTTGATGAACTAAGAGTCTTGACCAAATACATTTAAAAAAAAATGAGGGATAGGCTCACAAAGAAAATATAAAATGTAGCAAACAGTGAAAATTGCACAGACATGCCAACTACTCTGGATTATTCGGAGAAATGAGAAAATTTGATAACTTCGGAAACTTCAGATTTCTCCGGAAAAAACAAAACTTTTCAACTGTTAAAAGAATACAAGTAGGCAATTAAATACAAAGTTTTGCAAAAATTAATGCTGAATATTACTCATTTCACACAGTAATGCTGTATGTTAAAAGTTTTCAGTACTGTGCGAAAAAAACCAAATTGAATTATGTCAAATTTGAGTAGACAAACTCTAGAATCCCTGATGATAGAAAAATGGAAATATTTGAATCAGGGTCAATGTTGCTATAAGAAACACTATAATGAAAAATAAGTTGTTAAAGCTAAAAAACTACTCATAAATTTTTAAATGCCTAAATTTTAATTTACCTTTTACAATTTATTACTGTGTAAATATTTTAAATTTTATTTTAATTTAGAAACCAATGAGATATGTACTTATGTATAATCTGTAATTAGCATTGTAACGGCTTGACTTAGCGTTGTATCGTCATCAAAGAACTTTACTTTGAGAGGTGGAGCTGTGTGGATACAAAATGATTGTTTTCCTCGGCACCACGATGTCTACACTGTTGTGCCCTATAGTAAAGGAACAATATGCCAGACAACATGGCACTTTCACTGACAGCCTAAAAGATGATCGCTGGAACGACAAAGGATTTGCCGCTACTCAGATGATGTAGCCGCTAAGAATTCCAGGAGCCCCTGGCTTTGCGGCCGATGATTGTTTAACCCGGACCAATCCAGTTGGTCGAAGGTGAGGTCATCGCTAGGTGACCCAATAATGAAATTGTGGGTGAGGCCCCTCCCCTAAAAAGAGACGAGAGAAGATTTGTTTTTTTTTAGAGAAGTTAGCTAGCAACCAGCTAACTTAGAGGTCGCCTTGACCAGTCTCTCTACCGAGAGAGTTTTTTGCTATAATTCCACTTTGGGATCTTTTCTTTAAGGAGTAGCCCGCATCGGCTAACTTGGAGGTCGCCTCGACCAGTCTCTCCACCGGAGAGTTTTATTTAGCGAAATCCCGTCTTGGGATATATCTCTTGCTTGATAAGTTTCTTAGATGGATGTAAGTAACTTAGACGAGAGTTACAACACTAGATGAAAACTTAAACAACTTTATTAAGGCTAAAACAGCATGACTGCTGAGAGACACTCTGAACCAAATCACCCATATTTCGGCAGAGACTGTATTAGTTTAGGCACCCGTCTCTACTCAGGCCTACATGTACTAATCACTTACCTGTGATTAGAAATTGTTTTTTTTGTGAGTAGTTGTGAAATGATGTATATAGCAGAAGTGTAAATAAATTAATTAATCAAGATATACCTGATTTTTCCTTGTGTCACCTGAAACAAGGACCGGATACGTTACAGCATGCTAAAACAACACACACAAATGCCTCAATGTTGGCATGTCTGATTGCATAAAAAAGTGTAAAAGCATAAACAATTAAAATCCATAATGCTTATGTGTAATGTATAAAAGTTGGAAGGTATAGACAAGAGAAAAACAATGTCTTTTAACCTTTAGCTCCTATTTTATGGCCTCACAAATCTCATAACTTTTATCCCTAAGCATTTCTATCTCTCAAAACCACACTACTCTTGTATTTTTAAGTACCTTAAGTGCACAGTTAAAATCCCTAATGAAGTTTCAACATACTATTTTAAGATTTGCGACCTAGCAGACTACATTAGTTCCAGAATTACTGGAAAGTCAAAGAGAATATTGCATTCTAATCTGCTTTTGAGTAAACAGAAATATTTAATAATTTTATTTATCTGTGAATCATGGGATGGTTAGTGTGAAATCTCTGAAATTCCATGGTTTCCAGGAAGCAGATACAGATTTCACAGTTTTTATAAAGTTAAAAAATTCATGATTAAAAAGTAAATAAACAACTTTAAAAACTAAGAGACTACTTAACTTTTATTATATCCTTTTACAGTATTTAGAGTGATAAAATATTTATAATTACTGAAATTTAAACTTAGTAGCCAGGGTTGGCATGATTTAAATCAGTTGATTTTTGTGAAAAAATCATTGATTTAAATAATTTTTTTTTTCACTTCTTTTAAAACCTATATTCCAAAGACAGGAGAATTGGGAATCAGTCAGCACAGTAATACCAATAAGTAAATAAGTGTAAATAGATAGCATGTGCTTTCCAAGAATTTAGGGGTGTTGCTATCAGAGTATGTAGTAGGGGTAGTACAATGATTGATTATGACTGGTGGAAATCATTTTATGTAATGGGAGGTAAAGAGAGTATTACAAAACTTGATATCCAGTTTGTCTACCAAATAACAACAGCCGTGGCTTTATCTGCTGGAATGGAAAGACAGTGTTTTTCTTTTGGTATTGTTCATTCTAGCCTTCATAACCAATTAGCAGTGGATAAAGCATCAAAGCTAGTGTTTTTATTGAAACAATTAAATCCATAATTTGGTGCTTAAAAATATTGAAATAATTGTGATTTGTTTTTTTTAAATAGTTTGCATTAAACGAATATTTAATTTGTTCTCTTAATTTACATCTTATTTAGTTTGCACTATCCAATTACAAAATAACAGAATGTATTTAGATTAAAATTTATATATTTAAGTTTAGGTAATCAGTGTGCAGAATATACTACATAGATAAGAAGCTACATCTTATTACAAACTAGTATATTGGAAAAAAAAAAAAAAACATAAAAACAACAATATCAAAAAAAATCTGATTTAAAAAAAAAAAAAATCATGATTTTTTTTCAACCCTGTTAGTAGCAAATTAATTACTGGCAGACTAATCAAATGTTGAATTCCAACCAATTATGTTCACATATTCATATTGAATGATCTTGAAAAAATGTATGTAATTTGCAAGGAAATAGTACTGTGTAGCAGTTGCTCAATATTATGTGAAAAAGATAATTTGGATATAGAAAATGGTCAAAATGCCTAATTTTTAAGCATAATGCATAAAAGTTAGCAGGTATAGATGACTATATCTAAGTCACTTATATGTTGTCTATCTTACGGTTAATAAAGGATCTATTCTACAAGTCTTATTTTAGTTGCCATGTTGCTTTACCTCTGAATAATATAACTGTTTTGCTGGTTTAAGGTATCCGTCTACGTTGAAAATGTCATTTTTTGTCAGATTAATCACTGCATCAAGAACAGTCAGTTTTCTGAGGTTGTCATGAAATTAGTAGTGTTGTACCTCCAGCCAGATTATGCATTAAAAAGATGGAATAGTTCTGTTTTCTTTAAGGTATCCATCTACATTGAAAACGTAATTTTTTCCCAAAAATCATAATTTTTTTTAATTTCTCTATTGTAAAATTTCAACTTTAAGGCTTCTAAATCTGTTTTTGTTTTGTCTCTATGGCATTTTAAAGAAAAATTACAGCTGTTTAAACATCAGCGATAGCTGTCAAAATAAAACAGAAATAGTGACTTCGGAACCAGAATTTGTGAATTTAAAGCCTTTTAAAGAGCATTTTTTGAACAATACTTTTTAAATTTTCATGAGGATTAGTTTAAACATTTTTCTAGTTTTTTTAATAATTAGCAACTTGGCAATTAGAAAGTTTTGAAGTAAGAAAGTGTGGGAAATTTTAAACATGTATTTAAATTTTTTAATAGTTAAAAGTCGCTTTCGTAAACTTCAAATGTGTTTTTCTCAGAACAGCATTTTTAATAAAATGTTGAAACTTGAAATGTGATTTCTCAAAAAGTTCTTGAAATATTTTGTTGAAAATTATTATGAATGATTTTGATAATATTTACTAGTGTATGACCTAAAAGCTTTAAATTTGGATAATTTTTAATGATGTTACACTCATAGTTAGCTATAAAGATAATGAAAATTTGCTAAAAATTCAATGTGTATGATTTTGAAGGACCAAAATTTTTTACCAAATGTAAATCAAGCAAAGATTTTAGGTGATACACTAGTCCTGTATATATGAAATATGTTGCATCAAAAAATATCGAAATAATTTAATTTATTAAAACATTAGACCTTTTGAAAAACCCAATTTTTTTTTACTAAATTTTCTTCATTTATTAGAAATTTTATAAAAACTTCTCGAGGAATAAATTTTTTAAGTGCAATTCTCTATAATAATATAAAAAATAAATCTAAAAATGTAAAAACATGAACTAGTTTTTATGTTTAAAGAAAAAAAGTTTTCCGAACGTAGACGGATACCTTAAAGTATTTGTTTCTGGTCACTTAGATTTTCTTCATGAAAGTGTTTAATTTTTCCCAGAAAAATATGTCAGTTTGGTTTCAACTTTGGGTATTAGATATTTGATTACAAATTGAGTTTTCACTTTTTTTCTAGATAACATTTTTGAAACTTTTCAAAGTAACAGAAAGTATACCAACACACAACTTTTCTACACATATAGTCTCATATTTTGTTTTTCTATTTGGTTGGCAATGTTTCATGGCGTAAAATGATACATAACAGTATTAATGAGCATCTTTTAAAAATTTATATAAAAAATACAGATTTATTTTTCTAAAACAGCATACTATCTGCCACAGTGTAGAAATTTTAAAAAGTATATTAACTTTCGGATAAGTCCAAGTTTTTATTGTTAGAATATTTAATAATTCAAATTATATTTAATTTCAAAAAGACAAAATAACAAAATAGATCACTGAATAAAAAAATAATTTAAAACAGTTTTTAAATCATAAACAAGCGACAGTTTAAAATGCTTAATTTTTATATAATGCCCTTTAAATTTATGAAAAATGTATAAATTAATTAATTTCCAACTCAAAATATTTGGGAGTCATACAAAATCATATTGCATGCTATAGGAACATCTGCTATACATAACCCAGATATTTATCATACTTCTATACAAGATATGAATATTTTAATTATACCTACTTCTAATTATTTTTATTGAATCACGATAATCTTTTTAAAGTCTACTTTATATATTATCTTATAAAACAAATTTGTCTATAATCTTTTTGAAACTTTTTCTTTTAAAAGTTCATGTTTTTTAATAATTTTGAGCTGACTGCTTTTGCTTTCATGCTTGAGTGAAATAAAATTGAAATGAATTAGACTACATGGCTCAAATATATTATTTTTCATGTTAAAAAGGATTATGCTAAATCTGCTCCAAAGTTTCTATGAATGTTACTAATAAAAGGTTAATAAAAAGACAGCATTTAAAAAAGGACTTGACATTATGCAATCCATTCATTATAAGGGTATTGAGGGCAGGGTTGGCTTGATTTGACCAATCTGAAAAAACCCGGATTTTTTTTTTTTTTTTTTTAATCACTTGAAAAAACCCAAGTGAATTTTTTCAAAATCTTTATTTAAAATTCCATATATTTAACTAATAATAAAAATATTGAGTTAAATCTATAATATATATTACATATTTCATCTTTGACAGTAAGCGTAGAATTTTTTTTTAATTTAAGGGGGTCTAAACTGCTAGAAAAAATAAAAACTTAAAAATTTTCAAGGAAAAATAGTTATTTGTATAACAAATACAATGAAAAAATTATAGAAACAAACAAAAACCAAAACAACCAGTATTTGTGCCAAAATGAAGAAAACTGATGTCTTTCAGTCGATATTAAAAAGAAATAATATGGCTAAAAAAGAATTACCCAGAGGGCTTGAGTATATTTACAAGAACATGAACAGATTACAAGAACTTTCTATATTATATACGACTTATTCTAAATGTTATCCAGTCAGTGATATAAGTTTTTTGATATCAGAAAAAATTTTAGAATATGTAAAAATTAATTTATTTTAAGATTTCAAAATTTCCTTTAATTTAGACAAAAATTTCTTCTGTATAATTTAAAATTTTTAACTTTAAAAAGTGATTAATATTTTAAGTTTATTTTAATTATACAATTAATTATATATTTTGTCCTTTTACATAACAAAAAAACCTGAATAGTTTTCAAATCCCCCAAAAAGCATCTAAAACCCTTTAAAGTATAGAAAAAACTCTAATACCCCCCTCCACACACACAAAAAAGAAAAAAAAAACTGAAAAAAAAAACCAGTTTTTTGTCAATCCTGATTGAGAGTATGAGGGAATCTAAAATATATCTTTTTTAAAAAAAAAATAGTATCAAATGAACAATTTAAAAGAAATCATAATCAATTAAAACATAAGTTTAACACGTTTAAACTTTGAGTTATTTTGTTTTAAGAAAAATGTATAAACTGTTAACAGCTCAAAATAAAACATTTGTATGCCAAAGTTTACTATGACTGGCATATTACATAAAACGTACTACTGAAATGTGTGCTACACATAAACCAGATATTTATCATATATTCACACAAATATGTGCATATTTAACCAAAATATTCATATTTATTTAAGAACATAAGAACATCTTTTTATGTCTTCATTAGCAATTTTTTTTTGATACAAGTATAAATGTACTAAAAAGTTTGAAAATCCGCTTCATGGTCTACACTGGCTTCCTAAAACATTTTTCAGTATTATGGTAATGGTGACTCCCTCCCCAAATAATGGCGGGGAGACTTTATTATTTTTCAGAATATTTAATATTGCATTATACAAAAAGTAGTTTCATGAGATATTCAACTTCCGATTATTTTTATGATAGTTTATATGTTTTTATACATTTTGTTAAGTGTTTGTTTAGTTATAAACAAGAGTGTAAGATTGTCACCATTTCATTTGTTTCTTTGGGGGTTCTTCTTCCTCTTTTTCCTCCGATGTAAATATCGGTTTTGGTTGTGTTTTTGAGTATGCTGGAGTGACCCAATACGGATTTTCTTCTGCTTCTTTAGCATACTTTAAAATGGCTTCTCTAGGGTTAAGAGTGTCATCCACCTTTTTCTTTAAGCCCAGGTTCCTTACTATAAATGATGAGAGTGTGTTTCCAGCAGATGCTATACGTCCACCCTGACCAGGACCAGTTACTGGAAGATCTGGTCTCTGTGATTTGAGCGGATCTTTACGATCTTTCTCCATCTGTTTTTTTGTGCTCCTTGGTCTGTCTACTCTAAACATGGGTAAAGCATGGGGAGTTATTATCTGCTGCTCACAAATCATTTCAGCTTGTTTAACTTTCCTTTTAGTTTTAACTACACATAACTTAGCCCCCCGCTCACTCAGCTTAGGGCTATAATAAACTTTGACTATACCGCTACGGGTACTTGCAATAACTTGGTTAAGTTTAGGATGCCACATACTTCTAACAACATCTGAATCACCGACATCTATTTCGTAGGAAAGTTCAAAAGTATGCTTATTAAAAAATAAAAGCTTCCCGATGCTTTCATCTTTCTCTAGAGAAACACCAGTAAAAATATATGTATCATCCGGACTGAAATTACAATCTGTCATCATATACCTATTGAAAAGATCTGTGGCAACATTCACTGGCTGTTTGAAGTTTCTTAGATCCCATAATTTTAAAGTGCTATCACAGCCTCTGGATGCTATGTAATTATTATCATAAGAGAATGAAACAGAAGAAATATCTGAGCCCCTCATGTGAGCATTTCGAACCAGAAGTGCTGTATTTACAAAATTCTTTCTGTGATCCCACATCTGGATAGAGCCATCTTGGCATGCTGCAGCAACAAGATGTCCATTTCTGTCATACTTACAAGAAGTTGGGAGCGCACGAAGACCTCCCTGTTGCCTGGGTTTGATGACATTCTTTTGTTTAGCTTTTTCATCCATGTGCCAAATGCGAAGACTACCATCATTGGAGCATGTTAAAAATTCCTCTTTATTACGAGGGTGCCAACAACCATCATTAAGCATTGCACAATGCCCTTTTGTCCGAGCCATATCCGAAATGTACTGATCACCTTTCATGCATTCTAACATTTCAAAACCATCTCTATCCAGAACTTTTGCTTGAGAATTACCAGCGATAATAAGAATTGTGTCACCTGTAATTCCATACTCAATGTTTTTAATCTGATGACACTCACATGGTCTAAGACTGCGAAAGGATTGCAGTGAAGCGTCCATACCAGCAAAGTCCCAAAATTTAACATCGAAATCATATCCTCCAGTGATCAGTCTAGCTCCATTTGGGTCAAGACTGATTGCTGAAACTGTTTTGTTCCCATGTTCTAAACGTACCTCGTGTGTTGACGGTACATTTCTGTATCTTTCATTGATAGAAACATCCACAGAAGTGTCACTATCAGAATCACTCAATGCTCCTTTAGATGAATTACCTGATGAAATTTTCATATTTGGTGGCACGGGTGGACCAACGAAATCTTCCTCGTCATCTGATGTACTTGATTCCGAACTATCATCGTCCGATTGATGGGTTACTGCTGCACTAGGGCGCTTAGGAGAATTAGCATTTGTTCCTGTATTGTCTTTATTCACATTTTTATTTTTTTCTTCATACTGCATCTTAGCTGCTCTTCTTGTTTGTTCAAAAAGTGCATCGAAGTCAAATGTCCGTGCTTTTTTACCAAAACTTCCAAAACCCATGACAGAAGAAATAGTTTCTTTTTCTATGTTAATGCTTGATATACTTGTTGAGTCAGGTATTACCTTCGATTCTTCTTTTTCAGATGCTCTGCGGACATCACGACGGGCATTCTTCATTTGACGAAGAGCTCTCAATTCATCGAGATCGTCATCCATGTTATTTATCAACTGTAGTTACAAGACGAAAGTGTTTTGTCGTATTTTGTGTTTACTTTTTGGTTACAAGCGTCTGTGAGTTGAATACGAGTGTCTGCTTGATAAATAACTCAATGAAAGTGCGCATGCTCGCAGGAAGATTCTCGGAGTATGTGTATGGTGTTCAGAATAACAAGTGACATACATTTTCTAGCTTTAATTCCCCCCAAATTGTCCCCAAATACAAGAAAATACAAGAATTAAGTCTTCATTATAATTTTCTTTACCCTCCGATGAAGCAACATTGAAGTATACTGCTGTAGTCAGTTATATAACTATAAGATCGAAAGTGCAACGTCACTAGTATTTCAACATGAAATCACAACTTATGTAACTTGAACCGCAATGAGGTTTTGAAGAGGTAAACAAATAAACCGGTAATTCTAATTCGTCGCAGACTTCAGTTTCACGGAAAATGATCCCAAGTTATTAGAGAACTTGGAACAGTGATTTACGAGACCAAAGATTTTTCATACTACTCTTTAAAAACTATTTATTTTTAAACTATGTTGTATTGTCCCCCTAATGTCACCTTTTTGAGTCCTTGGGTGAACCATGGACTCTCTCATTGTTTCGCCGATACAGTATCTTCTGTTTTTATTTCGTTTTTTATTCTTGTTTTCGGTGGTGTTCAAATTCGCATGTATTTTAAATACTCTTCGGATCTAGATCCAAGAGTATTTCCAAAATCATTGTTATACAAATTACAAGTTTTGTGTCATTGTATATTGCCACTCCTTGCTTTCACACGTCTGATATTACAGTCAGAGGTATTTTATAATGAAGTCGTGTATGGGTATATGGTTCTTAGCGCTTGTCTATATTCATTCTCTTTCCCCCTTGCTTTATATTTATTGTACATTGAAAGGCACAAAGCCCTCCCTAGTATACCAACTAGAGGTCATGGATTAGTTCTTTTGATTTTCTGGACATCTCTCTTTGTAACTGAAAACCTTACATTTTTGAATCTTCAAAATGAAAAGTGGTGGTTTCATTTGAATAGGTATGAGATTCTTATAGTTTTTTTATACTTATGTGTCATACAATTTTAAAACTTTTATATCTTTTAGCCATTGAGAAAAGTAATTCTTTCTTTTAGCTGTCTGATTGTACAATATTTTAATGACATTGCCCTATTTAAGTATAGTTATCAAATTTACATTCATGTAAGAATTGAAATATGCAACACATATGATTTAATACAGAATTATAACAGAAAACAGAATTTCAAAAAACTAATATATATTATAAAGGCAAAATTTTGTAGACTAATCTTGATTAAACTATGGTTATATTCCTATTTATTTTATAAATGATAAATATAAGATGTATAGATCATCCAAAAAGGGCCAGATTATTGCCTAGTCAAATGTCTGGGCTTTTTTTTTGTGAAAGGCTTTGTCAAATTGTTGTATTTATACAGATAACACTATAAATAAAACTTAGAGTATTTTGCAAAATGACAGAACTAAATTATTGTGGTTCTTTTCTTTTGGTGGTGTTGGTGATATTGCTTGTGGTTTCATAGATAGCAAGTTAGGTTTGAGTGGGAAACTAAGAAATATGTTGTATATTTAAAATCAACAATCAGGTTAAAAAGAAACAAATTTGTTGTATTTAAAGGGGTTAGGTACTTTTAAATCTGTAAAATCAGTCAAATTACTTGCAATATTTTAGAACTCAAATTGCTAGTTCTAATTATTTATATTTATGAAATTTTTTATACATAATTAAATAAACTTTATGCTTAATATTTGTCATTAAATATCTACATATTTAAAATATTTAAACTGTTAAGTTTAATCAACAACTCGAGGCACATGTTTTACTACTGTATTGTATAATATATACAGTGAAACCTCTCTGAGCAGCCACCCCACCATTCCGAGAATATTTGTCCGCTCAGAGGGGGTGGCCTCTCTGAAGGGCTTTATTATAAGATAATTGCTATAATGCATAATATAAACAAGTCTGACATATATTCCTTATTTAAAATGAAATTGAAAACTTATCTAAAGAGAAAATAGTACTTATTTCATGCTCTCTTACATTTTTTAAAAAAAGGATACAATTTATGTGTTTTAAGTTTTTACTTTTCTCTATAACAACCATTTTTTAAGTTAATTTTTTACTTTAAAAGCAGAAAATTAAAGTCTTCGTATTCCTTCAAGAGGAAATTTTTTTTTCTTTAATGACTTTGTTGATTTGCTTTCTTCGGCAGTTAGATAATTCAATTAACTTTTTTGCCAATTTGCCATTTTCATATTCAAGCAGAACTTCAATTGGCTGCTCGAGATTTAGGAAAACGCGTTTCGACATATTTGCAACTCATATCACTGACAAACTAATGAAATGAAACTGGCGTGAATGACATTTTTGCTGACAGAGGTGTATTTCTTCCTTTACTGTACTTATTGGAATTCCGAACAAAGGCCCTAGGATACCTGCAACGTCTGATTGTCCAGTTCCTCCCTCAGTTTCTATGGGTGGTGCAATAGGGATTCCCTATCTGAAGGGTGTGGGGAGGATACAAAAGAGATAACAGATTTAATCTTTCTTAGAAAGGGGGGGGGGACTGCGGGAATGAACTTCTCAAATTATTCCTGAGTCTTATATTCGACCATAAAACTAACCTTGAGTTGTTCCATTCAAAATTAAAGAATGGGGTGAGTAGAATTTCCCAAAAAATGAAATGGGCTATCCAACTTGGTGGCTGTTTAGAAGAGGTTGGGTAGCCGCTAATACAGGTTATTTTACCATTAGGTCTATGGGTCGTAAAATCCGTGCCATGGTCTATAAGAAGGGTAGCCACTATACAGGGGTGGCCGCTTAGAGAAGTTTCACTGTATATTGCTTGCATGATTTTAGACATATGCTTGATTATAAGCTAATTTTATTTTTATTATAAAAATACAGTATGATATTGTAATGACCTACTATGGAAACAATATAACCTTCCTTTCTTTGAAAAAAAAAAAATTTGTTGCAAAAACTGGAAAGTTAATAATTTTTTTACTTCCATAAACTTAATTATAACTCCAAATAATTTTCACAAGAAACATAATAGTGCACTTTTTCATAGATATATGCAGCTTGCATAGTCAGTTAAGATTTCATGAAGTTTAATTCTGCCATTTCTAAAGAAACTATGCAGCAAGTTGAAAAAATTGTACTTTTGTGAGATCTTAATGTAAGAATAAATTTTTAATTTAATTGTGCTAAAACATCTGCAACACTCTTACTTATATTTTTTATTGCAGAGCAAAATTTTATATGAGATATATTTTTAAATACACCTAATAAGCCAAAATTTAATGTGAACTTATAATTTTTTTCAATTTTTTGGTCAATTTAAAAGTATATGATTTCTTAAAACAAAATGTATGCATTTAACCAAGAATCTTTTTTTTTTTTTGTCCATTTTAAAATTAGTTTTTATAAAATATCTTATATCCCCTACAGCAGAATGCTTTTCAATGTTCTGAAACAAACTTTCAGATAATCAAAAATATTCTACTGCAAATACATTTATTATATCAGCCTTTACTTTTTCATAATATTACTGCCATTGTGGTACACATATACAAGTAAAAAAAGTATACAAATATATTTTTATCTGAGACAATAAAGAGTTAAAATATTTAATAAAACAAAGTTGAAAAACAATGAATTTAGGAAAATGTTTTTATTAAAACCAGAGTATTGACATAGGATGTAAGTCTTGTTAACTACTTTGGATGTGAAATATTTTAGAAATATCAGCACAGTGATGAAATAAGAATAGCCATTTTGGCCCAAACACTAAAAGAAAGGAAAAATTTTAATACTTTTTTGGATTACTGTGTCCTGGTAGTGCAAACTATAAACATTCTTTTATCAGTTGTTCCAACGATGGTTTCATCACCATCATTTATATTATGCCTATTTCAAAAAGGCCAGTTATGCTTATTTGTTTTTATCTCTTGCTGATCCCCATACTTCAAAAATGGATTTTGGTATGGAAACCGATAAAAAGTCTATTAAAAATTGATAAATGTAGGTGTTTTTGTTTTTAATGCATTTATATCATGCGCTAATAAAGAATTGATTTCAATAAACATTGCATTCCCTCTTGAATCACACCTTTTCCGCAATTCATTCCTCCTTTCTATATGTTAAAAAAATGTAGATTAATGTTTTTTCAGTTACATTTCGCAAGCCGCAATTGTTCTGCAACATGTGTCGCACATTTTGACACATTCTGCTTTGGGGCTTATCTGACAGAAATTTTTGACTTAATCAAAATATGTTGCCAAACATGAATGTTACCATATATCAAAAATTGAACCAAGTATGTTCCCATTTTTGGTGATGCATAAAAATATACCAGAACCATGAAAAAACATCTTTTCCAAATTAACTAATTCCTAATCTAAAAAGATTCACAGTTTTGTAGAAACAAAATTCTTTGTGCCTTATTTCATGTTATATTTTTAGTAGATGTAGTAAAAATCTGTATGTATTAACTGAGATGAAAATATAAAGATTTATAATAAAGTTATAAGATAAAACAAAAAAATTATAGATTTTTATTTTATTTAAGCTATTTTATCAAATAGTTTAACATTCTTGTATTTATTCTTGTATTTAGTTATTTCTAAATAATGGTTCTATTTTAAAATTTTTTTTCTAGTTTATCAGACAGAATTGAATTTGGACTTTTTGTTGTGCGATATATATGTGGATTTTTGCTATTCACTTTGGGTTTAAAAGCTCCTGGAATTCCAAAAGTTGAGGATTTTATGATTCATTATCGATTACATGTACAAGATGAAACTTCAGTAAGTGTATTTTTTTAAAAAATTGATTATATTTTATGTTGTATTTTAAATAATGCTGAATACTTAAGAACCATACAGTTGTCAGTTCATACACAAGTATATACAGTCTGTATTGGTTATATGGTCAGCTCAGTAGCCCAGAAAAATCAGACCATGTAAGCGGGATGATCATATATGCGGAATAATACAACCCTATTGTGCATATACTGTGTATTTTTAATCCATAACAGAAGATTTTTATCCACTTTCCCATAAGGTGATAAGCACTGATGTTTTCTTTCTTGATCACTGATTTCAACACTTGAGGACCAAAGTTTTGCAGCTAAAATGTTGTTTAATGTTGTCTGGGTAATCGAATTTGCTTTGGCAAAAGTAGCCTTTAAAAGATTAGATTTTTTAAAATTTTCAATCAATTCATATTTGGCAGCAAATGATATTCTCTTTTTTCGAAGCCATAATTGAAAATGAACGTTCTTATTCTTGATGTATGATCCAAATGCCACAAAATTTTCTTTTACTTGTTTTTGTCTCAATTTCAACTTCAGTAGGGAGATATAACTTCAATAAACAGACAGATGTCCATATCTTGTCAGGGGATAAGAGAACTGAGAAAGGTGATGTCTACACAAACAAGAAAGGGGGAAAGGGAGAGAAATAAAGGCTTGAATTCAGGTCCTCTCCGATTTCGCACTGATTTCTTAAAAAAAGAAAAAAAAAAAAAACTTGTTGAAAACATGATACTCACCATATAACAAGAAAGAGAAAATAACTATATAAGCAGTGCACTTTAACACATGTTTCCTATTAAGTGAGATGGGACTTTAGAAAACTTGCCATATAAGCGAGGTGACCATATAGCTGGTACTGACTGTACTTGTAACTGAATACTGTTATTGTAACTGAGTACTGAGAACTGTACTGTTATTCTATTAAAGCATTTGTATTAATCTAAAAATTTCCTTTTTTTTATACTTTTATTGTTTAATATCATTGTGTAAAATAAATTTATTGGCTTTACTGGCAACAAAGAAAAATATTTGAGGGATATTTAAAAAGTAAGTTTCATCATATTTTATTAAATCAAAAACATATAGGATACAAAGTGAAACAAATAAACATTATAAGGATCCACATATGTTTTTAGTTCAGCAGAGATGCATCGTTAACAGAGGAGGAATCATTTTTCTGTAGAGCACCATAATAGAGAAAGTAGTAGCAAGCCAGTGTGTTTGAGATTACTGGAATTCAGATCTCAATAGAGACTGATATATATTGGTAGTGTTCTCCCATTGGATGTAAGTGATATTATCCAGTAAAAATTTTTCTCTTGAATGACACTAGAGTACAAATCTTGATGGCAGATAGATGTATACAGACAGCGTTGTTCCAATGGATGTGGATGATATTATCAAGTATAAATTGTGCTCTTGGATGGCAATACAGAAAGACTTATACAAGATCAGATTCATCCTGTCACATAAAAGAAATTGGAACACCCAAGTAATAGCCCAATTCTTTCACCTGTTCTCTGCATTGAAAACCACATTCTTGTGAAGTCACTTTAAAACAATGCTGTGATTTCTACAAACTGGTTGCATGCTATGTCAAACATCTCAATGTTGATAGTGATTATGTCAAAAAATATTGCAAGGTGTATAGTTTGCGTTAGCACTGAAGCTCAGTACCGAAAACGAAAGTAAAAAAATATAACTAGCAAATGAACAAAAGCGGACTGTATCAATCATATTTATTGCAATACTTCAATGATAAGAATTAAATCTCAATGATGTAGTTTTCACAATAGCAGGTTCGGATCCCCATAGAACTGAACGTCTACTCTAGGTGACAACCAACTAATGACTACACATACTGGCGACAATTTTCACCAGATGGTGCTCATAAATACAAACAAGGTAATGTTGTTAATTCACCGATTCTTATATGCCTAATACTAGCAGAGTGAAGCAGTGAAATGACAAGTTCACGACTTGTAAAAATAAACTATTTATTTTGAACTTAAAAAAAATCATTAATATAGATAATGGCAAAGATATAATGAATCATCTACTAGAGCAGAGCCTTCACCGCGGGGAACACTATCACAAAAATACATCCGACAAAACATTGGCTACGTGAGTGAGACCTCGTAAACCCCCAAGACTAAAAAATCTTGCCATCTCGTTTTATACATTCCCACGGAAGAAGACCTTCGCTGGGAGCGGGAGAGTAAAGCAACACATAGTGCTCCATCGATTATGTCATAACTCACAGTTGGCTGTGAATAATGACAAGAATAATTGTTAAGGATTGCTAACACAAAAGTTTCAAACGCAGGGGCTTGAACATGCTGCCCCACGTTGCATGTCTATGATAGGCAAAACATGATTAACATTTTTTTCTGTTAAATCTCTTTGTTCTGTCACTTTCTGGAAGCATTAATAATAAATTTATCTTTCTTAAATGGGAAATGCAACCAGTTTTGTCCTTGTGATTTATTCAACTGCTGTAAGCAGAGAAGGAACAGAGGATAATGTACTCCTGACTCCAGAGGTTTAGCTACTTGTGTCAAGCTTACAAGATCACTTCCGATGCCCCTAGCAGCAAATTTAGCAACATAAGATTTAACTCGAGGATATTCTCCTTTTAATTCTGACATTTGTTGGAAGAAGCTATTAAGAGCCTCCATAACTTGATTTCCATTTAAACATGACTGTAAATAATGTAATTTGTGAATTTCTGATAGCTGATTGTTACATGAAACTAACAATGAAAATTGTTTTTTGAAAATACTCCATTCTTCAATTTTACCTAAAAATTTGGGTAGTGAAATTTCTGGCAACTTAATATTTACTTTAGATAAACAAGTCATATCATCAGTTTTATATAAAGACTTGGAAAGCTTAATAAGACTTACTTCGATTTTCGAGCTTTCTGTCTCGATCTCTTCCAAACTCGCTTCTACGAAATCTGGAACCTCATCTTTCACAATTTGTAATAGTCTGTCCTTAAGGTTCGTGATGTTATGGTTTATTCTTTTTGGCAATAGCATTTCTGTGTGATAAAAAATGACAAAACTTACTCTTGGAATAACCCATGTACATGCAAATATATATTCTATATTTCTTTTCTTGCATGTTATTTTATATTCTGTTTGAGTATTAATTTGAAAAATGAGAAGTTTTATCTTCTTTATCTTAATTTCAACTTTCTTTAAGAGAAAAATGTGATATAAATTTCATTTGAATGACCTATTTGCAAGAGAAAAAAAATTTTTTTTTTGTGTTTTATATTATTTCTTCAATATATAAATTTAACATTTTATTCTAATATATTTTCTTATTTTACTATAATATATGTCAGTAGTATACACAGACTTATTTTATGGGTGGGCTTTTTGATGAAAGCCTTGCAGGCATACCATTTTTATATGCAACATGCTTTCCATTTTGTAAAATTATAGTATGATACAAGTATGTATTATATTATAGTTTGACAAAAGTATAATAGAAAATGTGTCCAACTATAGTATAAATGCTTAAACTAAAGCATTATCTTTATATTAAAAATTAAAAAAAAGAAATGGATTTTTTTTCAGACTGTTAATCTATGGGTTTGAGCTTCTAAACCTCTTTTTGTGTGTGTCACTAGTGTAAGTATATAGAAGTTCTCTAATTTGATAAATAATAATGCCTTTTGAGGATACACTGACAAATACTCTTTGAGAATTTTATGTTAACTCTAAGCAGGGTTATAAGTAAAGGTCTTTTATATGCAAATGTGTAAGAAGTTTGGACATAAATTGGACATGTAATTACCAGTTGAATCATATAAAGTTTTAAAAATTGAAGGTTATTTCAATCTTGCATTAAACATATTTGATAGAATTATATTGTAGAAAAGTGAGTATAATAGCTATAGTATTTTGTGTTGAATATACATCTATGCCACTATTTAAACTCTTTTTACTACATTCTCAGATTCATGCAATGTTAAAGTAATCTTTCTGTTTCTTTGCTGTAGGTTATTTAATTTGTATATTTGTCTATAAGTTAAAAACTTAAGTTTAAAGAGTATATTTTCCTCAATTTATTGTTTAGCTAATTATTTTTTATATATTTTACAGATATTATTAGAAAGTGGAACCCAGGCTTCAGAAAGAAATCGATCAGCATTTTCTGAATTTGGAAAGAAGTGTAAAAGACTGCTACCTTTCCTTTGGCCAAAAAAGAGTTTACCTCTTCAACTTAGAGTCGTGGTCTGTTTTATCATCTTGATCTTGGGAAGAGTTATTAATGTATTTGTTCCTCAGTATAATAAGTATATAGGTAATTTAAATGAATTTATTCAGTTTTTTTCCATAAAAAATCCCCTATATAATAATAGCCTAAGTTGTCTGTCTGCAAATTTCTGAAGCGGTTAAACCTGGAATGGATACTGTCCTCCATATTGGATTTTTCATGAGTTAGGGTTAGCAAAATTGAAAGCGAGTTCGAAATACACCCCCATCCCCCCTTTTCGAATGTTTAATGCTGCTATTTCAAGCGTTATCCTTCCTCTTATTCTGTAAGAAATTCATTTTTGATAGGATGGCAAAAGTAGAGAGTAATATTTGAATTTCTGGACTGTTTCTACTTAAACCTTCATATACTCTAATTAGTTTGCTCACAACGTGCAGGCGTTGTACGTTTGGTAGAATGTCTGCTCACTTGATCGTCATACTTCTCTGGCTGACCGTTCTATCCCCAAAGCAGCCAAATTTTTTTAATGTCTAGTAAATTTAATATTTTCTACTTTTTCTTTTAAGTTATTATTTCTAAAGTTGTTTTATTATTTTTAAAATAAATTTTTACTATTTTTTCACCTTTTTATAATTTTTATAATTTTTATTTTATTAAATTCATGTATTGCTTTATGGATGTCCCTGGCCACATAAACATTTCATGTTGTGTATTCTTAAACTTTCTTCTCGTAATGTAATAATAGACTAACTTATCTGCCGATCTGTCCTTGAAGTTATGAAGCTGTTGAACCTGGAATGGATAGAGCATCCATATTGGATTTTTGATGAGTTATGGTTTACAAATTTCAAAGCGAGTAAAATTTATCTTTTCCTAAACTATAGACCCGATTCTGAAGTAAATTGGTATGACTACGCTTCGTATCACAGCAAAAAATACTGTCCTCTTTAAAACGTTCGAAATCCACCCCGTCCCCTTTTCGAGCGTTTAATGCCATTATATTGAGCCCTATTTTAAGACCAAGCGATTAAATATATTAATTTATCACATAATAAATAGGAAAAAATAACAATTTTTTTCTAGCATTATGACTTTATTAATTTAACCATCTCATTGAATGATTTCTTATTTTAAATTATTTAAATATTTTATGCTTTATATTCATACGCTTTATCACTAAACTTAGATATTACATAAATAATTTTCTTTTTTATTTGACTTAAATAATAAATTAAGTACATATGTGATAATTTTAATCGTTTATTTTTTTTGAAAGGTAATTCATAGCCAAAAAAAAACAAACCATTTTTTTTTACCTGCCTCATAGGGTTCTTTACAATTCTGGAAAATTAAAAATTTTACTGATCCCATCATATGACTGGCTATATGCTAGTGCTGTATAAATAAACACAAAAGATGTTTGCATAATTTATGTGGCTCTAATTATTATATATGATATTTTCAGTTGACAGTTTAAGAATGGATTCTAATGAACTATCATTTCGTTGGGATTACATCTTACTATATTCATTGTTTTGGTTCTTACAAGGGCAAGGTAAGTAGTTTAATTTTTCTCTACTCTTGTACATTTTGAAAGTTTTTAACCCAAATCTATATTTATAGCAGCCAAACGATGACCAAATGGTAGTGCACTGCTCTTAGGAACCGGAGGTTGTATGTTCGAATCCTGCTGCAAGCATGGATGTTTGTAGCCGTTCAGAATTGGCTTTAAGCTGTAGGTCCCAGTTAGGCTAATAAGGAAGGCTAATAAGTCTTCGTGTGTAAAACAGTAGACCGTAGCCCTCCAAACCAAACCTATATTTATAACTATTTGACTAATATTTTATATATAAAATGGGTATTAAACCTCTGCTGATATATGAAAGGTTTATTTTTGTAATGAAACTTTTTCATACTTATGTTTATGTTCATGTTAGTACTGGTACTGTTGTTTTTTCTTAGACTTTGTTGGAAGAATTTTATTTAACATAGGAGAATTCTTATGTTACCTCGTTGTGTTGTCTAATATAAAAATTTTTTAACAAAGATAAAAATTAACTTTGATGAGAAATATTTAAATTAAAGATAATTAAGAAAGTATAATTATTAGTTAGGAAAACATAGATTTAAAATAAAATGACCAGAAATTTAGCTTTGAATTCACAGCTTATTTAAAATATAAAATTTAAGAAATGAAGTAACATAAGGAGAATCCTTATGTTACCTCACTGTGTTGTGTAATATAAAAAAATTTAAAACAAAGGTAAAAATTAACATTGATGAGAAATAATTAAATTAAAGAAAATTAAAAAAGTATAATTATGAGTTAGGAAAACACACATTTAAAATAAAATGACCAGAAATTTAGCTTTAAATTCACGGCTTATTTAAAATATAAAATTTAGTAATTTATGTTTAGAAAAGTTAGTTTACAAAGCGGCCAATTTTTTTAGTTCATTTTGACATGTAGTATGTGTAATGAAACATTAACTTGCCAACTTATAGGTAGAAGCCAGAGAAATGATGGTGATCTGAAACCAGACTTTCAGTCAGAGCAAAATCTTTTTTTTTCTTTTTTTAAGTTTTGAGCTTTTTTTAAAGGTCTGCATCAGCACTCAAATTCGAATAACTTAAAAATCTGAACTGTCCATTTCTTCTCCATATTTCTACACTGGAGGACATCAATTTGGGTGCAAAGAAATTTGACTTTTATCTAAATTTGGTTGGTCATTTATCCCCTTTGATGCCCTGCCTTCAAAATTTGTTAGCTGTTGGTCCTTTTCCTTAGGAATCCTGACACTCTTTTGGCATATCTTTATTTCAGATCCTAATAAAAAATATCAGTGTGTCAGATGTGCCATCCTAAAAAGCTGTTTCTGCAACAATTCTGAAACCTAGAGTTTCAGGCAGTATATTGGCTCTTTTAAGATTGTTTGCTAGACAAACAAAAACAAGGCAACCAGACTTCCCAGAAGTGATTAGAGATAATATCCATATGAAAAATTATTATTAAAAGCATTATATTAGGATAAGATCCTAATAAAAAATGTCAGTATGTCAGATGTGCCATCCTAAAAAGCTGTCTTCAACAATTCTGAAACCTAGAGTTTTAGGCAGTATATTGGCTCTTTTAAGATTGTTTGCCAGACAAACAAAACAACAAAAACTGGGCAACCAGACCTCTCAGAAGTAATTAGAGATAGTAACCAACAAACTTGATTAGGTTTTTATTCATCTTAAATCATTGCCAGGATTTTCTTTTGTTGTAAATTGAACTTAAATATAATAATTTAAAAACTTAAAAATTGATAAAATTTCTTAAAAGTTAGTATAAATGTAAATTCTGAGCTTTTAATAATAATAAATAAATAAATTCTACTTAAACAACATCTCAGTCTATATCATTTTAACAATGTACAATAAATTGAGTTTTTTTTTAAATCTATATTCTATGATATCAAAGTATTGTTTAATTAATAGAAATTTATTGTGATTTTATAAGCCCTAAGGAGAAAGTCCTCTATTTACTATATTAAGTTTTATATTTTGTATAGTACCCCATAAAATTATTGATTGAATGTATGTAAACACAATTTAAAAGTAGAACTTTTTTAGCTTTATAACTTTTCTCTTTTTTTTTTCTAGGCAATAACAGCTTTTTGAGTAATATTAGAACATTTTTATGGATTAAAGTTCAACAATATACAGTGAAAGAAGTTGAGATGGACATGTATGCACATTTACATAGGTAAGTACTGTTAGTATGGATTTAATTTATGTCAATACAAATATTTAGAAATTTGAAGTATATTGCATTCATATGTGAAGAAATTTGAAAGTAATTTACTATGTTGTTACAAAATCATCTGTTTATATCATACAAGGGGATATCATAAGGTTTTAATTATTTATAAAGTATAATCAAAATAGGAATTTATTAGAAATGCATTTTTATAGGTTATTAAAACTTCTCTACATAGTCACCATATATTTCTCCTTGCATTTTTACACCTTTCAAGAGCTGTCATTGCAGAACTGTAGCAGATTATGTTAAAAGAAATTGCTTCACCTCTTAACCTTTTTAAGGACAGTGGTTTCGCAGCGAAACCACCTGTTAATACTTTTTTCCTGTTTTAAACACATTAATTTTTTCTTTGTTTTTGACACTTTAAATTATAAATATATGGTATCACTACAATTAATTTATACTTTTTTGAATTTGCTTTACATGGAAGAATCAAGAGTTCGATTTTCTTCATGATCTCTTATGAAAATACTTACCCAAAACATTATTTATAAATTGTTTAGCTATTTATTAATTACATTATTTTAATGGTAATTATTTATTTGTCTCCAAATTTAATTAAAGTTTTAAGAAAGAAATATTTTCCTGTTGTACAAAGGGAACGCTTCACAGTCAAATCAGCCTCTCTAAATTCCCCCCCCCCCCAAAGAATGTAAAAAATATATTTTCATACATTTCAAATCTATAAGGCTCATACATAATTTGTAATCGTGATCTTCAAAGGGTTAAATGATATTTTTTGGGCTGTCAAATCATTGACCTCACTATGGTTTTTTTTTTTTTTTTTTCCCCTAAGTTTAGAAACAAGAAAATATTATTTTAGTGAAGATAGGGAAAATAAGCTAGATGCAGCAAAATTTTAAATCTACCTCTCTTTGATTCCTCAACCAAACCAAGATGAGTGAGCCAAATGATGGCCAAAAGGTAGAGCGTTACTTATTCTTTGGTACTGGAGTTTCCAGGTTCATAGCCATTTGGAATCTGCTTTAAGCAGTAAGTCCTGGTCTTGTGTAGCAAGTTTGTTCGTTCCATTCTGTCCGTCCAGTCGGTACGTTCATTCATCTGTTCGGTTGGTCGGTACGTTTGTTCGTTCTGTCTGAGTGCACTTATTCATTTTTCTGATCATCATAAAATGTTATTGATCGTTATAAAATATCCTATTAAAACATAACAGGAAGGGAAAAGGAAAATACCTTTACATTCATTATAATAAATCTATAAATTGATCTTAGGATAACAATAGAAGTGGTACACTAAAAATGATTAATATATAATAAGAATACAAATAAACTTTTTGCCATGCTTGAATTAGAAATGAGTTAGTTTTTAGACTAGTTTAAAAAAAGTTACCTAAGTTTGTTCATTAAACAGTGCATATAGTTTCATAAACAATCTGGATTAATGATATGATTATCTATTTGTGGTGTAGTAAATGGGACCTGGACAAATTGACTTATTAAGAGAGACTATTTCTAAAATTACATACATACAATGAATATGATCATGATGATGTTCTCAAAGCTGTGTTTTCAAACACTTCATTAATGTTTTACACTTTTATTTTAGCTTATCATTAAAATGGCACTTGAACCGTAAAATAGGTGAAGTTCTTCGTGTAATGGACAGAGGTACTAGCAGTATTAGTAGCCTTTTGGGGTAATTAAAGTTATTTTTTATTCTAGTTTTATATAATATTATTTTAAAAACTTGAAAACTAAAAAAATTTTTTTAATAAATTACTTTAATATTGATTGGTAATAATTCCTATCTGGTTTCAATCAGAATTTTATCTTTTATCAATATACAGTTTTAGACTTAATTTTCTCTTTTCTTTCTAGCTACGTCGTTTTCAACATAGTGCCAACATTTGCAGATATATTCATAGCTGTGATGTATTTTGCTGTTGTATTTAATGTTTGGTTTGGACTTATAGTACTGGTGACCATGACACTTTATCTAAGTACGTTACTTTTAAATTTTTTGTGTATTTCTTTATCGAAATTTATGTTGGTTCATATTGAATATAACTATATAATAGGTTTTTGATTATCCAGGAGTAGATTAATAAGGAAGTGGATTATCCATGAAACATCTATCAAAGATTTTTAATAAAGCATTTAATTATTTTCAACGCCCCCCCCCCCCTTTTTTTTTTTTTTTTTTTTTTTTTTTTTTCCTGAAACAAATACAGTAGAACCTGCTTGAGAAGTTTTCCAAAGGACCAAGAGACTAACAGTTTTTAAGTGGAAAATAGGGGAAAATGCATATATATATATATATATATATATATATATATATATCTTTCTCTCTCTCTCTCTCTCTCTATATATATATATATATATATATATATATATATATATATATATATATATATATATGAATGATTTTTTACCCCCACTTGTTTAAACTACAAAATAAATTTATTTTCAAGGTCTGTATATTTTTACTATTTTCTTTTTAAAATTTAATTTTTTTTTAAACATTTGTATAGTAACAGTACCATTCATTTTTGTCACAGGCAAGTCCAATTTTTTTATAGTCCGAGTTTGAGTGAAATGATAATTTTCTACTTTTTATAAAATTTTTAGTTTCTGGACAATAGGAATTAGTAAAGTTATTTAATGTTAAACTCTTAAAGATTTAGTATAATCAATTTTTTTGCATAAAATATGCTTTACTTACAAATAGTTTCAGTATGGATACAGAAAGTGCCCTTTTACTCAATAAAAAAAAGCACTTCACTTGATTAAAACTATCATGTCTTATAAATGTGTCCTGTCTCTTTTTAAAAGAAATGTGAATACAAAAATATATCAATATTTTTCTTTTATGATTTTCTACCATTATTGTATGACTTAATTAAAAAGTAAATTCTGTAAATACAATATAAATACAGTCTGTGTCGGTTATATGGTCAGCTCAGCAGTCCAGAAAAATCAGACCATATAAGCGGGGTGACCATATATGTGGAACAATTCAACCCTATTGAATTATGGCAGGATTATATTCACCTAATAAACAAATAATTATACTTTTAAGAACATTTTAAAGATTAATTTGAGAAGTAAAAACTACATTAAATATATTCAATATTTTTTTTTTTTGGAGGGGGAGAGGAATTTATTAGCTTATTAATCAAAGTACAGCACACGTTACATATGTATTTTCATGTTCAATGTATTTTAAAATAATCAGGTATATAAGTTTGCTTCCTTTTGTTGGTAGTTAACATAACTTTTTCTAAGTCCCTAATAGCTTTTAAATGCTCATCTGCTGCTTGGGAATTAGCAAAATAACACCTGGGGTCACATATGGGAGAGATAACTTCAACCAATAAACAGACAGATGTCCACTTGTTATCAGGGAGGACGAGAACTGAGGGAGGTGCAAAACTCCGACAATGAGTCTACACCAGCAAGAAAGGGGAAAAGGGAGGAAAATAAGGGCTTGAATTCAAGTCATCCCGGATTTTGCACCGACGACTTCTTCTTCTTTATTTATTTATTTATTTATTTTTAATTAAAAAAAGGAAACTTGTTGAAAACAAAAAACTGACCATATAACCGGTAACAAGGAAAACAAAATGACTGTATAAGCGGTGCACTTTAACACATAATCCCTATTAAGTTAGATGGGACTTTAGAAAACTGACCATATAAGTGGGGTGACCATATAGTCAGTACTGACTGTATATGCAAATACAATAAAACAGATATCAATGATATAATGAGGTATATTTCAGTTGATTTCTGAATGCAGCAGAATTATAGGTAAAAATATGTAAAATTTTGCCATGTCTTTTAGTTATTTTATGTAATAAAATGACTTTTTCCTCACAAAATTCAAAGTATATAGAAAAAAATTATTTTCTTTGTGAACATAACTATTTTTGCTATGAATTTTGTAGAAATGAGCAGTTTATCTTATAGTTACATTATTTTTTAGTTGCTACAATATTATTAACTGAGTGGAGAACTAAATTCAGAAGAGATGCTAATAAATTAGACAATGAAGTTGAAGCTAAGTGTGTTGATTCCCTTCTCAATTTTGAAACTGTAAGAATGACTTTTTTTTTAAATTTATGTGTAAATTTGTAATAAAAAACACATCTTAAAGTTGTTCTTTGCATCAGATTTTCCAAACTGTAATACATGTTATGTACTTAGCGATCTATATAATGTCACCCACAGTATTTTTTAAATACTTTTCAAATGTGGAAATTTGGTTATCTTTAATATGATACTGAAATGGTAATATAGCACAGAAAGATAGATTTTAGAGATTGAGTTTTGTTTTATATTAAAATAGAATGTTTCGTGAAATATTATTAACCCTTTGCCTTAAAACAATGTATGGAGGCATGATTGTACTGCTGTGCCTAAAATGAGAACCTCATATCACACATGTGATGATTTTGTCTGGCCAAAAGTGGAAAAGCTTGTATCAGACACATGATGATTCTTTCTTAGCAAAAGTGAAAATCTTGTATCAGACATGTTATTGTTTCTAGGTGATAAAGTTTTTGTTTTTGCGTTATTGTTTGTTACAATTGCAATACAAAAGTTGGTTGTTTATTCTTAAGTGTAACTGCAATAGAGTATTATATTATATTCAGAAAATAATTAACTGTTAATGCTTAAAAATTTCTAACAAAAAAACCCCCCAAAATTTATCATAATTGCAAAAAGGAAAATTAATTCTTATAACGATGCTGGAAAGTGTCCTGATTACACCTTAGAAACTAAAACAGATACCGATTTGGATACATTTGAAGATAGCATTGTAATTTGTTCTGTAAAAAAACGTGTGCAAAATTTAGTTAGTGATGAAACTGCTGGTCACGACGCACGAGAAAAGCTTTTGTCACTAGTAGCAAAAACAATCGTTACTCAATTCATAAGGCAAGAGGTTAATACCAGTACCCCAATCTAAATATATGATAAAAAAGAGTAAAATTCGTATTATCTGAACTTAAATTATCTGGATCATTTGGAGAAAATATAAAAGAAAACCAGAAATTAAGTCTTTCTCCAGACAATGAATATTCAGAAATGCCATCTTTGTCATTCCTGCTCTGGGTTGGCAGATTGTACTCAGCTCAGAAAAACTTATCTGGGATCCAGGCTACAAAACGGAACTGAACTGAAAACCAGGAAAAAACATTATTTTAGAAAGAACAAAAACCGGAAATGAACTGGAAAAAAAATATTAGTTTATTTCTGTTTGATATATCTTCAGTCATTTTATTACTGTAACCAACTTATCAATATGTTCTAATTTAACATCAACCATATAATTACCCAGGTTTTTTTCCATCCCTGCTTCTACCGAGAGCCACAATGTCCCGTTTGGATTTCAAAATCAGAAGTATGATACTGAAGTAGTTCAGATGTATGTTCTCAATAGTGTTAATTGCTCAAAAGCAATGCACTTTTAATATAAAACACCTTTTATTATCTTTATGTATGCGAGATCTTTAAAACACAGAAAATGTCACATAGAAGAATTTATAGCATAAATAATATTAATATATCAAAATACAAAAGCAACTCAAGATCTATTTTTCTTCTTTTTTTTTTTTAAATATAAAACACTTTTTATTATATTTACGTATGCAAGATCTTTAAAATACAGAAAATGTCACATAGAAGAATTTATGGCATAAATAACTTTAATATATCAAAACACAAAAGCAACTCAAGAGCCTTTTTTTTTCTTGCATATGAAATAACCATTTTTTACTGAAAAATATTGTTCATTGCCACTCAACTTAAAAAAAAAAAAGATTATATGTGGGTAGAACATCAATTTTAATAGACGATGTGACAGCATACTTTTTGTGCATATAGAGTAAGTGTTACTTGTCCCAGTTTTGCCATATATGTCACTGTCAGTTTAATTTTAAGTGAATGATGGTAAACTACAGTCTGCAGGCCAAATATGGCTCATATAAATGTTTTATTCATCATGTTACAGATTTTGAAACAGTATTTGAGAAATTTTCAGTATCAATGTTTATAAAAGGATTATTTATGAAAGGATGTTTTTAGTTTTCCTTATGTAAAGTTTTCCGTAGTTATTGAACTATTTTATTAATTTATTTTGCATATGTAAAGTGTAGTTATGAGAATTTTCATTGAAAATGGTCAAAATTATAACGTAGCTAATCCACTTTTAATTATTTGTTTTCAGGTAAAATATTACAGTGCTGAACAGTTTGAATTGGAAAATTATAAAACTGCTATTGATAACTTTCAGGTAACATTTTCTTTTATAATCGGGGAGAACTTTGTAGAATTAGTATTAGTTTTGATACATCTATATTAAATTAGAATTTTAACTTAATATATTTTACACATCAGGAAAGACTTCATTATAATAAAGATTTTTCCATATATAACAAATGAGTTAAAATGTTTAGATAAATGAGGTATTTTCTTGTGTAATTTTATTATTTCTTCTAAAATTTTAGATCTGTTAAACATTTTGCTCAACTGATACAACATCAAAACTCAAAAATATAGTTCTTTAGGAGATGCATTTTAACTTTGTTGTAATGTTTGGAATTCCCGACCACCAGGCTTGGCTAGCCACTTCCAGAGGTATCATTTGGAAACTTAGAGGACATTGCAACCACAAACCTATTTTATGCACTCCAACTGCTATTAATGAACACAGTGGATTTTTGGCTAGCTTAGGCTCAATCGTGCAACATAGTATTACATACTGTATATTTCTGTATATAAACTGAGAATTTTTAGGGTTTTTTATATACTGGAAGTGGAAAATCGGCTTAAATATGCATGTATGAAATCAATGTAGTATGTGCCCTTCTTGGCGACATATTTTGCCATTGGTGACCAAAAGTTACCAAATTGACAAACATAAACAAAGCTTTTATTTATTTATTATTTTATTTATTTTTTCAAGCAGAAAATAATGAAAATATGTAATGGTAAATAATAAATTTTTAAAAATTTTGAAATGAAAAAGCACAAAAATTAAAAAGTAAATTTAAAATGACTTTAACCAAAATTGCACAAAAATAGCAAATGCTACATCTATAGAAGATTGGATAATCTTCTAAATAAGTATGTTCTATGCAAGCTGGAAACAATTGATAAATCACCAGAAGAAGCACTTTTTAATTTTTTTATTTGCTTCAATTTATGAAAAAGTGCTACTTTCAGATAGGGTTACCAGAGTTGAAACACTTGTCATTAGTGTCTAACTAAAAATATTGGCCTTATGGTGTAATGCTAAGATTCTCAAACTGGGTGTCATGGCAGTAATCTAGAAAAGTGAGTATGAAATTGTAAAACTAATGAAAGCAGCATGAAGTTACTCAAAAATTAAAATTTAAGTTGTTTTTTTCTGTCTTGCCACTGTCAGAATGTTCAGAAAGATGTCCTTGTATTTGTTTTGAGGTGCAATTGATCCTCTACCTCTGTGGTACTTAAATTGCATGCTGTGGAGAAAAAAGTTTGAGAAGCAATGATCTAGCATTTTACTCTACAGCCATTTTATTGGGAAATACTTTTCTCATTTTACCTGCTTGGCAACACTTTCGGCTTCTTGGTGCCATGTTTAAGCATAACAGAAATTTTTATGTACATCTCGGCTTATATACAGGTTTTGAATTTTGAGTACGAAATTTAGAATGCATGCCAAAATTGTAAACCAGTTAGCCGTATAAATACTTTGCCCAGGGTAAACCACGAGGAGGTAGGTCTACTTTGCACCTAAGCTTTGAATATGAAATTCGAATACCAAATGCAAGATCATGTTAAACTGAAGACCTGGAGTGCCGAAGACCTCGCCAACATTCCCAATCGTCCTCGACATGAGGCAGTGGTGTTGTTCCAGTTAGTGACAGGACATGACTGCCTAAGTGAACATCTCCATAGAATTGGCATTTTTGACTCTTCTCTTTGTTCTTTATGTGACCGTGGAGAGCCTTTAAATAGAGGTCATGTGCATCAATGCGGGGCACTTCACGGTTCTTCCGACTCCGAGGCTACCCTGTATTGGAGAGCCAGAGAACGCCTGAGGCAATGACTTCGGTCAATGTTACTTTTGTTACTTGTATAGTTGTTCCACAATTGTTATTTTTATGATTGTAACCTGCCTTGCCATTAAAAAAAAAAAAAAAAAATTGAGTAAAATCGTACTCTCAGCTTATACATGGATGGGCTTATATTCGGAAGTATGTGATATTGAAAAGGAAGAAATCTAGGAAGACAACTTTTTGAGGGAGGACAGAGCTTCCAAAACTAGGACCGTTCTCCCTAAAGAATGGCAATTTGTTACCTTATACTTGCTTAGAGATTTTACAAAAGTTTTTATAATGTAGTTAAGTTAAAACTAGAAGAAATGAGTTGTTTTTCCTATGTATCTTTATAGCTTGTAAAATTATAGAACTGTAGAACATTTGTCTTGTAAAATTGAAGTTTAGATTTTTTTGTCCTTGTATATGTGTGCAGTAGAACCCTATTCATCTGAGCTAATTTTGATATTAGTCTATTAGCAACATTTTGGATTGTTGAAACTCAATCCTAAACTACATGTTGTAGTGTGTGTAGTTTATCACAAATCCTAATACCTAAAAAATATTTTTAGAGCTTTATAAAAAAGGCTGCAAATTTCAAGTAATTTCTGCATGTAAAGTTAAAAAAAATATCTCTTAAAGATTAAATAAAAGAACATATATTCAAGCTTCTTAAATATTAAATCTCCTATGTGTTTAAATGTCTCCATTTTAATTACAAATTCACTAATTGCAGGATAACCCACTTTTCCTATTTATATATAGAATAAAAAGAGCAGACAATATCTGAGTAAGTAGAAGGAACTTTTCGTATGGTGTCTGCGGTTTGAATCCTGCTGTTGGTGTAAACACTTGTAGATATTTAGCATTTAGTCTATTTATCCCTCTTGTAGCAAATCATTGATCTTTAAACAAATAAACAAATGAAAGTTTAATGTTGTCAAGATTCATATTAGTAGGGTCCTACTGTAATACAAATTATTATAAACACTATAAGTTGAAAATCATTCTAGGTTGCTGAATGGAAAGGTCAGGCCTCTTTGAATCTACTTAACACTGTTCAAAACATTACCATAACTTTAGGTGTGTTGTCTGGAACCCTTTTGTGTGCTCATTATGTTGTAGATAGGAAGTTGACTGCAGGGGATTATGTCCTGTTTAGTACATATATAGTGCAGTTATATACCCCTTTAAATTTCTTTGGTACTTACTACAGGTAAGTCTTGTACCTTCTTTCCCCTTATAATACTCTTAGTATGAATGATTGATATAGGGTGTCTGATAATTTTTTAAAAATTTGAATTTTTATTTATTATTCAGAATGGTACAGACTGCATTTGTTGACATGGAAAACATGTTTACCTTACTTAATACTGAACCAGAGGTGAGTATGTGTTTAGTTTTTAAAAGACTTAACAATTTAACAGTAGACAGGCTTGCAATTCCGTCACTTTTTTTTACAATTGATCACTTTTAGTCACTTTTTTCATGGTGTATCACAGCAAAAGTCTGTTGTTGAAAAAAGAAAATCTGAATTAATAACAAAATATTTTAATAAAAGACCAAAAATGTGATGCTCTAATCTTATTTTTCTTATTAAAATGTAATTAGTCATATGGTTTCCAGAATTTAGTGATTTTAAAAAGTCGTAAAGAAGTTTCTGAAATCTACATTTGTACTGACATGTACATTTAATACAAAAAGTAATTTACGTCAAAGCACACATTTCTCTTTTTCTTTTTCATCACAATTTTTGTTTAGATACTCTAATCTAGCTATGTACATATTTCAAAACATCATTAATATATGCAGGAAATTGTGATTATAAAATTAATGTGTTCAAATCTAATTTATTGATTTTGTTAAATAAAAAGCAATGTTGAGTTGTGTTAAACAAAATTTTAACCTTTTTTGTATTGACGCTAAAATCATGTCTTGCATGAATCATTTGATTTAGAGTTAAAATAAATAGAAAAATCTTAATAATAGCATCTGTAATCAAGAGGAGAAAAAAATCCCATTTTTTTCAATGTTTACTCACTTTTTAGTCACTTATTCTGTATTATTTGTCACTTTTTTCACCTTTTTGAAAGTACCTCAGCAGTTGCAAGCCTGAGTAGAGCATCTTAAAATAGGTTTTGTTAATTGCCAATTGTGTGTGTGATTATTGATATATATATATTTTGCTTAACTTTATTGTTAATTAGTATAATTTTTTATATTATCAATGAATTGTTCTTTCTATACCATCAAGAGAAGTATATATTTTTTATATCTGTTTAAGAAGATATGAATGCTTTTATGGAAATATAGGGATGGAATGATTATCTGGCCAAATTTTGCATATTCAAAATGCTATTTATATATCTGCCAACTTTTCCAAATTATCAATAAAATTTACAGTTTTTGATTTAATTTTATGGACTTTACGATACAGGGTTCCCATAGTCCTTAAAAGTCCTTAAGAACTCCTTAATTTTAGCTTTCATTTTTAAGTGTCCTTAAAATAAAAACTCCTTAATTTTTTAATTCAAATGCAATCAATTTCTCCATTGACGCAATCTGCTTTCTTCCCTTCCTATCAGTTTTAGCTATGTTCACCTAACTTTCTAGTTTTGTAAGTTCGGAGTTATATTTGCCCAAAACTGGTTCTAAGAACGCCAGTACAGGTGATAAGCATTGTTCAAAGAATATATATATCAAGAATATATAAAATATTTGTTTTTGTTCCTACCATTCTTTTACAATTTCTAGCCAAAAGTGCAATATTAATAGTAAAGAAAATATCAAATACATATATGTTGTCAGTGTATTACCGTAGTAATTCAGAATTCCTTTCTTTGATATCTTTAAAAAATTATGAAAATGCTTTTAGTTTATTAGTACTTTTTATGGTCACAAGCTAGAAAACTTATTTGACAAATAATCTTTCACATACTGAAAAGGTTTAAAGAATAAAGTCAGCTGCCCTTTCCTAATAGCTAACAGTCATGCAGATTTTAATTAAACAAAGCATGGAGGGTGGGGGTTTTGTAGATATTTCAGTTACTTATGGAAGTTTAATTTTCCTTTCATTTGAGTGTGATAGAAAAGTCTAAAACTTTCTTCTTTCCCAGACAATGTTGGGTATAATCAACTAGTATATACATACATACATACATACATATATATATATATATATATATCAGTCATTTTTAAATCTGAGAAAGTACTGTTTATAATATTGTATTGTATTTTATTTCTCTTTTAGTTTGATCACTAAAAACTTTTTTCAAAATTAGTTTTTGTCGAATAGATTTATCTTATATTAATTTTTAGGAATTTAAAAAAACTTAATTCTGAAATATTCTAGGGCATTTATTGAACATGCCTTGTCTGGTTTACAATCATTAAAATATGTTCCTCAGGAATTAGGGTTTATGTCATTATGCCGTGTATTTCAAGTAGGTTCTTATAAAAAGTTACTTTGGTCCTTAGAAAGTCCTTAATTTTTGTTCGGGAAAAAGAGTGGGTACCCTGCGATAGACTGATAATTTTTATGGTTTTTGGTAACATGAAACTATAATTAAAATTTTTGAAAAAAGAACAATGGATTTTTCACTTTTGTGATTTGGAAAAATTGAACAATCCGACATGGCTTTAGCAACCACCAAATAGGATTTTGCCTGGATAATCTATTTTGATTACATATTTATACCAGTAGTTAATTGTGAAGGACTTAAATGTAATAGTTTTTAAGTGTATTGTAATTAACATAATGTTTTTATTTACTTAAACTTTATGTCCTTGAAAACTATTTTATGGTTTTTAAGATTGCTGAAATGATTTGTATCGTACGAGTGGAAACCCTAAATAATAAATTATAGCTCAAAAATAGTGTTTAACTGTGCACCTATTTATTTTAGGTTATTGACAGACCTGATGCAAGTCCATTGAAAGTTGGGGATGGTTGTGTGGAATTTAGAAATGTAGAGTTTTCTTATACTGCTGAGTAAGTATTTGGCATTGAATTTTGTGTGGGTTTGTAAATAAAGAGATATTGTTATGTAGTACCTGATTTCAGGCATAGCATTTAAATTTTATAGATTACCTATGTATTTCTTATGATCATTATTCCAATGAAAGTTTTAATTGTAGTTAACTTTTGTTTGGTGTAGGAGGCAAATCTTAAAAGATATATCATTTGTGATTCCTCCGGGAAAAACTGTGGCTTTGGTAAGATATTTATTTTCAATTATTAGTGATATTGTATTGGATTTTTGTCCAGTTTTATGTTGTAATGCATTTTTATTGTACTATGAATTTAAATAGTTTGTTTTTTAGTTACTTGTGTAGCTTATTATTTAACAAACCAAATTAATTCAGTTAATTAGCATTCAGCAGGTCTTAAGTATTTTTTCTTTTGTTTTAAAATAAGGATCTATGAGACTGGACCTGGGACAAACTCTGGAAAGTTATAAGTTAAGGCACATGCTCTTTGCTTCCGTGCTCCACGTTGCCTTGACTTGTTAAGTCACTTAGTTATTTCCATATTGACAAAGTATCTCATTTTGCTTTAATTACAAAACAGATGTATACTTGTCAGTTTAACTTCATTACTTTCTTTTGTTCTTTTTTGTCTTGTGTAATATCTAAATTACCTTGTTTTATTTTTTGTTTTTGCTATATATCTAGAAGTTATTTGTTCCACTATTGGTCTATAAAACATGACTAGTTGTGCATTGAAGAAATTATATGTATGTGATATATCAAAACTGTCCATTAAGTTCTTCAAAATTTTCTCAATTCATATTCTACTTTTCTTAACTTTTTCAGCTAGTCAAAGTAAAGTCAATATGAATCATTAAGATTGCATTTCTTTCACACCTCCTAAAACTAACCCATCTGTTCATACTCCCAGGAAAAACTGAAAATATTTACAATTTTAATGCCATTATTTGCATTTTCACCACTACTGTTTTAACAAGCAACACACACACACACAAAAAAAAAAAAAAATGTTGATTTAAAACTTTATGAGAAGTTGGATCACATCATTTTTCTCACCTCAGTTGCTCTTTTCACAGCTCAAACAAATTCACATTTGTCTCTTATCTGTGTAAAATGCACCTGTCTGTTCTCTGTCATTAATATGAAATTAAAGGATTTTTACTAATTATTTTGCCTGGTCTTGAGCTCTGAGTAGGAGCTTTTCTCGCCATGATGATTGCATCTGAGTTACATTGCCATGCAAGACCTGACAAATAAATTAGGCTATTTCTCCCATGTAATTAGGAAATAATATTTTTACCAGTTATATATATATATATAAATAATAAATTAAAATTATCCTAATAGTTAACAAACTTATTTTCTCCTATTTTAATTTGCCGAACAATGGCCGAATGGTTAGGTTGCTGGCTTTTGGAATTGGAGTTCTTGGTTTTGAATGCCACCATGGCATGGTTGTTCGAAGCCGTTCGGAATCGGCTTTAAGCAGTAGGTCCCGGTCTCATTAGCCCTAGTGTTGCAAAAAGTAGACCGTAGCACTCCAAAACCAAACCAAATCCTATTTTAATTCCCACATCATTATGAAAAAGAGCTTGAATTCAGAGGAATGCAATAGTTTTTGTTTCTCAGAGTTCTCAGAGGCAAAATCATTATCTTGCTTTTCTTTCAAAATTTCAATGTGGATCTCACAAGAGTTTTGCATTTTTATACTAGGGCTTTCAGATTTTGTGGCCACTTTTTTTTTCTATAAGATGTAATTTTCTGACTATCCACAAATGCTAATCTTAGCTAATTTCCCATGACAGCAGTGTAATTCTGCCTATGGATGGCATTGTCTAACACCATTTTCTGGGTAGAATTATTTTGTAGTGATGGGTGTGCAGAAGTGCCATCTGGATTTCAAAGTTAGCCTAATAAAATGGAGTTTTAAAACTTTTCTTGAATGCTAGTACTGTCTTGTTTTTTTGTGTGCAGTGAATAAATTTTTGATCGTAGCCCAACAAGTCAAATGAAAATTGTTTTTTTTCTCTCAAAATTACTTGTCTAAATTTTAAGTATGTCATATACAAAGTACATAGTAAAGTCCTCAACTTGTGCTTTTGCCTCAACTGTTAATTGTACATATTACAAAATTGTTTCAAACAAGACAATCATTTACTTCATGGTATTGCAAAATTTAATCATTCAATTTTGAAAAAATACAAAATCTAAATTTTTATATATATATTTTTTGTATTCTGTTATTATATTTAGTAAAATTTGAATCTTGTCCCCAAAACCGCAAGATAAAAAGTTGTATTCCTTTGTGTCAAAAATTAACCAAGATATTCAAACTCAAATTTTGCTAATAGTTTAAGATTTTTCTTTCTTTTTTTTTGGAGGAACTGGATTAACTAATAGATTAATTACAGAAATCCAAGGTTAAAATCGGATTGGAATGTCTCTTTAACCAAAAAATAGGAGTTACAACCTAAATAGTTTTTTTTTTTCGGTAAAATAGGTTTTTAATCCTATCTCCCATTTTAGTCATAAAATAAACATTATGGCGTTGATTTCAACCCCCAAGTTACTATAGTTAATTTTATTACCAAATCCACTAAAGAAGTAGAAAAAAAATCTCATTTTTGCAACCTTTGTGTTTAAATACCCTGGTCAATTTTTGTAAAAGAGGCGTAGAACTTTTTGTGTTATGGTTTTTAGGAAAAGCTTCAAATTTTACTAAATATATTAACAGAAACTGATAAAAATATATTAAGATTTCGATTTTGCAATTTTTGAAAAACTGAATCTTTAAATTTAGAGGTGCCATTAAAGGGAGGATTGTTTTATTTGAAATATTTTTGTAATTAGAAATAAATAGGACAAATATTTATTAAAATGTATTTAATTTAATTTTAAAAATGAGTACTTTTAATGTAGAACTGACTTTTTAAAAGAAGAAAGAAAAAAAATGAAGCAAGAGTTTTTAAAATTCATGTATGATTGATGCAAAATTCAGGCTATTCGCGATGGAGTACAGGTTTCATTACATATTTCTCTATATGTAATGTACATAATATCAATATTTCATTTATTATTTTTATAGATTATGTTTAATGTTTCAATATACTTTACTAAACTATATAATGCGAAAATAATTTTTCTTTCAATGTAGGTAGGACCAACTGGCAGTGGTAAAAGTACAATTACAAAATTACTTTTCCGATTGTATGATATTCAGTCCGGTGAGATTTTAATTGATGGACAAAATATAGCTAAGGTAATTTAAACTTTGTTAAGTTGTTTAATTATTGTTTTAAGGAAAATCCATATTTAAAATATTTTCTTTAAATATATATATATATACATACACAGTGAAACTTCTCCAAGCGGCCACCCTTAAAAGGCCAATTTTTCATGCCACGGATTTTTCGACTCATAGACCTAATGGTAAAATAACCTATATCAGCGGCCACCCTCACCTCTCTAAAAGGCCACCAATTGAGATTGTCCCTTTTTTCGGGAAATTCTACACACTCCATGCTTTAATTTTGAGAAAAAAAAACTCAAAGTCAGGTTTATGGTCAGATATAAGACAAAGGAATAAATTGAGAAGTCCATTCCCGTGGTCTCCCCCCCCCCCCTGAGAAAGGTTAAATCTGTTATATCTTTTGTATTCTCCCCACACCCTTCACATAGGGAATCCCTATTGCACAATCCATAGAAACTGTGGAGGAAATGGACAATCATGAATTGAAGGTGTCCTAGGGCCTTTGTTTGGAATTCCAATCAGTAAAGTTAAGGGAGAATTGCACCTCTGTCAGCAAAAATGTCATTCACGCCAGTTTCATTTCATTAGTTGGTCAGTGATCTGAGTTGCAACAATGTCGAAATGCGTTTTTCTAAATCTCGAGCAGAGCATTGAAGTTCTGCATGAATATGAGAATGGCAAATCAGCAAGAAAGTTAGCTGAATTATTTAACTGCAGAAGAATGGAAATTAACAAAGTCATTAAGGAAAAGAATTGGATTTTGAAGGAGTACGAAGACTACAAAACAAACAGAAACAAATTGTAGCCTTTTTTTAAAAAAATGTGAAGAAGCATGAAATAAAGTACTATTTTCTCTTTCGATAAGTTTTAAATTTCATTTACATAAGGAATATACGTCAGACTTTTTTTATATTACGCATTATAGTAATTATTTTATAAAAGTAAATAAAACCCTTCAGAGGGGTCAACCCCTCTAAGTGGCCAAATATTCACGGTACGGAGGGGTGGTTGCACAGAGAGGTTTCACTATATATATATATATATATATATATATATATATATATATATATAGTTTTCTTTTTTACATAATTTTGGTTATTTAATTATTTGCAGTTTTTGAATTGTGTATAATTCTTGCTTATTTTGTTTATTTAGTCTGCTAAACTATACTGATTTTGAGAACAATTATGTAGTTTATAAACTATTTTAATTTTATTTTTATAATAACTCCAGATTCCTTATCTACAAATATATTTAACTAAAATACTTTTTCCAATACATTTATCCCTCTTTAGCTGTTTTTATCCATCATATTCTTTATCTCATAAGGTTTCCAACAGGCAGGAGAATTAAAAGTTAACCTTGGAGTTTCATAAATTAAGCTATAAAATTTATAAAGTGTATAAAATTGATGAGGGATATAGTTGAAATATTCAGTTATTCTAATGTTTATTTTTTTAATATAAAGTATAAAAAAATTTGTATAAAAGATAGTAAGCTCTTATAGTTTGACTTTAGATATTAAATGTAATGCATGCCTACCAACTGATGTGTTTTGGTCATATATTGTATGTATTTAAATTGTGTCATTATATTGTATTATTTTTAATTTTAAAAATAGTTTTGAGTTATTGTTTGATTTTAAAACACAGAAAATAAATCTTGCTAAAGCAGTAAAAAAGAAAATGTGAATAAGTGATTATGAAATGCAGATATTTTATAGTATTTCTATACAATAAACCTCTTCTGAATTGATCAATTATGTAATTGTCTCTAAAAGTCAGTGCTTTTTCTGCTTTATATAAGTTGTATATGTACAGGGTATCTGCCAAAATAAAATTTTTCAAATCCATGACTTTTCATGACTTTCCCTGATTTAGCGGATCATTTTCCATGACTTCAAAAAGCTTTCGTTAAAGTATATATGAATAAAACTTCTGACGTAAATACAAATAAAATATATGCTTTTAGAGAAATTACAGGAATTTTATCATGAAAAAACTATAAGCTTACTTTATAAGTGTTAATAAACTCACATACATAAAGATAAATTGTTGTATCTACATACCTAAGTTTAATCATATAGCAATTTTTCAGTCAAAATGTTTCCAATTTGTATTCAGGGTACTTTGGTATTATCCAGGTGACCATGAATAATAGCCAAATATAACCCTATAATGTTTATATACAATATCCCTAGAGATAAACTTATATTTTGTGCAAAAATCTTAACTAATTTTTATTAAAAAATAATTATTATATTAATAAAATTTTAATCTACAATTTAAGAAAAAACCAGAATAATACACATTTACCCACCCATTAAGCTTTCTTGCTTTGAGTTTCCTTGGTGAACCAATTTTACTTGGCAATAGGGTCAATAGGATAATACATAAATACCAAACTCAGTAACTTCAGCCAAATGACAAGTAAAAATAGAATTAAACAATTCAATGCATTTTTATTTAATCGGTAGTTTAGTGGATCCATGACTTTCCATGACTTTTACTCATTTTACTTGAAAAATCAAGACTTTCCATGACAAAATTAATCCATTGTCTAAATCCATGATTTTCCATTACTTTCCGGGTGCGCGGAAACCATGTATGTATGCATCACAAAATAATACAAACATGAAGAATTTTCTGTAACTATTTATTTTTCAAGTTGAACTGGTATAAGATTCATGTATACAATATAGATATTTTATTGTTATTTCTACACAAATGATTTAAATCAACTGATTTAAATCAAGCCAACCTTGCTACTGAATGAAAATTAACAGAAAAGTTGTAATCTATTGTGCTAAATTCTGTAGGTAAGAGTCTTAGGGATGGCATGGATTTTTGTAGTTGTTTGAAATAAGCTCTAAGTAGGTACTGGTTTAGTTTCTTTCAAGTTTTCCTTGATATTTCAAATCATTGTTTTAACCAGCCAAAGCTTAAGCTTTTGAATCCTCTATGATATCTTATATGCAGGGTATCTACAAAAATAAAATTTTTCAAATCCATGACGTTTCATGACTTTCCCTGATTTAGCAGATCATTTTCCATTACTTTAAAAAGCTTTCGTTAAAAGTATATATGAATAAAACTTCTGATGTACATACAAATAAAATATATGCTTTTAGAGAAATTACAGGAATTTTATCATAAAAAAAACTATAAACTTACTTTATAAGTGTTAATAAACTCACATACATAAAAATAAATTGTTGTATCTACATACCTAAGTTTAATCATATAGCAATTTTTCAATCAAAATGTTTCCAATTTGAATTCAAGGTAATTTGGTATTATCCAGGTGACCATGAATAATAGCCAAATATAACCCTATAATGTTTATATACAATATCCCTAGAGATAAACTTATATTTTGTGCAAAAATCTTTAATTATTTTTATTAAAAAATAATTATTATTAATAAAATTTTAATCTACAATTTAAGAAAAAAAACCAGAATAATATACATTTACCCACCCATTAAGCTTTCTTGCTTTGAGTTTCCTTGGCGAACAAATTTTACTTGGCAATATGGTCAATAGGATAATACATAAATACCAAACTCAGTAACTTCAGTCAAATGACAAGTAAAAATAGAATTAAACAATTCAATGCATTTTTTTTAATCGGTAGTTTAACGGATCCATGACTTTCCATGACTTTTACTCATTTTACTTGAAAAATCAAGACTTTCCATGACAAAATTAATCCATTGTCTAAATCCATGATTTTCCATGACTTTCCAGGTGCGCAGAAACCATGGATATGTTAAGTACAATAAGATTTCAATATAATGTATAATTTATCACACTGTATCAGAGTCAATACTTTCATTTACTGTAAATCACATGGTTATTAAGTGTATGAACTTGTTTACTAGGTTACCCAAAAGTCTCTCCGTCAGTGCATTGGAGTGGTTCCACAAGATACAGTATTATTTAATAATTCCATAAAGTAAGTTTTTAGAAAAATATTTCTTATAAAAATTAATGCATAGTTAAAATATTTCATGTTAATTTAATTGACTATTTGTGTCTAATTTGAGCAACAGTTCTAAAACTTTTAGAACTTTTAGTGCTCTTGGAACTATATAACTTTTTGGTGGAAACTTGCATATATTATAGGAATATTGATTTTAATATTGCTTGATATTGCATTTATGTACACTACTCACAAAATAACTTCTTTAAAGAATCTAATGTTATAAAATAAATCAGTGACTAGTCACAATAGTTGATTTTATTTCCATCTATGTCTTATATAAGTTCATAATAAACCATATTACCTATTTTATATTTCAGTTATAACAAGAGAAGAATATTTTTGAATAAAATATTAGATAATTAAACGTTAGATCACATGCAGACATGCCAACAGGCTTGCAATTCTGTCACTTTTCTCACCTTTAGTCACTTTTTTTACAACTGATCACTTTTAGTCACTTTTTTAAGTAAACAGTCACTTTTTTCATGGTGTATCACAGCAAAAGTCTGTCGTTGAAAAAAAAATCTGAATTAATAACAAAATATTTTAATAAAAGACCAAAAATGTGATGCTCTAATCTTATTTTTCTTATTAAAATGTAGTTAGTCATATGGTTTCCAGAATTTAGTGATTTTAAAAAGTCGTAAAGAAGTTCCTGAAATGTACATTTAATACATTAAAGTAATTTACGTCAAAGCACACATTTCTCTTTTTCTTCACAATTTTTGTTTAGATACTCTAATCTAGCTATGTACATATTTTAAAACCTCATTAATATATGCAGAAAATTTTGATTATAAAATTAATGTATTGTATGTATTCAAATCTAATTTATAGATTTTCTTGAATAAAAAGCAATGTTGAGTTGTGTTAAACAAAATTTTTAACCTTTTTTGTATTTGACGCTAAAATCATGTCTTGCATGAATCATTTGATTTAGAGTTAAAATAAATAGAAAAATCTTAATAAAAGCATCTGTAATCAAGAGGAGAAAAAAAATCACTTTTTTATGTTTAGTCACTTTTTAGTCACTTATTCTGTATTATTTGTCACTTTTCTCACCTTTTTGAAAGTACCTCAGCAGTTGCAAGCCTGTGCCAACATTCAAGCACTTGTGTCAGGAGCAACAGCATGGTTTGAAATTTTAACATTTTAATTATGGATTATACACAAGGGCATATCTTATTGATTTCTACATTAAAATAAAATTTAAAATATTTACACAGTAGTAAATTGTAAAAGGTAAATTAAAATTTATGCATTTAAAAATGTATGAGCTTTTTTAGCTGTAACAACTTATTTTTCAGAACAGTGTTTCTTGTAGCAATATTGACCCTGATTAAAATATTAACATTTTTCTATCATAAGGGATTCTAGAGTTTGTCTACTCAAATTTGACCTAAATACAGTTTGGTTTTTCCGCACAGTACTGAAAACTCTTTAATATGCAGTATTACTGTATAGAAACAGATATATTCAGCAGTATTTTTTACAAAACTTTGCATGTAATTGCTGAATTGTAATCTTTTAGCTGTTCAAAAGTTTTATTTTCTGGAGTAATCTGAGGAGTTTCTGGAGTTATCAATTTTTATCATTTTTCCAGAGCAACTCTAGAGAATCTGGAGTAGTTGGCATGTCTGCATATGTAACAGCAATTTTCTTCAAAAGAAAAATTTGATGATTATCAGTGTTCGGTACATATCGACGTTCCCCCCACCCCTTATGAGCAATGGTTGTATCCAGCACGTCCCTTTCCTCCTTTTTTTGTATTGTAACCAGAGTGTGAATGTTTGGACCTGTTAGAAGTTGCAGCCGAGTCGGCAGCTTTCGTAACTTTCAGTGAATCCTGGCAATTTGTCTATTAGTTCGTTTATTTAAGTCAACCGAGGCACAAGATTTGACATCCACCTTAATCGCCAGTTAGATTGTCTTTGTTAAGGAAGCTGACTCACAGTTATTTTGGTGGTGACGTCTGCACAGCAAACGCTAATGTGGCTTCAACTCTCACTCGGCAGCTACGATCTGTGTAATTTTGTGATTGGTTGAGTGGGGGAGGAAGCCGCATGATTATGTTAATTAGCATGATATACCTGCTGCTGGGTATATAAGGCTGACAAGCAGGAGGTAAGGTACCCCTGTTTTGGTCAGCTGTGAGGGTAGCAGCGCTATCATTGTTCATGCTGTAGATAAAATTCCTCTAAATGACGTATTAGATTAAATCGTTGTTTCTTAGTTATGTATCAGATTATAAAATCCTTTTTTTTCGACTTTGTATTTTTTTAATAGTTTATGGTATTAGGGTTAAATGTTTTTCTGTAATATTATCAGAACCTTTTTTTGGTAATAGGTGATTGTTAAATTTATTATGTTTATTTTGTTAACTTTTTTTGAAAAACTTTTAGAACTTAAATAAAAAAATGTTTAGTTCAAATACTCGTTTTTTATTTCTCGTCATTCTGCACAAGTCATGCTAGCTTCCACTTTAAATATCTTTTGTATCAGAGATGTCCAGCACTATTAGGTAGCTGGTCATCCGTCTAGGAAGGTCAAACCATTGTCTGTGTCTCCCATGAGAACGCTTGTTTAGAGCCCATTGCTCTTATATATTCCTGATATATATTTTGATTGTCAGAGCCCATTGATCTTATATATTCCTGATATATATTTTGATTGTCAGAGCCCATTGCTCTTATATATCCCTGTCATATATTTTTATTGTCAAAGTCCATTGCTCTTGTATGACCCTGTCATATTTTTCTTAATTAAAGTTTTTTGTTAAGTTTTAAAAATACAGTCCACTTTATTATCGTCCTCAACAATCAGAATGAATGAAGAAATCTAAAATTTTATTTGATATTTTGTGATTATAATAATGCTTATAATGTCTATTACAGGTATATGAAGAAAATAATGTTATTTATTATTATTTTTTTCTCCTTTTCTTCTTCTTTAGGTACAACATAGGTTATGGTAGACCTGGTGCCTCATTCGAAGAAATTCAGGAAGCTGCAAAAGCTGCAGATATGCATGAACAAATATTGGGTTTCCCTGATGGTATAACATTTGTTAAGAATTATTTTTTTGGATTGATTTAGTTGTTTATCTTATGATGCAAATTTAGTAATTTTTTTAATATTTATTGTAGATAAATTTAAAATTTTTCAGAGTAGTGACATTAGCAGGGTTGGAAAAAAATCATGATTTAAAAAAATAAAAAAAATCAAATGTATTTGATTTAAATCAGATTTTTTTTTTAAATTTAAATCGGATTTTTTCTGAATACTACTTTTAATTGTTGTTTTTATATTTTTTGCAATATACATAGAATAGTTTGTTATAAGATGTAACATCTTATCTATCTAGTATATTCTGCACACTGATTACCTTAATCCTTTCGCGACGGGAAGCACAAAAGCGCGTTTATCTCTGAGGCCGGCAGTCACTTTCACTAGTGAGTAATCCTGGGCCGGAGGGTTTTCTGCTATTAAGCCTAATCATGGAATTAACGAAGAAGCAATGCTTTATTTAATAATGCTGCGTAAAGTACTTAAACGGAATGTGATTTATATTATATGTTTATAGATACTTTATTTATTTAAGGTATTTCTTACTTAAATATATATTTTACACTTTACTTTTTTCATTTTTTACTTAGTATTTAATGACTTTTAACATTGCAAAACTGAATACTATATTATTTAAACTTTTTTTGTATGAAAAATTTTAAAAACAGGGATCTACAAACAATCCTACGTGACAGTCCTTGCACTCAAAGTAACTCATTTGCCGTTTTGGAGGATTTTTCCGGAATGTGAAAAAACTAAACATCGTCAATGTCTTTGTCAGAAATGTGCTCCTCATCATTAAAATCACTAGATCCATTATGGACATAAAGAACAATCAGAATATATTATAGTGCCACTATTATTAATATCTTAATCTATTTCAGAATCAAAATCTGAAATATTTTGTGTCATTTCAGCTATTTTAAGCTCAGTTAAACACATTCAACACTTCTAAAAAAAAAAAAAAAAAAAAAAAAAAAAAAAAATCAAGTTTGTCAGATCTAATTCTGTACTAAAACTGGACTGCAAATCGAAAAACACAACGCTTTAACAAAAATAAAACTCTCCTGCTTACATAAACAAACACCATGTGGGAATTTAAAGAGCTGTCATAAAACATGTCAATTGGAAACATTCCTTTTCCTTCATGTTTATATTATCAAAAACCACTTGTATGTTTATCATACTACTCTCCTATTGAGTACAAGGTCAAATCTACATGTATCTAAATCCATATAGACATACAATGCCACCTTGTGTCAAAGCTTATAGTTTTTAAAATGTTCCACAACGCTGGCACACATATGTGACAGTCGGGGGTGAACGAGAAAACGCTCTGGCACGCCAGTGTGTCGGCCGGGAAGTGAGTGCGTTTCTTGCTGGCACATATTTGTGAAAGTTGGCGCGAAAGGGTTAAACTTAAATATATAAATTTTAATCTAAATACATTCTACTATTTTGTAATTGGATAGTGCAAACTAAATAAGATGTAAATCGAAAGAGCAAATTAAATATTCTTTTGATGCAAACTATTTATTTAAAAAAAAAATCACAATTCAATATTTTTTAAGCACCAAATTATGGATTTAATTGTTTCAATAAAAACACTCGTTTTGATGCTTTATCCTCTCCTAATTGGTTACGAAGGCTAGAATGAACAATACCAAAAGAAGAAAACTGTCTTTCCATTCCAGCAGAGGAAGCCACGGTTGTTGTTATTTGGTAGACAAACTGGATTTCAAATTTTGTAATACTCTCTTTACCTCCCATTACATAAAATAATTTCCACCAGTCATAATCAGTCATTGTACTACCCATACTACATACTTTCTGATAACAACCCCTAAATTCTTGGAAAGCACATGCTATCTATTTACACTTATTTACTTATTGGTATTACTGTGCTGATTGATTCCCAATTTTCCTGTCTTTGGAATATAGGTTTTAAAAGAAGTGAAAAAAATGATGTAAATCAATGATTTTTTCAAAAAAATCAACTGATTTAAATCATGCCAACTCTGTACATTAGTATAAAAATATAAATTAAGTTATGTAACAATAATCTTTCTTACAAGCTTATATCATTGACTAAATTTGTACTGGAACGATGGTTATTCATATATAATATTTCATCTATGAGATAAATTCCAGAATTAAATTATATTACCTACTGAGAAGTATAATAGATTTAAAGCAAAGCACATTTCTTCTAAGATGTTTTTAAAATGCTTATTTCCATTACAAAATTTTTATAAAACAGAATTTCAACTTTATATTTGATAGTTAATTGTAGTTTTTGTTAGGTTATGAAACTATTGTTGGAGAACGGGGGCTGAAACTGAGTGGTGGAGAGAAACAACGAGTTGCAATTGCAAGGACAATCTTAAAATCACCTTCCTTTGTAATACTGGATGAAGTAATGTATTATGCTAAATCTTTTTTTAGAAATAATATATCTGAATCATTTAGTCTATGTTTTGAGTCATTGAATTGCAGTATGTTTGCCAAAGTTGATTCTTTCATTTTAGATACACCTTAAAAAAAAAAAAAAAAAAAAAAAAATATTGGCTAAACATTCTGTAACTTTATTGAATGAACACACAGGAACTCTCACTTTTACTGACGCTTAAGTGATGCCTCCAATTAGGGGACCATTCACAAATTCAGTAGCTTATGTTGAAACATTTTCAAGTGGAGAAGTGTATGCAAATATAGGAAAAAATTGTCTGAAATAAATAAAAATTGAAATACTACTAATTTTAACTGTGTAATTTATATAATTTATAGTAATAGATGTTTACTTTCTATATTAACTAACATCAGTGTGATTTTAAAGGAAATTTACTTGGAAGACTTTTAACAATTTTATAAAATTATAATTATTTATGAAATACCTAAATGAAGCAAGGGTCTATTGACTCTGTTATTAACTTTAATTAAAAAAAAATGGCTATTTCTGGTTTATTCAGAAAGAAGAACAGTTACATACATATATATGTAATCATTTTAAGATTTTTTAAAAATAAGATATGTCAGGAAATTTTTCAGGTGTCCCCTAATTATCAGGAAAGAGTCAGGATATGGACTTTTATGAATTCAGTAGACAAATTGAATATTTGAAGGATATCCCAGGTAGCACAAATATATCGGTCAGTGTCGTACAAATGTTGGCCAATATTTTAAATATTGCTGAATGTTGAACATTTTCTGATACTGATTGACATAATGTAAAATTAAAATTTGAAACTGTTTAAAAGAAAGCATTGTTTTTATTGCTTATAAGAAAAATATTATTTAAAAAATAAAATTTTATAAATTTGCCTGTTGTTACGAAATTTGCTTTTTTTTCAATGTTTTTTCCTTAATGTCACACAGTATCATAAAATAGGTATATTTTTAGTAAAATTCAGTGATGTCTGTCAATATTCATGAAAATAAATATAATTTTTTGACATCAAATGATATCTCATGACATTCAGTGCAATGCACAATACTATGTTAACTGAATGTGAATTGAAGTGAATCGATTTTGCCTTTTCTCCACTCCAAGTCAACACGACAAGTATTGTGACTATTTGTAATTATTGTGATTCTTTGGATACAAAGTAGAACTGGACTGTCATAGATGTTAGTTCTTAGGGAAAATGCCAGGTAATGTAAATTTTAAATGTAAAGCTTCTGAACAAATAGAAAAAGCCTTACTCCAAGAAGTGAATGAATTAGTTTGCATGGCAAAATTATCATATGGTGAACAATGCTAAATATCAAAACATGGTATTCAAGTTTATCGGGGCTGTATTGACTAACATTCATAAATATATATATAAAAAAAATGATATTCAGGGATTTCATTTATGAGGGGGCAGTGTCCTTCTGATGTAGGCCAATATTTTAAATTTTGATATTGGCTGCTTGCTTTGATGCTACTGGGATTTTCAAATAAAAAAAAAGTTTAATGTGTTAATTTATGCATACTTTAACATATATACATAAAAAGTTTCATAATTCTCATCTGATAATTTATGAAAATTCTTTTTATCATCCTTGATCCTCCTAATGTTGTTTCTTTGAAATTTTAAACTGTGTTAAAAAAGTATTCTGTTATTAATTTCCTTTAAAACTTTATTTTATATTCTTCTAGGCAACCTCATCTTTAGATACCCAAACTGAAAGAAATATCCAGACTTCTTTGAATATTGTTTGTGCTAATAGGACTACTCTTATAATTGCACATAGGTACTGACTGTTTTTTAGTAACTTGTAATTTTTACTTCCTTATATACAAAGTGTACAAAAATTATTACTATTATATGTATATAAATTAATCTTGTGATTTTGCTGAATATCAGTAATTGAAACCTAAGTACAATGAAAAGTTTTGGAATTACCATAATTTATAGAAGAAAAACCATAGCATGTACAAGTTAAAATATGGGTGTTTAAGGTAATGAGCTAGCTGATGAATTAGCTGGAAAGAGTCCAGTACTTGCTTTACTGGTCCTGAGCATGTCATTGGTATTGCTTCTAGGCTTATCAGGTACTATGTTCTTTATTATTATTGGCATGTTCAGTACACTAGCTGGTGCATTGGGGAGTGTCATAGACAAATCGAAGAACTCACTCATGACTTCCCCAGTATACACTATAAAGAGCTTTTGATGCTTTATTGGAATGGCATGATAAAGGCTGTTGGCCTTACTGTGCCCTTAAAAGGCATCTTAATATGATAAGGATCAGTTCTGATCCCTTATGTTGGGGCAATTGTCTTGAGGAAGAGACTACTTGCTATGTTGTTATCATGTTTATGCATGCTAAAAGTCCTTAAAAATTGATGACAAGGGTCACAAATTCAAGACCCTGATGATTGTGGAGGATTTCGTGTAGTGGTGAACCAAGTTGGAAGAGAGAAGTTATTATGGCTTAGCAGTTATAGATGTGGCAGGGGTATGTAGAGTTTCTGGACAATTTCTGCAGGTGGGACGGCATTTAGTATTGTTAGGAGATATTTTCATGCCTTTATGTAGGCTTGTAATTGCTGATGACAGATTTCTAGGGCAATCAAGATCTGGGATCATGATTATTACCTTTCCAAAATGCTGATTAAAGATTTTCCTTTTGACAATAGTGTTTACATCCCCAGTGTGATGGTAGAAGGTTGATCCAAATCTCGTGCCACCTTTGCAAAGTCATCTGTACCCTTATTCTCCTCAATACCCACATGAGGTGGAAATATATATATGTATGTACATATCCACCAGAGAATGCAAGGTTTATTGATTTGAACAAGAAGGATATTAATTTATGTGAAGCAACAGGCAGATGTTCAATTTCCCTTCGGCAGTGGGATCCCTCTTCTGTGCAACAAATAGTATTGCTTGCCATATTCTATGTGACTGCAAGTTTTTCTCAGCTTTTAGGTCCTTGGTTGCCACCTTCTTGAGTTTTGGGAGTGGAGTTGCAGGATATTCCTGTTAGCTGTCTGCTGAGGTTTGCTTCAGCCATTGGCCTTTATTCTGAATTGTTCTTGGGGTTGTATTTTCTGGTTTGGGTACAATAAACCTCTGGTTACAGTGTCCTGTGCCTCTTGAGGAACCCTCTCCGGGAAGTATCGTAAAGGTTCATTCATTCATTCATGCATGTTAAAAGCTTAAACTATCAGTGGATGTGGCTCTTGTGTGCAATTACAACAATGCATTAATGTGTTATTATTCTTAAATGAGATTTCAGAATAATTACATTCTTTCCTTGTTCCAAACAGTATTATATCAGTTTGAATTGCTTACATTTTATCAGTTACAAATCCTTCAATGTAAATACTTGTTGAGCGTTTTTTATTTTTGTTTTTTTTTGTATGTTTTAATTTTTTTATTTTTTTTTTAGTTTTTTTGTTGTATTTTGTTTTTTTGTTTTTTGTTTTTCATTTTTTTTTTTTTGATTTTTTTTTTTTTATTTTTTTTTATTTTATTTTTTTTTTTGTTTTGTTTTTTAAGTTTGGAATCAGTATATTACAGCCTACTTTTTTTCTAAATGGGGGCTAATGAGACCAGGATCTACTGCTTAAAGCTGATTTTGAAAGTTTACAAACATCCTTCCAGTAGCAGGATTCAAAACTCTGGACTCCAGTACCTAAAGATAGAACTGTATTATTTAGCCCTCATTCAGCTAATTACTTTGTAGATAGTTTTTAAGTAAGAAGGAAGTGGAAAATTTTTAAAATGGCATAGATGGTTGGTTGGTTAGTTAGAGCTTAATGGCACTGCATCCTCCTGGGATATATTGTGCCAAACACAAATACTCATTAGTAAAAAAAAATATTAGTAAATAAAATGGCATAGAAGCTGAGCATGTCATTGGTATTACTGTTAGTTTTAAGTGTAGGGTAATTTCTATTCAGAAAAAAATTGAAGTAGAGCAGTTGCATGTAGTCAAAATTTCTCAACTGTGACATTCAGGTAATACCACATACAATTTAATATATTGCAGTATTTATACCAATGTGGTATTTTTGTGCAATTTTAATATTTTTTGAACCATTTTCCTCAAGTGTGGTGTTTACACTGATGTAGTCTTTTTTCTGGAAATTATTATATTTGAATGTATGGTCATTAATCTATATCTAATTATAACTCAATAACACAACAAGCTATTATCTATTTAGTATAAAAATAACTCATTAGTATTTTTATTATTCTATATTAACAATAAGATTGCCTACATGCCATCAATACTTTCCCAAAGCCTAAGTGGATGCCTTTTTTCCATGTTGAAAGTAATTTTTGTTTCCATTCTAACAAACATGCATAGAAAAGTTAGTATTTTTTGATAAGAAACCGAAAGTATGATTTTGTATATTGTTTTTCTTGAAATATGAACATAATAAAATTTACCATACCCCATCAATGAGGAAATTTCAATGCCTTTAAACCATGCAAGGGCTATAGTTTCTATTTGTATCTTAATGCAAATTACAATTCAGAACATAAAGTAGTTTTGTTTGTCGGTTCGAATCTCACAGTGGCATGGATGTTCGTAGCCGTTCAGAATCGGCTTTAAGCTGTAGGTCCCGGTGACATTATCCCTCATGTTGCAAAAAGTAGACCGTAGCACTCCAAACCAAACCAAACCATAAAGTAGTTTTGTTAAAAATACATTGCTGTTAACACACTGATGTTTTAAGTATTAAATATGTTAGTTATGCATATTGTAAAATTAACACAAGACAATTTTCAATGTTAACACTATTTTAGAATCATTGCTTCTGTAAAAAAAGAGTTTTTTCTCTTTTCTTATCTTTTTTTGGAACATATCTCACTTTTTGTCATGAGACCACTTGCATGCCTACTTATTGTCATAAAATAGTACTTATAAAAATACTGTTTAATATAACAATTAAATTTATGTTATATATATTATGCATAAATTTGTTTTTCTCATTTTCTTGGTTCTAGGCTTTCAACTATTGTTCATGCTGATGAAATATTAGTTCTTAAGGAAGGCGAAATTGTTGAAAGAGGAAGGTATGTAATTTATTGAATTATTTCTGTTTTATGTATCAAACTCGACAATTATTATTGTGACTTATAAAGATAATATAGAAATTTTTATAATGAATTGTAAGGATTTTCTTATATTTAAATAAATTTTTTAGTCCTTAAAGAAACTTTATATTATCTTACATGCCTTCAAATGTATTTGTAAAGAATAAATATTGGAATGAAAGACAGTAAAATCTAGTAAAAGAATGTAAATAAATAAGCTGGTTTTATAAAGTGTTTTTAATATTACACTTCAGCACTTCAATGACATTACTGAAACTCACTTTTAATTTGGATTTCAGCTTCTGAATTCATAATAAAATATTGACTAAGCAGCTTATAATTAACATTTTTATTTTGGTGCTCTTATAAGCTAAGGTATCATTGTAATTTAGGAGATTCCTTTTAAAATCATAATAGTTCAGTTAATGCTGTACAATTTCATATACATCGAAACCTCTCTGAGTGGCCACCCCACCGTACCAAGAATATTTGGCCGCTTAGAGGGGGTGGTCGCTCTGAAGGGTTTTATTTACTATTATAAGATAATTGCTATAATGCGTAACAATATAAAAAAGTCTGACTTATATTCCGCATTTAAAATGAAATTTAAAATTTATCTGAAGAGAAAATAGTACTTTATTTCATGCTTTCTTACATTTTTTTTTTAAAAGGCTACAATTTGTATCTCTTTTAAGTTCGACTGCTTTGCCACACAATGATCAAAATGTGATATTTCATATGTGAAATCTATCCAACCACCCATTGATAGCGGAGAAATGTTTGAATTCTAGAGCATCTGCAAGTTCTTTTCCCTTGTGTTGAATCACAGGTCTACTGACATTAATTGTTTTAGCCCAAACTGTTTTAAACCATTCCAAAACAGCCTTGTTTATATCAACATACTTTTCGTGCCTCATCCGTTTAACACCACAAAATTTGAAGTCTTCATACTCCTTCAAAGTCAAATTCTTTTCTTTAATGACTTTGTTGATTTGCGTTCTTCTGTAGTTAAATAATTCAGCTAACTTTCTTGCCGATTTGCCGTTTTCATATTGATGCAGAACTTGCACTGCTTGAGATTTAGGAAAATGCATTTCGACAACCCTGCAACTCAAATCACTGACCAACTAATGAATTGAAACTGGCGTTATTGATGACCAGCTACCTAATAGTGCTGGACATCTCTGATACAAAAGATATTTAAAGTGGAAGCTAGCATGACTTTGCAGAATGACGAGAAATAAAAAATCGAGTATTTGAACTAAACATTTTTATTTAAGTTCTAAAAGTTTAAAAAAAAAAAAGTTAATAAAATAAACATAATCAATTTAACAATCACCTATTACAGAAAGACATTTAACCTAATACCATTTAAAAAAAAAAAAAAAAAAAAAAAAAAAAACAAAGTCAAACAAAAGGGATTTTCTAATCTGATACTGCTACCCTCACAGCTGACCAAAAAAGAGATACCTTGCCTCCTGCTTGTCAGCCTTATATATCCAGTAGCAGGTATATATCATACTAATTAGCATAATCATGCGGCTTCCTCCCCCCACTCAGCCAATCACAAAATGACACAGATCGTAGCCGCCGAGTGAGAGTTGAAGCCACATTAGTGTCTGCCGTGCAGACGTCACCAACAAAATAACTGCGAGAGTCAGCTTCCTTAACAAAAACAATCTTAACTGGCGATTAAGGTGGCTGTCAAATCTCCTGCTTCGGTTGACTTAAATAAATGAACTAATAGATAAATTGCCGGGATTCACCGAAAGTTACGGAAGGTGCCGATTCGGCTGCAACTTCTAACTGGCGTGAATGACATTTGGGATGACAGAGGTACAATTCATCCTTAACTGTACCGATTTGGATTCCAAACTAAGACCCTAGGATACCAGCTGTAATCTCGCCGAGCAGTTTGCGATGTTTCTATTTCCGATTGTAAGTCATACTCTAGTCATTTGGGTATGATTTCGCATGGGTCTCATATAAGGAGCAGGTATGGAGACGAGATAATCAGCCGTAGAGGATTAAACTTAACAATGTTGATTTATTACAACAAAAAAAAAATCATTTAAAGAAATATATCATCCAGAGAGGAGATTACTCTAGACAACCTGCTCATCTCAAAGTTCAGCCGGGAGTCCCCTCCCGTTTCTTCTTTTCCAACCAGGAAACCTCGGTTTTAGGGGAGATTGACCCCCCCCTTTGACCTTTGTCCTTGGAGCAGCTGGAACGCCCTTTGGTGCCCAGCCGATGTGGTCACACAAAGCACAGTTAATTTTCTCTGTCGGTACGTTGACAAAACCGGCACAATTGACACCTCTAATTGTTTGTGCGTCAAAAGGACTATTACGGATACAATACTGCTGTTTTTCAATTGTTCGACGTTTTGGAATGTTCGGCGCCTTACAATGAACAAGAGTTCGCTTTAACCAACGCTCTTCTTGACCCCCCACAGAGATGGACTCTGAACTTACACCAGCAATGCCTGATTGTTCAGTTTTTCCCTCAGTTCCTGCGGGTGGTGCAATAGGGATTCCCTATCTAGAGGGTGTGGGGAAAATATAACATAAATAACAGATTTAATCTTTCCTGGGAATGGACTTCGCAGGTTATTTCTGAGTCTTATATTCGACCATAAACCTGATCTAGAGTTTTTCCACTCAAAATTAAAATATGGAGTGAGTAGAAATTCCCGAAAATGAAATGGACGCTCCCACTAGGTGGCCGTTTAGAGGGGGTTGGGTGGCTGCTGATACAGGTTATTTTACCATTAGGTCTATTAGTTGAAAAATATGTGCCATGAAAAATTGGCTGTTTAGAAGGGTGGCCGCTCGGAGAAGTTTCACTCTGATAGATTTATTTTAAAAAGCACATAAAATATGGCTGAAAGCCATATATCAACACCTGTTAATGTTCAGATGGGACCACAAGGTAAGGGATGATTTTTCTGCCCCTTTCCTTTTTTACAAGCATTTTAATTGCTAGTACACATTAACATTTAGTTGACATTAACTTAATATTTTTTTGAGAAATTTAAAAAGTCTGTTATAAACTGTATTGGCAATCTATCTATATATAAGACAGTGTGTGTGTGTTTTATACAAATCCACAGTTTGTTATACACTATACCCCTGTAAATGACAAATATATCTCAAATCATGAAGGTCAATTCAGAAAATATTCCAAAGGTAATGAAAGATTGAAAAGTCTCAACTTTTATAATAAATCTTGATCTATAATTAGCCCTTGTGTAGTAAAATATTGACTGTAGTACTTACAATCAACCAAATTCATTAGAATTATTTAACATTGCAATTTCTCTTTTAGGCATAACAAGCTTTTAAAAGAAAATGGAATGTATGCTGCAATGTGGCAACAACAACTGGAACCAGAAAAAGAAAAGAAAGAAGAATAGTTGTGATATTTTAAAATTAGCATAATTAATTGTATTACATTATGAAGTTTAGATGTTGTGGAATTTTATTGTATAGTTAATTTTCATTTTTAAATATATATTATTTTCTATGGATTATGTAGTCAATTATTATTTGGAAAATGCTTTTAAATCTTTTATTGGCATTTAATTTTACATCACTATCAGTTTGAATACACCATTCCAATTCCACATATCTGTTATCAATGTACATATATTACACATTAAGTAAAAGAAAATTTCATGGTAATAAAAATATTTATTCTATTGTATTTGAAGAAAATAGATATAACCCAAGATGCCCAGTGGCGTTGAGGTATCACTTCGTGCTCCCATGACACAGGTCCAAGGCTTGGGCTAGGCAAAGTCAGTTTCGCCTTTCACCCCTTCAATGGGTAGATAAACTGAGGACCAAGCATGATTGAGAACTAAACACTACGGGTTTCCTGTAAGGTTGACAACCTAACTGGGTTATGCTTTGCATTTCAGGGGCCTTGATCTTGTCACCAGAGGCCATTGCCCCAAGTTGAGCAGTATTGCCAGGGAGTTTAGCAACTTAGTTAGGATATTAACATAAGTGGTAAATTTTGTGCATACTTAGATTTAAAAAAAACAAAAAAAACTAAAATAATATAACACTTCTGATATTTATGATATTCTAGACTTTAAAGCTGCCTACGACAGTATCAACAGAGGTCAGGGTTCCCACTCTTTTTCCAGAACAAAAATTAAGGGCTTTTTAAGGTCTTTCTAAGGACTATAGTAACTTTTTATAAGGACCTACTTGAAATACACGGCAAAATGACATAAACCCTATTTCCTCAGGACCATATTTTAATAATTATGAACCAAGCAAGGCATGTTCAATAAATGCCCTACAATATTTCGTAACTAAGTTTTTAAAATTACCTAAAAATTAATATAAAATAAAACTATTTGACAGAAACATTTTGAAAAATGTACATCTAAAGCTTTTTGAGTGATCAAATTAAAAATAAATTGTGAATAAAATATAATATTATAAACAGCACTTTCTGAGGGTTTAAAAATGACTGATATATATATGTATGTATGTATATACTAGCTTATTATACTCAATGTTCACTGGGAAAGAAAAAAGTTTTAGACTTTTCTATTACATTGAATGGAAGGAAAATTAAACTTCCAGAAGTAACTGAAATATCTACAAACCCCTATCTTCCATGCTTCGTTTAATTAAAATCTACATGACTGTTAGGTATTAGGAAAGGGCAGCTGACTTTATACTTTAAACCTTTTAAGAATACGAAAGATTATATATTTGTCAAATAAATAACTAAGAAAAAACTGTCATAAAAGAAAATTGATAGGAAATCGCATGACAACGGCAGATTTCGTCAATTCAGAAATTGATTATGTTCTAATTTACATGGTTTCCGCACACCTCGAAAAGTCAGGGAAAATCATGGATTTAGAGAATGGATTAATTTTGTCATGGAAAGTCTTGATTTTTCAAGTAAAATGAGTAAAAGTCATGGATCTGCTAAACTACCGATTAAAAAAAAAATGCATTGAATTGTTTAATTCTATTTTTACTTGTCATTTGGCTGAAGTTACTGAGTTTGGTATTTATGTATTATCCTATTGACCCTATTGCCAAGTAAAATTTGTTCACCAAGGAAACTCAAAGCAAGAAAGCTTAATGGGTGGGTAAATGTATATTATTCTGGTTTTTTCTTAAATTGTAGATTAAAATTTTATTAATATAATAATAATTATTTTTTAATGAAAATTAGTTAAGATTTTTACACAAAATATAAGTTTATCTCTAGGGATATTGTATATAAATGTTATAGGGTTATATTTGTCTATTCTTCATGGTCACCTGGATAATACCAAAGTACCCTGAATTCAAATTGGAAACATTTTGATTGAAAAATTACTATATGATTAAACTTAGGTATGTAGATACAACAATTTATTTTTATGTGAGTTTATTAACTCTTATAAAGTAAGTTTATAGTTTTTTTATTATAAAACTCCTGTAATTACTCTAAAAAGTGTATATTTTATTTGTATGTACATCAGAAGTTTTATTCATATATACTTTAATGAAAGCTTTTTAAGGTCATGGAAAATGGTCTGCTAAATCAGGGAAAGTCATGAAAAGTCATGGATTTGAAAAAATTTATTTTGGCAGATACCCTGTATGTATATAAATTAATCTTTTGATTTTACTGAATATCAGTACTTTAACTGGAGAAATGGGACTGGTCATTAGCCCTGACAAAAACTAAATATTCGATTTGCTAATTGGAATGAATTGATGCAAGGTGGAGGAAATTTGGAAAGACAGCCTTGTCCTGTAACAGGCTGTAGTGTATACAAAATAGAAGACGTGATGAAAATTATAGTATTGCATTTCAGACACACTGCTTATTAATTGCTAAACATTAAAAAACATTGAGGTGCTTAACTTCAAAATTTCAATTTCACTTTAAGTGGAAAATATTACATGAGAAAGTGTAAATTTGATTTCAACAGAAAATTTTGACTGAATACCATATTATGTATATCTGCAGTATGCATCCATATACAGTGTTTAAAGAAATATTCAGTTATACTATATATATATATATATATATATATATGTATGTATATACTAGCTGATTATACCCGACGTTCCCTGGGAAAGAAGAAAGTTTTAGACTTTTCTATTACATTCAATGCAAGAAAAATTAAACTTTGATAAGTATCTGAAATATCTACAACCCCCCCCCCCCAATCTCCATGTTTTACTTAATTAAAATCTGCATGACTGTTAGGTATTAGGAAAGGGCAGCTGACTTTAAACCTTTTTAGTATACAAAAGATTATTTATTGGTCAAATAATAAATAACTAAAAAAAACTGTCCCATAAGAAAACTGATAGGAAATCACGTGACGACGGTGGATCGCGTTGATGGAGAAATTGATCACATTCCAATTTAAAAATTAAGGAGTTTTTGAGGACCTTTGACAAAAATAAGGAATTTTAAGGGCTCTTAAAAATGAAAGCTAAAATTAAGGAGTTCTTAAGGACCGTGGGAACCGTGTCAGATGACTAGGATACCAGTTTTGATAGACTGATGTCTAGATCTGCCCAGCAAAAAAGATTCTTCTCTAGAATCGAGAGAATAAGGCAAAAAGGTAGACCATCTACTAGATTAAACAATGATGCTGAGAAAGGCCTTCAGCTAATTGGAGTGAACTGATGCAAGGTGGAGGAAATTTGGAAAGACAGCCTTGTCCTGTAACAGGCTGTAGTGTATACAAAAAAGAAGATATCTGTGATGAAATTATAGTATTAGATTTCAGACACACTGCTTATTAATTGTTAAATATTAAAAAACATTGAGGTGCTTAACTTCAAAATTTCAATTTCACTTTAAATGGAAAATATTACTTGAGAAAGTGCAAATTTGATTTCAACACAAAATTTTGACTGAATACTGTATTAGGTATATCTGTAGTTTGCATACATATACAGTGTTTATACAAATATTAAGGCATATGAAGTATTTCTAATTCTACAGCTAAATTCCCATAAAGTCCATTTACTAATTTATTCACTTATGCAAATATTAAGTTAAAGCAAGAAATTTTCGATTTCATAACAAATTTTTTTGGTTATATGAAGGAAACACCAATTTTTTTGCAAATATTTTTATTGTTATCTGTAAAATTTTTAAACAACATTCCATAAAAAATTTCCTTATTTTGATCATTTGTAACCAGACAAGCTTTGAGGTAATTTGACCATTTCCTTTTCTTTTTGTCAACCAACACCTCTCTCTCACACTTATAAATGGTGCAAAGGTGATTTTATTTTCTCTGTGTCCATCTGCACCCCTCCTTTTGAATATTCAATAAAATCCTTAATTCTATTCTATTTGCAGCAAGTCTTTTTTTATCACATATTAAAACTAAACAAATAATGATGATAAAGAGACTTGAACAGATAATGGTGACAGGATAAGGAGCATGCTTCCTGTGCAAAATGAAAGTTCTTAAGGTATCCGTCTACATTAAAAACGTCATTTTTTGCCAAAAATCATAATTTTTATTATTTTTTATTGTAAAATTTCAACTTTTAGGCTTCTAAATTTGTTTTTGTTTTGTCTCTACGGCATTTTAAAGAAGAGTTACAGCTGTTTAAACATCAGTGACAACTGCCAAAACAAAACGGAAGTAGAGACTTCAGAACAGGAAGTTGTGAATTAAAGCCTTTTAAAAAGCAGTTTTTGGACAAAACTTTTTCAATTTTCATGAAGATTAGTTTAAACACTTTTCTAGTATTTTTAATTATTAGCAACTTGGCATTTAGAAAGTTTTAAAGCAAGAAAGTGTGGGAAATTTTAAACATGTATTTTAATAGTTAAAGTGGCTTTGATAAACTTCAAATGCGTTTTTCTCAGAACAGTATTTTTAATAAAATGTTGAAACTTGAAATGTGAATTCTTACAAAGTTCTTAAAATTGTTAAAAATTATTATGAATGATTTTGATAGTATTTACTAGTAAATGACCTAAAAGATTTAAATTTGGATAATTTTTAATGATGTTACCCTCAAAGTTAGATATAAAGGTAATGAAAATTCATTAAAAATTTAATGTGTATGATTTTGAAGAACCAAAATTTTTTACCAAATGTAAATTAAGCAAAGATTTTAGGTGATTCACTAGTCCAGTGTATAAGAAATGTGTTGCATCCAAATAATAATTTAATTTATTAAAAAATTAGACCTTTTGAAAAAAACCCAATTTTTTTTACTAAATTTTCTTCTGTTTATTAGAAATTTTATAAAAACTTCTCAAGGAATAAATTTTTTGAGTGCAATTCTCTATAATAATATAAAAAATAACTCTAAAAATGTAAAAACATGAACTAGCTTCTATGTTTAAAATAAAAAGTTCTTCGAACACAGAGGGATACCTTTAAGATGTGGATGATGATCCAGATCAAAGAAATATTGAAATGGTGAAAATATTAAAATTTTATTGTCTCTCTTTGCCATCATTGTCACAGACAAAATCAAGAGCAATATTGTGAGGGCTAGTCTAAGTATTATCAAGACAGTTCAGCCAAAAGATGGTTAATTTGCAAATTTGATAAACAAATAAACTAAAAAAAGTAAAATTACTGATTGTTTTCATACACAAAATGGGCAATTTTATGAATATCATGCGATCCATGACCACAGTTGCATACTTAGGTGCCTATTACCATCTTCATGTAATTTTGCTTTTTGTTTCAGAAATTTAGTTTGCATTACTCTTTTAAAAATGAGCTTTTGTTTAATTTGTGTTAGCTATTTCTCATGGCATTTGATTTTATTTTAGTGTAAAAGTGTTTTATAAACAGGGTTTTTTTTGTATGTTTTTATCTATTTAATTCATACAGCATCATGATGTATATAAATATAGGCAAGAAAATTCCATTTTGTTATAATCTACAGAATTTATATAATTTTCATATAAATTATATAGAATCTGTATAATTCTTACATATAAATTTTATATAATTTTTTTATATTCATTTATTAAAAAAGAATGAAAAACAATAAAGTATTGGTTTTATGTTGTTATAGGTGGAAATTAATCCTATTCACAAATACAAAATATTAGCTTATACGAAAAATTTTCCATTCGTGTTGTTTTCAAATAAGTGAATTTTCACATCAAAATTATTACCCCTAAAGTACATTTAAAAATTTCCTTTTAATCTCTTCTCATTCTTTAATACTTAATTTCCAAGTCTTAAAATGTCAGATTAAAATGAGTGTTTACCAACTTAAATTCTTTTTACCTGTCATCATAACTATTGCTAGAATAAATTTTAATTTTCTGTCCACTGACCACATTTCTCAGCTGTTCCAGGTAAATAGTTTCATTCTTCCAATAACTAAATTGCTGCTTATGGGGTCTTCGAGCTAACCTAAATGATCGAAGTTCATTTCCAAATCCCAAATATTACTGAGTAAGCTGTAGGTCCCTTGGGAAAATATTTATGTGGTCACTCAATTAGGTGTTGAGTTATGACGTGTTGGATTTAAATTTTGTGAAAGAATAAAATATTAGTGGGCTTTTGATACAAAGTCCTTACCTTGTAAAGGTGTTCATTTTTAGCCTCAATATGTTTCACAATGTTGGCTATTTTTAATGGAGCCATGACGGCAAATCACTTAGGTTCTCGTATTGCCCAGCAAGCCTGACCAAATAATATGGGCTAATTTCAAAATTAATTGGTGAGAATAATTTTGCTGGTTACACACACACACACACACACACACACACACACATATATATATATATATATATATATACACATAATTGGGCAGCGACAGGACAAAGTAAGTGAATTCAAGCCAATCCTAGGAGTTAATATTTTTCTTTCTTTTTTAAACTTTTTAAATGTACAGTTATACTACAAAATAGATTATATTTTTTCTTAAAATGAGAATAACTTATTAACTTTTCAGAAAGGTAGTAAGCATATAGGATAGGGATGGGTAAACTACGGCCTGCCGGAAGGTTTTATCTAGCCCATGAATAGAATTTTAAGTTGCTGGTCTGAGGCAAATTAAAAGAAATATATATCTATACATTATATATCCATCTCCTTTTCTACTTTGCTTAAATATAACCCAAATTTATTATCTCACACCCAGAAGATTAATGGTATATTTGCTTCTTATATGTGAACAAGTGTTTTCAACTTTGAACCTTAGAAAGAATAATTTCAGAAGTAGACTGACAGATGAGTATTTAGCATCGTTCCTTAAAATCAGTACATCTCACTTCAAACCTCAGAATAAGGAACTTTTAAAAATGAAATCACAATTTCATTCATCTCATTAACGTATTTAAACCCTTAGGTACTTGTATATTGTTTTTAAAATTTTAGAAAATTTATCTTGGCCTGTCAAATTTAGTTTCTTTTTTGGCCCGCAGCCGAAAAAGTTTGTCCATCCCTGATATAGGATATGAACAAAGGACCTATAGTTATTAAACTAAACAGAAAAATTAGACAACATTTTAACTATCATGTCAGTAATGTAATTTTATCCAGTGTTTTACTCTTAAGATATTTTAATGAACAATAATTTAAAGCATAGATCATGGGCAAAAAAACTACTGCAGTGGTACATTTCTTGCTTTATCAAGTGATTTTTTTATTGATGAGATTCTCAAAACTTTTAGTTAACTGTGTGTAAGTGAATCTGCAACCATTGTTGAAAACTACTTAAAAACCAATAGTGGTTAAGTGAGGTTTCTATTTTTTAACTTTGGGTACTATAACTTTTGAGTTTTGTGACCAGGAAGTTTGAGTCATCAACTGAAAGTACAGTTGGGGTACAAAACCCACTCCAGACAGAAATTTGTTATGTATATATTTGGTCTTTGGACAAATCCACATGGTTTGCTGTAGACTAACCAATTTTAGACAGTTATTCTTTGCTACTGCCAGTGTGAAAATCCTGTTTGCTCACTTTTAACATGATATTACATCTTAATGGATATTAACAATCTAGCGTATTGATGGCAGTTTTATATTTTACCATGTGCAAAAATATATTAGCTCAATCATAATTTTACAAATAGTAATTTATCTAAAAATAAAATAACCCATAGCATGTTTTCAGTATCTTATGCATTAAGATGTAACTAAATTTGAAAAAATATATTTAAGAGTGTAGTGTGTATGTGTGTGTGTGTGTGTATATATATATATAAACATACACACACACACACACACACACACACACACATATATATACATCACAGATGCCAACATTTCAATTTTAAAATTAGTAGAATTTTACCTGCATGCCATTTTAAAGCATTAACGATATTTTTATATACATAATACATGTGAGCAGCATACTCTAAATACTATGGCAATTTTAAAACACAAGAATGTATATATGAATATACACCTACACTAATGCAGCATACTTCCTTAGCATGATGCTAAATGAAAAACAGAAAAACAAACAGCTAGAATTATGTACAAAAACAAAGTATCTATTAAATGGATAATAAATAGAATTTATTTTTCAATATTTCTACTTTTAAACCAATTATGTTGCTGACTAAACCTCTTTGAAAAATACTTTATCACAATTTTGCTTGTAATAGTAACCTTTTTGATTACTTTCAATAATTAATAACTCTTTTAAACCAGAATATGAATTGTATCTTCATAACTTTTTAAATTATCTGTACAGTTTTATAATCACTTATAAATTTGTACATTGTATAGAAAAATCATACAAGTACACATAAATAAATAATATATATATATATATATATATATATATATATATATATATATATATATATATATGTGAGATTGTGTGTAATGATATTTTAACCATAACTAACCAACTTAATTATAATTGTATCTTAAAGTAAATTTCTGGCAATTCTATTCTGAATTGCCAGATAGACACACACACACATACATACATATATGTATGTATATATATATATGTGTGTGTGTGTGTATCCCTAAAATGACAACCTTTGGATGCATTCCTTTGTTTCTCCTCCAATTGTAGTAACCTTTGGCAATTTCAGACATACCAAAATTAATTTATGCACCACTCAACTGAATTTATATAGCTCCTTTACATAACTTAGTTTCAATTCAAGTGTACTCCACATGATTAATCTTTGCAATCTCATTAACTGGCTTACTTGCATCCTCTCATGACTACAAAAACAAATGCTAAACGTTTTAGCAAGAGATTAACAAAAATGGGTTGTCTCAATAAACTCACATTTGCTGCTAGAACATTTTTATTCTCAAAGCCTAATGACTGTTTTTTATCCAACATAGATATAACTATGTTTGTAGTGAAAACAAAACACCCATTACATATATACATTGAAACTTCTCCAAGCAGCCACTCTTCTAAACGGCCAATTTTTCATGGCTCGGATTGTTCGACTCATAGACCTAATGGTAAAATAACCTGTATCAGCGGCCACCCGACCCCCTCTAAATGGCCACCAAGTGGGATTGCTCCTTTCATTTTTCAGTAAATTCTACTCACTCCATGCTTTAATTTTGAGCGAAAAAACTCAAGGTCAGGTTTATGGTCAGATATAAGACAAAGGAATAATTTGAGAAGTCCATTCCTGCAGTCCACCCCCTTTCTAAGAAAGATTAAATCTGTTATCTCTTTTGTATTCTCCCTACACCCTTCAGATAGGGTATACCTATTGCACCATCCATAGAAATTGAGGGAGGAAGTGGACGATCAAGCATTGAAGGTGTCCTAAGACCTTTGTTTGGAATTCCAATCAGTAAAGTTAAGGAAGAATTGCACCTCTGTGAGCAAAAATGTCATTCACGCCAGTTTCATTCATTAGTTGGTCAATGATCTGAGTTGTAACGATATCGAAATGCATTTTTCTAAAACTCGAGCAGAGCATTGAAGTTCTACGTGAATATGAGAATGGCAAATAGGCTAGAAAGTTAGCTGAATTATTTAACTGAGGAAGAATGGAAATCAACAACATCATTAAAGAAGAGAATTTGATTTTGAAGGAGTACGAAGACTACAGAACAAACAGAAACAAATTGTAGCCTTTTTTTAAAAAAATGTCAAGAAGCATGAAATAAAGTACCATTTTCTCTTTAGACAGGTGTTAAATTTCATTTAAATAAGGAATATGTTAGACTTGTTTATATTGCTCATTATAGTAATTATCTTATAATAGTAAATAAAACTCTTCAAAGTGGCCAAATATTTTCAGTATGGAGGGGTGGCTGCTCAGAGAGGTTTCACTGTATATGTATGTGTGTATCTGTCTATCTATCAATATATATATCCAGAAACACCAGGTGCTTAATCTAGTAGCTTTATATAAATGGTGCTTTTAAATTTCTTTGATTCTGTCATTTTATTTTAACTGTAGTAAATTTACATGGATAAGGTTCACTAAAAATATTTAATCTGATCTTAAAAAGGGACAACAAAGAGAGAACAGGTGATAAAAAAATAAACATTTAATAAATGCATCTTGAATGAAAATAAATATATAAATTCTGAACACTTTACACAACTTAAAATGAACATTAATATCTTTCAGGAATTATTGCTTTGATGTGATGACAGTTACTTTTTACATCAATTGTACTAAAATAGACAGTACACAAATTTTTAGTACCTATTACTACGTAGCAAACTTCGCCCAAAGTTCAGAGCAATTTTTTTTCGATTTTGATATTTTCCCCATGCTCCAAAAGGTACAATAAGAGCTGTGGCATTATCTTCAGATCCGAACTGTAATGCTTGGTCAGTAACAAATCCTGCTGCTTCAACTGGATCATTGCAGGTATTCACAGCATCACAGATTTCTTGGTCATTCATAGAAAAGTTCACACCATCAGTAGTTAATATGAGAAATGAATCTTTGCTGTGTTTAATCTGTAAAATTAGAAATTAAAAGATTTAATTTAATGTATAAAAATTATCATAAAAATCTTGGTACTTCATGAAATAAAAAATTCTATGCTTTGTTGTTAATTTGACTTAAGGTAGTTATTGCAGGATTTTTGACTGTTTGCAGTTGGCAAGTCTGAATGATGGTCTGCCTCTACTTTAAGTAGTCTTTTAAAGTATTCGTCTACGTTGAAAACATAATTTTTTGCCAAAAATCATATTTTTTATTTCTTTATTTTAAAATTTAAACTTTTAGGTTTCTAAATCTGTTTTTGTTTTGTCTCTACAGCCTTTTGAAGAAAATTTACAGCTGTTTAAACATCAGTGACAGCTGTCAAAATAAAACGGAAGTAGTGACTTCGGAACAGGAAGTTGTCAATTTAAAGCCTTCTAAAAAGCTTTTTTTTGGACAAAACTTTTAAAATTTTCATGAAGATTAGTTTAAACATTTTTCTAGTATTTTTAATATATTATAGAAAATTATTACGATAGCTTTTGATAGTATTTAATAGTAAATGACCTAAATGCTTTAAATTTGGATAATTTTTAATGATGTTACACTCATAGTTAGATATAAAGGCAATGAAAATCCATTAAAAATTCAATGTGTATGATTTTGAAGGGCCAAAATTTTTTACCAAATGTAAATTAAGTAAAGATTTTAGGTGATACACTAGTCCAGTGTATAAAAAAGGTGCTGCATCAAAAAATATTGAAATAATTTAATTTATTAAAAAAGTAGAACTTTTGAAAAAAAACGATTTTTTTTACTAAATTTTCTTCATTTATTAGAAATTTTATAAAAACTTCTCCAGGAATAAATTTTTTAAGTGCAATTCTCTATGATAATATAAAAAATAAATCTAAAAATGTAAAAACATGAACTAGTTTCTACATTTAAAGAAAAAAGTTCTCCAAACGTAGACGGATACCTTAAGGTACTAGGAACTTTGAATATCTTTTTATAAATTTAACAACAATACACTTATGAGAATATATAATGCTATTATATGAAACATATAAGGTAGTAAAATCTATTAGAAAATAATTTTTGATTAGAATGCGAGATTATATAATAAAAATATGACCAACAATATTCCTTAAAAATATACTTAGTGCACAGCTTACTAATCTGTTGTTTTTATTTTGTTAATTTCATCTTCGGAATTTATATAGAAACATTATTAGGTATCAATTTTCACTTACATTAACCATTATATCAAATTGTACAATGTTATAGTAATTGTTTTTCCCCACTTCACATTATTAAATCCTCTATAACTCTTGAAAATTTTTTTCCAATTTTAAAAAGTATACCCAGTATTTTCACAAAAACATTAATAAATACTGTCTACAGTTTCAAACAAGAAACACATAAAAATAAAGCACCTGGAATGATTTGATATTACTATTTCAATGCAGAAATTGTCAAACCAAAAAATATGTTTTACAAATTAAAATAAGGGTGTATAAAAAATTTTAGTGCAATAAAATAATAATGCAATATGAAAAATGTATTTTGATAGAGAAGCATATACCTAACTTTATTTTTCAGAACAAAAAATCACTTCATATTTTGGGTTGAATACTGACATTTCGAAGATCCCCTGCTCTCTTAATCTTGTGATTCAAATGAATAATTTAGTAGGTCTAATTTAACAAAGAAATTATAGTGATCCATTTATCTAACTCTTGACCAATTTTGCACTTTAATTGTATGACTACAATTTCAATGTAAACTGTGAAATTGGAGAACAATTTAATTGGTGTTGTTTCAGTTTAGTCCCATTGTACACATACTTAGAAAACAATAAAAATAAGTGTAACATATTACAGTGATCCATTTTAATATTTAACGATTTGTAATTTTAAATTTGGCACAAGTGAGTTGTTCTATGTATTAGTTTTGGTTTAGAGAGTACATTTTTCCATTTCAATGTAAACTGTATAAATTGGAACAATTAATAAATAATGTGGTTGTTGTTTCACGTCATTAGAGTCCCATTGTACACATACTTAGAAAACAATAAAAATAACAATATCTTAAGTATAATTTAAAGAAAAAAGAATATTAAGTTTTAAATTGTTTAACAAATAAATTATGCACCTCAAAAACAAAATAATCAACATCAAATACCTGTTGGAACAATGTAACATGATGTGCGAGGAGAAAAAATGGCATTATATAGATGAAATAAAGCTAAAGGATAAATTCATGCATATTTGATCTTTATTGCTTTATTATAACACTGCATATATTTTGTGACTGTATTGATCATATTTTATAGTTGTCAGTATGCCACCTTTGCACATTATGCTTAGGTCCAAATTCTAACAAAGGCTTGGATGTGTTTGTGCTGGCCTCTCATAGATAGTAATGTTGACTCTATAATGTTATTTCCACAATAAAATGGTCTACAAAATTTCTGGTGTTGAATGGAGGAATGCTGAATGGCAAATTCCTTCCACAAAGGGAAAAAATATTTATAGCTTTGTTTATAAAAAAATCTTTTTTAATTATTAAAACTCATCATTATCATTGCAATATTTGAATTATACAATTTTAATTTACAGAGTACATGTAAAACAATATAATTTATAATGTTTCACTTTTTAATCATACCATCTTATTCACTTATAATATGAAAATCAAAGAAAAAAATCATTTTGTGAAATGTTAAACTAAAGTTGGTATTTTGGATTACAAAGGAAAAATAATTCATTTAATAAGGTTAATCTCTTAATTTTTTGGATCCCACAATAGCCCTCAGTAGCCATGACTGCTGAATCCCAAAGTAGTCAAAGCCATTCAAGAAAATTTCCTCATCTACCCCCTAGAGGTATAGCTGCTTATGGTTTGGTTTGGTTTTGGAGTACTACGGTCTACTTTTTGCAACACGAGGGCTAATGAGACTGGGACCTACTGCTTAAAGCCGATTCCAAACGGCTATGAACATCCATGCCATAGTGGGATTCGAACCCACGAACTCTGGTTCCGAATGCCAGCACCTTCACCATTTGGCCATTGTTCGGCATAGTTGCTTATGTTTATGATATATAATTGTAACAGTGCACAGAAGGCTCTATTATAAACATGAGGGGAAATGACACCCCCCTTTTCCCTCAGGTGTTTACAACACAACAAGAAGCTGCTCATTCCTGCATAGCACAGAATAATTTTATTGCCTTATGATTTTGGATAAAGCACATATTTTTCATTTCTCTTATAAAAAGGCTATATACTATCGGCATTCCACACAAGTGTTTAAAGAGTGTAAGCTGCTTTCATTTCTAATTCAATACCTCAGAACACTGATAAAAGGGTGTAACCAACCAAGAAAGAGTATCAAAAAGAACAGTGGGTTGTTCCCTTTCAAGAAATGGGGAGCATCCTGTTTTCCTAGGTTGATGGGTAAACAAGAAACTGGGTGTGGGAAGGTAACCATGCAAAGTTTCATTTATTGGGGTGGAACCAGAGGATATTTGAAATTTCAATATCTGGTTCTTATAGAGTTAATAAAACCTATTAATTTACCAAAAACACTGCAAAAAATAACTTTTTTATTGCACAATTTAACTGTTTTTACTTCTTTAAAATGGGTAAAAAAAAAATGTTAATTTTTTATGAATAAAACAGAATAAATGTAGCCAAATATGGGAGACACAGAAAGGGAGCAAACAATTATTACCAAAATTTCACATTAAAAAAAATATTTTTCTTTTAGTTTCATGTCACAATAAATATATGTCTAAATTTGTTAAGTGATTAAGTAAAATTCAAGAAGCCTCATAAGTGATTTGAAGGGCTGAGAGGAGGAAGGGAACTAATAAATGCCTGTACAATTAGAAAAATTGCATAGAAAAGACAGTGCATTTAAATGATAAATATTATACTAATTTATCATTTTAATTTGTTCGGAGGTTAAAGTGAAGACCTTCGACTTCGCTAGGTACTCCATTAAACCCAATTACCTTGACCTTACCATATTAATTTGTTTTAAATAGTACCTAAAGAAGTTATCAGTTGTAAAAAAACAAAAATAAAATACAATGCTTCATTTCAGTATTCCCTTGGACAAATCTGAGGCATTGATTTTTTAATTTTGTACTATTAACTGTTACTGAGAACTCAATCCAATCTGAAGCCACATATGAAGTATAAAAGGTGTAAGATAAAATTTTTAAAAGATTAGTTTTAACTGTTTTTTATTAGTTAGATTAGGAGGCTCAGAAGAGAGGGTAAAATGATAAGAAAAAAAGCATATTATTATTATTATTTCCAATGTGGGAGCACTTGCTGTAATAGCATTTGTCATTACCAAGCTGCAGATGTTTGTTGCCCATATTATTTATTATGGAAACAGTATATAGGCAGCTAACATTACTCCTTGGGACTAAACAAACAATTAAAGCAGATCACCATAATTTAGAAGCAGTGACCAAATAGAAGAACCTGAGATTTAAACTGCCACTTCCAGAGGTATTGTTTGAGAACTTGAAGGGAATTGGGACTATGTTTTAAGTTTCCCAGCTGTTATTAATGAACATAGAGAATCTTTGACCAGCTCGAGCCTCAACCTTATAACCCTCTGATGACAAGATTACTGCCTTTGCTGGCTGAACTACTGCAGCTCTCATTAAAAATATATTCACAAAAACTGCATCTTAATTTATAAGAAAAATCTCCCATGTGCTCTCTTTTTAAAAAAATTACACAAAAATACTGAAACTTTTAAATTAGACATAAAAATTAAATTAGAAAATTAAAAACAAAAGAATTATTTAAAAAACAGCCCCAAATTTACTTACTTCTAATGATCTTGTATCTGGTTGAGCAGTGACTCCAAATGGTTTTAAATCTAAATCCCCAAGGCTACGTGTCATTGCTAGTCGTCCATTTACAAGATGTCTTCCTAAATTATCAATTTTAATCATACCACCAGATTTTATAATTCTTTCCTTTTTTGAGAAAAAAAATTCCACAGTTATACAAACTGTACTTAAAAATATTTCCAATATCATTTTGTTCATATTAATATACATATCTATTAAATATTTATTTACAGTCAAAACTACTCCAAATTTATTATTCAAAGAATAAATGATGGCATTTTTGAGTAAAAATATTTTGTAAAAGAAGAATGCTTTAATAATGAGCACAATATTGAATTAAAAATAAGAAAAAATATTTCACTTAGCTTAATACAATTATAAATAATTTTCAGTAAAAAAAATTCTATTTGCAATTAAAAAGAATTGTACAAAATTAATTTAACATGTACAACTAAATCATACTTTACATTTATAAGATTACTTGGTAAAATCAGCGGTTAAAATAGATAAGATCGTTTAATTTTAACAAATAAAAATTTACAATGTATAAATGAGAATTGCAAGGAGAGTTTAAGTGCAAACACTGAATAAAATTTATAATTCAATTTTAACTTGAAGTTATTTCCTAACTATGTCAGTTATGATTACAGTTCAATTAAAATATACTAAGCAGGGTTGGCATGATTTAAATAAGTTGATTTAAATCAATTTTTACAAAAATCATTGATTTAAATAATTTTTTTTCACTTTTAAAACCTATATTCCAAAGACAGGAGAATTGGGAATCAGTCAGCACAGTAATACCAATAAGTAAATAAGTGTAAATAGATAGCATGTGCTTTCCAAGAATTTAGGGGTTGTTATCAGAAAGTATGTAGTAGGGGTAGTACAATGATTGATTATGACTGGTGGAATTCATTTTATGTAATGGGAGGTAAAGAGAGTATTACAGAACTTGAAATCCAGTTTGTCTACCAAATAACAACAGCCGTGGCTTCATCTGCTGGAATGGAAAGACAGTTTTCTTCTTTTGGTATTGTTCATTCTAGCCTTCATAACCAATTAGGAGTGGATAAAGCATCAAAGCTAGTGTTTTTATTGAAACAATTAAATCCATAATTCAGTGCTTAAAAAATATTGAAATAATTGTGATTTGTTTTTTTAAATAAATAGTTTGCATTAAAAGAATATTTAATTTGTTCTTTAAATTTACATCTTATTTAGTTTGCACTATCCAATTACAAAATAATAGAATGTATTTAGATTAAAATTTATATATTTAATTTTAGGTAATCAGTGTGTAGAATATACTAGATAGATAAGATGTTACTTCTTATAACAAACTATTCTATTTATATTGCAAAAAAACATAAAAAAAAAATAAAATTATTATTTAGAAAAAAAAAAACAGATTTAAATCAAATAAATCTGATTTTTTTCCATCTGATTGCTTTCCAAGAATTTAGGGGTTGTTATCAGAAAGTATGTAGTAGGGGTAGTACAATGATTGATTATGACTTGAAATCCAGTTTGTCTACCAAATAACAACAGCTGTGGCTTCATCTGCTGGAATGCAAAGACAGTGTTGTTCTTTTGGTATTGTTCATTCTAGCCTTCATAACCAATGAGGAGTGGATAAAGCATCAAAGCTAGTGTTTTTATTGAAAAAATTAAATCCATAATTCGGTGTTTAAAAAATATTGAAATAATTGTGATTTGTTTTTTTAAATAAATAGTTTGCATTAAAGGAATATTTAATTTGTTCTTTAAATTTACATGTTATTTAGTTTGCATTATCCAATTACAAAATAAAAGAATGTATTTAGATTAAAAATTTATATATTTAATTTTAGGTAATCAGTGTGTAGAATATACTAGATAGATAAGATGTTACTTCTTATAACAAACTATTCTATGTATATTGCAAAAAACATAAAAACAACAATTAAAATTAGTATTCAGAAAAAAAATCAAAGAAATCTGATTTAAATCAAATGTGATTTTTAAAAAAAAAATTATGATTTCTTTCCAACCCTGATTCTATGTACTAAACAAGAGTAATAATTTGAGTTATTGATCAAATTCATACAAATGAAAAATTGAATTTTATAACATCAAGGTCATCTAAAAAAGTAATATTAAATTCAATTTTTTAAAGCTATTACTTTTTCAGATTTTAAGTCAGCAGTGTGATCTGTGGTAAGCTTTTTAGTTTCTCCATTTCTACACAGCAAAGCTCTGCTATCACCAGCATGGCCTACAACTAATTCAATACTATTCCGTAAAAGACAGACAGTTGCTGTTGTCCCAGAAGTTGTGGCATCTTTTCCTAGATATAACATATAAATATTTAAACAAGATGTCAACATGTTAAAAAAAAATAAATAAAAGTTTCAATACTATTAACATGACTAATTGATAATGTTATGAATTCATCTTTAGTATAAAATAATTTCTTACATATGTTTTATATTAGAATGGATTAAGGTTGGTTGATTTATATAACCTGATATAAATCATGATTTAAATCATAGGACTTTAACTAAATCACTAATATAAATCAAGAATACTTTTTTTATACTTTGTGAATATTTTTTACTGTGTTTTTTATAACCCTTTGCACTTGAGGGCTTCGGAGCGAAGTAATTTAAAATGCAAATAATTTTCAGTTTTTAACATAAGAACAAAAACAAATGGTAAAAATTAATTATTTTGCATTGTCTCTGTAGCAGAGCCCTCGAGTTTGAAGACAAATTTTAAATGCATCTGCTCCATAGCCCTCAAGCACAAAGGGGTTAACTGTATGAATAAAAAATACTACCAACAATATTAGAAAACACAATAAGTCATATCTTATTATTTGCAAAGGAAAAACAAAATTTAAATATCCTTAAGTAATGAAATTTCTGGCCATTGATACCTTTTAGAATTTTCTCTTAATCTGATATCAAATCCATAATAATTTCACATATATATATTTTTTGTTCATTTTAACACTATTGCTGACAACAAACTGACAGATAAATAAATAGTTTTTTATGTTTTTAAAAGATGAAATAAATGTAAACAATTTGTAAGTCATATGCAAATAATATTGCACACATTAAGGAAAAACTAGAAAAAGGAAAACTTAATCATTAATCATAGCAATTTTAATACTAACTAAAATAATTTCATTTGTAATGTTTAATTTATTAATAATTTTGAAAAAAATCTGATTTAAATTAAAAAACTTGATTTAAATAATAATAATAATAGACTTTGGTTGTTAATGAAAATAAAACAAACATGAATATACTATATGATTATACCGCTGATTGAAAACTTGTGACCTATTAGAATTGCATTAATATTGGTTGATTTATATCACCTTACTATAAATCATGATTTAAATCACAAACCTTTAACTAAATCACTAATTTAAATCAAGAATACTTTTTTATACTTTGTGAATGTTTTTTACTGTGTTTTTTTAATTGCATGAATAAAAAATACTACCAACAATATTAGAAAGCACAATAAGTCATATCTTATCATTTGCAAAGGAAAAATAAAATTTAAATATCCTTAAGTAATGAAATTTCTGGCTATTGATTCCTTTTAGAATTTTCTCTTAATCTGATATCAAATCCATAATACTTTCACTTATATGTTTTTTGTTCATTTTAACACTATTGCTTGCAACAAACTGATAGATAAATAAATAGTTTTTTATGTTTTTAAAAGATGAAATAAATGTAAACAATTTGTAAGTCATATGCAAATAATATTGCACACATTAAGGAAAAACTAGAAAAAGGAAAACTTAATCATTAATCATAAAAAATTTAATACTAACTAATTTCATTTGTAATGTTTAATTTATTAATAATTCTGAAAAATAAAAAAAAATCTGATTTAAATTAAAAACTTGATTTAAACAATAATAATAGATTTTGGTTGTTAATGAAAATAAAACAAACATGAATATATTATGTGATTATACTGTTGATTGAAAACTTATAGCCTATTAGAATTGCAATAAATAAATGTATAAATTTTATGTTCTATGGGGCCCCAAAAGCTGAGGTCACAAAGTGCACACCTGGTCTGCCTGCCCATAAATCTGGTTCAAGTTGTACTAGCTTAAAGTCAAATTTCCACACACTTTATAAAAAATATTAGGGAATAATTTTAAATTAGATTGCATTGCTTCTATCACAAGTTACAGATATGCAAACTGCATCTCTAATTGTTTAAAGTAACTGAACTATAATTTATTAGTTAGTGAAAAATAATAATTCAAAGACAATTCTGATATGTGCAAATTCAGTAATTATAAAAAATAACAAAAATACTAACCCAAATAATTATCAGAAGTTAGAGAATACATTATTAATAAATAACATAAGCAATATTTTAGTTTAAAAACCGAAAAAATAATAAATTACTAACTAGAAGATTGAATTGTTTTTTATTTTATAATATTTCTGATGAATAAATTGTTTTATACATTACAATAAATTTTAAAAACCTAATGTGTTAATGTCTCAGGGAATAAGGTAATAAAAATGAGTGGCATACACAAAATTGTTACTCGAAAATTTTTAATATTAAGAATGTTGCCTCCAAGAGTAATGAATACTTTTTGGAGGGCTTGGTTGGTTGGGAGCGCTACGGTCTACTGTTTTGCACACGAGGGCTAATGAGACTGGGACCTACAGTTTAAAGCCGATTCCGAATGGCTACAAACATCCATGCCAGCAGCGGGATTTGAACCCACGAACTCCGGTTCCGAAGAGCAGCGCTCTACCATTCGGCCATCGTTCGGCCTTTTTGGAGGGCAAGTTGCAAAGATAAAATGTGAAGAATCCATTGCAGCAATGGATCAAAACCAATGGAATTTAGGATTTTCAGAATAAATATTCATATTTTAGAATATATTTATTTTTTATATTAATTACAAAATTTCAGGACAAGTATAATTCCTGAAAATAAGTCTAGCATTCCTTTTGAGTAACTAAACTAAATCTGTACAATTTACTAGCTCTTTTAGTTCTTCTGTACTACTAATAAGCTTGGAAAATAACTAAAGCACAGTGAACAAAATCAAATGATTTTCAAAACAAATGCCTGAGAATCATCCATAAAATCTCCTGGTCTCATAACATTTCAAATGAAGAACTTTTAAACAGGGCAAGTTATAATGAAATAGTTTCGTTTTGTTTGCTTTGGAGTGCTACGGTCTACTTTTTGCAACACAAGGGCTAATGAGACCAGGACCAACAGCTTAAAGCCGAATCCGAACAGCTAAGAACATCCATGCCACAGTGGGATTCGAAGCCATGAACACTGGTACCGAAGTCAGCACACTTACTAATCAGCCATCGTTCGGTGTATAATGAAGTAGAAAGAGAATTTAACTACAGATGATGGAAATTAAAAGAGTACATTTTGAGAATGAGTGACAACAGCACACAGAGAGTTGCATAGACATGAGCCCCTGAAGGAAAGAGGAAGCATGGGTGCCCTCATCTCACCTGGAAGCACATGGTGTAAAAGGAAAAAACCGAGGCTATATGGGTGGGATGAGGTGAAGCATGATTAGCTACATTGAACTGGAGGCTGTGGAGATCTAGATTAAAGGCCTTATGTGCCCTAAGGCACAAAAAGAACTAATGATGGTAACCTTGATTATTTTTCAGTAAATTCATAATACAAGCCATATTTCCAAAATAAGCAACTATAATAAGTCAAAATTGTCAGCCAAATTTATTGCCAAATCAGGGTTCCCACTCTTTTTCCGGAACAAAAGTTAAGGACTTTTTAAGGACCAAAGTAACTTTTTATAAGGACCTATTTGAAATACATGGCATAACGACATAAACCCTATTTCCTAAGGAACATATTTTAATAATTATGAACCACACAAAGCATGTTCAATAAATGCCCTACAATATTTCAGAATTAAGTTTTTAAAAATACCTAAAAATGAATATAAGATAAACCTATTTGACAAAAAAATTTTGAAAAATGTACATCTAAAGTTTTTTGAGTGATAAATTAAAAATTGTGAATAAAATATATTATAAACCATACTTTCTGAGGGTTTAAAAATGACTCTGACACACACACACATATATATATATATATATATATATATATATATATATATATATATATATATATATATATATATATATATATATATATATATATATATGTGTGTGTGTGTATACTAGCTGATTATACCCGATGTTACCTTGGAAACAAGAAAGTTTTAGACTTTTCTATTACATTCAATGCAAAGAAAATTAAACTTCCATAAGTAACTGAAATACCTACACCCCTTCAACATTCATGCTTCATTTAATTAAAACCTGCAAGATTGTTATCTATTAGGAAAGGGCAGCTGACTTTAAAAATCTTTTCAGTATGAGAAAGATTATTTGCCAAAAAAGGTTTCTAGCTTCTGACCATAAAAAGTACTAATAAACTAAAAGCATTTTCATAATATTTTAAGGATATCAAGGAAAGGAATTTTGAATTACTACAGAAATACACAGAAAACATGTGTTTGAGGATTTTCTTTATTATTAATACTGCACTTTTGGCTAGAAAATGTAAAAGAATGTTATGAACATTAAAAAATATTTTATAGATTCTTTGACCAGTACTTATCACCTGTACTGGCATTCTTAAAACCGGTTTGGGGCAAATTTAACTCCAAACTTACAAAAACAGAAAATTTGGAGAGTACGACAAAAACACATAGAAAATCACAAGATGATGGATAAATTGATCAAGCTCCAATTTAAAAATTAAGGAGTTTTTAAGAACCTTTGACTAAAATTAAGTAGTTTTAAGGACCCTTAAAAATGAAAGCTAAAATTAAGGAATTATTAAGAACTTTTAGGGACCGTGGGAACCCTGTAAATTAAGAGTTCAGATGCAATGCATGAACACACTGGATAACTAATAAGCTTACATGTAACTACTTAGAAGCCTCAGTATCTAGTATGTTTTGTGTTGTAAATAAGCATTAAACAAGCTAAGATTGAACACATTACAGACATTCATGTTGAGACTGAAAACTCTTGGTATATTCATTACACTACAAAGAATTGAAGTGATTTATTTCTGCCATTTGTTTTGCAACATAAGCAAAGAGACCTAGAGGAGAAGACATGGAAAAGAGTAAAACATAACGATTTCAGCAGGAATGACTACACTTCCAGACACTTGACAATAAAACAAGCTATTCAAAGGTTGTTTGCGCACAGAAATCAATGATTATATTAAATGTAAATTGGCAAGAAATTACCTGAGTCAATCTTAACATTCAAGAGCTTGTGATTTGGTTGAAGAATTCATGGGATAAAAATACAGACAACCACTATAAGGAGCTTACATGGATAAGAAGCAGTGGTGTAGCAAACAGGTGGGTGCAGTTATTGTAAGATTCTTATATACATTAATATATGTAAGTATTGATGCATAAATTTTGAGATATTAGTTCAAGCAGCATCTTCCCATGTAAAATTTCTCACTATGCTCCAGATAAGAAGTGACCATTTATAAATATAATTCTATTGCTGAACATCAGAGATTAGGTTAATGGTCTTACAAACAACAAAGTTAAAAAAAAAATTGAGGTCATAAATTGAGGTTTTGGAAAATGATATTCCAGAATAAGACAACTTAGCTGTAATTAAATAAATGAATATACCTATGAATGAAAAGACAAGACATTCTCTGAAAATAAAATCTGGTGTATATTTTAGAGCAAAATGAAAATAATAAAAGTAATTTCAGTGTGAATTTTATTTTAGTGATTTATACCTTATTTTCTTGAAAGTAAGACAAGGTCTTACTTTCAAGGAAATAAGGTTTAATACCTGTATCCAAATACATGTTATAAAACCACTTTGTGATATATTTCATTAAAGTACTAATTATGTTTTTACTTCTGAAATTTTTATATTATAACTATGATTAATTTTAAAATTTTTCTCACTTAGGAGAGATAAGGAGCATTGTCAAAATTTTCATTACAAATACAAATGGAAAGTTCATGTTTAATCATGTTAATAAACAAACATCCCTCTATGTATTTATAAAACAGGGTTGGCATGATTTAAATCAGTTGATTTTTTAAAAATTATTGATTTAAATCACTTTTTTTCACTTCTTTTAAAATCTATATTCCAAAGGCAGGAGAATTGGGAATCAGTTGGCACAGTAATACCAGTAAGTAAATAAGTGTAAATAGATAGCATGTGCTTTCCAAGAATTTAGGGATTGTTATCAGAAAGTATGTAGTAGGGGTAGTACAATGATTGATTATGACTTGAAATCCAGTTTGTCTACCAAATAACAACAGCCGTAGCTTCATCTGCTGGAATGGAAAGACAGTTTTCTTCTTTTGGTATTGTTCCTTCTAGCCTTCATAACCAATTAGGAGTGGATAAAGCATCAAAGCTAGTGTTTTTATTGAAAAAATTAAATCCATAATTCAGTGCTTAAAAAATATTGAAATAATTGTGATTTGTTTATTTAAATAAATAGTTTGCATTAAAAGAATATTTAATTTGTTTTTTAAATTTACATGTTATTTAGTTTGCACTATCCAATTACAAAATAATAGAATGTATTTAGATTAAAATTTATATATTTAATTTTAGGTAATCATTGTGTAGAATATACTAGATAGATAAGATGTTACTTCTTATAACAAACTATTCTATTTATATTGCAAAAAACATAAAAAAAAATTAAAATTATTATTTAGAAAAAACCAGATTTAAATTAAAAAAAAATTGATTTAAATCAAATAAATCTGATTTAAATAAAAAAAATTGATTTAAATCAAATAAATCTGATTAAAAAAAATTATAAAAAAAAAAATCATGATTTTTTTCCAATCTGATTCTAAATACTATGCAAGACTTTGAGTCATTGATCAAATTCATACAAATGATGTTACTTCTTATAACAAACTATTCTATGTATATTGCAAACAACATAAAAAAGCAATTAAAATTAGTATTCAGAAAAAAATAAAAAAAATCATAATTTTTTTTCCCAACCCTGATTTGAAATACATGTAGTTTAAATCTGCAAAAAGCCTTCTGAACAAGAGGCTAGCAAGGATGAGGCATCTAATTAGAAGGAAACATAAATCACCCTTTTGGAGGATATTCAAACTGTGAGAATACTTTGAGACCAACTTGGACTTTGACCTTTGTATTGCCTCAACTCTATTTTTTCATCACATAGCCTTGATTCACCAGAAAAAGAAGGAGGGGGATGATGAGTTAACATGCAGGTATCAGCCACAAAATGATGCAAAAAGAGATTATAGCTAATTATCTGTGTCCTTTCTATAAAATTTATTTTAAATTGATTATTATAAACTATCAATTACATTATGAAATTACACTGCCTTAAAAACAAAAGAATAAAAATTAATTGAATAAAAAATTTTATAAGATATTTTAATCTATTTAGTTATTTACATTTACCAAATTCATATTTTTTAACAAACTCAAAATCATTCATTATTTTGATTTCATAAAAAAATATAAAGATCTTACTTGCACAATTGAAAATTATGTGTCTTGCATAAGAATTGTTAACTTCTTGGAATGAGTTTTGTAAAATAGTTTGTAAATCATGTTCTCCTCGAGCTAGCCAATATAAAATATTGTTTTCCATATGCTCACTACAAAAGTCTGCACAGTCTGGGCCACCATGCCCATCAAACACAGCAAAATATAATAAATCTGACTTTAGTTCTTTCAGCCTGAAAAACCATATAAACAAACATTTATAAATGATGCGTACAATAATAGACAAACATTAATAATAAAATTTAAAAAAAATATTTCAACAAAGATAAATGAAAGATAAAATAAAATCCCAATATTGCAAAAAGAGCATAATCTTAATACAAAAATATAGAACTAATATAACAGATGTAAAAAGTAGAATAGCATTTAAAGATTAATAAAGTGTATCAGTGTTATAGATTTAAAACAACAAAAATAAATTCACTACAACATCGTGTGTTACATATCTATTGATATACGCCATTTAAAATCATATATCTAATATTGTTAATTCTGAAATGAATCTACTAATTAATCAACACTTGCCTGAATCTGTCTTCATTTGTAGTTCTTCGGCCAATTACACTTGCAGTTCCCACATTTTCAACAGAAATCTTTGGAATTGGTTTCCCATGCTTTATACTAGCTTGGAGCAGAATAGGGAGATCTATTCTATTATCCCAAGTACCAAGGGTATCAAAAGTTTCTGGCTCATTACGGTGTTCGGAAAATGTGCTGGCAGTCAAAATATGTGAAAATACACTGGATGTTGAAAAACAATTTCGAATAGCATTGTTTTTTGAGGATCTTTCAGAGAGATTAATAATTCTTAATATTAACGTAGCTGCCATTCAACAGAAATCGCTCAGAAGCCAATAGTAGATACTTCGTAAATTCAACAACTTGGAAATAAATTGCACCAAAAGATGTCAAATATGGAATTGTAGAAGGTTGCAAAGAGAAAGAATAACAAATTCTGCAGCGTGTTTATTGTTGACCTCTTCTTGATTGATTTTTCTGGCACTGAAACGTAGCAGACGAAATTAACCCAAACTGAACTTTATAAACAAGGAGTGAAATAACAGGTACAGTTGCATCACTCACAACTTCTAAACGTGATTCGCTAAGATAGCGATTTTGGCAATTTGTCAAATAACCTTCATATGTCCAAGCGCGATCTGTTAACCTCCATGGTTTCCATGTTTTAATTTTAAAATTGGCAATGTACCTATTAAATGTTTGTGAATCTGACATTTAAGGTAGGTTGTTGGAATGGCGAATTTAAAAAGCGCACCCCCTGGATTGAAACCTATCCAAGCATATTTAAAAATCGCAGAAGAACATGAAAAAAGAGATCCTTCAATTACATACTGGTGTAAGTAAATTGACATTAAAATATGTATCATTGAGATGTATATTTTTTCAAACATCTTACTTTGTTTATGTTATGATATCGAAACCCCCAGGAGATTAAAATCAATATTATTATTTGTGATTTTACATTACATCGATTTGTGAAAATAATATAGTAGTTTTACATTGTTTTGTTTATTTGAGATGGTTGCTAACAAAGACGTAGAAAAAATAATCAAATTTGTTAATTTTTGTTTTTAACCTTATTTTCACATTTTCGGCACTTTAATAAATATTTACTTACTTTTTTATTTCTTTTGTTTCAACAAAAATAAGAATTTGCTGTCTAATATATTTAAACGCTTGTATTTTTCTACTCTTACAATTCTGTAGTTAAGTCGTCTTTAACTAAGAACATATATAGAAACTGCGTTCTTTTATTAAATGTAGCAAATAAATGATGCGTTTTTGATTTGTAAATTTTAACAATATACTTAAATAATTTATTTTTTATATTGTCTGCGTAATTTAAAAAAGATTTAGAATGAATAATCATACTTTATAAATTTATGTATTTTCCTATTTTAGGCACTTTAATAAATATTTAATTACTTATTTTGTGTGCTACTTCTTGTTTAAGCAAAAATAGAAATTTGCTGTCTAATGTATTTAAGTGCTTGTATTTTTCTACTTTTGCAATTTTTTTTATGTCATCTTTTATTATCGATAGTTTTATTAAAGATTATATAAACTTCGTTTTTTATTAAAAAGCATCAAATAAATGATGAATTTTTGATTTGTGTTTTTATCAATATACTGAAATAATTTATTTTTAAAATTGTGTGTGTAATTTTCATATATATGTTTTACTTGTACACATTTAATTGTTTCTGATACCTTTCATTACGATAGGTCGTTTCTATGCTGTTCAAACTGGTCTTCGAGTGGATGACAAATCCCCTGAAAACAGGCCTTTCTTAATTTCTTTAATGGACTGGCTAGAAACTGTAAGAAGTAAATTAATTATTTTTATTATTTTATTCACTTTGATATGTGGAATGCATGTTTTTATAACAGATAAAATGTGTTGCATATGTAATTAAAAAAAAAAAATTTAACACCTTTAACTGTTAAGAACAATCAGAAAGTTTATCTTGGTTTAAGTGATGGGTATTTGGAATTCAAACAGGCAATAAAAAGAGGAAGTTAAATGTCATACTAGACTAAATGATGCTTTTCAAGGTATATTGATTGAGATAAATGAAGAAATTCTCTGTAGTATTTTAAAATACCCCAGGACCATGCTTTCCCATCTTCTCAATTAAGGCCTAAGGTTCTATTTTTAAGCTGTTGTGTGTTTAATAGATCTGGGGCCATGTTTCTTAACAAGTTTTGAAAAAGGTCCTTGAATTTTTTTCTTTAACTCAGAGTCATGGAAAATCCTGAAAAATGACGAAATGTCTTTCATAACTCCTTGATTTTTCTCAGCTGAAGTTATTACTCACTTAGCACCGTAGTAACAAATGGAGTAAAACAAAATTCTTTGATTACTGCATATAAGTATTCTGTCTCCGCAACATTCATGACCAATAGAGGAAGATCAGTTTTAATCAAATACTGCTCTTTTCCCATCTTTGTATAAAATAGATTTATCCAGAACAGTATTTAAGAAAGGGAATGTCTTTCATAACTCCTTGATTTTTCTCAGCTGAAGTTATAACTCACTTAGCACCCTAGTAACAAATGGAGTAAAACAAAATTTATTGATTGCTGCATATAAGTATATTGTCTCCACAACAGTCATGACCAATAGAGAAAGATCAGTTTTAATCAAATACCGTTCTCTTCCCATCTTTGTATAAAATATTTATCCAGAACAGTATTTAAGAAAGGTTGGCCCAGTCTGAAAAAAGTGTTTGAAATTAAAGAAAAAAAATATGTTATGATCATATTCTTTGATTAGGTTTAGAAGTAAAATTAAAAAAAAAAAAAAAAAAAAAAAAATTGTAGTATATATATGTGTGTATTTATTACATGTATGAATTTTGTCTAGTAAGGATCCATATTACGTAAAAGTTCAGTACTGTAGCTATGTGTTTTCTACTTTCTACTTATATATTTTAGTATTCTATTCATTATGTGATTTTCAAAGCAAATTTTGTAGATGAAACAAATTAGAAATTTTTATGTTAAAAAATGTGAGAAACCCTATCATTTATTTAATTTTATTTTAGCTAATTTATACAATATAGTTTATAAAATAACATTGCAATTATATTTTATAAGAAAGTATGAGACTGACACTCTACCAACTATGCTACCGCAGCCCCTCGAGCTATCACTACTGTATACTTGTATCCTACATAAAAACAAGACATATAAATACCATTACACTACTAAATTTTTTTATACCCTAATATTTTCTTTGTGAGTAAACTATTATATTTTATCTATCACATTTTTAAGGTGCAAATTTAAAAGACATATCTTCCTGCCCCTCATTTTTTAAAATAAAATTTTAAAACAAATTTAAAAGGATTCTATTTCTTAAATGATTGTGAAGTCTTGTTTGTGTGACTGCTTGTGCTTGCTTGTATGTACGCACATATTTTGAAAAAAAAAGCACCACAATTCTAGATCAATGCATCCTGTTCCGACCAGTAGTCATGATGCTGGATCAGCGGCAGCAATTGCTTAATAGTTCCGTAAAGTGTGTTTATTTTGTAACTGTTGAGCATAGAGACATCTGATAAAAAAATAATAGTATTCGTTTAGAGTGCGGAGCAGGGGGATTAAATCGGCTACTAACAATTATTATTTTTTTTTTTTTGCTGTATAGTATACATAATCTAAAACTAATATAGTATTGTAATATCATATATGTTATATATAAATTATAAAATAAAAATATATATACATTTACTTTATGGAGAAAAAACCAGGTTTTTGCACACCCTGATCCAAAAGCCCTTAAAGATAATGAGGGAATAGAACTACATATTTTAACTTGTTTAGCTAGTGTTTGTTTGCACTCTATGTTTAAAGTTTCTAGCTAGTAAATGTGAGCTACTTTCTTAGAGTATAATTATTTTCTGTATTTTATACAGAATGCAAATGCTTGAAAGCTTGTTATCTTTTAATAAATTGTATTGTTTTTCTATAACTTGTGAAAACTCAAATACATTTGAAATTGTAAGTTATGTTATATTTGCATATTTAATTTCAAATTTTTTGTGTATTCATTTAAATAAAATCTTGAGTTATCACTACATGTGCATCAGAATAGGAAGTGAGTGAGTGTATATGATGTAAAATTTTAAAATTTTATTTTAAATATTAATTTCTGTTTTGTATGGTTATAGGAAAAGAAGAGAAGGTCTGATGATGAATCTATTTCAAATGATGTTGTTGCCCAAGCGCATATAGAGAATTATGCGTTAAAACTATTTTTATGGGCTGATAATGAAGATCGATGTGGGAGGTTTAATAAGTGTGTATGAGTATTCTGTAATTTTTTGTATAATTTATTGGAATTTTAAGAAATAGTTAATTGAATATACTGAATTTTTGTAGCTGCTATTAAAAAGCAAAGTATTGAACACTTTACAGGCAGGCATAATTTTTTACGTTTTTTAACATGAAACAGAAAAATTCAGTTATTGCACTTCATTTAATGAATTTAGTTACTGTCTGTCATGCATTTAAGATGCAACTTTTTTCAAAATTTGCTTCCAAACTCTAATCACATTCTATGTTGTTAAGATATTTGCAGATTCATATATATAAAATCCTCTCAACTTTCTATTATAAGAGGGCGCTATTCATTTTTATAAATATATTGTAAACTGTGTGTGTAAATCCTTTTTATTTACGTGAAAAGTAAAAGGGATGGATAGCTATAGAAATATGTTACAAAGTAACCTCAATCCACCATTTTTCAAGGATACAAAAATGGAAAATAATAATTTTGGAAAATGAATATAGGAATTCCATATAATTTGTGACTGTAAATAAATTTATAACTTACCAGATGTATCCAGAATTTTATAAAATATAACTTATAGTTTAGATGATTCTTAACATTTTATAAATATTTTGTTACTGTTACCTATTTTGCACAAATTAATCATCCAACTGCAAAAAATTAGCTTACTATTGTTTTTACCTTTGCAAATACACTATTAAAGTTACTGTGTATGTATATAAAAATGACTTTAGGTAAATATCCTTGAAAACTTCTGAGTCAGGTTTAATTTCCCCTTACCTTAGACATGATCTTGTGTCTTGTCTATACATAGGTTGGTTCTTCACTGCAAAACCCAAGTTGTTAGTTTACTATACCTTTCGGTGATCTAGGAAAGCCTTGTTGAGTCAGAAATATTTTTGCTGTTCACAAAATCTTTGAACTGTCTTATCAGCTCACACAAAAATTTCTCATTTTCTAAGTTCTAAATTCTTCAAAAAGGATACTTTAGGAAAGACAAAGCAATGATATTCAAGTGTTTTAATGATAGTAAAAAAATGGAAGAATCTGGGAATAATGAATACAGGGAAAATAAGATCAGTCTTATGGATAAATTTGGGATAAAATGAACTGAACAATCAATGTGGGAACAATAAATCAAGCTTCTACCTTATTTGTGAGTGTGTCCTAAATAATTTATATCCATGAGTGGGTAATGATTGTTATACATAGTTTTGAATGTAAGAGTAAACTTTAGCTTACACTTTGAAAGAATAATTGAAAATTAATATTGATAAATAAGCTACATTATCCGGACTTTTCAACCTGAGCAGCTACATTCATACATTCAGAATTCGGATATTGTAAACAAAGACATTTAATTTCAAATAATAATCTTAAACAAAATACACAACTGCATATAACATATCGATGCTCAATACAATTTTCTTTTTCTGAAGCCTCGTGCTCCCTCTCTCAATCTTTTTTTGACTAGCAAATTTTCTATTAAAACTCAATGAATCAATACCAAATAACAAAACAATAATCATAATTTTTAAACTATTTTGTGTTTATTTTTCAATTTTCAACAATCTTTTAATATACTAAATGGTTGTTTTGAATTTTTGCTTTGTGATACTTAGACAACTAAAATAGGCATATATAGATAATTTGCAACATTATTTTAATATTTGGTAGAGTTAATTATTATGGAAAAGAGAGTGGTGTTTCAGAAACAGTTGGAAGCCTCTGATCTTGAGTAACTGAATTCGGCATTTGGGTTGGTGCAGATAAGTAGTTGTGTATCCCCAGGCCTTGCTTTTAATTTTTTAAATATAATAAAAAAAATTTTTCAGTACCTTCTTGTACTGATGTGGTATTTATTCAGAGAACTTCAGTTTTTACTGTATTGTTAATGCACACACACACAAAGTAAAAATTACTGTTTGGTAACTTTCCATTTTTTTTCTAAAAGATTTGTTAAATTTAAGTGTACTTTTGATACATTTAATTTTTCTCAGTTTTTAAAGTTGAACAAAAGAGTAATGATGAAACTTTCCACTAGATGTGATATAATTAGTAGCTAGTTAATTAACCTTCTCTGCAGCTGTAATAAATATTTAACTCAGAAAATAGCTTACCATAGACATTTTAAAAAATGGACTATTCCTTAATTTTTTAATGTTGTTAGTAACTTTTTTTGCCTAATATACAATTCCTAGAGTTTATAGTAATATATTTTAAAAATATAAAATCATGAACGGAAATAAAAACCTTTAATTTTTCTGCATTTCAATAGTTTCCAATGGAAGGTAGTAAACACATGTATACACACAAAAAAAGGTAGTAAAAATATCTAATAAGCTCAATAAATTTCATTTGTTTCCCTTCTGAATCCATCATTGAGCTAATTTGTGAAATTCTTTTAATATTGAAGATATTTGATTTTTAATATTAATTTTTTATGGTTAGTGTATGTTGTATATACTATTGTATAATCTTTTTCTGGGAAAGATTCTAGAGGTTTTGAATAAATTATTTAATTTAAGCATTTTAACATATACCTATTACAATTTGTACTAATTTAAATATTGCAGGTATGAATAGTTTATTTGTAAGGAAATTAAAATGTTTTATGTTATTTATTTGTTTGCATAGGAATGTTGTGAAGGCATTCTACACTGCTGGTTTCATATATGATGTTGTAAACACATTTGGAGAACCTAGTGAGGAGGTAATTATTTAATTTTGTGATTATTTCCTGAGTGTAGATGTGTTGGTTTGTTGATAAGTTATTTCAAATTAATAACTATATAAAATATTTGTTTTTGTACTTAACAGCTTAATGTAGTCACTCTTAAAATGTGAGCTTATTTCTGTAAATAAGTGGTTCTCAAAATGTACACATTGACTACCTCAGAGGAACATTGTAAGATTTTACGTAATTTGTGTTGGGAAATGTAATAAATTATGCCATTCCCCTCAACTTCTGTTTACTGGCCCAAAATTCCATGTTCACTGACCACAAACTGATATTTAAGTAAATTTGTATTTTATCATGTTGCTGAGCTTGCAATTATGTTTGTGATTGTTCATTAGTCAGGAGGTGACCGGTCGAACGATGGCCTATTGGTTAGGGTGCTGGCCTTCGGTACTGCAGTTCGTGGGTTCGAATCCCACAGTGGCATGGATGTTCGTAGCCGTTCAGAATCGGCTTTAAGCTGTAGGTCCCGGTCTCATTAGCCCTCGTTTTGCAAAAAGTAGACCGTAGCACTCCAATCAAACCAGGAGGTAGTGACCTCTTGTCTGATGCTAAAAAAATGTTTGCTTTCTGAAGAAAACACTTCCCTTCCCATTTTTGGTTTATTATTTGTTTTTTATGTGGGAGATATTATCAATATGATCAATTTTCTTCACAGCAATACGTATATGTTTCTTTTTGTCTGTCTCATTTTTTTTATTCCCTAATTACTAAGCTCTAGAACTGTCCAATTTGATAGGTTGCAACATTAAGTTAAACATATTTTTTACAATGAAATTAAAAGAAATTAATCCTTGAGTTTTTAAAAAATAGCCATGCATTTCTTAACTTTTCTAATTTAGATGCATTTGTAAAAAATAAATGTTGTATTTAAGTATAATAAGACCTGTTAAAAGAGAATGTAAATAGATGGACTGATTTTATAAGGTATATTTATTAAAGGTACATAATTAAAAATTTCACTCTTTCATATAACATTTTATTTCTGTTAATATAGATTTTAAGACTACAGTTTAGTTAATGTCAGTGTGTGTGTGTGTGTATATATATGTATAGAAATATTTTTTTTCTTAGGAATTTAAAATACTGAATTTTAAATTTGTTTCCATTACTCATATTATTTTTTACTATTATTGAAATTATTATAGATAGCTGCATAACTGGTTTCTTTCTTGTTATATATTGTTTTGAAACTTAATTTAGTTGTCTTATGTTTAATTGTTCATATTTAAATGGGCTTATGCATTTTAATCAGAAAATTTATTTAACACATGGAATTTGACAATTTGGGATATATAACAGTGCTGCATTATTATTGACAGACTCAGATTTCATTTCAGAAATTAGTATGGGATGGTTTTAAATTTAAAATATTGAGCCATTTTTTTATGTAAAAATACACTAAATATTCAATATTCTTGATTTTACATTTTTTCCAAGGAAAAGTTCCTGTGTTTTAGTGTAAGAAAAACCCATAAATACTATAATTAGAGTTATTGGTATAATTGAATTTATTCTTTTACATATCTCTCAAAAATGTGTATATCTTTTACCATTGAAGTAAATGATTAAGAACATTACAATTAGAGTCTGAAAGTGAAGTATTACATAATATTTACTGAGTATTATCTACAAACCGGTGATACCATACTTACACTGAAAGTCATTTACAGGTGGTGCATCACAGAAAATATGCAAAATGGAAATCTACATATATACACAATTGTTTAAAGAATGGCATCACACCTATAGCTGGTCCCATGGCAATGGAAGGCGATGATGGTAATATTTAAAAAAGTTTATATTTTATATGTGATCTGTCATTCCTGTTATATCCCCCCCTTCGTATACTTGTCAATTGAAGTAAAATTTTAGTTAGGAATGAAGTATATGAAAATAGGTTAGGTAAATTAGCTGTATGTATGTTCAATAAATTTTATAAAATGCCATTTATGTGTATTCTTATAGTATTTATTGTTTTATATGGCATGAGACATTGAAACTGAAAAATATGCTGCAAGAAAGTCAGTTTGGGAAATAACCATTTTAATACCTATTGAATTCTGATGTAGTTCCATGTATGTGTTGTGTATAGCATTGAGGTTATGTTTTTTAGAGCTAGTAATTGTTTAAAAGTAATTCTTGTTAAATTAAAAGATGTACTGTGATGCATGAATTAAGGTAAATTTTGAACCAAATCAGATGTCCCACAGTCCTTAAAATCTTCTTAATTTTAGGTTTCATTTTTAAGGGCCCTTAAAAACTCCTTAATTTTTAAATTGGAACTTGAACAATTAATCCGTCGTTATGTGATTTTCTCTCAATTTTCACTGTACTCTTCAAACTTTCTGGTTTTCTAAATTTGGAGTTAAACTTGCCCCAAACCGGTTCTAATTAAGAACGCCAGTACTGGTGATAAGTACTGGTTAAAGAAAATATAAAATATTTGTAAATGTTCATAACATTCTTTCACATTTTCTAGTCAAAAGTGTAGTATGAATAATAAAGAAAATCCTCAAATACATATGTTTTCAGTGTACTTTTGTAGTAATTCAAAATTCCTTTCCTTGATATCCTTATAATATTATGAAAATACTTTTAGTTTATTAGTACTTTTTATGCTCACAAGTTAGAAAACTTTTTTGACAAATAAATAATCTTTTGCATACTGAAAAGGTTTATAAAGTCAGCTGCCCTTTCCTAATAGCTAACAGTCATGTAGATTTTAACTAAACGAAGCATGAAGATTGGGGGAAGGTTGAAGATATTTCAGTTACTTATGGAAGTTTAATTTTCTTTGCATTGAATGTAATAGACAAGTCTAAAACTTTCTTTTTTCCCAGGCAATGTTGGGTATAATCAACTAGTATATACATACACACACACAAATATATATATATATATATATATATATACACACACGAGTCATTTTTAAACCCTCAGAAAGTACTGTTTATAATATATTTTATTCATAATTTATTTTTAATTTGATCACTCAAAAAACTTACGATGTAAATTTTTTTGTCAAATAGGTTTATCTTATATTAATTTTTAGATATTTTTAAAAACTTAAATCTGAAATATTGTAGGGCATTTATTGAACATGCCTTGTCTGGTTCATAATTATTAAAATATATTCCTTAAGAAATAGGGTTTTTGTCGTTATGCCATGTATTTCAAGTAGGTCTTTATAAAAAATTACTTTGGCCCTTAATTTTTGTTCTGGAAAAAGAGTGGGAACCCTGCAAATTTATTGCTTCTATAAACATTTACTCTGTACATTTTTCCTGGTAATTCAATTTTATATTATTTTTTAATGTTACAAAACTAAACTATCATTATATCGCCCAAACGTATAAACTGTGATTATAAATAAATATATATTGTACAGGTTGTATGTTCAATTTACTAAAAATGTTTTGTTTTTGTTATATTAGAAATCCAGGATAGTGAAAATATGCCATCTCAGCCAAGTATGCCTCCACCAGAAGTACCTAATACCTTTCCTGAGCAGCCTCCTGCACCTTATCCAGCTGGTGGTTTATTCAACATCCCTAGTTATCAGCCTGAAGGTCTAAATCTACCAATACCTGGTACTCATGCTCCCCCTTCAACACCTAATGGAGTTAGTCAACTTTCACCTTCTACATCAACAACTAATGTTTATCCACAACCAGAAAAAACAGGTAAGAGTCTAGTTTATGTCCATTAATCATGAAATTTTTTTAAAACCATATTTTAAAAAGGTTTTTATTGTGCATTATGCTTTTGCAAAATGTTGAATGCAGTACCCATGAATAGAAATTTTAGAGATCAAGTTCAGACTCTACTTGTATCTATTTTTTCCAAAGCTTGAAAGCCAAAAATATCAACCTAGAAGCAGTGGTGCCAGGGGTTGGGGAGCAGGTCACTGTTTGTATTGCTGCATAAATTTACCCTATTTTGTTATTTGCAGCCAAGATATTATATTCCCTGTTTAGTAAATGTTATTTAGCAGGTAAAGTTGACATGTAAGAAGTTACCCAATAAGTACATTACAAAATAAGATTACATAAACAATTTTGTGTTCATTTGTGAGAATTAAATTTCTAAAAGTAAATTTTAACATGAAAAATTGTTAAATAAGAATAATTTTGAATATTATTGAGAAAGAGCATCATGTGTTTTTTTAATACTACTTATGTTAGGTCTATCTGAATCATTCAAATTTTACCCTCTTATGGTGGTGATCTCCGTTTTGAAACTTGACAAATATATGCAATTCTGATAGTAGCCTCTAAAAAAGCAGATCAAGTCTTTATTAAAATTGTTACTTAATGACCTAGGTTTTTTTTTCTTTTTGTTTCAGTGCAGTGTTTGTCACTTACACCCCCCTTTAATATATATATATATATATATATATATATATATACACACACACACTACTAGGAACCTTATTATAATGCACTTTGGTTTGGTTTGATTTGTTATATCCAAAAAGTTGAGAAAAATGTTAGGTGACACAAAATATATAACTCATAACTTGTAAAGTGCATTCAATAATGATGCAATTGAAGAAAAAATGAAAATTATAAAATAACAACCATTAATGACTAGAATTGATTTTAAATGGCAAGTATTAAATTGACTAAAATTGGAGACAGATGAAAAAAATTTACTTTTGTTTTGCATTAGAGTGATACAGAACAAACTAAGCACTAATGTTCTTCAGAAGTCATACAAATTTGAATTTATTTAATAACAAGGGACACTAGTGATACTTCTTCCACTGTTTGTATGAATACTTTCATGACTGGCTAAAATAGTAAAATTCTCAAGCTGATTTTTTTCTCCTGTTATCTTATGGTAACACGAGATATTGTTGCCATATTCAGAAACAAAGCACAAAATTTGAAGGAATGCAGGAATTCACATCATTGGTAATCAAAAACCAGTGGGCAAGTTGTTTTGGAGCATAACAATCTACTTTTTTTGCTATGCAAGAGCTAATAAGACTAGGACTTACTGCTTAAAGCCAGTTCAGATTGGCTGCAATGGAATTTTAACTCTGGTATCAAAGAATTGCACACTACTCATTCAGCCATTGTCTGTTGCAACCTGTAAGTATCGCGTCTGTCTCTGTCGGGGGTCAAGAAGAGCATCTGTTAAAGCGAACTTTTGGTACATTGTAAGGCGCCGAACAATTGAAAAACAGCAGTATTGTACCAGTAATGGTCTTTTGATGCATGGACGATTAGAGGTGTCAAATGTGCCATTTTGTCAACACACCGACAGAGAAAAGAAATTGTTCTTTGTGTGACAGCATCGACTGGGCTCCAAAGAGTGTTTCGGCTACTCCAAGGACAAAGGTCAACTAGGGAGGTGTCGATCTCCCCTAAAACAGAGGTTTCCTGTTTGGAAAAGAAGAAACGGGAGAGGACTCCCGGCTGAACTTTGAGATGAGCAGGTTGTCTAAAGTGATTCCTCTCTGGACAATAGATTGCATCTAATTGAGTTGATTTGTTTTATTTAAACATTTCTTTTGTTAAATAAATGAACAGTTGTTAAGTTTAATCTTCTACGGCTGATTATTTCGCCTCCATACCTGCTCCTTTTATGAGACCCGTGCGAAATCATATCCAGATGATTAGGGTATGACTTACAATCTGAAATAGAAACATCGCAAATCGCTCGGCGAGTTTACACAACCATAAACAAATCCAAATACAATTCATGTCAGTGGTTGCAAGTGCATTAATATACATTTTGTCATAAAATTTCAGACAATACTATTTTTTAATGGCAGAAAAGTTTTGACAATTCCCCTAACAAAAAGGTTTATTATATCCAACTTCTAAAATATTGGAGGTTTGCTATAAAAGGATAAATTAGAATTTAAAATCAATGAGAAAATGGCAGGAAGAGCATTTTCATTCATTGTAGGTAAATAACAGAACTAAAATCAATTTATGGTTTAAACTTTAATGTATGCTTATTTGTAACTAAACTTTTGTAGCATACTATGTTATGACTTATTTATAATCAGAACAAATTTCCTTCTCTTTATATATATATTATATTTGGCTTTGTTTCAGTAGTATTAATTGAGAACATTAAATTTTTTTTAAAAAATTTAATGTTTTATAGTTTATGATATTTAAGATATCTAGATATTACTTACCAAAAGGTTATATATATATATATATATATATATAAAAAGTGAAACTGGTATTATCTACGTGCTTTTTTAAAAAAGGAACTTTTTTTTGCAGGTGATGTTTCATTACGGCCAGATGATTACCAGAAAGCTCAGAAATACTGTAAATGGGCTGGAAGTGCTCTTCAGTATGAAGATGTACCCACAGCAATTAGTAACTTACAAAAAGCCTTGAAATTGCTTACAACTGGTCAAGATGAATAACCAGCCTTGAAATATTGAGCCTACTGCAACACAAGTTTCAGCCTCTTTCTTTGCGAAACATTCTTAAAATATGTAATATATTTAATTAAAGATGTATATATATTTTGCTTGCTCTATTTTTGAAAGATTATATATAGTCTAATTCAAAATAAAATTCAAAAGTAATTTCCTTGATACCCTCTTTCCATTTATGTGTTTTCTATACATTCTATTCCTTGAGTTAAATATTCACTTGTTTAAATTATAATTTAGTATCATCAAATGCTGGGTAAAGTTTTAACTGTGTAATAAATTTAATCAAAATCATATTTCTACTTAATGTAAAATTGCTCCATTTAGTTAGGAAAAAAAGTTATATTATCTAGGATGAAAATAAAAATACTAAGTTTATATTCTGATTGTAATATACAATTCTTAACAAGTGTTATTGCAAAGTTTTGTGCATTTAATCTATAAACTGTTGGTACTAATTTTACAGTTTACATAGTGTACTTTGATAACTTTTGTATAATACAAAGCTGATTACAGAGTTCTTAATATTGTGCATTTTTAAAAGCAATATTATAAATTCTATTGAGATACCTAAAGTGATTTTCCAAAATCCATAGGACAGTTTTCATAAGCTACGTATATCAGCACCAGTTTAAATGCCTACATGTCATTTCTTATTATAACAAATTAGCATAAATTTAAGAATCTTCAGATTCTATGAAGTTATCTACCTTTAAATGCACAGGTGTATAGAATTAAATGAAAACATAGAAGTAATTTTCCTGTGACACCATTTGTTTTAACTACTTTTAAATCTTGATTTCTCAGTTTTATTTAGTTACCTTTTATAAGTATTAAATATAACAGTTTTAAAAACTCTAAAATTATTAATATGGAAAAAATTATGCAACTGACTTAGGCTTGTTGCATCTACCACATAAGTTGTAACCACTTATGCATAAATGTATAATATTTTTGGTAAAAATATTTTTAAAATGCAAGGAACACTATAGTTAATTTATAAACATATTTACCCAAAATTAGATTTTCAATTAGAAAAAGAAAACTTGTTAGAAAAGTTATTTGTTCAATTAAATAAAATAAATATGCAACTGCTACTACATTAGAGGTCTTGTTTTGGAATTAGCTGTTGCAGTATATTGCTATATTAAATAAGTGAACATGCTTTTTTAAACATTTTTTCCTCTGGTATAAAAATGAGATGCATGCTTTACAGTGCATAGTTTCTAAATAAAGTTTATAAGAGGAGCTTTCAAATTAACACAAAAATGAGAATTACAACTTTTATTCAAAAAGTTTAACATTTCATCATTAAAATAAAGAGGAACTCTTCCTCATAGTTACAATAATACTGTTTGTATTTTGTTTTAAATAAAAAATTGTAAGATACAAAAGCCTCTTTCAGAGGATAATCAAATGCATAGTAAATTGCTTTCTCTATTTTGTTTTACGTGTATGGGGTGAGGAAACTATTTTAGATGACAATGAATATTTACATTATTAGTAGGAATTGTTTCCTAGCACCTCTAAAAACTTCAGAGGATACACTTAACTGCAAGTTGCATCTTAATCAAATAAACCTGAAAAGAAAGGAAAATTGTAAACATACTAATTTCTGAACTATCAAGTGTCTACACTGAAACTGAAATATATTATACGCACCGAAACCCATGTCTTCATCTGATTCTTCACTTTCTTCTTTCTTTTCTTCCTTTTTAGGTTCTGAAATAAATTTTAGAAGGTTACTTTATGGCGTATTTAAAGTAAAAGCATTGCTGATTACAATTTATTCAATTACATAGCGAAAAAATAATTTCTGCAACTTTTCATTTAAAATGATAAATAGTGAAAAATTTGAAGCATAATTTTTTCCTTGTATTTGGTTAATTTTATAATTTAGAGTTTACATTTACTTTATCTCTTTAAAAACATTCACTAAAATTAATTCCTGCTTAGTTCAACTATTTTTATTCAACTTCTTTACATAACTTTGTTTCACTTCTAACATATCATCAGATGATTCATAATAACACTTTCATTTGCTGACTCACTAGTGTGCCACACCACTATAAAACCAAATGTTTTGTTGGCAGAAACACCAAAGATGAGATGTCAAACTATTATTTTTAATTTTTCATGAGTGCAAAGTATCAAGCATAGTTACTATTTTTCATTTGTGGTGGGTCCAAAACTCCCATTACATGTGCATGTATATATTACATATAATATAGATTTATAATAATTGACAGAAGACCACTATTGTACACTACAGAAAATTAAAAAAGATGAGTTTGATGGTTTTTATAAGAATTTCTATCTACTAAGTTAGGCAGTTATTCGATTGATAAAAACCACAGCTCAGGAGAATGGACACCAACAAAGATACTTCTATATTATAGTTTAATAAACAGTGTTCAGCTGACAAATGACACAGTATGTAATTAGGAAGGATTTATCAGGCAAACAAAATATTCACCTGACATTCTTATATTTTAGCAAAGAAAAAGTATCTTAAGATGGAATAAGTGAATTTTAGGTTGGTTGGAGTTTTACGGCGTAAGGTCCTATTTAGGACATAAGCGCCAAGCACAAGGTGTTTTCATAAAAACAACAAGGCCTAACTGATTAAAGATCCCTAACCTAATAACAGAACAAGAAGTGAATTTTAGGTAAAATGACTTTATTATTTTTTTATATAAATTTAAAAATTTTAAATATAGTAGCAATTTATTTTAACAAAAGAATGTTCCAATGTTATAATTAATATAATAAAAAAGTTTGCAGGAAAAAATTTCATTTTTTAATATAATTTTCTAAAGTATGTTGGTTTGGTTTAGAGCGCTATGGTCTACTGTTTTGCATACAAGGGCTAATGAGACCGGAACCTACTGCTTAAAGCCGATTCCACACGGCTACGAACATCTATGCCATAGTGAGATACGAACTCCGGTACCGACAATCAGTACCCTAACCAATCAGCCAGCATTTGGCCTCTAAAGTATGTTGGAGTTAATCTGCATAATGTGACAGTGCAATGGTGATACTGATATTCAAAACTTTGAAAAATTACTTTCTTCCTTTTTTTTTGCCAACAAACCACACACACAATCATTTGTATGTTTAAATAGATATTAACAAAGCTTATATGTCTAAGGTTATTCATAAATCATGGCATAATTAAATTTACTTGTTTGAACCATATGTTTGATCAAAATCTTTAAGAAAGACATAGCAAACTAATAAACTGTAAGTGCCTTAAAAATGACATTTCCAATATCATCCATTACCTTCTTTTGCTGCAGGAGCATCAGCAACAGGTGCACCAGGTGCAGCTCCACCTCCAACACCACCACCCATTCCTCCAGCACCAGCGCTTACATTGGTAATTAAGGCCTTCAAATCAAGTCCTTCTAAGGCCTTAGCAAATAATGCTATGTGAAAAACAGAAATAGGCAATCAAAAAGATTTATTTTTATAATACATTATCCAGAGGTTCCGGTAGGGCCAAAATGAAATTCTTGGGCAATATAAAAACAAGTATCAACAAATGACATAAGACTGAGAAGGAAGGAGAAATTAAATAACTTCTATAAAAATAAAATTAAACCATCTTTTGAAAGATATGATTGTAAGCTAAATACAGTGAAACTTCTCTGAGCAGCTACCCTTCTAAACGACCAATTTTTCATGGCACAGATTTTTCAACTCATAGACCTAATGGTAAAATAACCTGTATCATTGGCCACTAAGTGGGATTGCCCCTTTCATTTTACGTGAAATTCTACTCACTCCATGCTTTAATTTTGAGCGAAAAAACTCAAGGTCAGATATAAGACAATGGGATAACTTGAGAAGTCCATTCCCATGGTCCTCGCCCTTTTCTAAGAAAGATTAAATCTGTTATCTCTTTTGTATTTTCCCCCACACCCTTCAGATAGGGAATCCCTATTGCACCATCCATAGAAACTGAGGGAGGAACTGGACAATCAAACATTGAAGGTGTCCTAGGGCCTTTGTTTGGAATTTTAATCGGTACAGTTAAGGAAGAATTGCACCTCTGTCAGCAAAAATGTCATTCACACCAGTTTCATTTCATTAGTTGGTCAGTGATCCGAGTTGCAACGATGTCAAAATGTGTTTTTCTAAATCTCGAGCAGAGAATTGAAGTTCTACGTGAGTATAAGAATGGCAAATAGGCAAGAAAGTTAGTTGAATTATTTAATTGCAGAGGAACGGAAATAAAGAAAAGAATTCGATTTTGAAGGAGTACGAAGACTACAGAACAAACAGAAACAAATTGTAGTAAAAAAAAATGTAAAGAAGCACGAAATAAAGTACTATTTTCTCTTTAGATAGGTTTTAAATTTCATTTACATAAGGAATATATGTCAGACTTGTTTATATCTTTATAGTAATTATCTTATAATAGTACATAAAACCCGTCAGAGTGGCCAAACATTCTCCGCACAGAGGGGTGGCCAGAGAGGTTTCACTGTATTTAATTATTAAATTAATACTTATTAAATTTTATTCTAAATAAAATTAAGTAGAAAAGATTATTTTAAATTACTAGAATTATTTCTCTATATAAAGATAAGTGCAATTTTGTTGACTAGTATGCTCTATCGAGAATTACCTGTACCTTTGTCTATACAAAATAAAAATGGCACCTCTTTTACAGTTTCAACCTTTAATTGCTGTTATTCATACCCTCCAACATTTCTTACGAACCAATTCATAGTAGTTAATAGTGTTATATTATAGACAGCTTAAATATCAAAATTTATATAGTAACAACAATGTAGTAATTATTATATTAATCTGCAACTATAAATGAAATTTTTATAATATAAATAAAACACATTGAAAGCTGTAAATAACTGTAATTTATATAACTTTTTAAATGTTAGTTAAATTTCTAGAAACTACCTGAAAAATATTTTAGAATAGTAGAAGGTATTTTGGAATCTTGGGAAATAGAAAAGAATAGTTTATAGAGTAACAGTAAAGTGAATGAAATAAAAATTGCAATAGTAAGCAAATGCTTACACAGTTTTAACAAACAATTAGTCCAATTATAAAATTCTTTATTACCCAAGACATCCAGAATTTGATTGTTTAAAACAATAGATATAGATAGACAGAGAGTGAAGAATTTAGATGACTGCATCGCAGCAATTTAAGGATTATTTGAGCGTAAAAGAGAATGTGCTTTATTATTTGAGTCAAAGTAAACAGAAAAAGGAAGAGTAAATAATTCATAATTTTATTTCTAAAGAAATCTGGAGACGGTTTTTGTGAAATCTCCAGAATTCAATGGTTTCCTCTGGATCAAAAATATCTGATCATCATTAATCTATTCATAACAGCTAGAAGGAGAAGGGGGATGTTTCTCCATGACTGAGCAATTTGAAAGTATACTGGACTAGGAAATTTTCTCTTATTTAGCCCAATTTCGTTTGAAAATTCATAAAAAATAACTTCAATACTATGTGCTGAAATTTACAGGTTATAATCACTGCTAGTATATGAATGTACTAAAAATAAAAAAATATCATGATATTAAGACAAAATATATGAATATTAATGACATCTCTATAAACAAGAAATCAATATTTATGTTGTAGCTACAGGAAAGAAAAATAATAAAGGACATAAATAATTTAATATTATATAAGAAATGAAACTTGCACAACTGAAATGGACCATCACCAAAGTACCCCTTAAAATTTATTGACTTACTTCTAACACTAACTTAAAAATCAGTTGAAGTATAAACAATCATCCATTATTTTCACTGAAATAAGCATCTGAAAAATTTTATTAATTTTCAGTTTTGTTTTGTTTATAGCATGAATTTATATAAATGCATTTCTGACATACAGGAAAAACAAATAGGATAGTCAAAGATAAAATTTGTGATTCACAAATGCATTATAAATTGCAAAAAACTGCAAAAGAATAAAATATTGGTAACAGAAATGGCTTTAATAGAATTAATCATTGTCAATTCATATAACTGATGAACTAAAGTTAATTTTAACCATGTTTTTGTTCTTACTTTTACAAAACAAACACTATCACATAAATAATGTCTTTATCATAATATGTTATTTTATGAACTTAAATAAAAATGTGATTGCCTGGGAATCACAATGGGCACTAGTAGACAATCACTTCTGGTTATGGGAAGTAACGTTAAAAGTTCATAAAAACCACAATTTTACTACACTGTAACTATTCAAAATTTGGTATCTCCAAATCAAAACATACTTAAGTTATGTTCACATACAGTTACACTCATTATTCCACAAATGATAATTCTGAATTCAGGGATGCTGAAAACTTGAAGATCAATTAAAATCTCAAAATTAAGCTTTTGGGGCATTATAATACATTCTTCTACACTATATATAAAAGAAAATAAAAGTTTAAATTAGTCCACCAAAAAAGAGTAAGAAAATGAACAAAATAATTTAATTTTTTTAAAGATAGGATTTAAAGATATTTTTAAATGTGTTTTTTTTAGTTAACCTTCAATATATATGTATACAAAGCAGTGGCGTGCAGTCCATATGTGCAGGGTGTGCACTGTATACCCTGGCAAAATTATGAGAGAATTGTCTGCACCTATGTCTACCTATCTTTATATGGTATATAATAAATATTATTTATAATATATTCAAATATGTTGATTTGCTTGCTTGTATTCCCGCAGTGTGTGTGGTACTAGGTGCTGTACCATGTAGCGCATTCAAAAGCAAAAGAACATAAATTTTTATGTGTACGCACTGCGCGCACTAATAGAAAATCACGCTTTATATGTATGGGCTACTGGAGAAACACAGCATACTATAGCACTGAGGCAAGTGCAGCTATTTTTCCTGCACTTGGCATTCAGAATCATTCGAAGGTACGGTTTATTAAGCGTTGTATTAGAGCGAGGACTTACGTGCTGAAGCACTTTTGGTTTTTTAACTGATTAACTGGCCATACGATTTTGGAGACTGTTAATGTTTAAATTTATATATTGTAAGATTTTGTTTTCATGGAAATATAAAAGAAGTATTTCATCAACATGAAGGTAAATGTTTTAGTGTGGTAAAGTAATTTCGGTGATGTATTATATTTATAGAAATAATTCGCTGAAAAAAGATTGTTTTGTTAGACAAAAAAGAAACGAATTTTAACAGAACAGTCCAAATTTTACCATTCATTATGTTTTATAGACAGTATATAAGTTATATCTGTAACACCATATCCCTGGTTTTGTTTTTAAAAATTGGGAAGATGTTTTTTGCAGAATATATGATTTCCAAATGTTAAAAACGATTAATAAATATAACTTAATCCATTGACCGAACGGGAAACAGTTCGTTCTATTGCGCCAGAGTGCAGTGAAATCCTCTGCACATGGAATAGACGTTCGGTTTGTCAACACCAATGAGCACCCTGATGAGGCGCCGTGTGGTGCTACGTTTGCTGAAAATATAAGTTTTTTGTGGAAATATGTTTTTCGTTATTCTATTAGTAATGCGGATAGACGTATGGATTTTGTGTACAAATGAATAATAAACGTTAAAGAAGTATTTAACACATTCGCTGCCGATCACGCGCCAGCGCGTGATCAACATATAGGAAAATGCATATATGACGTCAGGTTCGGCAGCGAATGTGTTAATGTACATTTTTATGGTTTTATTATTATTGTTGTTGCTCTCTGCACACCCTGCATGAACACGTACCGCACACCACTGGTACAAAGTTTCCTAGGTATTTATCAGTTATAATGTCGACCAAAACAAGGCAAGAAAAAATTTCCATCAATTTGGCAATTTCAATTGTCGATCTGTATAAGAGATGATTTGAATGTGATTTAATATTTCTACATACTAGCACAGAATGATATATATTTATAACGTATTACTAGGCACAGATTAAAAATATATTATATAAAACTGAAGAGATACATTTCATAGAATACAACACATAAATCAGGTTTCCTTTTTATAAAAATGGGTGTCTTTAAATAGGTGAATCAAAAATTTATAATGAATTGGCCAAAGAAAAAAAAAACCTGAACATTGAAAGTCTTGATATTCCAGTGAAATTAATAAAGTAGTAAAGTTCAGTAACTTCAGTGGAAGAAACTGTTTTCAATGACAAAGAATATATATATATATATTTTTTACATTAAACAAATGAAAAAGAAAGACAAAGAGTTAAATAACTTTTAAGCCACGTGTCTTCCCGGCGCTCAGCCGGTATCTCGGAAATAAATACTGATATTTAAAAACTAAATACAGAATAGGGAACTTACTTGGCCAGTAAGGCTCAACGTCAACACCTGCAGCTTTTAAAATTGTATTAATTTTTTCTGCCTAAGAAAAGAAAAAATATGAAAGTATTTTTAAATCATAACTTAGCAAATTATAAAACTTTTGAAAACTAAAACTTACTGTTACAGCAATGTCATCGTCTTGTAAAATAAGAGCAGAATAGACACAAGCCACTTCGTCGTTAGATATCATTTTGTATCTAAGTTATTTGTCGATAACTAAGAAAATTACCTATAACTGGAGTAAAGAATATGCAACGCAGTTATTTAGAACAAGAACATTTACCCCCTGCTGAGATATTTAAAGCGCACAATTACGAATGAGTTGCCAGAAAACAAACAAAGCATAAAAATATTTTTTTTTAGTTTCAAAAAGTTACAGTTAATTATGAAATTTTAAGTAAATGATTATGCGTATAAATCTTTTTGCCTATTAGCAGAAAATACAAGATATGCTAAAACGAAACAAACAATTATTTGCTTTAGTTTTTCTAATTTTGAGAAGATTATTTACTATGAGAAAAAAAATAAACAAACGAAACGGACCTGTACCATGAGGTACTATGACACAAGCAAACTGTTATTTAACGCTGTCAATATTTTTTACTTTGTTAAAAAGCAGCTGTTACGATATTGAATTGTTCGTGTAACTACAATCAGCTGTACATTAGAGGGCGGACTTCTTCCGGCTTGTGTCGTCTGCCGGAACAGCATTTTACCCGGCATATAGTTTCTTTTTTTCAAAATGAATAAAATAAACGTTTTTACGATAATTTTTTACTGCTATTTTATAAATATTTGTAAAAGTAGTGATCTATATAGTGATAAGGTGAGAAAATATGACTCGGAATCTTTTAAAGTCAACATAGGAGGAAACATTCCACATTTCATAAATTTTTTTGCGCCTTGGTATGATATTTTACAACCTCATGGTTTTTCATTTAATTTTACTTTTAAGTTGCATGAAGCCCGTAGATAATTAGAATTTTGTTTTAAGTTCTTTTTTAGTATAAAGTATATTTTATTTCGTATCTCTACGAATCGCTCTGTGAAATACTTTCATTTCTGTATAATTCTAAACAATTTTACAGGTGTGGATACTGTAAGAGACTAAAGCCAGTGTGGGATGAACTTGCAGAAAAGTATAATGTTGATGTCCCTAATCAAAAATTAGTTATAGCAAAAGTAAGTAATTAAAATTGATACTGGGATATAATTAAAATTATTAAAAAATATATTTACAGATATCTTTCATCTTTATTATTTAAATTATCATGTTGGACGTTACTTTATTCTCTGAATATTTATATCAATGGGTATATCAGTTTGTGAGCAAGAAGCTCAGTTCTAAATATGTTGTTAAATGAAATATAAACAATCCTTCATTTAATTATGATTAATGTCTACAATCCACTTATTTGCTGCCCACTCCTTTTTGAAGAATCTACCATCAACAATAAAAAGTTTAAAAAAATTAAGATATTTAAATATCTGTAAGTTGATAAAGATTCTTCATTTAATAATTGATTAATGTTTCTATTTATCTTTCATTTCTATAATTAATGTATTAATCAGTTTCATAAAATTGTAATTTATGAACTTAAAATAAATCACTGATTATGCATTTTTTTAGATTGATTGTACTTCAGAAACTCCATTATGTGCTGAAGAAAATATTTCAGGATACCCATCGTGAGTATTAATCAATTATCAAGTACAGGGGTTCCCAACCCAAATCGGTTGGTGGGCCAAAAAACAGTTTAATAAACTGTGGTGGGCCGCACATATAAAAAGTAAAACAAATTATTCAAAATATTTTATCGCACAATATTCAAAATATGCATTTTTTTCATTCATTTAATTTTACTTTGTAATTTCTGATTTAGTTCATTCAGTTTTATTGTTGTATCTGTTAAAAAACATAAATCTAAAAGCCATTAATCATCTGAAAGTTCACTTATATCACTACTGTACTGTTTTATAAACATTTTGGAGGTTAGAATTTCAAATGCATCGTTAGCTTGCGTTTTCTAAATAAACAATACCTTAATTATTCCTTTACAATTAATGATAACTTCACAATAGCCATAAATATAATTTATAACTTTCTTTCCATACAACTTTGCTGAACGATGGCCGATTGGTTAGTGTGCTGGCCTTCGGTACCGGAGTTCGTGGGTTCGAATCCCACTGTGGCATGGATGTTTGTAGCCGTTCGGAATCGGCTTTAAACTGTAGGTCCCAGTCTCATTAGCCCTGGGGTGCAAAAAGTAGACCGTAGCACCCCAAACCAAACCAAAACCATACAACTTCCACTAACTGGTCGGACAGAGCACGTCTATGTAACACGAGTCAGCTGGTTGTATAAGTAATGGCCGATTGACAGAATATTCTAGAACACTCAAATTTCTACATAACCTGTCCAACCTTACTCAAAGACCAGGTTTATGTTGGTTACTATCAAATCTTAATGTACATAATGTGATATTTATTATTGCAAACATTAACAACTAAAATTCTATGTTTCAACTGTATATAGTCAAAATTACTAAAACTATATAGGCAGTTAAAAGCTTCAATTGGGCCATAAAAAGCTTTTAAATAGGCCATGAGTTGGGCGTGCCTGATGAAGTATATAATCTAACAAATTCTGGGGAGAAAATAATTTGTAGAACTGTAAAATATAATATTTTTCCTTAATTAGCTGATATTTTTACTTTTAATAGTTTAGTGTACTAGGAAATAAATTTCATATGTATTTTCTTATTCGACTGTGTAGCTGAGCACAAGAATTAGAGCAAAATATTAGATGTTATTTTACAATTATGTTTGACTAATGTTTCTTAAAAATTTATAAAACTATAAACATACAATTTAACGATTTTATTATATTTTACCTCTTTATAGAAGTAAATTTTTGCCAAATATTTTATCAGCCTCAAATTTTAAATGTTTAGGTTAATCTTTTATGATGCTGGTGAGAAGAAAGGAGTCAAATATCAAGGAAGGCGTGACTTAACTGGACTTGAAGAATTTATTGCTGAAAATATTGATGGATCTTTAAGCAAAAAAACAGTAGGTTCAGTTACGTTTTTATATAATTTTTTTTTCATACTTTAATTTATTGCTAATTCCAAATTTATTATTCACTCTTCTTTGTTTTAAAATTAATTATATTATTGTTGTTGAAAAAGGTAACATATTGTCTGTTTTCTCCTAGTTTTAGTTTATAAAATCTGAGAAAAAGCAATTTTTCATTGAAAAAGTCTTTTTTTTTAATTTCTAGTAGATCTTAATTTATTTTATTGAACCATTTGTATCACAGTTTTAATATCTGCAATATATACAAAAATTAATATCATTTCCACAACTAGTTTGTTAATGTATGTTAATTATTACCATTTCTACAATACTGTATTTAACATAATTTTCTCATAGATTTTCCATCAAATAGTAATACTAAGTTTATTTTTCATACCAAAGTTTCATTTATTACTTAAATAAGTTGGTTATTAATGAAATAAACTTTGGATTTGTTAGTTTAAAAAATTGTGAGTCCTCTCAATTTTCTTGTTCTAACTTTTACAGAACATAGAAATACTATCATATAAATGCCTTTTAGCTATGCTAACACATTATAAGTAAATAGCAGCATCAGAAATAAGATAGTAACTGGAAGTAACTCTAAAAATACAAATCTACAATTTTGCTATAATATAGTATTCAAAATCTGGTTTCTCTAGGTCAAAGTATATAAAGTTGTCATGTTTATATGTAGGCACACACATGCAGGCATACATTTTCTGAGTCAGACAGATCTAAAAGTTAAGTCAAAATCTGAGGATTAAACTTTTTGACGATTACAATACTTTGTCTATAAAGTTAAAAATGAAACACCAAAAGTACATTTTTCATAAAGGTGTTTAAAATTGTTTATGTTAAAGTAATTTTTGTGTATAGTTATTTACAATATTCCTAGGAATATACTAATTTTGCAAATAAAGTTTTAGTTTTATATTTAAATTTAAATGAAAAAATTTACATGGTGAGTGCAATATGGCATTTGGGGAAATAAATTTCCATTTCAGATAAAAAGGATTAAGTTATTTTTTATCTTATAAAATGCTTAAAGAATAAGGCAATAAATTGTATAATATCTTTTAGATGCCATATATTTCTGTTTATAAGCCAAGAACATTTGGAACTGTTTTAAAGTAGAGAGCTTGGCTTATATATGGATCTGCAGAATGTAGAAGTAGATGTAGCAAAAGTTCTCCTTTGCAATGGCTTTTTTCTGTGGCAAATAATTGCCAATTCAACAAAAATGAACAACTGTAGTTAAAAAATGATGGAAAGAAAATGTATGATTGTAAAAAATAAACAAAATTGCCTGAAACTTTGAACTGAGAAACAAAATGTAAAAACTGAATAAGAAATATTTAATGCTTCTTACTTTGGAAAAACCAAAAGAACTAAAGTTTTTAAAATTTAGCCATAGGACTTATACTATATATGTGCAAGATTGGCTAAGAAGGCATAAAAGAAGAAAACAAAACCTTTTTATAACTTGCATACAAATAAATTGATATAAAAAGCTCTTTTATTTATTATTTTTTTAGTTTATATTGCTTAAATTTAAGAAAATATGCAAGCTTCAAATAGGGTTACTAGATTTGAAACTACTGTCATTAGTGTTTAATAAGTAAAAACATTATTGGTCAACATTTTACTATACAACAATTTGATTGGAAAATATTTTTCTGTTTGACAACACAATTGAACATTAAAAGAAAAAATAGGTTTTATATTGGCTGATATTTGGATTTTGAACTTTTAGTATTTAAAAAAAATGCCCTCTCACCTTATATATGGATTGGATTATACTTCATTTTTATATTTTTAATATATTTATAGTATTAATACTGCAAGATTTTTTTAAAAGATTTATAGACTAAATATATAAATTATAATTTTCTATTTGTTATGTAATATTTTCTTATTAGGTATTTAGAAACACTAGAATGAATACCTCAAATTATTTAATAAGTTATCAAATGCCTGATAAAGTTATATTTTAAATGATTTATTAATTAATATTTATTACTTTTAAACTAAGACAAATGAATCTAGTTGTATAGTTTTAATTTTTTATATGATTATCAATTTTACGATTATTATTAAAATTAATAATTGTTGGTAAAGTATAAACTTTCAAAGATAGTGTTTCATGCTATCTTTATTGGTTAATTAATAAAAGAATTTTAATAATTTTTAACAGAATAAAGAATCTTAGAAAAATTCTAAGGATATAATTTATACAAATTTAGTTACATTTATAATAAGGTAAAAGGGAAAATACTGAAATTATATAGAGGTGAGTTATGCAAAAGTTCAGCTGTAATATAAGAATTTTTCGCTTTTAAATGAGTCTTGATTTTGGATTTTGATAAAATTATTCAAAATTACAGTAGTTGTGGATATACCTTTATCAGTGTATATTTTAGACGAAAATTTTAAATTGACAAATTTTTTAGTCTAGGAAAACTGATATTAAATGTAAAAATTTACTCCTAATATATCTTATCTATATTTTGTTTTCTATTGTGTTATTTACAATTCGCTTATTTTTCCTTTTTAGTGTAGATTTATGATTTACTTGTGTCATTTTCCTTAGATTCCACCTGTTGTAGCTGCAGTAGAAACAACTTCTCGGGAGCTTACAGATGAAAACTTTCATAGCACTATCAGCTATGGACTGCATTTTGTAAAGTTCTATGCTCCTTGGTGTGGCCATTGCCAAAAAATGGCTCATTCATGGGAAGAGCTTGCAGAAAATTCTCAAAATGATAAATCAGTTACTATATCTTCAGTATGTTAATTTTACCTGCTATATTAAAACTTAATATGCTCATTTATTCAAAAAAATTTAGTTGCATAGCTTTTTAAATCTAATTTAAATTTTTAATGATTTGTTGATTCTTTCTTAAGGCCTAAATAAATACTTACCACCCAAATCCCTATTTTTATATGCCTTTAGCAAAGGTAGGGAACATTTAGCCTTCACTAGTTTCTTGTATAACCTTCATAAATGTTAGCACCTGTTTAATATTTATATTTTTATGAATTTGAAAGCTGGGTTTGGGGATTAAATGGACTTTAAGGACTACAGCACGGAAACAATCATTTATTAGCAATCATTAGGAAATACAATGTCAGAAAGGCATCGAGGTTTAGGTACTGCACACTTGTACCAAACTTACTAAATCATAGCAAATCAACTTGATCAGAATACTGTGGGCTTCCGTACCTCTTTCTGCATAAAACAAAATGGAAGTACCGGTAAAACACAACACACCGTGCATACTCTGTAAACCGAGAAATTACTTAACGACTCTCTCGTTTTGGGACTCAGCCTACCTTATATAGGCCCATAGAAACTGCTGGAATATTCCAGAAACTGGAACTGGAAGTTGTCACATGATGCCACACTTGACAACATTTGTCAACATTTGGTGATATTTGGCAACAAACTTGGTGACAAAAATAGGTTGCCAAAACTGTCACCAACAAGCCGGTATCTTGCCATTTTGGTGAGATATCCATAGAGTCCCATGTTAAATTTAAGGTTCACTAACAAATTCGTAACAATATCAATGAGAACAATTTGAAAATTAATAGAATTGCTTTGTTGCTATGTTATTCTTTTTTGTAACTTATAATTTTTCTATTGTGTCTCTTTATAATGTAATAAATGAACACTGGTAGCTCAGTTGCAAATGTGTCAAACTCATAACCAGAGGGTTGTGTGCTTAAAGCTCAAGCTGGCCAAAGATCTGTCATGTTCATTAATGGCAGCTGGGGCATGCAAAATAAGTTAATAGTTGCTATGTGCTCCAAGTTCAGACAAAATCTGTGGAGGTGTGCAGTCCAAGGTGGGTCTTCTGTCTGACCTCCTGCTTCTAAATTACAAAGACTCAATTTGGACAATGATACTCATGTCCAAAGCATTCTGTATAAGCTACACATTTTTCCTGGGTGATGCTAAATGAGTAATAGATTCACAGTCATTTTGGCATAAAGATATGTCTGTATTGTTAGCTGCATTGGAAAAAAAAAAGTTTTTTTTTAAAAAATACTTTTACTTTATTATTATTATTATTATTTGAAGCGATATTTAAGTATGTAGTTTATTAAAGTATACGTTAATGTTTTTACAAGTTGTTATTTTAAGTGAATACAAAAATATTTTATCTTGTAACTTTTTATGTTAATTTATAAATTACTTAATTCTTTTATTATTTCTGTATAATTCAATATAGTTATAAAACTACATAAAAAGTATAATAATTTCACAGAAGTGGCATTGATAGATTTATTAACACATGCCTCATGCTTTATTAGTACCTAATTTAAATGTAGCTTTTAATTATATGATGAAGCCCAGTGGCATTGGGGTAGCTCTTCGCACTCCCACGACACAGGTCTCAGATTCGATCCCCGGGCTGGGCAAGGTTGAATCAGCCTTTCATCCCTTCAGTGGGTAGATGAACTGAGGACCAAGCATGCTTGGGAGCTAAACACTGGGGGTTCTGTGTAAGATTGACCACCTAACTGGAACATACGCTTTGCACCCCAGGGCCCTTGGTCACGTAAACGGAGATTGGGACCATAGGCCCTGTCCCCTAGGGACTGTTGCGCTGAGGAGTTTAGTTTAATTATATGAAGGTTCACCTCCTGTGTTCTGTGGTAAGCCGTTAACCAATGCTCATTAGATCTGCCATTTATTAATAACTTCAGAAAAAAAAAAAAGAAAATTCATGTCTTGATCCCATAACAAGGTTTTAACATAAGGATTAGCTTTCAAATAGGAAAGGCAACATTAGGAAACAAATTTCTTCTGCAAATAATTCTTCATTTATTTAATTTCCATTCATTCATTCACTATACATTTTTTTTTTTTTTTGGTTGTAGTATTTGCAAAATAGGCTTTATACATATTCAATAGCATATCATAAAAAGGAATAAGAAGCATAAATGTCCTACCTTTTAATAACACCCAGTAAGTAGTGATAAGCATATTTTCCACCAAAAATGAAGTTAAACCAAATTAACTGAGTAAAATAATGTAAAAGAAATTTATTTTCTTAAATCAGTCTTAATTAAAAATGTACTCTAGATATTGTGGTATAGCCACATTCCATCTGAAAGGGAATGCCAGGAATTGCCGGATTCCTGACCCCTTATTTTATGGAATGGGGCTTGTCCATGTCCAATTCACCTTGAATCTTCCCATGCTGACCATCCGTGTGTTGCCATTTTGCTCTTCCTGTCTTTCACCATTTGTCCAGCTTGAGCATTCCTTGGCACCATAAAATTCCTAGGCTTTTCTTCCTACTCATGCTATGTTTTGGTGATCATCTTGGGTTTCCGCTGGCGGGATTTTTCCACTGACCTTGCCATGGTGTTGAGTGGGCATAATTTTGGCTGAAATTGGGAGAGAGGTCACCCGCATTTTTTTCCTGGAGAAAAATTATCTTTCTTAGCCATTTTGCTTTTTTTTGCTTTTGGCATAATGTCGAGGGATGTGTATTTTTTGACAAAGTCAGCAAGTAACAGAAAATAATAAAAGTTCCTTTAAGTTAACAAATGGGATTCTTTTCTATTCTTCAATTTTCATTTGCCACTGTTCTAAAATCTAATTAAAAGCTACCATTTGAATACACTGAATTGTGTCTGCCGCCATATAGCTCCTCTGAAGAACCCATGAAAGGTTATTGCAGCTTAACAAAGAAATGCCATTATTGTCTTTCATCCTCAATGAGTAAAAAGATTCTAATATTCAACAAGATTAATGCCGAATGCTGGCCGATTGGTTAGGGCACTGATCATCGGTACCAGAGTTCATGGGTTCGAATCCCACTATGTCATGGATTCGTAGCCGTTCGGAATCGGCTTTAAGCTGTAGGTCCCGGTCTCATTAGCCCTTGTGTGCAAAACAGTAGACCATAGCGCTCCAAACCAAACCAAACAAGATTAATAATCCTACAGATACCATCCATAGCAAAAATGGCCATGTATAAAGGGTTAATAAAGATTTCCTTAAGATATCTTTTGATTACGGTATCATAGTAAAATAAGAGTACATTGAGCTTCATTATTACAGAAATTTAATTATTTGGTCTTAAAGCTAAAAACTTGCTTCATTATTATATAATCTAATATTTTTTAATTATTGTTAATTTCTGAAATGGCAATAGGGGCATTTTAATGCTGCCGTCTCCTGTCAGTTTTTGTTGAAATAGTGTTATGCAAAGCTTTATTTGCACCTGAAAAGATAATTCAGTATTAAAAATATTAATCAGTAATATCTGTAAGTGTAAATCTAGGTATATATATATATATATATATATATATATATATATATATATATATATATATATATATATAAACAATTTTTCTTTTATAGTTAGTTTTTAAACTGTTTTAGGTAGATTGTACAAAGCATAGAAAAGCTTGCCAAGAGTTTGAAGTAAAAGGATTTCCTACACTGTTATGGATTGTTGATGGAAAGAAAGTAAGTGATAGAGAAGTTTTTATCTTACCGTTAATGAATTTAAAAAATTTATTACTTTTTGTATTAGTATCCTGTAATAAAGAAAAATGTGTGCACTGTTTCTAATAATTTTTTATTAGTAAATTTTTGCTCATTTATTTTTAATTAGATTGAAAAGTACCAAGGAGCAAGAACTTTAGAAGCATTTAAACAGTTTATTCATGATATGAAAGAAGCACATAAAGAAAGACTTGAGAATGAAGAGGGCAAGATTCCTGATTCTGTTGATAATACTGTAAGCATTTAGCATGTATACTGGTTTTCATCTGTTTCTCTATGTTTATTAGATTAATTCCTGATATATTAAACATAATTTTCTGTTTGTTCAAAACATTAAATTTGTGTGAAATGTTTGTATGTACAAGTATTTTATAAATTGTACAAGTATTTTATAAATATGAAGATCTCTATTGTTGTTTTCAGGAAAATTAACCTTTTTATATAGTTTTTAATTTATTAATAATATATAAAAAGGAATATTAATTTGCCTTTTTGTCAGAATAATATTGGCTTTTTATTGATACTTCATTTTGATTAATATTCTCCAAGACCACTTACTGTTATCAAAAATTAAAATGTAATTGTTGCATCTCTGGAACTTATTATTAGACTTTACAGCCCAGGATGGGCCTTAACTTTACACATAATCTTTTTTAGACAGTCTCTAATCTTTTTCCATTGGGTTATTCTCATGCATAGGTCTTGCTTTAGGTCTATTGCACATTGGCTTCCAGTACAATAACTTTGTCTCTAGAGTACCAGCTTGACCCTTGGCTACCCAACTCTCAATTTGGCTTAGCCAAGATAACCATTGTGCCTTAATAAATTTTACTGTCTTTACATTTTATGGTTTCTTCGATTCCCCTTTGAGTTTTTATTCTCTATAAATTGCCTACCTGAGTTGTTCACATTCTCTTAATATTTTACATTCAAATATTTAAAAATTATCTTTTTTATTTTTTAAGTTTTTAAAATTTTTTTTCATTTTTATTTATTTTTGTCAAGGTCTAAGTCTTACAGCCACGTGTTATTACAGGCTGAATAATTATTTTGTATAATTTGAATTTGATTACTTAGGAATTAGTTTATTCCTTGACAGATTTTAATACAAAAGCAGCATCTGTTCTCTTTTCAAACTCTGCAATTAATTAATGATTGACCCTAAATACATAAAGCTACTAAGCAGTTTTGAATCTAAAATTAACAACAGAGAATCTCTATTTGTGCAGGAGGCTATTTTTCTTTGTAGCATTAATAAATATATTTAAATGCATAATCTTTGCAAATTAAGATTTAATTCATTTAATTCTTTTTTCAAATGTATAAAATATTTAGTTTATTTATTATTTTAGAATATCTAGGAAAAAAAAAGTATGAAGTGTAACAAAAATTCTATTATTTGATATATGTTGAATATCCAATATTAAAATATTAACTAGAAAATGCTTGTCAACAAAGGTGTGTGAATAAGTTTTATTTTATACTTCATGACAATACTGTACAATCTGGTATTAAAATATCAGATATCCCAGTGGATATCCAGTATTAAAATATTTAGGTATCCAGCAAAATCACTATTTATTTCATCCATATAAATATTGGGATGAACAATCTAGATGGACTAGACGATCAAATTTGGTATTTAGGTTCTTACACCAAAATTATTCTATATTTGCGTTTTGAACCAAATTTACTAATAGAGACAGTTATTTTTTAGTTGGAGTGTATAAGAAATTCACTGGGGAAATACCCTAATTTTTACAATAACTTTTCACTGGAAGTATTATAATAAGTATTTTTATATTTGATAAGTCATGCTTGTGTGTACTCTGATTATATTTTTGTGTAACATTTCAGCCAGAATTTGTGGTCGAACTTACTCAAGACAACTTTGATAATGCCATTGAAAAAGGTTTTACGTTTGTGAAATTTTATGTCCCATGGTAAGTTTAATTTTAAATGTCCAGTTTAATAAAACTACAAAGAAAATAACTGTAATAACCTTTTCATTTTAAAATTATTTATTAAAAATTATCAGAAAAATGAAGTTAGTTTTCAATTATGTTTTTTTAATTCTCATTAATGTTTGGATAAAAATGCTTTTTAAAAATAAATTTAATTACCTTTTTACTGTCAGTATTTTATCAGGGTTCAAAGGAAAAGTTTATAGTTTGAAACAATAGATCAGT
>CM063507.1:36008947-36051447 GCA_032207245.1 Pardosa pseudoannulata
GTTTTTCCCTTCATATTTTAAATGAATAAAATTTAAAATAGACATCAACCAGTAAATATTAGCACAACCTAAAATATCAAATAATGTGAGGGAAAAAAAACCTATGTTGCCAGTTATAGCTACCAAAATGATGCAATATGTATGGATATAATACAGTATTTAAATGGCTAAATTCATCTCACTCGTTCATTCAAATTTCTCATTAAAAATTCAACCTGTAAAATATCAATATCCAGTTTTTATCTCAATAATCCAGTAAAAAGCAACTGAAACTACAATAGCCACTTAACATAGATGCATGGCCACCAGAAACATGGTATAAAACAACTGGCACCAACATATCTCTACAGAAACCGATGATTCACAAAATGGCAGAAAAAAAAAGCATGCATTGAATTTGCAGTATTATCAAAGATATATTTCCAGTTAAATACTTTATAGAAAAAGTATGAGTGCATTTGGGAGGTTTATAACCCTAGGGAACCAAGTCCATTTTCCTATGACAAAATAAGATTGCTTTACAAGTTTTAAGAAAATATTTCTTATGTATACCTATGTAAATATGTTAGAAAATACTCTAGCTATTAAGCATTTTCTAAAATTAAATTTACAGGAAGTCATTGATCTCCAGAAACTTCAGGAATTAATTTCTCTAAATTTTCAAAATGGACATTGTTCACTTTGGTTGTGAACTCCTCATTCATGATTAGATGTATAATTTTTTTTAAAGAAAAATTTATGAAGTATAAAGCAAATCTGGTAATTATAAATTTTAGTACACTTCATATGTACATCATTGTAGATTAAAATCCCAATTATTGCATGGATTTTTATGTATTACCCATTTTGTAACTTTTTTTTCTTTCTAACATGCCAGACCCTTGTCTTTAACCCAATACTATCTGCAGTGATGGGATTCCTAGCATTCAAGAAACCAGTTTACTTAAAGTTTCAGAGGACGCAATGGAGCATAAAAAAAATCCATTTCAATATTAAATTAACATTTAAATATTAACAATTTAAATTACTTAAAAATAAATTTATAGTATTATTTTTTCATCAAAATGTTTTTTTTAATTGCAAATAATCTCTTCATTGTAATAATAACAACAATAATAATAATCATGGTTTTTTTTATCAAAATAATTTATTAAATTGCAAAGTTCTCCAATTTGTCAATAATAACCATGTGTATTTTTTTCAATCAAATGACTTTTAAATTGCCGAACTTGTTCACTTATTAATAATAATAATGATGATCAAGATATAAATGTGTAGGTTAAAAAAATTCATTACAAACTATATAAACAAGTAATGATGTGCTTGTATCTAAAATAAAATTTAAACTAAAATACAGGAATGTTTTTATCAAATAATATGTTTTATCGGGAAATATCAAAATTTTATTTTTATTCAGTTCAAATGCATAGTTTTTCAAATGTAAATTTTCAAATATCAAGAACTTTTAAATATCTGGTATTACACATATCAACTGAATCCCATCACTAGTATCCTGTTATTTGTTGACTACCTACGAGTTTGCCACTTATAGATGAATGGCAGTATAGTAGTAATAATTGCCAGACTTCTGAAATTGTAATTTCAAAAATATTTAATTAGACACCTGTTTTAAAATCAAACATTCTAAATGCTGTAGGTCTGGTTATGCTGGAATTAAAACATTCACAGTAAAAAGGGTACTCTAGATATTTGATTTATAATTGTGTTCATAATTCCATGTTTAAGCATTACATAAATTGGACATGTATTGTTTGCAGGTATGCTAACACTTCAATTTATACTTTCCACTGTATTATTTTTATGAATGATTTTTTAATTACTAAATTGTAATAAAGGTTTATGAAATATTAGGTTTTCTTCAATTTATTTATATATATTTATTTAAACTGCTAGAGTTTTTTTAATGTCTAAACTTGCTGATTTTAATTCAAACTGATTGACTTTGCAACATTTTAGGAATTTGTAAAAGAAGCTTATATATATCTTCTAATGGGTTTATATGTGACCCATTAGGAGATACCATAATATTATTAATATTAATTGGTCTTACAATATTGGATGTAATTTACTCCATCTCTATTTTTATTTTTTAAATTTTTATGTGTACTAACATTGCAATCTGTTGAGTTTAAATTCTTCAAGAAATGCTTTTCCAGCTATTTAACTTCATTTAAAAAAGATTAAAATCCAAACAAGAACTCAAAAATGGTGAGTTTTTTTATTTGAATCTTAATAAAAGTTGTCACAATAACTCAAGTAAAACAAATAAACCTTTTTTTTATATTTTTATTCACTGAATTAAATTTATGAACAAATTTATGAACATATCTCCAAATGAAAAATAATTATTAGGAACAAAAGACTAAAACAATTATACAAACAATGAGAAAAATGTTCAAAAAATTAAAATAGATGTAAAATCAGCCTTTTTTATTTAATATAACCCATAAAAATAAATGATAACTGGAAATCTATAAAATATAAAGTAAGATTTTTGAATAAAACTCTTTAGCAGTAAAAAGTTTTATCCTGACACCTAAAGCTTAAGATTAAATATAGTTTTAAAAAGAACTGTAACACCTTACTAATTTTGTAGCAGGTGAATTAAAAAAAAATATCACAAATAAGTATTAATACTGAAAAAGCCTTAGGACGTTTTGACCTGCAGTTGAAAACATATGTCTAAAAGCAAAATTTATAGATTCAGACTTAAAAAATATGCCAAAAAATAAATCTCAGTTTACATATATCTAAAATACTGAATCTCTAAGTCTTTGGTTTTATTTCATTTTAACATAAATTTCTAGATATCTCCAACTCTATCTAAAGCTTTCAAATAGGAATGTATTGAGTAGGAACAAATATTCTCCAAACAGTTCACCATTACTTTTTAAATTGACATTGTGTTAGCACAAAGCCAAATTATCTAGAAGTCATAAATAACAATTTCTTTTAAGCTGTCAACAATTTCATACCTATGTATCCAAATACTTATTTACCTAATTTTAGAAATTAAAGTTCTTGCTAAAAGTATTGTTTAACATGAAGATGCTTTATATATTGAGCTTAATAGTATAATTTATGTTAAAATTGAATTAACATTTAGTTAAAATGAATTTAAAGAAAAAAAAATTTCATCTCCATTAGTCTTAAATCTTTGATTATATTTGATTTGATCTAAAAAGTTATGACTTTGGACGGTGATGAAGTATTTAGGTATATTATATATTTGTAAATAGTAATTTCAGTTTAGCTGCTGTATATCTGTACATTAGACAATATAAAATATGTATATGGACAGATGAAGATAATTAACACTGGCATATCCTTTTATCTTTAAAATCTACTAAATTACAAACTGAATTAATCCAGTTAGAAATTTATGTTGTAATAAAACAGTTCATTTATAGAAACTTTTGTCAAAATAAAATGGAACGGTAAAATTCAAATTGTTGGCTTCAGTTTATAAAAAGCTGTTCAGTAATTTTAAATTTCTGAGCACAATTTTTTTTTCATATCAACATGCTAACATAGTTCCAATTTCCAATAGTTGATATAGTAAAGAAAATACACTATCTGTACAGTTATCTTCATCAATGATTTTCACATTTTTACAACAAAAATACAATACCAAAATAAAATTCTTTTAAAATGGACAATTGGATACAATGAATTCACTTGAAGCAGATATGGATTTTTTGTTAAACTGTGCCACAGATAGGTACAGAAAAATACATATCTGCTATGTGATAACATCCTTCTAAAGGAAATGAGGTCTCGGCATGCCAGTTTTAAAGTTTAAAAGGTGAACAGAATCTGGAAAATAAAAAAAATATATGCCTTTTTAAAAATGGGAGAAAAAATAGTTAACTGAAAATGTTTTTCAGCATGTATTGTGCTAATGATTTGATATCAGAAAAAGTTTTATAAAAATTAAAATATAACTGTTTAAGAGGACAGGGATATAGAAAGGTTAAAAAAAATTGAGGACATTATACTGATTCTAAAAATACGCAATTTATATAGTCTTCATCTTTGGAAGATTGAAAATTTTATAAGAAAAGTTCTAAACAATAATTATGATACCGTGTTCAAGGTTGTTTTTTTAAATAATTTTTTTAATATATATTTTTAAATCCTTTCCCTGTTTTTTACATCCCATATGATATACATATCTAATGCTTTATATGCTTATATATCACATGTAATGTGCAATGAATTATATTTTAAGCAGGAAGTAATTTAGTGTAGTATCTTAAATTTAGTTAAATTTTTTAGTTAGGTGTATGTAATTTAAAGCTTTATATTTAATGTACATCTTAACCCTTTCGTGGGCCATTTATTTCTCACTCCACGTTTCCAAACTTTCAAAACAGAGCTGCTAATTTTATTCAATCGATCGAACAATTGATGACAGTGCAAAACCGAAGCGGGAGTTGTTTCAATAACAGGGAGCAATCTTCCCGTTGTTTCAATAACAAGACCAATATATTATAATGGGTTTTGTGCTTCCTACAGGTGTATATTTTGTAAGATCATGTAGGTGGGAAGTAATCTTCCCATGGCCCAATAAAGGGTTAAAATGGTACAACCAAGGGGTTAAATATGATTTCTCAAAATGACTTTTATGATCTTTTAGTACACTTTTTACGAATACTATTGCAACCAAGTACATGAAGTTTCACCAATCATTAAGTAATCAACTGTACATGTACTGAAATTTGAGTATGTGTATATATGCTGTAAAATAATTTTATTGTTGGAAAAAAAAGAAATTTTATGTTATATAAAATATTTTTTTAAATATATCAGTGGCCCAATTAGAACAATTCTATTCTACTCACAATATTAAATAAATTATAAAGTTAAACAATTTGAAGGCATGATGATTGTTAGTATTTTAGGAAACTACATTTGGAAATTGAAATTTCTCATGATAAAAAAAAAAAATACACGTTTTTGTACTGTTATATCAGACGTGTTTGTTCATAAAACAATATATGCATATTTTTAGCAAAATACTCACAAAATACACTTTTAATATCGCATTAAAACATAGTGTACTAGTACATAATAAAGTTATGGTTGCATAAAAAGTAGTTAAAATTCCTGCTGAAATTTCATTTGTTGAAAAAGCACCTGTCCTCTTAAAAAAACATAAAATTATTTTAGTTTGCAAGCAGCTTTTGACAGCTCACAAACTAAACCTGACATCAAATGTGCAGTAAAATTAAAAAACAAAGAAAAAGTAAATTGTTGCTTTTCCAAAAAGTTAATACCAAAAGAAAAAAAAAAGCAATGAAAGGATAGATTGAAAAAGGATGTTATGGAATGTTACACATATAAACAGCTGGGATTTAATAAGAGACCAAGAAAAGCCCATACAAATACAGAATATATAAATATATATTCACCTCTGAAAAAAAAGCACCCTTTAAAATTTCAATATAATGAATAAGAAGTTAGTAAATATGTGTATGTATTTAATATATAAATATATTTTTTTTAGATAATATCTGCATTCAGTTAACATTCTGAGCAATGGTACATTTCACATAGTGATAAAATGTAATGTATTGGATAAACATTTAATCTTCAGGATCACATATAATTACTTTATATGCATACTTTGAGTTTATATAGACTAATTCATTCATAATTAGAAACTGAAATTATTGCATTTTGATTGTTTTCTTAAATTTCTTACTTTATTTTAGAAATCTTTCATAAATAAAATACTCAGGGTGGTGTTAATTAATGTGTTAAAATTATGTAATTAGTTGAATGATTTTCCAAGTAATAGGATAAGCATTAAGATCTATACATTTTATGATATTTCAATTTTTGATAATAACTTACATGTTTTCCTAATTGTTTTTACAAGTTGTATCGCATGCAGTTAAAGAGTACCAGATACTTTCTTAAAGTATTTTACAATTTGTAAGTATTATTAACTCTCTTTTGTATTTCTAAATGTCTACTACAATTCAAATAATTCTAATGCCAGTCTGTTAGATGTTTTTAAAAAAAATTAATTTAAATTTGAATTATATTACCTTTTTATTATACTATAAATCAGTTTGGTTGGTTGTAAGCACTATGGTCAACTTCTTGCTATATTAGTGCTAATTTTATTGGGACATTCTTTTTAAATCGATTGTCTATGAACATCTTCAACACTGGGTTTCAACCCATAGATTTTGGTACCAAAAAGAGCTGTCCACGAATTTTTTGCCATCATCTCACACATAGAAAAGCAAAAATAATTGTATCCAACAAGGCAAATGATCTAAGGGACCACATACATTTCAGTTTCCATTTAGTTTTTTGTAGTTCTTATTTTTTCTGATCATAGTATTAGCTTTTAAATCATAGTCTGTTTTAAATATTAAAAATAAAAATATGTATATATGTATAAATAAAAATATGTATGTATGTATAAATATATATCTTTCTGTTGTTATAACTTAATATAACTAGATTATCTTTTTAGAGTGATATTATTTATTTAATGTTTATTAACTTACTTCTCTTCTATGAAACTTATGCATATAATCAGATATTGACACTCAATAATATAAAATAAAATAATTAATTATGGTGCTCAAATATTACAAGTTAAACATACAGAATATGAAATATATATCTCTTTTTGTTTATACTAATATCACTCTAGTAATGAAGGTATGGATAACATTTGATGATTAGCTAGCTGACTTGTAAATATTTTTTTTTTAAATGCTAACTTACAGCTTAAAAAGGTTTATTTTGTTCAGATCTAACTCTTAATTTTTGTATCATGTAGCATCTTCTCAAATTCTCACCATTGTATACAATAAATGCATTTGCTGTTAAAATCTTGTAACAAGCATTAACAATTTAAAATGAAATTTTTAAATTGACTTTGCTCTGTGTGTCTGACTTTCTAGATATTTCCATTATAGTAGCTTAAATTAGGGGTCATAAGGCTTTTGAGAGGAGCTAAACTGTCTATAAAAAAAGACAATGAGGGTTTTAAAGAACTATTTAATTTTTATTTTATTTGAGTGAACAGTTTATCTACTTATATTGTACTTCAGCTAACAAATCAATTTTTAGTGTATTTAGTAAAAAGGGATATATTTTCTTTTATGTATGTTCAATCTATTTTTTAAAAGTATATTGTACTTATATTAATGTATATTACTTTATAACTATATTGAAACCATCTATATAAGTCTAATGATAATAATGTTAATGAGTGAGTGAAATAAGTAAATTCCTCTTTAAGGACAAAAATTCTGATAGTTGTTACGACCATACACTTTCTGGGCTTCCTTTACTTATCTGCCTAAAGAAGACGGAGCTTCATTTAGAATTCAAATACCTATTTGCTCTCCTATGCTAGATCAAATTATCTGCTTTATGCCCATTTTATAAAATGAAATAACTACTGACCACCTTCTTTAGAGCTTGGATGTTTATCAGACATTGAGTTCTCTGACTCTTTCTTTCTGTTTTACATTTTACTGCAAGAAACTTAAAAGATTCACTAAGTATAATTTAAAAAAATATTAGAACTAAATTATGCGTAGTTAAAAAAAATTCTTTAGAACATTGGATAAGCATTTCATAAGTACCAGTGATATTTTCTATATTTTTCATTTATTTAATCAACAGAGTAGTTTAACACTAGAATTACAGAAGGGGTCATTGTGACACCTAGCGAACTTTTATCTGTAACAGCTCTTCTTTTTTTCGCAAATATCTTAATTTTTTCTCGACTTTTCCTAAAACATATGATTTACGAAATAGTACAGATTTCAAGAAAATCGTATTCTTATTTTAGCCTTAACAAATGATTATACCTAGAAATACGTCAGGTGTCATTTTGACACCTTTGAGAGAAAAGAAATGTGAATACATTCCATTGTATTATCTGAACACTGTTACTTCTGTAAACTATTTTTATTTGCCCCTGCTAAACAAAATACAAACAAAGGAAAACTATATGGTGAGTCTGCGTAGTCACATCTGTCTGTCACATGATTTGAAATATGTGCAATACTTTTCTTTGTGGTAAGAAAACAGAAAAGAGATTATTACAAGCTGAACGTTTGTAGATTTTTCCTAGATATTTTGTTTATTATTCATAACATATTTTAGTGGAAAATTTTATTCTATTTACATGATTTTATTATCGTGATGTACTAATGGCACGTAGAAAAGGACTAACACAGAAAGAAATCGTGAAACTGATGCAAGAACTATCTGATGCTGATTCCGGTTCTGAAATCGAAAATAATTCTACAGATAAAGATGGAGATGAAACACCTTGTGATTCTGAATTTATTATAGAGAGTAATCAGGTAATATCATCCTGTAGCTCAAGTGAAAGTACAAATGGATTTGTTTCTATGAGTTCAAATTCTGCCGTACCTAAGAATGCCAAAACAGGAACTAGTAGACGCTCAAAAGCGAATATGAAATTCAACGTAATTCAGACTAACACTTGTAAAGAAATTGCTAGTGATGGAACTGTATGGAAAGTAGAAAATACTTCAAATACTTAAGGCCGATGACCCTTGCAAAATATCTTGAGAGAAAATGTAGAGGAATTAGCAGATATCTTATCAAGGGCTGAAAATGACACCCACCGTAATTCTAGGTATACAAAGACCACCGTAATTCTAGTGTTAATAAACAATAGAAGTGAACTAAGGAATTATGGAAAGATTAGGCAAAGAGTAGCAGGTAGTTACATGAAACAAAATAATTATTAGTCTCAGCTTAATTAATGACTCTTATATTAAAAGAGAAATAAGCCATAGTTCATTACTATAAAAAAGCTGTTACAAACTATGAAATAATGCTATGCAAGCCCAGTTTTTAAAGAAATGGTTACACAAATAGTTGATTAGTGATAGTTAGTGGTTTATGATTAGCTGTTAAGTTGCTTAGAGCAGTATAACAATTCTTTTCAGAGCTGTACTGAGCAAAACCCCAAATCAACTAAAATAATATAAACACCACGAAACGTGAATGCATATATCATATTAATAAATATTGTGAAAACAATGTTTGCTATTTCCTTTTAATAGTATATATGGAATATTCTATGAGCCTGTACACAACTGTAGATGAATAAAAAAAAATCAGAGTGACAAAGTTCATAATAGTTAACAAGTTATAGTTAATATTAACCTAATTATTATAGTTCAAAATATTAACAGTTAATATTTAGGACTGATGTTACTCACACTAGCTGTAAAACACATAAGGTTCTAAGAGCGAGTGAGGTAAAATTTAGGACTGTTACAGCATCTAGTTGCACACCTCTCCTTTTGATTACAATCAGCACTTAGTGTAATGAGAAATTTCAATATAACCGATATTAATATGCCAGCCATAACTCAAAATAATTACTGTAGAATATTGAAAATTTGCATTTGTTTATATAATATTAAAATATAAGTACGATCTAAGAAATATTTCATTCTAAAATTTATGCAAGATAAATGTTTTTGAGCAAATTTTTATATCGTCTTTTTAAATTACTTTGAATAATTTTTCACATTATTTTAAAACAAGTGATTAGATTGTTCAAAGCTTTGTTGCTAGCTTTGCTAGATTGTTCAAAGCTGATGCCATTATTACATTATAGTAACTTAAGTTAAATGGTAAATTTAGTATATGCATTCTATATAATAAAAATTTTCAATGTAACAGACATTAAAACTACCAGCAGTGTAACATAAAGGCATCAACAACATATTCCTATGTAGTTGTGTAGTTAATGCTTTTTAAACAGCTGAAACAATGGTTTTAAAGTCCATTTTTAGAAAATAAAATAAAAATTTATTTGCTGATACTAATTATGAATTTTTACTATTTCATTACTTCCTGATACTGAGTCTATTGTAATAGAACATTTTTTTTTGTTTAGATCATAATATCTACATAAAAAATATCAATATAACTAATATAGTTCTTGGTTTATCGAAAATGACTAGATGTTTCAAATGCCCTCAAAGCCAAAAACCAAGATAGAGCTCTTTCAGACATTAGCCTTCCTGTTATGAAAGTTCTCAAACATCACTTTACAGAAGAAGGAGTCACCAGCCTCCACTTTCCTAATGTATAGATACCCTGATCCCCAGAGCTCAACCCCTGCAACGTTTGGCTTTAGAGCTATTTTGCGACAGGAACTATACCTGAACTTGCAGACAGATTTTCCCCAACATACTGAAGTCATTTGTAGAACATACTCATCTTACAATTTCAAATGATAGCTGAAGATGATGGCCATGAATGAATGAATGAATTTGCCTTTAGGGCAGCTCTTGGGGGATTCTCCAAGAGCAGGGCACTGCGACCAGAGGTCTATTGTCCCAAACCCAGGAAGAATAAAACAAAGCACGACCCAAGAGCGCCTATGAGAAAAGGCCACAAGCTGAAGCAAATCTCAGCAGACAACTGACAGTGATGTCCTGCAGCTCCCAAAGCTCAAGAAGGTGGTGACCAAGGTACTCAAACCTAAGAGCTGAGAGATACTCGCAATCACACAAAATGTGGAGAGCATTCCCTTCCTCAAGACGGCAGCCCTGACACAAGGGATCAGAACTAATCCCCATTTTGCTGAGGTGCCTGTTGAGGGCACAGTGACCAGTAAGAAGACCAACAGCCTTCCTCAGGCCATTCCTATGAAGCGACAAGAGCTCCTTACTACGCAAGCTGGGGCAGTCACGATTAAGCTCTTTAGCTTGCCTATGACCAGTCCCACTAAGCCACTTGGAATACTAAAGTGCCTAAAAAAAGAATTCCTAATGGATCCTGGAGAAATACCAAGGACAGGCTCAGGTCCAGTAAAGGAAATGCTGGACCCCTTTCTAGCTAAATCATCAGCTAGTTAATTTCCCTGAATTCCCATATGACCACGTATCCAGTAAAGATTGACCTTGTTATCAGAGGCAAGGTCACAGACTCATAACACTCCCAAACCAATTCAGAGGTAAGACTATGATGGCCATCATGTTTAACATGTGTTGTAATACATTTTTTTTAAAACTAGAATAAATGTTGCCTAAATCTGTAATTCATCAAAAAAATGCCTTATGTTGATTAAATTTTGAACTATTTGTTTTTTAATTCTTATCCCTTCATTATGTTTTATACAACATTTCATAGCTTTCTGAACAATAGTTTTGACTGTAGACAACTTTAAATTAGGGAAGTTTTCTACAGAAGCATTTACATGCTGTTTATATATGTTACCAAATTTAAATATTTTAGATCAACTGTCACACACAGGAATGAACTGAATATTGAAAAAGATTACTGCTTGATGATGGCAAATAGGTACTACTTTAGCTTAAGAAACCAATTAAGATCATAACTCATTAGAAATAAAGCTAAAATTAATATGTACAAAATACTAATGTAACCAGTAGTTCTTCCTCTATAGCATCACATGCTAGATCTGAGTAAGCATATTTAAAACAGACTACTAATTGTTTAACAAAAAATATGCAAAAGTTTGGTGTTCATCGAGAAAATGTCTGACAAATTCTTTACAATCATAAAATCTATAATAGATACAATCAGCCAGGCTTTGTTAAAGTTATTAAATCAAGCTGGATAGGTATCTTGGACAATTATTTACATCAGGGCCTGATTATCATACCGGCTCTTAGGGCACGAAAATTTATTTGAGTCCTTGAAACACATATAAAGTGGGGAAAAATTGCAAACATATGCTACCATTGTTAAGTTTTAATAAATTATTGTACGGGGTAATTGTGTTTGTCATGAACTATACTGTTTCCTATTTACTTTAATTTTACTGTTATTTACCTGATAATTGATTCCCTCAGCAAACCTAGTGCTCTTTTTATCCTATGGGATACTGTATATTTATAAGACAGATTATTAGCAACGTACCACTATAAACCATTAAATCATCTCATCAATTTAAATTATTTTTAATTCTATTATTATTTATTTTCTGTACCACAGAGCTTGTTAATGTGACAAGGTAAAAATAAAAAAAGTGGGTTACTCTAGGTCTTTAAAAGTCCTTAAATTTTAGCATGGCTAAACAGAAATAATGATTATGTAAAATGAAAATTTGGTGTTTTTGATTTTGAATATTATTTTAATGTTAATTTCTTAAATCTGTTTGCTAATTCAATGTTATAATTTTTATATGACTGTAATTATGATAATTTGTTGCTATAAATTTGCATGGGGGTGGAGGGCACAAAAATTGGATTGTACCCTGGGCACAAAACTATCTTAGTTGGGCCCTGGATAACCCCATTAGACCATTAACTCTCAACAAATATAGAGGCACTAAGAAACAAGGAATACCTCCACTTAAATAGCTCAATAATGCTAAGGAAAATTTAAAAACATTAAAGGCAGCTTAAACATAGCATCTAACTGACTCTGATTGGAAAAAAATTGTTGGGACAGTGCTGGCCTGCTATAGGCTGTAGTGCCAAGAAGAATTTAATACACATACAAGAAAGTTATGTGGTATCTTCAGCAGATTTTTTTTCTTTATATTTATTTCTAAGATCTGTTAACTGGATGTAAAATAGTAGTATGACTGGCTCGGATATTGCCAAATACAGTATGTTAGGTAACTATGAAAAGGAAAGCAATGTTTATTTAATATAGTTATTAATACTTATTTTTATGGTCTTTCAAAACATTTACATAATTTCTATATTTTATGAAAATTTTGAACTAATCTATGTAAATGAGATAAGAAATAATAATGTAAATTCTTTGTACTTCATGTATTTGTCATGTTTCATCATAAATTTTACTTGAGCAAAATATAAGTTTGATTCTTTGAGCAGTAATATACAGTTCTAATTTAAAATTCAACATGCATTTAAATTCTGCAGATAATATTAAAATATAAGTACTATAAGAAATATTTCATTCTAAAATTTATGTAAGATAAATGTTTTTGAGCAAATTTTTATATCATTTTTTAAATTACTTTGAATAATTTTTCACATTACTTTAAAACAATTGATTAGATTTAGATTGTTCAAAGCTTTGCTACCTGATAAAAGCTCACTTATTTCTTGATGCCATTATTATATTATAGTAACTTAAGTTAAATGGTAAATTTAGTTTATTACTTGGTCTAGAGAAATAATTTATTTGTTTAATTAAATTTCTTAGAAATCACTCAATTTTGTTTTTACTCTAAAGTGATAGTTTATCTTCTAAAATTCATAAATCCTGTACATTAATTAATGCAACATCAGTCATCTTGTATTCATCAGAAATATTTTGAGTTTTATATAAAGCACCAAATATCGTATTTTTAAAATTATATTACATGACTTTTTAAATTTAAACTTATTAGATATGAATAAAAATTTGAGCAGCTGCAGCACCGTTTGAAAAAAAAATAATTGGATGGTTTGCATATGAAATTTCATATCTATATATCTACCTGGGGAACACTGGGTAATAATGTTAGCAGCATGAGAAATTGTTTATTCAAGTAATTAGTAATTAATTAGTAAATTGTCTTATTGCACTTACTTTTTCTAACAAAACCACTATTGAAAGCCTAGACATGTCAATGTTTCAATTAGACTGGATATATTAAACCTTTTGTTATAAAGAACATTATAGTGAATATCGGTTATAGTCATTGGGTCTGCAGGTGGTGTACTGTAACAGAGTTCAACTGTATAACATATATGATGGATAATAATTATTAAGAATTATATTTTAGCTTTTCAACTTTTATATAAGTTTAGAACCATTTATATCTGATTCCATTTCTTGTTAATATTTTATTAAATCTGTTTTAATTTTTTAAAGAAGAAATATATAAAAGTACATAATTTTTAGAGATTATGAAAAAGGTCTATTTGAAGTTATGTTTAGTTCTAGAGCCTGAAAGAGTTAGATTTTACGATAGCTTCATAATTTACAGCTTTGGAAAATTTTCTAGAAAATCCATAATCATAGGTATACGATCAATCCATTAGTAATGCTGTTACTTTAAAATTTAATTTTATCTATATCTGTAGTTCCTGAACTGAGTGCTATGAGTGTATACCAGGGGTGCCACAGAAATACAGAAGATTGACTAAAAATTGTTGAATTATTAAAGAAGGTATGAAGATATTTAAAAGTTAAAATTAAAGTTGTTTTCATTTACTACTACACCATTTTTGAGGTGTATTATGAATTGTATTTATCTCAAGATGCAACAGATCCTCTACTTGTATGATTCTTTGACTGGCTGCTGTAACTCTGTTATGCCCTAAGTATATGCCACAGATGCCATGGCAAAAAAAGTTTGAAAATCACTGATATATTGTTGATCACTATTGTCGAAATTTCCTGTGAATTGTATTTATTTTAGGGTGTAACATATCCTCTATTTCTATGGTTCTCAGACAGGGTGCTATGACATCCTGGTCTGTCCCAAGCATACGCCACAGGTGCCATGACAAAAAAGTTTGAGAACCACTGATCTACTAGATAATAGTTATAGCTGTACAGAACTGAAAAAGTGTCTAAGTGGTAAACTGAAAAAAGTTATTTTTGTCTTGTGATTGAATTGTAGTAGAATCATTTTGTAATTACACATATAATTTTTTTCTTAAATAATACAAAAAATTTAGAAAATTTTCAATGATTATTTACAGCTTTTCTGTAGATTTAAAGAAATTTTGTATTTATTCAAGATACAAAAGAGATTTTCTTGTTAAAACACTTTAAAAATTACTTTGCAATTAAAATTATAATTCATAAAGTTAAAATGGTATTTAAAATTTGAAAAGTATTTAAACTGAAGGATTTTTTTCCTTTCTATCTTTATCCTCAATGTGAATTTTAGTTGGTTCATACAAGCTTGAAGTTAAAAGTAAAGTGAAAGCAGCAGATAAGGAAAGAGAGTGAAAGGTAGTCTAACCCATGCAAAGAGCTAAGGATAGATCTGAGAGATGAGAAGAGAACATACTTAATTATTCACTCACAGCCGCCTGTGTTTCATCGCTTTTGCGACAGCCATCCTTTCTGCATCTGTGAATCCCAGAATGCTCTGGATGGCTTTGAGATGTTCCTTGTCTTTCTTTGTCAGAAAATAGAACACTGCATCTTTGAGGAAACGCAGAGTGTATTCTGCTTGCCGATCACCCATTCCACGGGCCGCCTCCCTATACAACTGTTTGGTCTGATCGAGTTCCAGCTCGAGTTGCTGAAGCTGCCTTAAAAGATCAGGTACAGAAACACGTTTGGGCATGCGTTGGGAAAAGTCTAGTGCTTCATCAGCTTCAAACCTAGCTGCTTCCTGGCCTTTCCTGCGAGGAAACAGATAGGGGTGTCATGCAAGAAATCAAACATACAAAATAAAAAAATCATAAACTAAGAATACAAAAACATGCATTGAAATGTATTAAATAAAAACTAGTTCATGCTGGCAGCTAAAATGGAATGATGATTCAAACTGAGAATGAACAAACATGCAAGATATGGGTGAACATTTTGATGTAAACATACTTGAACATTAACATGGGGAAAATATTAGATAATGCAGATTTGACGTTATACAGCAGCAGTGTCTGAAGAGGGAAAGCATCAATCATACTTTTATTCTATGAAGTACTTAGGAAGGTGTACGAGGCATGTCCAAAAAGTAAGAGTACTTAATTTTTTAAGAAGTCAAAATAGCATATTTCTAAAAACAAAGGCACATATGTATAGCAGGCTACTTTTTGATATATGATTCCTTCTTAATGTGCGTTGTGATCATAGGAAGAAGTTGTTTTATACCTCTGTCAAAAAGACTCTTAATGACTCATTTTTTGACAACACTCTAGATCTTATTGTAGGTTTAAAAATTTTTTAAATTCATAAACAACTTCAGAGGGTTAAAAAGAAAGAGCGAGATCTATGCAACTGATAATCTCCCAACTGAATGAGTCTTAGAGTTGCTTTGTGGTGTTAGCTATAAGGAGATATGTATTGTCATAAAATAATATTTTTATTAACAATGATCTTCTTTTTTTTCTATATACTACTGAGTAATTTTCTATGACTTCAAAGCAAAGCACAATAGTATTTCTCCCTGGGACTAAATTCATTGATGACTCATGGTTAAATTCACCATACCATTTGCACACATTAGTATGGTTCATTATACCATCTCCACTTCTTTAAAATTCTGAAACAATATATTTTCTACCAGAAGAAGAAACTTGCAGCTGGAAGAATTCAGAAGTCAGATATCCATTTTAATAAAACTACTAGGACAAGAGAACAACTAAGACAAAACAATTGCACAATATACTCTTAAGGCCTCAAATTGGTAGCTCAGTGCTGCCACCTTTGTTGAACAAAAATTATCTTTGAGCATCAGAGGGCTCAGTACTCTTACTTTATGGATGTCACCTATAGTAAGAAGGAGCACATTCAAGTGTCATTCTATAAAAAGGGTTTGGAGTGTCTTCTCAGGTGAAATATTAAAATATAAAAAACTGAAATCAAGAAAAAAAAGTTAAAAACCAAAGGCCATGCAAAACAAAAATTTTGTACAAATTCTAGTAAACAATAAAATAAATTGTTCCTCATTTTACAGTTAGCATGAAAATAAAATACCTATTATGGCGATATATGCAGCTTCTTAAAACAATATCTTGCTGCTTCCTGTTGGATATTATATAAACTTTAAAGTAGATAGGAAATTATTATTCTTTATCGATGGAATGGCTTTGAAATGTTTCATGAACAATATATACTCCCGTCATAGAGGAAAATGGAACATTGCTATTATCAAGTGGTTTTGCCAAAATCAAAATTTTTGCTAGATTGTGAAGACAACTTTTCCAATCAATATATTTTATAATAGTAAATACAACATATTAGACATTATCTTCAAGTTATAACTAAAGTAATTTTTCGTAAAATTATATTTTTCAATCCTTAAAGCTCTGTTTAAGATTATTTTCCCTTGACAATAAGGATTTGTGTACATTCACAAAATAATACTATCATAATAATTCTAAATAATATATGTATTTGATCTTTATGCATTTTTATTTTTAATAAAAGATCAATTTTTGAACCAAGAAAATTAGAGTAACTTTCCATAGCATAGCACATTCTGGTTTTTTGTTTGAAAGAGAAGGCTGAAGCATTGACTATTGTGAACATGAACACAAAATAGGGTGATGCAGCAGAACTGATACAACAATGCTACCTCAATTTCCTCTATACAGGAAAATCATGAAAACATTTGGTCTATTTTCATGTATTTATATTCAAGCAAAAATTGAAAAGCAATAAGGTATTCAATTAAAAACAAATTTGCTTAACATACATTTTATTTACTTCAAATTTAATTTATTTGTCATGCTTTAATACATTCAAGCTTCCATGTATAACAACAAAAATTAACATTTTAGTCCTTCATTGCAGTTAATTTCCTCTCCTGCTACAGCATATTACAAGTAGTTATTTTACATCAGCATTTCTGCATGAAACAATTTATATTAAAATTATTGATATAAACATTTTTTTTTAGAATGACATTTGAATATTCCAGATTTAATTTCCACATTTATTATTACTTATTAATTCAAAGACAATAACAGTCAAACTAATTCAAAATTCATAATCATTAATCATTAACTCTTATTTTTGCAAACGTTACACAAACTAACCCTATTCTTTCAATGTTCCAGTTTGTTTTTTTTATACATAAATAACAGCTCGGATTTGTAAATTATAGATGAAATAAATACATAATTTTCTGAAAGAGAAATGAAAATCTATGTTAATGTGGGGCTATTCACAATTCCAGTTTCAAAATACTGTAGTAGTAACAGTTGGAAGCAGATATATTTATATATTTTACTGGTGTAATATACCTAGATATGCTACAATTATGGGAAATGCTGCAATTAGAGAATCATAAGGATGATGAATTAGTTTTTCAATAAAAATATACCACTTTCTGCAGAATTGAATACTTTAACTCACTTGGAATTATGCAAGCTTCCAAAGATAACAAACTTCTTTTGTCGTACTCCCCACACAAAATTTAAAAATTTCAAATTTTTAAATTTTAATATTTTTGATCTAAACTGTTTTATACATTTACTAAAACATATTATGCAGGGCTGTGTATGAACTTTTAGATATATAAAATATAAAATTTTATTAAATTTTTTAATGCAATTATTACTATTAAATGGTAGATAATTTTTTACTAAATTTTAGGGTTTTCCAGTTTAAAAATAGTGATTTGAAACTTTGTGACTTTTTCTTGTGGGATCATATAGAAGATCTTATTTTTTTTTATCCCCTTTGCAGCTTGATTTAATAAAACTTTGTGAAGTCACACATTTTGTGAACATTAATATTACCATGCTGAATAGAATCTGGCAGGAATTTGACAATGACACTGATGTAGACTATGTGATCACGAGTTCACATACAGTACACCTGTAAGAGCTGTAATGAAAATTTGTACTGTTTCTGTATTTAGTGCAATGTTCTTTTTTGCTGTATTAGTACTGTATCATTTACTCTAATACTGTGTATATATTTTTAGTTTTTTTACTATAGCCATCTGAAACCCTGAAAGAAATTATGAATAGCCCTGTATATTCAATACTTGAATATAAATTCAAATATCATTAGTTACTACTCAATCATCGTGTAAAATTAAGTACTGATTAAGCATAGTCATTTTTATATAAATAAACCACTATGGTTTTACTATAGCCATCTGAAACCCTGAAAGAAATTATGAATAGCCCTGTATATTCAATACTTGAATATAAATTCAAATATCATTAGTTACTACTCAATCATTGTGTAAAATTAAGTACTGATTAAGCATAGTCATTTTTATATAAATAAACCACTATATTTTTACCATACATAAATATACCATCAAAGTTATCACATGTAAACATACTTGCATGCATAAATAAATACTAGCATACCCTATAGAATTCTCATTCAAATCATTTATTAATTACTGAATGCACATTTTTCCATTCAAAACTTTATCACCAAAATTTTATAAAGTTAGTCCCTTCAAAGTTGGTATATAAGATGCCGTGATAAAAAATACTTAAATTCTTAAGTTAGAAATATAATAATAATAAAGGTCACTTATATTACTTTGAACAATGCCATTTTACATCTTGCATGTTTCTCCATATCTTGTTAATATTTGCATTGATCAAGTGTGTTATCTTAAAAAAAATTTTTTTTGTATGTGCAAAATTTATTATGAAGTAAAACAAATTTTACACACAAAAAAATTGCTTAAAAATTGAAGAAAAATTGTTTGCAAATTTAAATAAAAATGTAATTGTTATTATGAGTACAAGTAATACAATTTAAACACTTCCTAATACCACAAATCTTAAATAAAAAATCATTAATCTCAAATTTAATTTAAAATAAGTTTAAATGTAAAGATAGAATTTGAAAATGTTCTGTCATTTATTTATATATGATTTTAAAATATAATTGTAAAATTCCGCATACATAAAGTAAAACCTCATTTATACTGTTTCAAAGGAATCACACAACAAAGTATTTTCAAGAAAAATTTACAACATAAAATCAATCAGTATTGCATTTAGTCTGAAAAAAAAAATATATATATAGAAAATCTAAGTAGTAAGGATAAGTAAAAGTTTGATTTCTATAGCTGTAAAAATGTTCTGATTTAAACTTATCTAACTTTTATTTTATTTTTTCTAAAAATATTATAAAGAAAATATTTAAAAAAAGAAAGTAAAAATTCTAAAAAAAAGAAAAAAAACTAGCAAATATTACACTTTTCTCTCAGTTTCGCTACCTGTTTCCCACAGGTTAAATTAAAAAAATAAAATAAAATAATTTGAATTTGAATGTAAAACATAACTAAGCACAACTTAAGAAAAATCAAATTTGGAAAAAAAAAAACAAAACTGAAGAACTGAAATAGATATATGAAATATAGTATTCAGAGATTAAAAACACTTGTCAGATTTGAATATTAAGAAGCACTATAATGAGGTTTTACTTAATTTAAAAATTATAATATGACTAACCACTTTAAATTTCATATAAATTATGGAATATATTAATATTTAAATCCAATTTTATACATAAGACTAAAATGCGTATATATATTTCACTACAAGAAAAAAAAAATAATAATATAAAATTTTCAAGGGGTTAAAACAATTATTAACAGATCAAGTATCTTTAATTTTTAACTTTAATATTTTAATTTATGAAGGCAAAGATTTACTGATATGTTTTATTAAATAGTTAAAAGATAAGATCAATAATAACTGATATGAATTCTTAGTCATCAACAGAAAAATAACTGACTAGAAATATGTGACACTATAAAAATAGGAACATTAGAAAATCAAGTCATATGCGTACAAAGTAATGTGAAAAAATATCACAATCAGTTTAGCTCAAAGCCATTACAAGTATATCACCCACATCTTTAACTACATGTACATGACAGAAACAATATATTGTTTACTGCCCCCCCCCCAAAAAAAAAAAAACTAAATTGAATAAGCTATCTTTCTTAACTGCAAGTGAGAGTTAAATAAAATAATCATGTATTAAATTTGACAATTATGCCATGTGCCTGTAGTAAACATAAGATTATTGTTTAATATGCATCATTGTGGAGATATTTTTGGTCAAATTCAAAATTGGAGTGAGCTTAGAGTAGGACCATAGGCAAGGGAGAATCTTAAGGTCTGGTCCCCCTCCAAAATCTGAATAGACAATAACAAATTACATATTTAGTCTGGTAAAAAAGGGATTTCACTCAAAGATTTTTTGTTTTTAGTTATATTTTACTAAGCAGCGTCTCTATGCTTCTTCATTGCTTATTTTACTAAACTGTTAAATGATTCTGTTTTCTGAATTTGTTAATGAAAGATCAGTTGTCCTGTGTATTCATGTATCAATGTTACCAAAGAATGTTACTAGTAAGGATATATATCTACAAATATATTGTTACAAATTTGTTTAGTGAACTGTAAATTTAGCATGGGACTCTATGGGTATCTCGCCAAATTGGCAAGATACTGGCTCATTGGTGACAGTTTTGGCAACCTAGTTTTTGTAGCCAAGTTCTTCACCAAATATTGCCAAGTGTGGCGATACGTGACAACTTCCAGTTCCGGTTTCTGGAATATTCCAGCAGTTTCTTCGGGCCTATATAAGGCAGGCTGAGCTAGAGCCAAATCAAATCAATAGTATTGTTTTGCTAAACTCCCATGTATAGCAGAACTAGAGCTAGGGCTAGAATCAGGCAGTTCTGTGCCAAATCCATCCTGTGATCCTGTGTGAAACGAGAGAGAGTAGTTAAGTGGATCTCTCGGTTTACACAGTATGCACAGTGTGTTGTATTTTTGAACTGAATGCTAATAAATTATTGTTTTCGTGCTGTAGTCCTTAAAGTCTATTCAATCCCCACCCCAGCTTTATAGTTCATAACAATATATACATATACTCCAGGGTTGTAACTAGGGAGAGGGGTAGCTTGACAGGCTCAAGCCCACCCCTCTAAAATACTGGGTTCACTGTACTACATTTTAGCATTGAAATAAAAGTACATTTTCAAATATAAATTTTTTTAAAACTGCTAATGTAATCAAAATCAAAATTTAATTTTTAAATAAAAATTACAAATCTTTAAATTTTATCGATTTTTTAAATTTCAATATTTGTTTTAAGCTGTTTTATTCATTTATTGAAACATGTTACACAAGATTGTGCACAGACTTTTAGTTGTATATATAAAATTTAATTTTTTTAATGCAATCATAAATATTAATATTAAATTTTGTATAATTTTTTTTGCTATATTTTAGGATTTTCAAGCTAAAAAATAAAACAGAAAAATAGTAGGGTAGGGAGGCTGTCTAGTTTGAACCCCCTCTGAAACTAAAACCTGACTACAGCCCTGATATATTCACACACACACACACACACACACACACACACACACATATATATATATATATATATATATATATATATATATATATATATATATGTATATGCAAACATTTTATGAATATATGTGTGTAATAAAGAATATCCTTGAATAAATTTATAAAATCATATTAATTATTTAATACAGTAAAATCAATTATTTAATACTCATTTAGCTTTATCTTAGCTTTATTTAATTTCCAAAAAATATTTGTAAAATCATTACTGGTTTCATTTCAAATAAAGTTTGTAGCTACATCCTTCATTTACAGCTTTTGAAATATGCAAATCAAATGGATGAAAGTAGAAGTATTTATATTTCTTATAGTTTACATCAATCTAAATTTATTTATAAAATTCTTTTTAAAATTTCAATAAAATTAATATTGTTCAATACCTTGGTTTTACCTTAAAATTTGTTATTTTAAGTTATTAAAGCCTTAATATAACTTTCATTCAAACTTATTGTCTATTAATAAGAAAAAAATCTCTGAACAACATTACTACATTGATATAAAAAAAATCAGGAATTTTCACTTAATAAAACTTTTCTTATATAAAAAAGTGGGTCTAAATATACATAATAATTTTCATTCATATCAGTGAAAAAGACAATAATTATAAATTAAATTTCTTTTTCATTTCTAAAGCAGTCTGATATTATTAATAGATAGAAATTGAACTACAAAGCCTAAACTTTACCCTACGTAATCTACAGAAAATATTGCTTTAAGCTTTTATTCAGCAATAATTTAACTACCAAACCTCCCAAAATGGTTATATGTACTTAAAAATAACATTTTTAGACTAATCCTGATAGTAGATTAATAATTAATTTTAAATTATTCAGCAAAAATAAACTTTTAAGATATTTTTTACATTTTTTCAAAATATATCAAATAGACTTAACTACAAATTGCATACAAACAAATACATATGAGCGAGAGTGTGTGTTTGTCTCTCTCTGTGTGTATATATATATATATATGCATATGTATATGCATATATATATATATATATATATACATATATATATATATATATATACATACATCATACATATATATATATATATACATATATATATATATACATGCATATATATATATATATATATATATACATAAATATATACATACATGCATGCATACATACATACATGCATACATATACATATATATATATATATATATATATATATATATATATACATGTGTACATATACAAGTATATATATATGTATATATATATATATATATATATATATATATATATATATATATATGTATATATGTGTATACTTGAATAGTTCTAATTCATTTCAAAATTTGCACGATAGTTCTTAGACTTTATTTTTATTTCACTTTAGTAAATAGTAGCACTAATGTTTGATGTTAGATGAACAAAAAAATAAATAGATCATTTAACACTATTTTTATATTATCTTGAGTTTGGTTGATCCTTGTACTTTTGAGTTGTACAATTTGTCTAAATATTTACACAGCTTAAATAAATCAATAAAAACACAACTATAAACACAAAAAACTCAAAATTCTTTAGACATTTAAAATGTATAGCATATTTAAATGCCATTAAATTGTCCAGAACTCAATCTTACCATTGTGAGTTAATACTAAACAATGCTTAGCTATGCTTTAATTAAACGGCAGACAATTGTTACCATTATATCCAGACTGATTCTGAAGAGCCGGAACTTAATTACATTTCTTTCTTCTTCTAAATTTAGCTCTGGGGCTTTAAATTGTACTTAAAAATTATAGAATTGAATTATATACAGTTGCCACTCTATGTAAAAGAAGTGTATTTCTCTTTAAATTTTGAGAACTTATAATGAGGGTTAGATTTACACAATGATGTGTACAAAACTGAACTTCCACGACATTTGACAATCTACATTTCGTCATCAGTCAATTTTAAACAGTTGATAAGTCAACACAGTATAAGCAGACAGACAGCACGAAAAGCCTCAAACAAATATTAACAATAGAAAAAAATCACAGACTGTATGTATACATATATTAAACAAAATTGTGCCCCTCATACTGAAACACTGTTCTCATTTAACTAACCAAAGTAAGCTCAATGACAAAAATACAGATACAGTAAATATATATTAAGCTATATTTAACCATATGAATGGTCAGTTTACTATACATCATATACTAAGATAAACAATGGACCATCACTGGTCTCAAAGTTATTGCAGGAAATACAGGAAACAAAAGTATACACCCACTTTCTAATAATATATACCTATATAACAAATAAACATCATTACGCTTGTATAAGGTTGTTCATCATAGTTTGTTAACATGTTCAATGCAGTATTATATTAAAATATAATTTAGACATTTCATGATTACTGTAATAATTTGGAAATTCTGTTTAGAATACTACTTTAAAAAACTGGTAAAATACAATAAAGTATTTACCAAAAACACAATTTACTCCTATTTTTTTATTAAGAATTATTAACCTGATTTGATTGTTTTCCCAAATTATAACAAGTTTATTGTAGAATGTTTTCCTATTTTGCACTTCTTCAAAATTTTATACCATTTTCTTTTTCGTTTGTAATGCTATTTTCAAATAAAACTCTTATGTACAAAACAATAATAAAACCATTTTAAAAAAAATTAAGTTTTATGAAAATAAAAATATTAATAAAATATTTAACAGTAAATTATAAAAACAAATGAATTTTTACAAGAAATTTTCATTTTCTAACATAGCTAACATGATTTATTCCAAATGATTGTTGTCACAGCTGTTTCTGTGAACTTGCTTTGCTGAATTAAATAATGTTCTGAATTAAATGAATATAAAATATTAAGGTCTTGTCATAGTCCATTAAAGGTAAATGGTCATTAACTATTTAATTATTTTGTTGTAAACTGCCAATTAATTCTAACCGACTATGACAATGAATCTAAATAAAATGACTAGATTTAAGGAAAATTTTATGTAGTGATCCCATAATTTGCCAAGTAATGTGAAACTGGAAGACAAAATTCTCCATCTTTTTATCCTGACAAAGAATTCTAAGACATTTTGTTGTGTTAAGCACTTTCCATTTCACCATGTAGATATAATTAGTAATGTATTAGTTTAGTGTAGTGTTTTATGCATAATATTCAGTGATAACTAACACAGTCAAAATATTGTTGCTTTCATATGCAAGGCTGCCATACAGGGTTTAGGTTTATATTACACAAAGAAGAAGTTATAAGTATTAAACTGTGATGTTTGTTATGATTATTAAAACAAAAATTTAACTAAACAGTCCAAATTATCAAACCCATGGTGTTTTCTCCCCTATGTTTAAAAAATTTGATTTGTTTTTGTGGCAAAACACAGTTTTATATGTTACAAAAAATAAATTTTGATTTAGACATTTATTAGTCTTGATATTGCTAACATAATTACCTTTTTTCTTGATGATTATTATAATATAAAACCCAATTAAGTAAAAGTTAATTTTCAAAACTTCTTCGAGTTATCAAAGAAAGTGTATCCACAAATCTGATTATATTTTTATCTATATATTCTTCCTAACATAGCTAAAAAATTTGTTAGTTTAAAAATTTTGATTTGTTTCTGTGGCAAAAACAGTTTTATATTCTACAAAAAATAAATTTTGATTTAGACATTTATTAGTCTTGATATTACTAACATAATTTACATTTTTTCTTGATGATTATTGTAATACAAAACCCAATTAGTAAAAGTTAATTTTCAAAACTTCTTCGAGTTATCAAAGAAAGTGTATCCACAAATCTGATTATATTTTTATCTGTATGTTCTTCCTAAAGTTTAAAATAATGGTAATGATTAAACTATCTTTAATTTCATTATGTATTGAGTAATTTTTTAAAAATGTATTACTAAGTAAATTAATTTTATTTGTCTAAATCCCCCACTAAATATTTTAATTGTTCTAGAATATGCCGAAGAAAATTGGGTCTGATTTGGAATACTGCAGTCAACTTTTTCTAGGTGAGGATTAATTAAAGCTAGACCCTGCTTAAAAATTCCATACCAGTGATGATATTGAAACATATGGAATATAAAACCAAAAGCCAATGTTCTACTTGTTTGGCTATCATCCAGCCAAATTAAATTCAGAATTAATATTTCTCTTTAGTGTTAACTCTGAATTTGACAAGATGTTTTTTCAAATATCGATTAAAAATATATTTAAATAAATAATAATAACAATAATAATAATAATTTAAATAATAATAATAACAATTAATAATAATATATAATATATTTAATATATATTATCGCTAAAAATATATATTTATTATAAAGATTTTATTTATTTGATTGTTCATTGTAGCGGACTTAGCCAAATTAAGGGTTAAAGATCAACACAGGGGGCAATTGTGGCTCTTGATTCAGTAAAGTTCTCATGCTTAGATTATGAATCCATTAATTTGTGGTATTATTGTCGATGGATCATCTCTTTGTGAAAGAATATTTATTGAAGAACTGGCTGGGGAACTAAAATTATTAGAAATGAAAGAGGTATTGCAATGCAACACAGACAGATCTACTTAAAATAACGAAGTTTCAGAAATTCTTACCAGAATCAAAATAATCATAGTTAAAAAAAGCTACTTGCAATCTAATTTCAGTTTTTGATATAACTTATTGCTATGAATTGCTGTACTCCATAATAAATTTTGTAAAATTGAAATATTGTTCTAATTACCATCTTATAGAACAATGGAATAAATTTGCATCGAATTTCCCATGCTTTGGCAAAGGTCTAAATTAAATATACTATATTTTATCCATATATTTTTATTACATTTTAACTTTATCAAAAAGTTGAAACAATGTGTAAAATTCTTACTTTTAATTATATAATTTAATGTATTTTACACAGCTTTTAAGACTTCTATATGTCACTTTAATTAAATTAAAAATGAATTTATGTACAGTTGAACCTCGAAAATCCGGAACGGTCAGGTCCGCGGTGCTTCCGGATTTTGGAATTTTCCGGATTATAGAAGTCTGTTAAAAACCATGGATTTTTTAAAAAATTAGGAAAATAAGGAATCCTGTGACCCCCTACATATAACACTTCTGTTATACATTGACATGGGATTGTGATCCCATGTCAATGTATAACAGAAGTGTTATACATTGTTTCTTTATTGGTTTATTATTAAATCAATCATTAATTTGTCTCTGTTTTATATATTAACTACAATAAAACATTTATTATATAAATTTGAATTTTGATGGGAACTATATATTTATATATATATATATATATATATATATATATATATATATATATATATATATATATATATATATATATATATATATATATATATATATATATATATATATATATATATATATATATATATATATATATATATATATTAATTAGTACAGAAACAACGATACAAATAAACTATTCGAAAGCATATTTACATAAAAAGATGTTAAAATTTAGAATTTTTAAAATGCATCTTTTTATTTCAATTTAATATGGTTATTTGCGATCTGTATTTAAATTTTTAACTACAGTTATGGCGCCATCTAGCGAGCTGAAAGTGAAACAAAATGAAGAAATGCTGTAAAATGTCTCTATTTCATATTATACAAGTATTATTTTTTGATAGAAATAAATATACAAAGTGGAAAAAAATTTATTTATTTTTTTTCCAAACCGCTGGTCCTGGGTTGAAAAAACTCTAATCATCATTAAAAAAAAAATATGTGTAAATATGAGCAGGTCATCTATTATTCTTAAAAAAAAAAAATATTTGTAAATTTTATTATAAAAATTATTTTTAACAGCAGATAATAAGCGGTAGCGTTAATTAGAAAAAAAATTTAAAGTTTTTTAACGTATAATCCGCGGATTATAGGCAGGAAATTAGGGTACTTTCCATAAGAAATGTGAAAATTGCGTGCAATTAAGGTTTTATTAAAAATTAAAACTAAAATCTGGAAAATGTCTGGATTTTCGAGGTTCAACTGTATTTAATATTACTGTGTTAATGTGCTGTGGTTCTTTATAGAAAAGTGAAATGCAGTTTATCTTTGACTCCACTGCCATTATAGATGGTAAAGATTAAAGGATCTTTATCTCTTAAAATGAATTTTTATGATAAAAAATTACTTTTTGCTTCTAAGACAAAATGGTTTATCTATCATTCACTCAACCTATCCTTTAGAGTTCCACAATCGTGCTGATCTTTTTAAAAACAATTTTCATAGTAATTTTGGCAATTTAGTTTTGTTCTAAGGTAAATTAAGATTGTCTGTAAGTTATCAAATTAAAATTAATAAATATTTATCCAAAATATCTTCAACAATAATTTTGAATAAAACTAGTCTGTTGATTATAGTTATAAAATATTAAAATTTACTTTCATAATTGTAATTTTTTTCAATTATAGTTTTAGGGGGATAAAGGATCATAGTACAGGAACGTATTATGGCAGCCATGAATATGCATCGAGAAATGAGAGGAACATCTTAAATTTGTTCTATATCAAGTAAGCTTAAGTTAGACTCTAATTAGTTCTGAATCTTAATGTCTATCCAGTTTGCAAGATGCCTCAAATTATCATAAGCTAGGGTTGGTGACAGGTAATACTGAATAGTTGAGACATCTGGCATATAAATGAATGGCTTGAAATGATGAAATGCTAAACCAACTACAGATATACATAAGCAAGCTTTGAAAGCTCTTTTCCACCTGTACATCTTGAGATACATCTGGTTGTGATAATCCTCCTGACTTTCAATATCTTTCTGCACTTCACTTAGTTGACTCTCGATGTTCTGAATCTTATCCTGGGCTCGGTCAAACAATGGCCTCAGTTCCAGGTACCTGAAAAATGAAAGATAAATGTTAATTCATCATAGAGTTAAAAATAGCTAAAAGATAATTTTTGATTTATTATGCCAAGTAAGAGTTGCCTTCTATATACCATGTTTACTCATGTATAATGCATACTTTAATTTTTCAAAAAATTTAATGCAAAAACTCAAGGTGCATGTTTACAAGGAATAATTTTTATTCCTTTCTGTAATCACCCAATATAATACATGCAGGGCCGTACGCAAGGGGAGTTAGAGGTTTAAACACGCCCCTTGAGCTCAGAAAAAATGGCAAAAATTTTAGTAGAAATTATGCGGGCTATTATTTTTTAGAATTATGACCCCCCCTTGAAAAAATTCTGCGTACGCCACTGAATATATGATTATTAAGGTGATCAATCATCCTTCTTTTGGAAGTTCTGTCCTCCCACAAAAAGTGTTCTCCTATAGGAGAAAAAAAACATTTATAAATGAGAACATTTATAAATGTTCTCATTTTGATATGTAATACTAGATATCCTTCTGTTTGATACGTACACGCTACTTTATAAATAATATCAATATATTTAATAACACAAATTTCACATAAGGATAAAAAAAAGTTCCTTTAATTTTATGTAGACAATAAATTTGTTGTAATTACTATCAAGAAGATTAAATAATGCTTCCCAAAAATACTCAACAATTGCTATTTTTGATTGTTATTGATAATAGTGTATTGTTTGATAAAAATAAACTAGCGATATTTTCTGATGAATTAGTAGCCTTACTGACTTCTTACTCAACTGAAATATGACGTTGATTATTTAATTTACTTATGTCCTCCTTTTCATAGGAAAAAAGTTGGTCACCTAATGATTTTCCATGTATATTTCCGTGTATAAGCCTAGAATTTTTGAGGCTTTAAACAGATATAAAGTAAAAGGTCGGCTTATATACGGATCCATAGAACAGATGTAATACATGTGTTTTTTAGCGACGTTTTTGCCGTTGGCTACAAAAGTCGCCAAATCGGCAATATTAACGAAACAGTTTAAAAAACAGTAAGGAACAAAAAAGGAAATGCATAACGGTGAAAAGTAAATAAAGTTTGCAAAAATTTTGAAATGAGAAACTATACAAAAATTGAAAAATAAATTTAAAATGACTCTTATCTATGTTATAATTTCTCCAAAACGACTATTCTATAACGGTAGCAGATTGGCTAATCTTTTAATAAACACAATTCTGCGTAAGCCTGAAGCAATAGACAAATTGCCGAACATAGCATTTCTTTTTTAAGCTTCTGTTGCTTACATTTATGAAAAAGTTATCTTTAAAAGGGTTACCAAAACTAATCGTGTCGTTAGTATCTAAGTAAAAATACCATTAGTCGCATGGTCTAGCGCCGCTATTATCAAGACGTGCGCTACGGCAATAATCTAGATAAGTTGGAGTAAAATTGTAAAGTTAATTAAAATTTAAAATGTAAGTTTTTTTTCTTCGCCACTTTTGAAACGCGCTAGATGTTTTTGTATTTGTCTCCAGGTGTGATTAACCCTCTACCTCCGTGGGACTTAAAAATTTGAATGCCGTGACGGAAAAGGTATGAGAAGCGTCAATTTAGCGTTTTAATTTAGTTGGTTGGTTGGATCTACGGTCTACTTTTTGCAACACGAGGGCTAATGAGACCGGGACCTACTGCTTAAAACTGATTCCGAACGGCTACGAACATCTATGCCACAGTGGGACTCGAACCCACGAACTCCGGTTCTGAAGGTCTGTGCCCTAACCATTTGACCATCTTTCGGACAGAGTTTAATTTAACGCAATTTGATTGGAAAATATTTCCCGCATTTTACCTGCTTGGCGACATATGTAAACGTTTTAGAAATTGTTTTTCGCTTCGGCTTATATACGGGTTATGAACTTTTGAAGGAAAATCGCACTCGGCTTATATACGGATGGGATTATATTCGGAAATATACAGTATGTTCATTTATCAGAGTTCAACTGGAATAATAGAAATGTGCAAATGAACATTTATCCAGCTTCCACAAATAAAACATATATATATTATATATGATCTATACAAGTTATGATCTATATATGATCCATATATGATCTATAGATCTATAGATTCTATAGATCAAGATCCAGATTATTGTAAGAAGTATAGCGTATACAGTGTTTGATTCAGCCTGCAGGTTGTGATACATTTGTAAATCTGCCTCTGCATGAAAAGAACACTTGTGTAACTTTTGAGCTATCTACTAACAACTGCCAAAATTTTAACTAAAATTGCTAACGAAAAATATAATACAAAATTGAACAACCTTCTGCATGTTGAGAATTTATTGTATAATTAATTTTAATATTAATGTTATTTTATTATAAAACCATGGCATATTTAATGAGAATGATGATTAGATAGAATTGATAATTGGGGCAAAAAGTTTTGAAAGTTTGCCTCTGAAAAGTTTAGTTTTTTAAAAATGACGAAATGAAAAATTAGAAATTCACCTACATCAAGACTATTATTTTATGGCCATTTATTCCTTTTTCGAGGTTTTAAAATGATGATTTAAAAACATTTTTAAATCATTGTAGGAAGTGCTACAAAGTAAAGTTCAAACACTTAATGATAAATTATTTATTCTAGATTATTGAAATTTATCGATTAATTTATCGGTTTGTTCAGACAGATTTTTAAAACGATTAAAAAGATTAGCCGATCTACTACCGTTATAGTATATTGTCTTGGAGAGATTATAACATTGATAAGAGTTATTTTAAATGTATTTTTCAATTTTTGTATTTTTTTCTCATTTCAAATTTTTTGCAAGTTTCATTCACTTTTCGCCATTATGCATTTCTTTTTTGTTCCCTTTTTTTTAACTGTTTCGTTAATATTGCCGATTTGGCGATTTTTTGTCGCCAACGTCAAAAAATGTCGACAAAAACACATTTATTACATCTGTTCCATGGTTCCGTGTATACCCTTCCACTTTAGGTATTATCTACAGATCAATAGCTAATTTGTAGCCACAATGAAGTTATAACTTTATGAAAACAAAGAGAGCTTAGTTGTTGAAGTTACAATTTTTTCAGTTTTGATTTAGATAAGATTTTCAGGAACTTTTGAACTTATATTCTTGAGATATAATTAATATGAGAAATTATGCCAGTTTCACCTTTAGCTTAACATTACTGTGTTAATTATATTAAAACAACTGATATATTTAATAAAGAATTAATTTTTTCACATTTTTCTAACAGAATCTATAATTTTAAGCACCTCAAATGCAAACATGCTCATTCATCTTCCATTTTTTTTCTTTTCTCTAATGCGGTCTCCCCACTATGGCCAATTGTTCATCACTTCTTGATAGTGACCTTGAACGATGGTTTACGGGTTGCATCCACACACTGGGCCACTAAATGAGCCAAACGCGTGGATTCATCCATAGGGTCTACTGCGCACTTTAGTTGCGCATCTGGTGGCCTTTGATCTTTGGAGAAAAACCACTTCTAACGCAATCCTCCTCCAAGGTCATTTTATCGTTTGCCATTGTCAACCTCGATAATACCCCATCCAGGCGGTAGTAATGGCTTGCAGTGGACCAGGGCCGTAGCCAGAAATTATTTTCGGAGGGGGACCAAGGGAGAAAGACATCTTTATTTGTGAATGATACTTCAATTGATGAAAGGGAAAGCACTGTATTTCCTGCCAGGAGCCCAGCAAAAACTTTAATGGTCTGGGCTTTTTTTTTCTAATAGAATAATTGTCCATGTTATTGAATAGCTATGCAGATAACACACAAACGTGGGTCATTATCGATCTACAAAATGATCTTTCAAAATTTCGGGGGGGGGGGACCAGTTCTCCAAATCCCTCCCCCTGCCTATGGCCTTGCAGTGGACCATAGAGTGGAGGGGGCCTTAAAACTTCCAAATACGATTTTTAAAAAAATTGTGTTAACAGGAAACAAATATCACCTTCGTTTAACAACACAGCTAGTTTCAAATAGTGTTTTGTGGAATGTGATTGGTTTGCAAATGCGGGTTCGGTAAAAATACTCCGATGTTTACGAAGTTCAATAGCGATTCTCGGAGACTGATGTCAAAGAGCGAGGGATTCAGTTGAATCCCAATCAGCGAGCGAGGTGCCAAGGACATTTCCTATATAGGCAATACAGCTATGAGGTTGTTTAAATGCGCATTAAGTCACCCAGAATGGCTTACCTCGAATTTGCTTCTGACAATTTCTTAAGCAAATCGTCGACTCTATCGTTGAAGCGTTCTTTCAGATCCTGGTAGTGTTCTCTGTGCTGCGATTTCAGCTGCTCCAGCTCCTGCTTGTAGGTGCTGAGAAACCTGTCGAACTCTTGCGACAGCTTTGGCGACGACTTTTCCACCAAGTCGGTATTGCTGTTCTCTACAACAACATCTGCTACTGGCTTGTCATTTGGCGAGCAACCCTTGGGCTCGAGGGAGGCGGAAATGTCGAGCAAGGAGAGGTCGGTGCATATGGCTTTGTCGGCCGTGGCCACTTTTTGAGTGTCGAGGTCGTCGAATTCGGAGCTATTGCGCGGGCTCATGGACAGGACGTTCGATATCCCGCTGTCGTCGTTGTTGAGCGTGAGCGTATTCTGCACGTCGCTTCTGTCCGTGTCTTGGCTCTCGAAGCTGATCTCTGAGGCGGAATTCTTGGCGATCATGCTGTCGAGGTGGTCACTCTCTTGGGAGGAGTTCATTATGTTGTGCTTCACTTCCTGGAACTGAAAAGGAAATTTAAAAACATCAGTCCAAACATTTACGAACGCATGAGGGTCAGATTTGTAAGTGAGTAGTTCAAGGACACCCCTCTCCACCAAGTCAAAAAGGTTAAGAAACGATCTTTCTCTCTTTTTAATTTCCATGTCTAGGAATATACTAAACGAGGCCCACGAGTCCATTTACCTTCAGAAAATCGAAAACTAGCATGGGAGACCTGTGTAAGTCCTCAAGAGACAACCCCAGGCATTCAAGGATATGTGCTGGTGATGCCGGTTCATTTTGACATTTAGGACAATTCGGGTGCATCTCGAAAGTAAGTCCTTTCAGGTGTCTACTGAGAAATCGGGAAAGTGTTGTCTGAACATATCTATCGCAATCAATAGCAAGGGATCCTCCAGGACAATCTGCTTGATACCAGGGACGATAGTAAAAACAAATTATTACACTTTTCCTCTACATTCTTACATAGGGATTGGACAGCATAACGTATTAACACTCATGAATCGAAACAAAATGATTATTAATACGCTGATGGTGTATTATATTAGTTACAGCTTGTATTCAATATGGAATGGTAAAATACAAGTCAAGCACAAAAGTCACAGTGATACGTAGCCACTCCTTTTGTAAAAAGGTAATTAATTCAGGAAATGTCATTGGAGATGGAAGCCTACTGCGAACTATGCCCTCCAAAATATCTCACAATTAAATCCAAACTAGGGAATTGAGAGAGCAACGCGAGGTGGTGATATCATCATCGTGTTTATGAAGTTACTCTCGAATAAATCAACCAGTGTAAATGGGCACAGTATCTTAGCAAAAAGGTCGAGAAACATGGACAAATATTGCATATGTTGGAATTAAAAAAAGCCCATAAAATATTTTCAAAAGACTATGTCATACCACTTATTATTTCTATCGAATTAGATCTTTTAGATCGATAGCTGGACTCAAGTAAATAATATTTGCATATATTTTGCCCATAAATACAATCTTCTTAAATTTTCGACAATATAAAGTTTTTTTTTTTTTTTTGGGGGGGGGGAGAATAAAGTTTCTGGAACTTCTAAGGGATTAAACCTTTCTCAATAACATTTGAGAAAAGGGTCAAAATGGTCTGGTGATCAGTGTGCTGGACTAGAATCCTGCCTTATCGTGTTTGAGCCTATCAGGCACACTAACATCTCCCCGTTCACTGATAGAACGCGTAGGATAAACTTAAAGGTCTGAGTATCCTATCGTCGGGAGGTTGGCAGTCGAGACAGAGGTACGGAATCAAGAGTAAAATTCCTCCTCATCAGGATGCAGTTGATGAAATCACCCAGCAATGAAACGTTTACTATATCGTCAGGGTATGCGACCCGTCGCTAGGTCTTGAGGTATCAAAATAGATTTGTTAACCTCAAAACAGGAATCGACGGGCTTTTCTCTAAAAAAGAAAGATTGTGAATTTCTGGTTACTAAACCAGAAGTTCCCAACCTTTTTTACACCATTTCTGTCTTAGAGAGAGTATGGGTCTTACCTCAGCGATGGCGTCCTGCAACCTCTGTATCTCCGTCTTGAGATGTTCGATCTCGCCCTCCTTCTCCTCACAACGCTTGGTCTGTTTCATGAGGGCCGACTTGAGGTGCCGGATCTCCCGGTCCTTGCGCTGCGTCGGCGTGAGGTACTCCTCTTGCTTGGCGAGGTGTCGGTCGCAGTGCAGGATGTACTTCTTGCCGTAGTGCGAGCGACTCACGGGCCTCGACAGCGACGCCTCCGTGGTGCACTGGCTCTGGCTCGCGAACGAGTTGTAGCTGGCGAAGCTGCCGAAACTCTTCACCGAGACGTCGTCCTCGATCGAGAAGGGCATCGAGGTCACGGAACCCATGTCTCCGGCGTAGCGGCCTTCCAGCTGCCAAGGGTGCGGGGGGTGGTAGTCGCGGGTCATCGACTGCGGCCGGCCGGGGCTCTGATCGCCGCCCTTCGAACGCAAAGAGGCCGACCGGTTCAGCCGTGGGATCCGGCATCTCCGGGCGCTCCTCGGGAGGGTCGAAGTCTTCGGGGTTCCGCTGGTTTCATCTGGCTCAGCCATCACCAGTTCTGCAAAGAAATACGAAACAGGTTAGAAACCATCATATCGACAATCAAATTTTGATAAGTGGTAAAACTTCGATAAAAGAAGACCCTCTATAATTCCTTCTTTTTCTCTATCTTTAACTTGCAACTGCGAGCTTTTATTCTAAGTTACTAGATTTGGAGAAACATAAATTGATTTTACTATCTACGAATGTCCTATCTTTTTCTATTTTCTCTCCCGTTAGGCATAACGATTCTAGAGCAGCGATTCTAGAAAATAGATGCCTGTGGATCAAGAAGAGTATCTATAAGGACTTACTACAAGCTTAAAGGTCTTAATTTACCATTTTACTTAACACAGACCTAACTTCCCATATTGCAGGTTATAGAGTATTGGTGAACAAGTGCAATTTTAGGACAAACGAATCTATGAGTTATAGAATATCTATATACAAGAAATGCTACTTTAGGACAAGCAAAAGCACACGATAAAAGGACATAAAACACACATCGCAGACCCGACTTCTTATATCGCATGTTATAGAATATCAATAAACAAAAAGCCCAATTTTAGGACATGGGGGGGGACATAATTTTCCAAAACACACGCTACAGATCCGACTTCTCATATTGCATGTTATAGTATATCTATATAGAAGAAGTGCAATTTTAGGATAGGTAAATGTATGAATAGACTTTTATGAGCTAAGAGGTCATAATTTTCCAGTACGCAAGTAGCAGGTCTCGTATAGCAGGTTACAGAATATCTATTGACAAAAAGTGCTACTTTAGGACAAGCGGATCTATGAGGACATTTTATACTCTAAAAAGTACATAACTTCCTAATACGTATGAAACAGATCCGACTTCCTGTATAGCAGGTTATAGAATATCTAATATACAAGACAGGACAGTTTTAAGACAAGCAAATCTATGAAGACTTTCTAAAAAGTACATAATTAAAAGTACATAATACAGGAAGTGCAATTTTAGAGCCAGCGAATCTATGAAGACTTACCATACTCTACAACGTCATTTCTCAATACACAAATTACAGATCCAATTTTCCATATCGCAGGTTATAGAATGTCTATATACAGGAAGTGCAATTATAGAACAACTGAATCTATGAAGACTTCATACTCTAATAAGTACGTAATTTCCCAATACGGAAGTTACAAATCTATTTTATATATCGTAGGTTGTAGAATGTCTGTATACAGAAAGTGCAATTGTAGAACAAGAGAATCTATGAAGACTCACCATGCTCTAAAAAGTACGTAATTTCCCAATACGCAAGGTACAGATCCGACTTTTCATATCGCAGGTTATAGAATATCTATACACAAGAAGAGGCAATTTTATGACAAGCAAGTCTACGAAGACTCACCATACTCTAAAATGTACGTAATTTTCCAATACGCAAGGTACAGATCCGACTTTCCATATCGCAGGTTATAGAATATCTATACACAAGAAGAGGCAATTTTATGACAAGCAAGTCTACGAAGACTCACCATACTCTAAAATGTACGTAATTTCCCAATACGCAAGGTACAGATCCGACTTTCCATATCGCAGGTTATAGAATATCTATACACAAGAAGAGGCAATTTTATGACAAGCAAATCTACGAAGACTCACCATACTCTAAAATGTACGTAATTTCCCAATACGCAAGGTACAAATCCGACTTTCCATATCGCAGGTTATAGAATATCTATACACAAGAAGAGGCAATTTTATGACAAGCAAATCTACGAAGACTCACCATACTCTAAAATGTACGTAATTTTCCAATACGCAAGGTACAGATTCGACTTTCCATATCGCAAGTTATAAAATATCCATATACAGGAAGTGCAATTTTAAGACAAACGAATTTGAGGATTTACCATGCTGTGAAAAGTACATAATTTCCCAATACGCAAGGTACAGACCCAACTTTCCATATTGCAGGTTATAGAATATCAATATACAAGAAGTGCAATTTTAAGACAAACGAACTTATGAGGATTTACCATACTGTGAAAAGTACATATTTCCCAATACGCAAGTAACAGATCCGACTTTCCATATCCTATTCCATATAAGTGTTCTGGTTATAGAATATATATATACAGGAAATGCAATTTTAGAGCAAGCGAATCTCTGAAGACTTACCATAATCTAGAACGTAATTTCCCAATACGCAAATTACAGATCCTACTTTCCATATCGCAGGTTATATAATGTCTATAAAATGGAAGTGCAATTTTAGAACAAGCGGGTCTAGGAGAGGACTTAACATACTCTAAAAAGTACGTAATTTCCCAATACGCAAGTTACAGATCTGACTTTCCCTATCGCAGGTTATAGAATGTCTATATACAGGAAGTGCAATTTTAAGACAAATGAATTTAGGAGGACTTACCATACGCTAAAAAGGACATTCTGTCCCACATCAGTGTCTGCACCCGAAGACTTCGAAGGAAACGATCCCCCCTGCGAGACAGGCGACACAGAGATGGGCATAAATAGAAGTTGAAAATTCGATTACCCACTAATGCGTCCTAATCCTATTAGGCGAGTTTCTTATTCAGACTCACTGACGATAGCTTTTTTCCTCTTTCTTTTACTTCGCGCAGGAAAGTTGACGTGGAATAAACACGGTGACGGAAAAAGGAGAAAGTAAGAATAGAATTGAATAGTAAGGCTTGATGAAGCGTTAGAAATAAATAGCAACGGTAAGTCATAAATAAAATTACTTGCCTTTGAAGATTCGACAGTTCTATGTAAAGCGACAAAACAAAAATTCTGATACAATTGTTAGTTTCTAGAAAGGTTTTTTTTCCTTCCAAATATAAAAATTTTCCATCAAGCAATAAAAGTAATGTTTTTTATATAGTTTTATATTGTTTTTCCAAACCTTTGAAATCTTGCATTTAAAGCAATAGAAAAGTGAAGTTTTAGTGCAGTTTTAAATGTTCTCTCTAAAAAGTTAAAAGTTGTTTAAAAAGTTTTAAAATTCTATGACAAGGAGTACAAAACTAAGTCTCTAAACAGATTAAATTAAAGAAAAGTTAAGATCAACAACAACATTTTTTGTTGTGATGTTTCTTATGTCACTTGACAGAGACAAGTTTGTGAGCTGGAAGCTACTCGATATGAAGCGAAGTGTTACTTCTTTCGTTTTGAAGAGCACGCTAGAATGAAAGAAAGATTTTTAGCTTAAAGTGGGCCCTTGTAAATTGGAAAAGCATGAACCAGTCAGAAGACCTTTTGGAATGGCCTACTACCTCCAGAAGTATCACTTGGAGGGCATTTGTGACCATGAACCTATTTTGCGTGCCCCAACAGTCCTTAGTAAAGACAACGGTTGGTCGGCTCGAACTCACGAACTTTCAGATACAAGTTGACGCATTTACCAATTGAACTACCGTGACTCTAAAGGCCCTCCCAAATAATGGTCCACTACAAGCCATTACCACCGTCTGGAGGGGGCATGGCTTATCGTGGTCCACGATGGCAGACGATAAAATGGCCTTGTTAGAGGATGGCTTCGGAAATGGTTTTTCTCCAAAGATCAAAGGCAATCAGCATGCGCCACCAAAATGCGAAGTAGATTCCACGGACGCATACATGCACTCTGCTCATTTAGTGGCCCAGTGGAACCTGTGAACAATCGTTCAAGGTCGCTATCAGGACACAGTACTGGAGTGGTGAACAATTGGCCATAGTGTGGAGGCTACATAAAAATGTTTGAGGAACTCTTATTAACATTCTGATTTTCATTCAAGTTTTAAGCTAAGGTGCCGGTATGATACATTGGTTGCATTTTTTAACCCCTTCCCGGTTTTTCCCGAGCTGAACTCGGGCAGGCGAAATGTACCATCCTGGCTCATCCCGAGTGTAACTCGGGCACCGTGAAATTTTACACTGTGCAATCAGTCTTTCCCGAATTATCTCACATGCGCTTTTTATGGTTCCGAATGCTTTTGTTTACTTTTCTGGCAACTAGATTATTTGCTTCTCAAAGAGAGACAGTAGAGGGAAGAAGGTAAGGAGAGAAACAAGATTCTACTGTCCAGATTGCGATGTTGGACTCTGCAGTACCGTGTTTTCGATTGTATCATACACGACCAAATTTTGCTAAATAATTTCATAATCATTTATGTAAATGCATAGGATATAAATAAAATTTAATTCAAGATAAAAGCTAAATATTCTAAGTTTTATATTCATAATTAGTGTGAATTGACTCCAAAGTCTAATGATTTCTGCAGTACAGAAAGCCAACTATACGTGTAAATTACTCATTTATTTAAATTGATTTTCTTACATTAATTTTTAGAAAATTTTGTATGCGAATGATGTTATTATGTTTAAAAAGCTATGTATGTATGAAAATAAGCATAAAAAATGGACATTTTTTGACCCATAATCCCAAAATAAAATGAACCTGGAAGGGATTAAAAGCTGCAAAAGACAAAAAACATACTTTTATTTTCCCTCTTTTAAATTTTGTAAATACTCTTATTTGGAAAAGGCATGTTAAATAATCTTTCCGCAACATCGAAGTTCAGAATTCAACTGTTACTATTTCAACTATTTTATTTTTACTTGCTGTGTTACGGAGGTGTTATTTCAACCGTGAAATATTGACGAAATACTTATTTCTCTGTTATTATTGCACTTTTTTAACGCAAGATAAACTAACCTTCAAGGGTTTAGTCAAAGATATTTAGGTGATATGAACAATAACCCCCAGAAAAGAATGTTCAAGGAGGAAATTTATCTCACTACTACGCTACAGTGAGTACTCTACAATGCATACGAGAAACCACTGGCAACCTCTCGCAAGCTAACAAGGGAGAAATCATGTCCAGACCACTTGCGCGATGTTCTTCGAGAGAACATTATGTCGTTGGGGTTTGTCACAGTTAGTTTCAAGAGACCGGTGAATCTGAGACAAGCAGTGCCCTCGCCTCAATCGCTCGAATGTTCCAGATCTTTCGACGACCTTAATCCCCACGATTACAGAAAAACTGCACAGTTTGTTGGCGATTGCTTACTTCCGTCACGATGCCGACATGAAATTGCTTCGCCATTTTCAGATGCCAGGCTTAAAATTAGAATGCTACTTCCTTCAGATTCGGGTTTTTCCCACTTACAGGATTTCACATGTCGCTGGATATACGTCCCAAAAGCAAATTAACGAAACTAAGAAGAATTCCCCGCAGGACGAAGCCGATCCTACATAATTACGAATCTAGTTCCAGATTGAGTTCGTAACGACTGAATTTTTACAAAAGTTGAAAAACTTTGTATGAAATGGTAAACAAAAATCAGGAACATCTCTCCACTTGACTTTTCTTTTACACATCTATGTAAGGATGGGATTTAAGTACACTGGTATGCAAAACTTAAGCAACAGATGGTTTTTTTGCCATAACTCCACGAGAAATCATCTGAGAGATATGAAATTCAGAAATGAGGCAGAGTATTATGTACGTAAAGGATGACAAAAGCATCGGCACTGAAAATGGAATACAATTCATACGGTATGGAATCAAACAAAAACAAGTTTTATTGAATGCATAGTATTGTGACTCATGATTGTCTATCCAATAGAAAGAACAATAAGCAGATGTTCCTTAATATGAAATATGCTCTCCCCTAACTGCAAAGAGTGCTTCACATTATCTCCATACTCAGAACCAGCTGGTCCAACATATCTTGCAGTAGCAGTGCCCCTTCCGCAATCAGCATCTGTTTGAGTTGTTGGGTGTTCTCCGGAGGATGTAAGCGTGCTGCAATGCGTCTCCCCAAAGCATCCCATACATGTTCGTTGGGATTTAAATCAAGAGAGTATACTGGGCAAGCCATTCGAATGATATCTTCCCTTTCCAGTAGCTCCTCAACAGCAAGAGTCTGATGTGGCAAAACTTAATCTGTTGCTTAGTTTTTCACACCAGTGTAGTTAATCTTCGCGTAGCAAAAAGTAGACCAATCTACCATTTAAATGGTACTGATAAAGTACTGAAGTAAAATACTAATTCCGGTCAATTAATTTAACTTCGAGGAAGTTATTTGTAGATCTAGTATATCAGTCCAATGTCAAATTCTATCCGCCTAGATAGTTTAGCTATTGAGTTATCACGTTTACACTCATATGGAGTGACAAGAATGGTGGCAAAAGCATACTACCTATTACGATAGACGTTCTGAGTTCTAAAACTGATAACAAAGATATACAATTTTCGCGTACGAGCCCTATTCTAAATTCAATCTATCTAGCTTATTTAGTTTTTGTTATGTATAACACAGATAGTACTCTGAGTAGCGTATATCGTAAGTGTGATACTTGTTTTATTTCCCAATGCACATACTGTAGAACCTGGATTATCCGAACCTCGATTAACCAAAACTCTTCGTTAACCGAAGTTGGTTTCTTCCCTTTTTTCACTTTCTACTTTTTTTCCCACTTAGATCTGATATAACAGTTCAATGTCAAATTCTAATGGAGTGACAAGAAAGGTGGCAAAAGCAAACTATTACGATAGACGCTCTAAGTTCTAAAACTGATAACAAAGATATACAATTTTCGCGTAAGAGCCCTATTCTAAATTCAATCCATCTAGCTTATTTAGTTTTTGTTATGTATAACACAGATAGCACTCTGAGTAGCGTACCTCGTATCTGTAATACTTGTTTTGTTTCCCAATGTACATACAGTAGAACCTGGATTATCCGAACCTCGATTAACCCAAACTCTCCGTTAACCGTAGTCGGTTTCTTCTTCACT
>CM063507.1:36056447-36063947 GCA_032207245.1 Pardosa pseudoannulata
GCGGTTAACCGTTAAACGACTTTGGTGAGACTGGGCTTAGGACTTGCCAACTTAAATCAATGAAGAAATTTGAATGAAGGAATTGTAGATGCTGATTCGAATGGAAATGATTTACTTTTAAGGAGGAGCAATGTTACAAAATGTAACAAAGATGAATTAAATTCTAATGATAGGATTTCTGAGAAAAGCATAATTCGATACGCTATTTAAATACCTGTGTTCGTGAAGGTATTAAAAACATGTTTGGAAACATGAAGTCTACAGATATCTTCTAAAATAATTTCTAGTTTAGCAAAATGCACTAACATTTTCATTGAGACAATTAATGAACTTTTTATTGAGAGAGAGATGCCAAATACAGAATTAAATATGGAGAAATCAGGAAAATGTGTTTGTGAAACATGTATAGAACAAACACATGGCACGTGATTAGCACAGTGTTTACACAAAATAAATTTCAGTAACATTTTTAAATGTATGTGAAAATATTTGCTCTTTTTTTAAGTTTTCTTATGTTTAGAGTTTTGATTTTATAATAGGGAATAGAATAACCACTGTAAAGAACTACTACTTCCACTAAACTGAAAAAAACTACTACTACTACTATTACTACTACTCTCGTAGAAGGTGTTTTTGTGAGTTGCTAGGCTCGATAATAGACCGGTGTGATTTTATTAAGTTGTGCTTCATTAAAAGGGTCTAAAATTTTATTTTTGGAGTTTTATGTTTGACCGATGACTGTTATGCTGGGCAACGCATTTAACATGAATATCAAGAACAGATAATTCACGACAACACCCATGGTTATGTGAAACTTTACGCGAGAGTTCAGGTTCTTTTTTCTCTCGCGTGTAATGCAGGGTTTAATTCGATTCCAAATGAAACCGTAGCAGACATTCCAGACTATGTCACAAACAGAATTCACAAAGTAACAAATTTTTAACGTGGACCATAACAGAAACACAAAGACTTATAAGAGATATTTTGAATATTTGAATAGCCCTTTATATAAAGTGTAATGAAATATTAAATAGGAATATTTCAGCTGTGTTTTGTAACAAAAGTAAAATACTGTCTCAGTTGATAACAGTGAATAAAAAATATGATTATTTAATTATTAGTTGAAAGTATCATCAATAAAAAGTTATTCATTTTGATTAGTACCCAAAGCTCAGAAAAAGTATATGACTGATAATTTAAATTTCAAATAACCAATCCAAATTTATGAGTTTAATTTAATAACTTAAATTAAAATATCCTATAAAAATATTCTAAAAATAAATTCTCTCTCAAGATTTTTAAATTTCAACAAAATAATCTATGTAGATAAGAGTCAGACGATTTTTAGAAAGCATAATTTTGATGATGCCAATAATTCTTTATAATAATAAAATACAAATAAATGTTACGAATAAAGATATCGGGAACGTTACAGTGGAAATTATATAATAATTTAAGAAGTATGGTTCTAAAAGAGTAGGAAAATGAGTAGTAACGAATGTTCGAAAATAGTCTTATACTATACAACTGTTTCTATGCCATAAAAGTATTTCTGTTATAGTCGGATCGATATAACCAACGTTACAACTGGTAGAATAGAGCAGTTAACTTTTTCATCGCAGAAGATTTACCCCTACATTAAAATCGTCTGCAATGCATAGCTCACTCTGCATATGTGTTAAAAGATCAGAAATTGTATTTTACAGACAATTTATTCTCAAAGACAAGAAAACACAAGAAATAAACAAGAAAATTAATGTTTTCTTTCCTTTTATATCCCGATGTGAACAGTGTCTAGTACATCGGTACGTATCGCCATGTTTCTATTTTATGGTAATCATAATTGAGCGATTTCCGTTGATCGCCAAATAATAAAATGACGGGAAGAACATGTTTCCCATAAACTCAATGGCAAAGAAATTTAACACTTTACGCAATTTTTTGCAGATGAATTTGAATATCTCAGAATCTCAAAGAAATATCTCAATTATCTATATCTATATCAAAGAAATATCTCAATTAATACTATTTAAAGACACAATGAAACACCATTTTTAGCAAAACTTGCAGATGAAAATATGAAGAAATATAACACTTTAAACAATTTTAAATACAAAGAAACATTTTTTTAGCAATATTTGCAGATTAAATTATTTATAAGGATTAAACTACCACAACTCATACAGGATTGACAAACTATCTTGCCCCAACTACAGCTAATTGGCAAGTCTACAAAATCGCCAAATTTGGCGAAAAAGCAGTGCGCTATGTGCATCTGTACTTCTGGATGTTTTTGCTTATTTTTTGTTTGAATGATACCCAGGGAATTTAGACAATTTACTTGAATATTTGACTAAATAAAACTTACCCACCTTTATTTTTATCTGTCCAAAAGATGCATCTAGATATGTTAAAGCTATATTTCTTAAATACAATTTTGTCTAATCGGGTCTCCATCAGGACATCTTGGATAATTTTGTTTTAAGCCAAATAAATAAATAAATAAACTCGCTTATTCGACTGCTAAATTATTTAGCAATGCCAGTGTAGATGTACAATATGTTATATGCTCATTGCATTTCGCAATGAGTAAGCACATTGCAATGTCAAAGTTTGCGGTTACGGAAAATGGATTTCAGTTGATGTGTTTTTTTCTCTGACATTACAAATTAATTTTATATCACGAAACAATGGCAACGATTAAGAAATACCTGGTAAACGTTTTGAAACACGTAGCTTCAACATAAATTGAGAAAAATATAAAAAACTTTTAAAATAATTTAAAAATAATTTGCGGTTAAAATAATTTTTGAATGCCAGAAATACAACAATCTTAGTTCGAAATGTAAGTGGAAAGATAATTAACTAAAGTAATATAAGATTAAAAATATTAAAATTGTTTTTAACACAATAATGCTTCATTATTTAAAATTTTAATCCAGAAATTTCGCTGGACGTATTAAGTTCCATTTAGACCAACTTACATCTTACTTCAATAAAACATCTAAACACATTGTGTGCGGGTACATTTCGCAGTGGAATTGTACCGGGAGAGGGCGTTTAGCGCGTCAATTTAGTTATTCAGTTAAATCTCAATAGATCGAAAATTATTTCCTTTTTTAACCAACTTTTCGTATTTTATATTGAAATATATAAACAGATATATATATATATATATATATATATATATATATATATATATATATATATATATATATATATATATATATATACATATATATATATATATATAATATCATTTTCGCAAGGATAAATAAAAAGTTCATTTTAAATCGAAATTGATTTTTTTAATCAACCTTTCCGTTCTGTTGTTCCGCATCGACTGATGTAAAAACCAGTTTTTATTTTTTTTTAACTGTAACCCCTAACCTAAATTGACTACTGGGGCCTCAGAGAAGGCGCTTGACCAATTATAACTCTACATGGCCCTAGCGGACAATTTAGGAAATTTCCAAACAAAAAGGGGAATGCAAAATGACGCGTTGAATTTTTAGCCCTTGATTTCAGTTTTAAAAACCCCTGAGAATTTTCCTTACATACATACATAATACATACATACATACATATATATATATATATATATATATATATATATATATATATATATATATATATATATATATATATATACAGGGTATCTGCCAAAATAAAAGTTTTCAAATCCATGACTTTTCATGACTTTCCCTGATTTAGCAGATCATTTTCCATGACTTTAAAAAGCTTTCGTTAAAGTATATATGAATAAAACTTCTGATGTACATACAAATAAAATATATGCTTTTAGAGAAATTACAGGAATTTTATCATAAAAAAACTGTAAACTTACTTTATAATTGTTAATAAACTCACTCACATACATGAAAATAAATTGTTGTATCTACATACCTAAGTTTAATCATATAACAATTTTTCAATCAAAATGTTTCCAATTTGAATTCAGGATACTTTGGTATTATCCAGGTGACCATGAATAATAGCCAAATATAACCCTATAATGTTTATATTACAATATCCCTAGAGGTAAACTTATATTTTGTGCAAAAATCTTAACTAATTTTTATTATATTAATAAAATTTTAATCTACAATTTAAGAAAAACCAGAATAATATACATTTACCCACCCCTTAAGCTTTCTTGTTTTGAGTTTCCTTGGTGAACAAATTTTACTTGGCAACAGGGTCAATAGGATAATACGTAAATACCAAACTCAGTAACTTCAGCCAAATGACAAGTAAAAATAGAATTAAACAATTCAATGCATTTTTTTAATCAGTAGTTTAGCGGATCCATGACTTTCCATGACTTTTACTCATTTTACTTGAAAAATCAAGACTTTTCATGACAAAATTAATCCATTGTCTAAATCCATGATTTTCCATGACTTTTCCTGACTTTCCAGGTGCGCGGAAACCATGTATATATTTATATATATATATATATATATATATATATATATATATATATATATATATATATATATACACACATATATATATATATATATATAAATATATACATCTATATACATAGTTACATATATAAATTAAACTTCCAAAATGTTTGACATTTATTATATAAAATAGCCTAGTATACCATTGTCTAGTATAAATGAAAGGGGTGTAATACGAATACATGGAGATTGTGATAACAAAATCCTTAATGTAAACAACGTAAAAATGAAAAATATACCAAAGTGCTTCATTGTATATCATTCAACAAATCGAGTTAAAGGCTTCAGCAAAGTGCTGTTTTGCCTTTCTCTTCAATATTTTACCCTATTTTGGCATTTACAGCATAACTGGCGACAAGAGAAAGGATCAAGTCCTGGTAGAACTTCCATTACATATTCTACCCGTGCTTCAGAAACGCTAAACATTTGTTTTAGGAATGGCATCAATTATTAAAAGCAAACAGGGCGTATCCAGCGCTCGTAAAATGAATGATGCCATTTCATTCTACAGAATAACCGTTTTCTAATGGACCCAATGGAGAGGATTATGAAAATATCCATGTCAACTCCGTATCTCTAAATCTTCTGTAATGTTTCGTTCTTAGCGAACTGAGCCATTTTTAATTTGCTTAATCGCTGTTTATACCGCATACTCCCTCTTGAGACATTAGGTGATTTTACCTAACCCATTTTTTAACCAAGGTTTCTAGTATACGTGGTATAGGGAAGGTACTGTAACCGTTTAAAAATTCAACCTCGAGATTTTGATTGGTCTCTACGTTTTCGAACCTTCCCAGTCAGAAAAGCTCTTCTTTTTTAAATTATGGCTGTATCCGAACTCGATAACTAATTTATGTTTGGACCTTTTAAGAGAAACTAAAACTGGTGGAATACGTACATTTAGCAAAATTGTAATTTTATAGCAACTATGGCGTTATTTCCGGCTACCGGAAGGCCTTCGTGTTTATTAGTATTATTATAACAAATATTTATAAAAATGTGTAAATTTTAATTATTTTACATCTAAATTTTTAAGAATAATAATAATCATAATAATGATATATTGTTTTTAATTTTTTAACTTTCACCCCAAATGTGTATGTATACAAGTGTGTGTATATATATCTATATGTATATATACATATATATATATACATACATATTATACATATAATATATATAATATAAATATATAATATAATATATATATATATAAAATATATATATATATATTAAATAAATAATACATATATATATAATATATTATATATACATATATATACATATATATATTTATATATAAATATATATATATATATATATATATATATATATATATATATATATATATATATATATAAATGAAATAATATAATGTCCACATAATTTAAAATACATCGCGATCTCAAAGGAAAAGCCTCGAAATCTGTGTGCCAGCCTATTTATTAAGTAAGGGAAGGGGCGTGGTTCCAGGAATGATGTTTGTTTGGAAATCAATCACTTCACTTTACTTATTTCTAGTTTATTCTAGAATATATAGTACTACAAAATGAATTCAGCGAGGCTGCGATTCTAAATTCAAGATACCTGGAAAACGAGCGTTCGCCGCCATATTTAAGAAAAATGTGTTTATTTTATTATTACACACACACACACACACGCACACACACACGCACACACACACAACACCACACACATAACACAATATATAGACTAATACACTAATACACACACACACATATATAACCACAAATATTATATATTAAATAAATATATATAGATATTTATATTTATATACACACACACACATATATATACATATAAATATATATATATATATTATATATAATATATATATATTTTAATATATATATATTACACAATACACACACATACATAATTAACCATAAATATATATTTATAAAATATATATATTAGATATTATATATTACAATACACACATACATAATAATATAAATATTTATATATTATTATATAAAAAATGTATATAATATATTATATATTATATAATACACAGACAATATATATATTAATATTAATATAATATATATTATATTTAATAAAATATATATTTAGATATTTATATATTATAATACACACACATACATAATAATTACAAATATCGCCATATTTAAAAAAATGTTATATATACAAATTTTATTATTATAATAACACAGACATACATAATAAATGTAGAAAATATTTTATAAAAAAATTTTTAGAATTTTATTTACACAACCACCACACACATACAACACAACAATACACATATAATATAATATATATAATATATATATATATATATATTATTTATTTATATAATATATCACACACTATGTTATACATATAATGATTTTTATAATATTTATATAAATGTAAAATTTTTCCTCAAAATGTTTTTTTTATATATATGTATAATTTATATATACATACATATACATATTTCAAACGCCAAGCTGCAAGCAAGCCAATTTCGCCAAATATACAACAAGAAATATTTTATAATTTTATAAACAAATGATTATATTAGAAGATGTATGTGGATCGGCATAATATGCACTTCCAATGCAACTAGCGAGATGATTAAAGTTGTCCAGGCATGTGTTAAACTAAATGACCCAGTAAAAGTGTGTGACGGGTTAAGCAAATTACCATGCGTTTGATCCAGCTCTAAAAATAAACGTGCATCTCTCTCTCCCAGCTCAAAGCAAAGCTGTTTTAGCAAGGTTATTCCTTTCGAACTATATTGTATTCTTTAGCTACGCTCTTCACACACAACCTGATGTTCCCGCTAAGGTGAAATTCATGATACACACATTAATATAAAAGGTCGTGTGTTCAAAAAACACTGCCTTTTTCTTTCAGTTCCTGATATTTACTACAGATCAGGGGGTTCATCGTCTGCGGAAACATTTACATTGACCCAGCTGTGGTAAACGTGCAGTTAATATTTCAGCACTCTTCTTTATTTTATTGTTGTGGGTTCTTTAACAATCGAACTTGTGCG
>CM063507.1:36071447-36091447 GCA_032207245.1 Pardosa pseudoannulata
GTTTTCGCTCCGCCAAAAATAACTGTTTTCGTTTCAGTTCCAAATGAATAATTTCATTTTATGTATATTCTTATTTGTACTAAAAATATAATTCTATCATAACAAAAAATGTAATTCTATCAAAATTTAGAAGATTTTATTCTTTTTTTTAATTGGTACACTATGTGAATTGATACAAACAGCAGGTACGATAAGAGCGGCGAGCATTGGCATTGTTATCCATTATCAAAATCGCATTTGACAACTAGGTTCATGATTACCCACATTCGTCGTTTGACTCTCACATCGTGCACTTGGCCTTGCAATAATTATGTAAGAAATATATTATTTATTTAACATATGAAAATTGCCTCTAATTATTAATATATCTTCTAACGTGGTTTCACTGAGATTACTTCTGTTGTCTCGGAGAATAAATTTCAAACCTGAAAACGCTCTTTCAACAAATATCAAAATAGGAAATCGAGAAGCAGTATACATGTAATGATAATTATAAAGTTGACGTTAAATTAGAAAATATTGATAAGTTGGTAACAGTAACAAAATGACTGAAAGATATATCGAACCGAAATAAACCGATATTTGTTTCGGTTCAGTTCCGGTTTTCGTTCCGACCAAAATAACGATTTTTCCGGTTTTCGGTTCAGTTCCGGTTCGAAGCCCTGAAATAAACAATTAAAAATCATAGTAAAGCCAAAATGAAAGAATAAACGGGGAAAGAGCGGGTGGCACAGTAAAATAGACGGCTAAAATGCATGGCCGCGGAAATCGCGGGTTGCGCAGCGAGAGGGTTAACTTCAAACTATAGTGAACTTATTTCGTGGGTTCAAAACTATATCGATACTAGCATATACCTCGTCATAAGGCGGGATCAGTAAAATTTTTAATTTTCCAGAATTGTAAAGTACTTTATGAGGCTGGTAAAAAAATGTAATAACACATTGTGTGCGGGTACATTTTGCAACGGAATTGTACCGGTAGCGGGCGTTTTGCGCGTATATTAACCAACTTTTCGTATTTTATATTGAAATATATAAACAAACATAAAAATAGACAAATGAACAAATATATATGTAATATTAAAATCTCTTATTTACGTGTTTTAATATTTATTTAATAACTTTTGTTCACAAAGTAAGTTCGGGGTTTATGCGGTCATTCTGATTTTTTTCTCTCTAGACACACTATAGAGATTGTCTATAACAGACTTCAAGATACAAAGAAATTATTAACAGAAATATCTAAAAAAAAAAAAAAACTGGCTTGTGATATAAGACAAAACCAGGAAGGGAAGATCCATTTTGTTGTCTACACAGAGAATATTGTGCTCAAGGCAAGACTTCGTAGATGTTTTGTGCCTTAAAAATTTTCAGAAAGGTATAAAAATTAAACATTTACGCCTACTTGAAAATGTTATATTTCTCACAAAAAATGAACAATAATTTTCTTTAAAAAATTTGATAGTTTTATCTACTTTTAATAATTGGCAACAGTATTTATAAAAAAATTTAAAGAGCGGTGTCTCTTTTTACATAACACGACTCTTTATTCTGCTTTAAGGCACAATTTAATTATGAACAGTGATTGTCTACAACAGATTTCAAGATAAAAAGTAATTATTAACAGAAACATCTAAACAAAAAGAAAAAAGCGGGCTTCTCGTATATAAGACAAAACCACCAAGGGAAAGAGCTATTTTGTTGTCCACACAAAGAGCCAGTTACTCTTGATTAAGCGCATTGTGGTCAAGACAAGACTTCTCGGAAATTTTGTGCCTTAAAAAAGTTTCAAAAAGGTATAAAAATTAAATATTTATGACAATTTAAAAATGTTATATTTCTCACAAATTATTAGTAATTCTGTTAAAAAAGTTGATAGTTTTATCTACTTTTTATAACTGGCAGCAAATTTTACAAAAGAATTTTAAGATCTTTGTTTTTTTTACATAACAGGATTCTTTATTTTGCTTCAAGAAACAATTTAATCATGAACAGATATTGTCTACAACAGACTTCAAGATAAAAAGTAATTATTAACAGAAACATCTAAACGAAAAGAAAAAACAGGCGTCTCTTAGATAAGACAAAACCACCATGGGAAAGAGCTATTTTCTTGTCCACACAGAGAGCATTGTGGTCAAGGCAAGACTTCTTGAAAGCTTGTGCCTTAAAAAGTTTCAGAAAGGTATAAAAATTAAACATTTATGGCTATTTGATAATGTTACATTTCTCCCCCAAAACTAACAACATTTCTTTGTAAAAAAATTGATAGTTTTATCTATTTTTAATAATTTGCAGCAAGATTTATAAAAGAATTTAAAGAGTGGTGTTTTTTTACGTAACACGGCTGTTTATTCTGCTTCAAGGCACAATTTAATTATGAACAGAGACTGTCTACAACAGACTTCAAGATAAAAAGTAATTATTAACAGAAACATCTAAACAAAAAGAATAAAACGTGCTTCTCGCATATAAGACAAAACCACCAAGGGAAAGAGCTATTTTGTCGTCCACACAGAGAGCCGGTTACTCTTGATTAATCGCATTTAATACAGAATTGTGGTCAAGGCAAGACTTCTTGGAAGTTTTGTGCCTTAAAAAAGTTACAGAAAGGTACAAAAATTAAATATATATGACTATTTAAAAACGTTATATTTCTCACAAAAATTAACATAATTCTCTTTAAAAAAGTGACAGTTTTATCTATTTTTATCAATTCGCTGCAAAATTTATAAAAAATTTAATGTTTTACTACAATTTTATGTGCTTTTTTTATATAACGTGATTCTTTATTCTGCTTCAAGGCACAATTTAGTTTTGAACAGAGATTGTATACAACAGACTTTAAGATAAAAAGTAATTATTTAGAGAAACATCTGGACATAAAGAAAATAAAGGGCTTCTCATAGATAAGACAAAACCAACAAGGGAAAGAACTATTTTGTCGTCTACACAGACAGCCAGTTACTCTTGATTAAGCGCATTTAATTCAGCATTGTGGTTAAGGCAAGACTTCTTGGAAGTTTTGTGCCTTAAAAAGATTACAGAAAGGTATAAAAATTAAACATTTATGACTATTTAAATAAAAAGGTTGCATTTCTCACAAATTAATATTTTTTTAAAATTGATAGTTTTATCTACTTTTAATAATTGGTTTAACAAAATTTATAAAAGAATTTTATGAGAGGTGTTTTTTTTTTACATAACAAGGCTCTTTATTCTGCTTCAAGGCACAATTTAATTATGAACAGAGATTGTCTACAACAGACTTCAAGATAAAAAGTAATTATTAACAGAAACATCTAAACAAAAAGAAAAAAATCGGACTTCTCGTGTATAAGAGAATAACCAACAAGAGAAAGAGCTATTTTGTTGTCCACACAGAGAGCCGGTTACTCTTGATTAAGCGCATTTAATACACATTGTGGTCAAGACAAGACTTCTCGGAAATTTTGTGCCTTAAAAAGTTTCAAAAAGATATAATAGGCAAGACTTCTTCGAAGTTTTGTGTCTTAAAAATTTTCAAAAACGTATAAAAATTAAATATTTATGCCTATATGAAGATATATTTATCACAAAAAACTAACACCAATTCTCTTTAAAATAACTAATAGTTTTATCTACTTTTAATAATTGGAAGTAAAATTTATAAATGAATTTTAAGAGTGCTATTTTTTTACATAACACGACTCTTTATTCTGCTTCAAGGCACAATTTAATTGTGAACAGAGATTGTATACAACAGACTTCAAGATAAAAATTTATTAATAACAGAAATACCTAAACGAAAAAAGCTGGTTTCTGTTATAAGACAAAACTAGTAAGGAAAGATCTATTTTGTTGTCAACACAGAAATCATTGTAGTCAAGGCAAGACTTTTGACAAGTTTTCTGCCTTAAAAAGGTTTCAGAAAGTATAAAAATTAGACATTTACGCCTACTTGTAAATGTTATATTTCTCACCAAAATTAACAACAATTCTCTTTAAAAAAATTGATAGGTTTTTCTACTTTTAATAACTGACGGCGTTTTTTTACATAACACTACTCTTTATTTTGCTTCAAGGCACAATTTAATTATGAACAGAGATTGTCTACAACAGACTTCAAGATAAAAAGTAATTATTAACAGAAACATCTAAACAAAAAGAAAAAAAAGAGCTTCTCGCATATAAGACAAAACCACCAAGGGAAAGAGCTATTTTGTCGTCCACACAGAGAGCCGGTTACTCTTGATTAAGCGCATTGTGGTCAAGACAAGACTTCTCGGAAGTTTTGTGCCTTAAAACTGCGAAAGTCGCCCCGAGACATTGAGTTCCGCACACAATTATTGCTCAAGTTCATCCTGCCTTTGTCAGTAACTGCTGTCGAGAGTCACAATGCCGTGACTTAGCCTTTTGTATCTTTGAAGAAAGAGCATGTTTTGCGTAAGAATCGCTCATTGTTTCAATTTGTTATCCACACAGCTAGATGCACACGCAGATATTAAATTGAAATGTCTCCGATTCCTTTCGCTGAGCAAACTCTTAATAGGTTCTTTTTTTTTTCTTTTCAGGTGTTTCATAATATGCAATGGGCAGCGGACTGTTTCCGAGACTAATTTAGTTTAAGAAGCAGTCAAAATACAGGCAGGCGGGAGATATGTTTTTGTTTTCTATATGCTAGGATATGAGTTCGTTTACCTGCTAGGAGAAAATATAACAAGTAAATAAACAACACAAATCTGATGTGTTTCACCAGATGCCTACCTTGTACGAGTATTAAAATATACACAGTTTTACTGTACTTCATTTTGCTTGAACTTATTTTATTGGAAAGGGAAATACGATACTCCAGTTCTTTAATAAAGTGGACAACTATACAATTGCTACAATATAATACGCACACACACACACACACACACACACACATATATATATATATATATATATATATATATATATATATATATATATATATATATATATATATGCGTGTGTGTGTATGTATGTGTGTAAGTATAATGTGTTTAATAAATAATATATATGCTTACATATAAACATATATATACATACATACATATATATATTTATATGTGTGTGTGTGTATATATATATATATATATATATATATATATATACATATATATATATATATATATATATATATATATATATATATAGATATATATACATATAATCATGTATATATATACATATATATATATATAATATATATATATGTATATATATATGTGTATATATAATATATATATATATATATATATATATATATATACATATAAACATGTATATATATACATATATATATAATATATATATATATGTATATATATATGTGTATATATATATAATATATATATATATATATATATATATATATGTGTATATATAATATATATATGTATATATATATATATATGTGTATATATAATATACATATATATATATATATATATATATATATATATATAAACATGTATGTATACATATATATATATACACATATATATACATACATATACATATAATATATATATATATATATATATATATATATATATATATATATATATAAACATGTATGTATATATATATATATATACATACATATACATATAATATATATATATGTATATATATATATATATATGTATATATATATATATATATATATATATATATATATGTATATTAATATATATGTATGTATATATGTATATATATACATATATATATAATATATATATGTATATATATATATACATGCATATATATATATATATATATATATATATATATATATATATATATATATAAAGATATAAAGGTTAATATGTATGTATAATACATATCTCTATAACACCAAAGCCAACTGATAAAAAACTACAATTTATTTTCTATAATGTCTGTTTATTACAAATGTGGTATATTTTTAACCCATACTGATCTATGTTTCCGGAATTCCTATATTAGTATGAAATTTGCGTTCAAAGTTTTTCAAATTTCGCCCCTTTTTTTAATCTTCTCTGTGCAGTTATAATTATCTATTCATAAATATATATAAAGGCATTTATAGGTTAATTATTTATTTCGGGTATTAGTTTTCAGCTATTTCGACAATATACATGTTTCTGATGCATGGCACGCTAGCCTGATGCAATCCGATGCTAATTTTTCGGTCAACGAAACCTTTTTTAATGTAAAATATATATAGCTCCATAGGTTTATTTTAATGAAATTCATTACAGTCTTTTAATTGTTTTCACCAAGCAAACAATAGATGCGTCACACCTCACTACTTGTTTAATTTATTTTAAAAATCGACAGCCAGAGAAAGCGTCTTGGATATAGAACGAGATAATCTGCTCAGTAGTGCAACTGGAATGCTAAACATGTATAAACATAACAACTCATTCATTAAAATCGTTTGCAACAGTTTGAAAAAAAATGCCTTTTTTTTATTTTAATCCACGATCAAGTTTTGAGCATAATCCATTCGGGATAATCAAACTGATAAAGCTGCTCAAGCACAACAGAGAATGAGTTCAAGACAAAATTTTTCCTCATTTTTAATTGCAAATATATATATATCGTGTGTGCTATTCAACTGTTTTACAAATTAGATTTAAAAAAAGGAACATGTAGAACCTCGATTAACCGAAACTCTCTGTTAACGGAAGTCGGTTACTTATTCCCTTTTTTTTCATTTTACATTTCTCATCAAAAACTAACAACAATTCTCTTTAAATAATTGATAGTTTCATATACTTTTAATAATTGGCAAAAATTTATAAAAGAATTATAAGAACAGTGTTTTTTTACATAACACGAATCTTTTTATTCTGCTTCAAAGCACAATTTAGTTATGAACAGACATTGTCTACAACAGACTTACATGTTTCTGTTAATAATTACTTTTTAAAGTAATTATTAACAGAAACATCTAAGCAAAAAGAAAAAAAACGGGCTTCTCTTCTATAAAACAAAACCACCAAAGGAAAGAGCTTTTTTGTTGTCCACACAGAGAGCCGGTTACTCTTGATTAAGCGCATTTAATTCAGCATTTTGGTCAAGGCAAGGCGTCCTGGAAGTTTTGTGCCTTAAAAAAGTTACGGAAAGATATAAAAATTAAATATTTATGACTATTTAAAAATGTTATATTTCTCACAAATTAATAATAATTCCGTTAAAAAATTGATAGTTTAATCTACTTTTTATAATTGGCAGCAACATATATAAAAGAATTTTAAGATCTGTGTTTTTTTTTTACATAACACGACTGTTTATTCTGCTTCAAGGAACAATTTAATTATGAACAGAGATTGTCTACAACAGACTTCAATATACAAAGTAATTATTAACAGAAATATCTAAACAAACAAACAAAAAACAAAACAAAACAAAACAAAAAAAAAACTGGCCTTGTGATATAAGACAAAACCAGAAAGGAAATATCTACTTTTTTGTCCACATTATGGCAGGCATTGTGGTTTTGAGCATAATCCAATACACATTCGGGATAATCAAACTGATAAAGCTGCTCAAGCACAACAGAGAATGAGTTCAAGACAAAATTCTTTCCTTATTTTTAATTGCAAATATACATATCGTGTGTGATATTCAACTGTTTTAAAAATTAGATTAAAAAAAGGGAAATGCAATAGAACCTCGATTAACCGAAACTCTGTTAACCGAAGTCGGTTTCTTCTTAAAAGATAAAAAATTGGCTGATATAAGGAAGACGTTTAAGATCAAATGACACTATGTTCCATAAGTCCAACATTAATAATGAAAACAATTCTGATAGTTGCATAGATAAAAAATAGGCTGATATAAGTTTAAGCTCAAATGATACTATGTTCCTTTAAGTATAACAGTAATAATGAAGACAATTCCGACAACAACATAGATAAAAAAAATAAGCTGATATAAGGAAGACGTTTCAGCTCAATTAGTACTATATTCCTTTAAGTCCAGCAGTAATAATGAGAACAATTATGATAATTACATAGGTAAAAATAGGCTGATATAAGGAATTTGTTACTGCTCAAATGATACTATGTTCCTTTAGGTCCAGCAGTAATAATGAAAACAATTATGATAACTACATAGATAAAAATAGGCTGATATAAAGAATACGTTTCACCTCAAATGGTACTATGTCTCTTTAAGTCCAACAGTAATAATGAAAACAATTCTGACAGTTGCATAGATAAAAAATAGGCTGATATAAGTTTAAGCTCAAATGGCACTATGTTCCTTTTAAGTCCAACAGTAATAGTGAAGACAATTCGGACAACAATTTAGATAAAAAATAATCTGATATAAGGAAAACGTTTCAGCTCAATTGGTACCATGTTCCTTTAAGTCCAACAGTAATAATGAAAACAATTCTGACAGCTGCATAGATAAAAAATAGGCTGATATAAGTTTAAGCTCAAGTAGTACTATGTTCCTTTAAGTCTAACACTAATAATGAAGACAATTATGACAAGAACATAGATAAAAAAAAATAAGCTGATATAAGGAAAACGTTTCAGCTTGAAAGGTGCTATGTCCCTTTAAGTCCAAGAATAATAATGAAGACAACTCTGACAACCACATAGATAAAAATAGGCTGATATGAGGGATACATTTCAGTTCAGTTGGTGCTATGCTCCTTTAAGTTCAACAGTAATAATGAAAGCAATTCTGATAATTACATAGATAAAAAAATAAGCTTATATAAAGATGTCTCAGCTGGAAAGTACTGCGTCCCTTTAAGTCCAAGAGTAATAATGAAAACAATTCTGACAACAACACAGATAAAAAAAAAAGCTGATATAAGAAAGACGTTTAAGCTCAAATGGTACTATGTTCCTTTAAGTCCCACAGTAATAATGAAAACTATTCTGAGAGTTGCATAGATAAAAAAAAGGCTGATATAAGTTTAAGCTCAAATGGTACTATGTTCCTTTAAGCTTATATAAATATAAAAAAATAAGCTTATATAAAGATGTTTCAGTTGGAAAGTACTATGTCCCTTTAAGTCCAAGAGTAATAATGAAAACAATTCTGACAAGAACATGGATAAAAAAATAAGCTGATATAAGAAAGACGTTTAAGCTCAAATGGTACTATGTTCCTTTAAGTCCCACAGTAATAATGAAAACTATTCTGAGAGTTGCATAGATAAAAAAAAGGCTGATATAAGTTTAAGCTCAAATGGTACTATGTTCCTTTAAGTCTAACAATAATAATGAAGACAATTCTGACAACAACATAGATAAAAAAAATAAGCTTATATGAAGAAGACGTTTCAGCTGGAAAGTACTATGTCCTTTTAAGTCCAACAGTAATAATGAAAACAATTCTGACAACTACATAGATAAAAATAGGCTGATATAAGGAATTTGTTACAGCTTAAATGATACTATGTTCCTTTAGGTCCAACAGTAATAATGAAAACAATTCTGACAACTACATAGATAAAAATAGGCTGATATAAAGAATACGTTTCACCTCAAATGGTACCATGTTCCTTTAAGTCCAGCAGTAATAATGAACAGTAATAACGAACACAAATCTGACAACTACTTAAATAAAAATAGGCTGATATAAGGAATACGTTTCAGCTCAAATGGTTTTATGTTCCTGTAAGTCTAACAGTAATAATGAAAACAATTCTGACAACAACATAGATAAAAAAATAAGCTTATATAAGGAAAAAGTTTCAACTCGAAAGGTTCTATGTCCCTTTAAGTCCAACAGTAATAATGAAAACAATTCTGATAACTACACAGATAAAAAAAATAAGCTTACATAAAGAAGAAGGTTCAGCTCAAATGGTAGTATGTTCCTTTAAGTCCAGCAATAATAATGAACAGTAACAATGAACACAATTCTGACAACTACATAGATAAAAATAGGCTGATATAACGATGATATGAGGAATAAGTTTCAGCTCAAATGGTACTATTTTCCACTGTAAGTCCAATACTTACAATGAAAACAATTCTGATAACTATATAGATAAAAAAAAATAAGTTTATATAAGGAAGACGGTTTAGCTCAAATGGTACTATGTTCCTATAAGTCCAACAGTAATAACAAACAGTAATACTGAAAACAATTCTGACAATTACATAGATAAAAATAGGCTGATATAAGGAATAAGTTTCCTCTCAAATGGTACTATGTCTCTTTAACAGTAGTAATTAAAACAATTCTGAAAACAATTCTGATAATAACAAATATAAATAATCCAAACAGTTGTGACAACTTAGATCAAAAATAGGCTGATATAAAGAAGACGTTTCAACTCGCAAGGTTCTATGTGCCTGTCAGTTAAACAGTAAATATCAGAAATAGGCCGATATAATGAAAGTTTTTCAGCTCTAAAGGTACAAACAGTAATAATGAAAACAATTCTGACAACTACATAAAAATAGGCTGGTATGAGGAATACGTTTTAGCTGAATTTCTACTATGTTCCTTTAAGTTCAGCAGCAATAATGAAAATAATTCTGAAAACTACATAGATAAAAATAGGCTGATATGAGGAATACGTTTCAGCTGAATTGCTACTATGTTCCTTTAAGTCCAAAAGTTACAATGAAAACAATTCTGATAACTACATAGAGGAAAAAAAAAGTATGCTTATATATGAAAGACGGTTCAGCTCAAATGGTACTATGTTCCTGAAGTCCAGCAGTAATAATAAAAGCAATTCTGGTAACTAAATGGATAAAAAATTAAGCTTATATAAGGAAGACGTTTCAGCTCAAGAAGTACTATGGCCTTTGAAGTGCAAGAGTAATAATGAAAACAATTCTGATAACTACATAGATAAAAATAGGCTGACATAAGGAATAAGTTTCAGCTCAAATGGTACTGTGTCTCTTTAAGTTCAACAGTAATAATTAAAACAATTTTGAAAACAATTCTGACAATAACATAGATCATAAACAATCAAAACAATGCTGAAAACTTAGATCCAAAATAGGCTGATATAAAGAATACGTTTCAGCTCAAATCGTACTATGTCTCTTTAAGTCCAACAGTAATAATTAAAACAATTTCGAAAACAAGTCTGATAATAACATAGATCATAAAAAATCGAAACAATGCTGACAACTTAGATCCAAAATAGGCTGATATAAAGAAAACGTTTAAGCTTGCGAGGTTCTATGTCCCTTTCAGTCCAACAATATAAATCAAAAATAGGCCTATATAATGAAAGTTTTTCATCTTTAAAGGTACAAACAGTAATAATGAAAACAATTCTGACAACTGCATAGAACAAAATTACTTCCTACCTGTTATTTTCCTAGTATCCAATTGATAGTAGCAGCCAAAAAATCCAAATCTCAGCACAGAGAACACAACCAGGACAGTTATTTCTCGGTTAAAAAAACCTCTCTTAGGACATAATCGAATGTTCTCCCCTCGGTTTAAGTCAACGAAATGAGCCCGACTTGACGAAGCCTCTCCGCGCAACTAACAATAGCAACCGACAAAGACATGAAAAGCAGAAATCCGTGAAATTCAGCCCCAGAAACGGCAACAGAAAAAAAATAAATAAATAACTAAAAAGGGTTGAAAAGTTTTGAGAAGTGAAGTGAAGTGAAGAGCAGCAAGCGAAAAAAAACTAAGCTAGGCAAGCTCATTCAGGCTTGATTTGTCAAATAGTCATATATTCCGGTTCAGCGAGGAATGGTTGCAGGCGTCGCTTTGCCCGAAAAAAAAACACAAAACCGTTATCAGATGGTAAAAGAAGTAGATTGTGAAAGTGCAGGTGATGTTTTCTTTTCGGCGATCACTGCGAAGGATGCACGAATTGCACGAGCGGAGGGGGTAATTTTCTTGCAAGATTATTGCGTCGGAGGACTGATCTGGAAGAGGACTGATGCATGTTTGAGATTGGGTGCTACGTCGGATGCCTCTAGCGCGCGCATCTCTTAATTTTTTATTCTTTAATACATGCTATCGTTCGCGTAAAAGCACCCGACCGTGCCTAATACCGAATAATTCAAGACTGGATCTATGTAAAGTGGACACATTCTGGACATTCTTACAGGCGCTTTTCTCGGACATTCACTTTCTCCGAAGTCAAGAACAAAGGTATAAGCAACTAGCAACAAGCAGCGGATTTCCGAAAATTTATAATTGGTACATGTATAAACCAGATTCGCCAACATTCACACACCTGTGTCAGGAGCAACAGCGTGGTTTGGAATTTCGACATTGTAATTACAGATTATACATAAGTACATACAGGGTATCTGCCAAAATAAAATTTTTCAAATCCATGACTTTTCATGACTTTTCCTGATTTAGCAGATCATTTTCCATGACTTTAAAAAGCTTTCGTTAAAGTACATATGAATAAAACTTCTGATGTACATACAAATAAAATATATGCTTTTAGAGAAATTACAGGAATTTTGTCATAAAACAAAATATAAACTTACTTTATAAATGTTAATAAACTCATATACATAAAAATAAATTGTTGTATCTACATATATAAGTTTAATCATATAGCAATTTTTCAATCAAAATGTTTCCAATTTGAATTCAGGGTACTTTGGTATTATCCAGGTGACCATGAATAATAGCCAAATATAACCCTATAATGTTTATATACAATATCCCTAGAGATAAACTTATATTTTGTGCAAAAATCTTAACTAATTTTTATTAAAAAATAATTATTATTATATTAATAAAATTTTAATCTACAATTTAAGAAAAAAACAGAATAATATACATTTACCCACCCATTAAGCTTTCTTGCTTTGAGTTTCCTTGACCTTGATGAACGAATTTTACAATATGGTCAATAGGATAATACATAAATACCAAACTCAGTCACTTCAGCCAAATGACAAGTAAAAATAGAATTAAACAATTCAATGCATTTTTTTTAATCGGTAGTTTAGAGAATCCATGACTTTCCATCATGACTTTTACTCATTTTACTTGAAAAATCAAGACTTTCCATGACAAAATTAATCCATTGTTTAAATCCATGATCATGACTTTTCATTTCCAGGTACGCGGAAACCATGTAATATCTTATTGGCAAATTAAATTAGATAAAAATATTTACACGGTATATAAATTATAAAATGTAAATTAATATTAGTTTTCAAAATTTTATGAGTAGCTTTTTAGCTTCAACATTTTACAGAACAGTGTTTCTTTTAGCAACATTCAAATTAAAATATTTCCATTTTTTCAATCATAGGACAGTTAGTCTATTCAAACTGACCTAACCAGGGAACAGTACTGAAACTTTTAACTGCTGAAATAGTAAACAACGAAAACGTAAATTGCTGAATTGATCTTTTAGCTGTTCAAAAGTTTTATTTTCCGACAATCTGAGCTTCAGTTATCAAATTTTCTCATTTAGCAAATCTAAATTAAGTATTATGTCTACAAACTAGGAATGCAACGATTATCCGGCCAACATATTGCATCCGGCATATCCGGCCACTATACCGGATAATTGGCAGTAGCCGGATATTACAATTATCCGGCATTACATCCGGCCAAAAATTATACACCGAGAAATAAGATAAATATAACAAAAAAATGCAAAACCTTAAGCAATATATTATATGAAACAATGCGTATAAGAATTTTGGAGAATTATGTAAAAAAAATGTTATGGAAAAAAATTAGGTTTATTTACACATTTCATTACAAAATATCATAAATCATTCTTTTTCAGTATCAACTGCAAAATTGTGTTGTTGCACTTGAGAACACAAAAGACATGACTTAATTTTTTTTAGGATAGTAGATTAAAAACAATTTATTAAAAACAAAAGTGGAAATATTTTCTTGAAAATTTCCATAAGTAGTATAGAAAAACCGGTTCTAGCCCACCACTCCCCGGGCCATACCACCAGGGTATTAATTGGAGCCATAGATGTCGGAAAACCGTTAAAATCCTCCATAAATTTTATGCAAGGGAATGTACCATAGATTTATCCAGGGGAGTGTACCATAGATTTATCCAGGGAAGTGTACCATAGATTTATCCAGGGAAGTGTATGTACCATAAATTTATCCATTGGAGTGTACCATAGATTTATCCAGGGAAGTAAAGCACAGATTTATCCAAGGAAGTGTACCACAGATTTATCCAGGGGAGTGTACCATAGATTTATCCAGGGAAGTGTACCATAGATTTATCCAGGGGAGTGTACCATAGATTTATCCAGGGAAGTGTAGCATAGATTTATCCAGGGAAGTGTACCATAGATTTATCCAGGGGAGTGTACCATAGATTTATCCAGGGGAGTGTACCATAGATTTATCCAAGGAAGTGTAGCATAGATTTATCCAGGGAAGTGTAGCACAGATTTATCCAGGGGAGTGTATCATAGATTTATCCAGGGAAGTGTACCATAGATTTATCCAGGAAAGCGTACCATAGATTATACCACGGAAGTGTACCATAAAATAATTCAAGGGAGTGTACCATGAACTTAACCAGGCGAGTGTATCATGGATTTATCCAGGGGAGTGTACCATAGATTTATCCAGGGAAGTGTACCATAGATTTATCCAGGGAAGTATACCATAGATTTATCCAGGGGAGTGTACCATAGATTTATCCAGGGAAGTGTAGCATAGATTTATCCAGGGGAATGTGCCATAGATTTATCCAGGGGAATGTACCATAGATTTATTCAGGGAAGTGTACCATAGATTTATCCAGGGAAGTGTACCATAGATTTATCAAGGGAAATGTACCATAGATTTATCCAGGGAAGTGTACCATAGATTTATCCAGGTGAGTGTACCCTAAATTTATCCAGGGAAGTATACCATAGATTTATCCAGGGAAGTGTACCGTAGATTTATCCAGGGAATGTACCATAGATTATTCAGGAAGTGTACCATAGATTTATCAAGGGAGTGTACCATGGTTATAAACGGAAGTGTACCATAAAATAATCCAAGGGAGTGTACCATGGATTTAAACGGAAGTGTATCATAGATTTTTACCAGGTGTACACCTAATTTTGTACCATATTTTGTTAATGGATTCTGGTGATAGGTTTTTGAAACAGTTTCCATGCCGAAAAGATTTTCGGGTGATTTCATTTTTATTCGTGATCGGATGTTGGATAATAAAATTCGCTAAATATACTTGTTTAAAGGAAAAACATGACCTCTTTCACATTCGATCTAAAAGAAAAGGAATTTATATACTTATGCCCCATAGTGGGCATATATGAATTCTCACCGTATATAAACGAAACAAAAGCCTTAGACCAACTGACTCTCTATTTATACGCTACTAAACTTCAAACATAAGAACCAAGGTAGATTTATAATAATCCTTTACCTTCCAACCCAACCCAACCAAGTAATGCCTTAATACAACAAGTCATGGCCAAATGGCAGTGAGCTGAACCGGATCCCGAATGGTATATTTTAAGTAATAGGTTCGTGTCTCATTAGCCTCTGTGTAGCAAAATAGTAAACCTTATGACTCCAAAATCAATCACACCAAGTAATAATGGTTTTTATTAATACAACAAGTCATGGTCGAATGGCAGAGCCCTGCTTTTCAGTACCGGAGTTCGCGGGTTCGAATCCCGCTGCTGGCATGGGTGTTCGTAGCCGTTCGGAATCGGCTTTAAGTAGTAGGTCCCTCTCATATTAGCCTCCGTGTCGACAAAATAGTAGAACAGCACTCCCAACTCAATCACATCAAGTAATAATGCTTTTTTTATTAATACAACAACCATGACCGAATGGTAAAGCGCTGTTTTTCGGTACTGGAGTTTGCGGGTTCAAATCACGCTGCTGTATCTCACTCCTGTCCGCAAATTTACGGAGGTAAACAAATTTAGGGTTTGGCAGAATTTGCAGAGCTACGGTCTACTTTTGCAACACTATAGCTAATGAGACTGTGACCTATTGTTTACAGTCGATTCCGAAAGCAGATTCGAATCCCATTGAGGCATGGATGTTCGTAGACGTTCAGAACATAGGTTCGAATTCTAGTGAGGCATGGATAATCGTAGACGTTGGGAACGTTGATTCGAATCCCACTTAGACATGGATGTTCGTAGACGTTCGGAACGTAGATTCGAATCCTACTAAGGCAGGGTTGCCAACCTCCAACCAATGGAATCAGGAATCAGCATTGATGAACCTACCCCCCCCCCTCTCCAGTACTTTTCACCATCCCATAAAAAAAAATAAAAAAAAAAACCCACGAAAAATATAAATAAAAATTTTAAGCAATTTACAGTGCACCAGATGAAAAATATATAATTTTCAAAATTAAGAATTTAAAACTTAGTAAATAATTTTCAATTTTAACCTTCACGAAACTTAGTAATACATATACAGGTGTCTGTACATTTCGTACATTTCGTCTATAGATTATGATATCTACAAACGTTATAGATATGTAGTATACCTAAAGTTACGTTTTTATGTAGACAATTATTTTTTTTATTACATATAAGCTAATTTTTTTTTTAAACTTCAATATGATGTTAAAATTAAAACTAAATTTTTCTTTCAGTTAAATTTTTGACATAATCTTAACAATTGCATATTACTTAATCAAAATTTTCGATTTTTCCGTAATTTTTGCAGCAACGTCCGTAATTACGTAATCATTAGCTAAGATGGGGAATAATTCCGCAGAATCCGGAATCGTTGGTAACTCTGCTAAGGCATGGATGTTCGTATACGTTCGGAGCGTAGATTCGAATCCCTCTGAGGCATGGATGTTAGTAAACGTTCGGAACGTAAGTTCGAATCCCACTGAATCGTTGTAGCCGTTCGGAATCGGCTTTAAGTTGTAGGCCCTTGTGTGCAGAACAGTAGTAGACCGTAGCGGTCTAAATCAAACTAAACCAACAAACCATATTTATATTTTACCATCATTTTTAACGTACAAATTTAATATTTTACTAGACAGTATGGGATAAATTACTACTCATGTTGCGCCCCCCTACGTTATTACACTTATTATTACTAGAGTCACGAAACCATTATTCCTAACCGCCAAAATATATATTCACGGGCAACGCAGGTACACTATGCGCAACTCCTCGAGTTAATAATCTTTCACTGCCAAGAGCAGACGTTAACTTAATTGGACACTGGGAAGCAATTTCTCTAAAATCTATTTTTAAGGTACAATTCGTGTACGCTGTCAGACTGTAATTCTGACTGGAATACAAGATAACCTGAACCGTAAAAATTTCCACAAAATAACAGAGAGAGAGAAAAAAAACAGTTTTTGAGGCACAGGACATGCACACGTTACATTTCTCAGTTGAAATGGGGCATAGTAGTAATAACGCGACAGGATCGGAGAAAATATCGTGCAGACGAGTTTCTAGTTATCGCGACTGCGTACTGCAGCGCGTATTTTTTACCGAAGAATGAAGTGCACGAATTTTGGCAACGGTCGTGAACTTTTCCGAGTGACGCAGTCTCAAGTATGAAGAAATCTTTTTAAGCATATCGGCCTCAGAAAATTCTATAACTATGCATGTCGTGGAGAAGAATTTGTGTATTAACTATTAGACTACCTATGTATTTGTAGTATATATTAGAGGCTTCACAGAGTACATTTGGCACAGAACTTCCTGGGCCTAGCCTTCTAGTCTTGTGATACGTACGATTTATGCAAACAACTAATGGAATCAAATTGGCTATAATTGGGATATTGGAAAATAAAACTGGGCAATGGATGCTTGAGTTTAGGCAGAATGCAATAACACAATAATTAAGACCAATGAGTGGGAGAAGAAGTGATCAAGTAAATAAAACGCAAGTTAAACTTAATCTAGCAAAAGCTAGTGTTGATTGAGCATAGGTACAAAAATGTTACACTGGATTTTTTTGTGAAGAAAACGAAAGGCAGAAGGTAGCAGGGCTACAGGATCATGGACAGTAACATCCAAGCAAGGCCAGGAGAAATCTAACCGGATCCAAACAAGAAATTCTAGACCAATAGAATTTGAGAACGATCTGAACAATGGCAATCTTAATATAAGGAATAGAGGATTTAATGCTATACTTTTGTGTGTTTTCTTAAGTAATCATATAAAAAAGAAAAAAATGAAGGTTTTATTGCATACCAAAATAAAACAAACAGTTACATACACAATTTGAAAAATTTAACAAAAAATAAAATTTAATCAAAAGTATGACAACTATTGAAAAAAATATCGATTTTTCCACTTAAATATATTGGTATCAACGGATTGAATTATTATTCCACTTTAACAAATTTCAAGACATCCCCGAAGACTAAACTAAAGGAAGAAAAGAAAAATCCAAAAGTGTAAACAATGTGAAAAGTATGATGTTGTTTAGTTAAGTATTAAAATAAAACTAAAACTGAATAACTGACCAAAACATAAAATTTAATACCGAAAGAATGACCTCTATTAAAAAAAGAGCCAAAAAATATCGATTTTTCCACTTTAATCTATAATCTATATCAACAGATAAAATTCCAATTTAGCTTTAACAAATTTCAAAACATTCCCGAAGACTAAAGGAAGTAAGTAAAATTCCAAAAGTGTAAACAATGTAAAAGGATGTTGTTGTTTAGTTACAAAAATAAAACGACAGTTGGATAAACAAGCTGTACAAACTGACCAAAAAATAAAATTTAATACCATAAAGATAGCGTCTATTAAAAAAATTAACAGAAAAAATATCGATTTTTTCACTTCAATCTACAATCGATATCAACGGATAAAATTCTAATTCACCTTTAACAAATATCAAGATAATTCCGAAGACTAGAACTAATGCAGTGAGGAAAAATCCAAAAGTGTAAACCATGTGAAAAGTGTGCTGTTGTTTAGTTAAATATCAAAATAAAACAAAGAGTTAGGTAAACAATCTGTACAAACCTACCAAAAAATAAAATTTAAAACCGAAAGAATGGCATCTATTAAAAAAAGAGAAAACAATATCGATTTTTCCGCTTCTACAATCAGTATCAATGGATAAAATTCCTATTCGGCTTCAATAAATTTCAAGACATTCCCGAAGACTAAAATAAGTAAATATCCAAAAGTATAAACAATATAAAAGGATGTTTAGTTAAGTATCAAAATAAAATGACGGTTGGATAAACAATCTGTTCAAACCTACAAAAAATAAAATTTAATACCTAAAGATTGGCATCTATTAAAAAAAAGAAAACAATATCGATTTTTCCACTTAAATCTATAATCGATATCAAATGATAAAATTCCAATTTGGCTTTAACAAATTTCAAAACATTTCCGAAGACTAAAAAAAGTAAATAAAAATCGAAAAGTGTACACTATGCAAATGGATGTTGTTTAGTTAAGTATCAAAATAAAATGATAGTTATAAAATTTCAATTCGGGTTCAACAAATTTCGAGACATTCCTGAAAACTTAACCTACCAAAGCAAGCAAAAATCCTGGGAAGCAAGAAAAATCCAAAAGTGTAAACAAGGCAAAAGGATGTTGTTGAGTTAAGTATCAAAATAAAACGACAGTTAGAAAATTTCAATTCGGGTTTAACAAATTTCAAGACATTCCTGAAGTCTTAAACCTACCAAAGCAAACAAAAATCCTAGGGACAATGGAAAAATCCAAAAGTGTAAACAATGCAAAAGGATGTTCTTTAGTTAAGTATCAAAATAAAACAACAGTTCTAAAATTTCTATTCGGGTTCAACAAATTTCAAGACATTCCTGACGACTTAACCTACCAAATCAAGCAAAAATCCTGGGAAGCAAGAAAAATCCAAAAGTGTAAACAATGCAAATGGATGTTGTTTAGTTAAGTATCAAAATAAAACTATAGTTATAACATTTCAATTCGGGTTCAACAAATTTCGAGACATTCCTGAAGACTTAACCTACCAAAGCAAGCAAAAATCCTAGGGATAAAGGAAAAATCCAAAGGTGTAAACAATTCAAAAGGATGTTGTTTAAAGATGCTGTTAGTTAAGTATCAAAATAAAACGACAGTTATA
>CM063507.1:36101447-36108947 GCA_032207245.1 Pardosa pseudoannulata
ACGGGTTTTTTATTAATTTTACCTCACACGGTACACTAGTTTGAAATTCATTTTACCACCTTAAAGGGTTTTTTAAACTTTTACCTCAAGTAGTACAATCGTTTTAAAACTCATTTTATCTTATACATGATTTTATAAATTTTACTTCACACGGTACCGTAATTTAAAAACTTATTTTATTACCTTCAGTTTTATTAATTTTACCTCACAAGGTACAGTAGTTTGAAATTCATTTTACCACCTTAAAGGGTTTTTTAAACTTTTACCTCAAGTAGTACAATCGTTTTAAAACTCATTTTATCACCTATATGGGATTTTATAATTTTTACCTCACACGATACTGTAATTTAAAAACTCATTTTACTATTTCTACGGGTTTTTTATTAATTTAACCTCACACGGTTCAGTAGTTTGAAATTCGTTTTACCACCTTAAATCGTTTTTTTTTTTTTAAACTTTTACTTCATGCAGTACAACAGTTATAAAACTCATTTTATCTTATACATGATTTTATAAATTTTACTTCACACGGTACCGTAATTTAAAAACTTATTTTATTACAGAGTTTTTATTAATTTTACCTCACGTACAGTAGTTTGAAACTCATTTTACTCATGTTTGTGCTTTTAAATTTTACCTCACACGGTACACTAGTTTGAAATTCATTTTACCACCTCAAAGGCTTTTTTAAACTTTTACCTCAAGTAGTACAATAGTTTTAAAACTCCTTTGCTCCTTTTATCACCTGTATGGGATTTTATAATTTTTTACCTCACACGATAAGGTAATTTAAAAACTCATTTTACTTTTTCTACGGGTTTTTAATTAATTTTACCTCACACGGTACAGTTGTTTGAAATTCATTTTACCACCTTAAATGGTTTTTTTTTACTTTTACCTTACGTAGTACAATAGTTTTAAAACTCATTTTATCTCATATATGTTTTTATAAATTTTACTTCACACGATACCGTAATTAAAAAAGTCATTTTACCACCTCAGTAGTTTTTATAAATTTTGCCTCACTCGATACAATTGTTTTAAAACTAATTTTACTACTTGAACGGGTTTTTTTTATTAATTTTACCTCACATGGTACAGTATTTTCAAACCCATTTTACCTCATGTATGTGTTTTTATAAATTTTACCTCCCACGTAGTTTAAAAACTCATTTTACCACCTGAACGGGTTTTTATAAATTTTTACCTTACAAGGTACAGTAGTTTGAAACTCATTTTACCTCATGTATGTGATTTTATAAATTTTACTACCCACGTAGTTTAAAAACTCATTTTACCACCTGAACGGGTTTTTATAAATTTTTACCTTACAAGGTACAGGAGTTTTGGAACCCCCTTTCTTTCTTTTTTAACTCTTTCCGATTCTAACGGCAATTTCCATCTTCCAACAAACAATTCAAAAAAGAAAAAAAATTCTATTTTTGTACCCCAGGGAACTTCAATTAAGAGAAATTACTTTCCAATTTTTCCATGCAACATGATCTATAAATAAACTCCGACCCACACCAGTCACCCACAGGTACACGTAACCCGCTCTACCGTTCGAAGAAAACGATCTCCTGTCGCGTGAGACCGAACGAAATTGCAAATCTCACTAAAAAAAAACACAGCCTCGCCAAATATGATTTTGCAAAGGCTTCTTGTAGAAACACGAAAAGCCCATCGCAGTGTAGTGAACGCTTCAACGCACCGCCGGCCATGTGCTTCACATTAAGTCTCGCTTCACATGCTATTCATAAGACACAAGGTATACCCCCCCCCTGCCAGAATACAAGGGCTTTCTTTTATATATCGACGGCTGGATACATTTATAAGTTAGCAGCGTCGACAGGTGGAAGCCGATAGAAGCAATTGTGTGTGTACACGGCTACTGGATTAAGTGGTCTCAGTGTTATTGAGTAATAGCTGCAACCGCACAAGGCCGAATAGGCACAATGCAGCGTTAGGTTTTTCACACAATAAGCCGCCAATTACGGAGGTAGAAGATTGGAGGAATACGTTAAAAGATTTTTCATAATGACTTAGGATGATTTCGCAAGCTGAATTCTTATTTACCTTGTGGTCAGTAGCGTAGTCAGAATATCTGTCTGGAGGTAGATAGTAAGCACCCAAACTGCAAATTCAGCCGAGGCTGCAGCCAGAGGTATTCATTCTTTCAAGGCAATAAGATGAAAGATTTGCAAGGAACATCGATGTCCCAGGTTTGGGAACATCCTCCGTCAACCTCTTAGATAAAACAACTTAATATCTCTCAACTTTCCTGTGATTTATTTCTAACACGGGTGGAAAACTTGATATAAAAATTCTTTTAACCAGTAGCATGTAAAATGCTACTGGTAAAGAAGCCTTAAAAACACTCGAAAAGTCGTTTAATATAGTGATTTAGTGGTCAGCTGTCATTTTAAACATCATAAGATGTCATTTATTAAAAAAGAAAAATGCGACGCACCCTCCACAATTTACACAAATTATCGTGCAATTCTGACGCCACACAGGAAAACTGCGCAATTTAACTGATAGTGTGTGGGCCGATTTAGTGATCAGCTGTCATCTAAAACATCATAGAATGTCACTTACATAAAAAAGAGAAATTTCGTGATAAGAGATTAATTTGCTGTCACATGTACTGTAAGTACATGTGACAGCAAGTGAATCTTTATAATACATTTGTCCTGACTTCATACGATGTACCTGCCTGAAAATTAAACTTATGTGAAAGGCTCGAAAAATTATGAAATGTCTATCCAAATAACAAAATTATAAATAGCAAACACTCAGAAAATTGCGAAGTGCCCTTTACATCCACTAAAAAGAAAAGCTTGTTCCAAGAAATTATAAAAATTCCATGAACTTCTTTTCAGTTGCCGCTAAAAATGGTCGCTAAGCATTTATAGGATAAGTTAGGAAAACTGTTTTTTTCTTCAGAGTCTTTTTGTTTTTTCTTCTTTACTATTTTTTACAGTAAGTTTAAAAGAAATTTCCATAAAACCTTATTTTGAAAATTTGGTTCCGAACCCGGCGGATTACCTTAAATAAAATAACTTCTTTTCCAATAGAATTATTATCCACTTTAAAAACTAAAAGCATACACACGAAATAAACAGCTGCAATTGCTGGCACAAGTTTCTTTGCAAGACATTCATTTTCAATTTACAAACATAAAAAGGAAAACATGTTCTGAGAAAAGTAAAAGTTCTACAAACTACTTTTTAGTTGTCGCTAAAGATGATCGCTAAGCATTAATGGGTTAAGTTGGAAGAATTGTCTTTCTTTCAAAATTTCAGTACTTAAATTTTACTGTCATTTTTAAAGAAATTTCCATAAAGCCTTATTTTGAAATTTTGTCTCCGAACCCGGCAGATTACCTTAAATAAGGTAATATGGTCGCTAAGCATTAATGACTTAAGTTAGAACAACTGCTTTTCCTTCAGAGTTTCAGTGCTTAATTTTTACAGTAATTTCAAAAGAAATTTTCATAAAGCCTTATTTTGAAATTTTGGCTCCGAACCCAGAAGATTGCCTTAAAGGAGGTAATATGGTAATATGGTCTCTAAGCATTAATGGGTAAAGTAGAAGAATTGTTTTTCCTTCAGAGTTTCAGTGCTTAATTTTTACAGTAAGTTTAAAAGCAATTTCCATAAAGCCTTAATTTGAAATTTTGGCTCCGAACCCTGAAGTTTACCTTACGTAAGGTAATATGGTCACTAATCATTAATAGATTAAGTAAGAACAATTGTTTTTCCTTCAAAGTTTCAGTACTTAATTTTTACAGTAAGTTTAAAAGAAATTTCCATGAAGCCTTTTTTTGAAAGTTTGGCTCCGAACGCAGAAGATCACCTTTAATATGGTAATATGGTCGCTAAGTATTAATGGGTTAAGTTAGAACAATTGTTTTTCCTTCAGAGTTTCAGTGCTTACTTTTAAAGTAATTTCAAACAAAATTTTCATAAAGCCTTATTTTGAAATTTTGACTCTGAACCAGGCAAATTACCTTAAATAAGGTAATATGGTCGCTAAGCATTAATGACTTAAGTTAGAACAATTGTTTATCCTTCCGAGTTTCAGTGCTTAATTTTTACAGTAAGTTCAAAAGAAATTTCTATAAAACCTTAATTTGAAATTTTATGGCTCCGAACTCAAATTACCTTAAATAAGGTAATATGGTCGCTAAGCATTAATGTGCTAAGTTAGAAGAATTGTTTTTCCTTTAGAGTTTGAGTGTTTAACTTTTACAGTAAGTTTAAAAGAAATTTCCATAAAGCCTTATTTTGCAATTTTGGCTCCGAACCGAATTATTTTATTTAATAATTTATTTTCCAACGGAATTCCTATTTCCCTTTTACGAACTTAAAAGCATACACGCGAAAGAAACCGCTGTAATTGCTGGCACAGTTTCTGTACAAGACATCCAATTCTTTCCACTTGGCATGAACTACTACTGTTTGGAAGACGACACAAAAGGATAATTGAGATACATAAGTACGTGCCCGGAATGCAGCCCCAACTATTTCCATTTCGCATTAACTTCCTAACTGAGGCTTCTCCAAGAAACTTTTCGGTGGTCATTTTTTATGCCCGTCGTGAAATACATGGAAGGAATAAAGGGCAATAACTTTTAACATGACTCGGACAAGTGACTTTAATTCAAAGTATTAAAAGAGTGGAAGGGGTTAATATCCACAATACATCGACCTTTCGGAGATGGTTAATGCTTCTGTTGAAAAAGGGAAAAGAATCGCATTGATTTGGGGGAACAAACTTGGAACAAGTCCAGGTGTGCCGAAATATTGTTGGTGATGTTTTTGATGCCACGTGGACGAGTCAAGCTTGCCAACAGGATGATACTTGATTTAACCCTTTTTATCCTGACGGTACTTATAAGTACCGCTTCAATCAAACACCTATATATTCCTAATGAAGCCGTTGTCCTGACGGTAATCACAAGGAAGTCACAAGGAAAGTATGTCTATCTATTCCATGTCTCTCATATTCCTTTGAATTTCACAAATCCTTTACAGCAACCGAGAATTGGCGACCAATGGCGCGAAACTGGCGAACTTTTCGCGGGAAAGTATCTCTATGTATTGGGGAAATGACAAATTACATATTATGCATTCGACGAGCCGATTTCGGGCTTCAGGGCGTTGAAATACCGTTTTTCTTCCTGCCCGAACATAGGTCGGGCATTCCAAAATTCGCGGCAAGGGTTTGAACTTTAAAAATTCGATTTTTTATTTTTATATTTTTTAAATTTATGAGCATTTACGAATTGTTTAATACAAACCCCATTGAAGCCAAAGCTCAGTAACAAAACAAAAGTAAAAAACAACTAGCAAATGAACGAGAGCGGACTGTATCTTAACACATTGTGAGCGGATACATTTCGTAGCGGAATTCTACCGGGAGCGGGCGTTTTGAGCGTCATTTTAATTATTCAGTTAAATCTCAATAGATCGAAAATTATTTAATTTTACATCAGTCGCATCGGCTGATGCAAAAACTAGTTTTTATTTGTCTAAATTTTTGCTGAATCTGTGTAGTAGACGAGAACATTCGGCTTCGTTTTTCTGTATATACCGTTATTTTTGTACCCACAAACAAACCATGTTGTTTCACTAACCCGTACTAGTATGTGACCCATGCTCAAGTATCAATCGTCAGAAAACGTACTAGTACGTGTTGTTTGAATCATTTATTAATATTTTGTATTTTGTTTTGTTGTTTATCATCGAACTCAATGTGTTACATTTTGTACTGTTATGTTTTATGCTCCGTGTGCTATGTTTTGTTTTTGTAGTATAATTTAGTTGCATTTTTGTGGCAACACTTTTTTGTAGTTTTAAAAGCGCCTTCACACTATGGTCCACTGCAAGCCATCACCACCGTCTGGAGGGGCTTTGGCTTATCGTGGCCGATGGCGGCAGACGATAAAATAGCCTTGGCGGACGATGGCTTCGGAGGCGGTTTTTCTCCAAAGATCAAAGGCAGTCAGATGCGCAACTAAAGTGCGCAGTAGACCCTATGGACGAATCAATGCGCTCAGCTCATTTAGTGGCCCAGAGTGTGGATGCGACCCGTGAACCACCGTTCGAGGTCACCATCAGGAAGTGGTGAACAACTGGCCATAGTGTGGAGGCTACAATAAAAGGAGAACTATTTGCGAGTGATGGCCGCACGTTGCTGCTGGCATTACGATTATTAAAGTAAGTTTAAAAACAAATGTTATTGTCTACGTTTTGTGTTTGTGTTATTGGTCCGCGTCGACACGTGTCCCGCATACAATGTGTTAAAATACTAATGAACGTTACAATGTGTTTATGAAAATTATTAACTTAAATTTATGAAACTCTGTATACATATACGATAAAAATAACTAAACTAAAATCATCAAAATTACATTTTATAATGAAATATTTATAACTAGCATATAGCCCGTCATATGAAAGGATCAGTAAAATTTTTAATTTTCCAAAATTGTAAAGTACGCTTTGAGGCAGGTAAAAAAATGGTTTGTTTTTTGGCTGAGAATTATCTTGCAACAAAAAATAATCGATGATTCAATTTAAAATTATCACATATGTACCTAATCTATTATTGAAGCCAAATATAAAAGAAAATTATTGACGTCATATCTCAGTTCAGTGATAAAACGTATGAAAATAAGGCATAATTTAAATAATTTAAAATAAGAAAGGATTCAATGTTGGGCAAATTCTCAAATTATGACAATTCTGGCTTTAGTTTCAAACGGAAGGGCAGTTTATTGTTTGTCTATTGGCTGTTGTAAACATGAAAATGAATGGAAGGACATTATTGTAGTTCGTGACGTTGCGACAAATTGCCTTATGAGATGGTTAAAATTAATGACGTCATAATGCTAGAAAAATGTTATTTTTACCTATTTATTATGGGATAAATTGATAAATTTAATCACCTGCTCTTAACCGGGGAAAATAGGAGTTGAAATATTGGCATTAAAAGCTCGAAAAGAGGGGAAGGGGTGGATTTCGAACGTTTTAAAGAAGACAGTATTTTTTGCTGTGATATAAAGCATATTTATACCAATTTATTTTAGAATCGGATTGACAGTTTAGGAGAAGATAAACATTACTCTCTTTGAATTTTGCTAACTATGGATGCCTCTATCCATTCCAGGTCCAACCGCTTCAAAAAATCGAGGACAGACGTACAGATAACTTAGGCTATTATTATATAGGGGATTTAAAAAAATTAAATATTTTTAAATATTTTTAATGTAGTCCCGCATACAATGTGTTTATCATATTTATTGCAAAACAAACTGAAGCCAATACGATTGAATAATGACTTAAGAAGTAAAACACAAGCATTCCCACACTACAGCACAGAAATTGGCCTTTCATTTATTGAAGATCCAGTCTATTTCGCACATCTCACTCAGTTGTCAAGTCGTTTTCTCTACGGAAAACAAGCGCGTGGAGTAAATAACTCAAAGTGTGT
>CM063507.1:36121447-36128947 GCA_032207245.1 Pardosa pseudoannulata
TCAGTGAAAATAATATGAATGATTTAAAGATTTATACTAAAAACAAAACTAAACATTAAGAACTTCAGGAATATAAAAGTACTAAATCATTCTATAGGTAAACAAACATTCTCACGAACACTGTAAACGAATTTGGATAACTAAATGTAATATCAAACATATGGCGTAATCAGTTCAGATTCTGGATTTTATATATTATTCTCCAAATTAACTTTTCCTAAAATCACGAAATCAAACAAACATTCCAATTAATTTTATAGGTAAACATTGAAAATCGGTCAAATATATATGAATGATTTAAAGATTTATGCTGGAAACTAAATGTTAGAAACTTCGCGAAAATATAAATTATGAACAACGCCCAAATTGCTCAAAGCATGATTTATATTTTAGCACTGAAATATTCTTCAAAGTAAAAAGAAACATTGTTTCAAATAGGATTATGTATGTAGCAATAACACAAAATATTTAACAGCTAATTTTACAAAATTATTTGCAAATCAAGATTTAAATATTCAAAATATTTTCGGAAAGTAATTATTTATAAATATAATCTTAAAAATTCTACCTGGTCTAATTTTATATTATGCAAAAATACGCATTTGGAACAAAACATTTCGAACGCAATTGATTTTTAAACACCCATAAAGAACTTGTCAGATGACGAAATACAATCAGCATATGGATAAAATTTCCCAGCAAAATAAATGTTTCTAAGTAGCATGTAAAATAGAATAACGACGCTAAACGATTTGTAAAACCTAAAATTACAATGTATAAGGATTTTCGTAAAGAGAAATAACAGAACGTAATCCACTGTTGACATAGAATGCCGGGAATCTCATAAAATATCAAATGCTGAGCAATACACAAAAAATAAAAATTATATGTTGTATAACCATTTGTGCAACAGAAAAATGAATAAAAAGTATTATAACTTACTCGGGTAATAAACTGGGTTTGATCACATTTAAACCAGGAATCAAGCGTTCCCGCGTACGCACTGCAGTATGAAAGCTTCGAGCAGCTTCCGGCTAATAAAGCTTGTTTTGTTTGTTGTTGTTGAACCGTTGCCGACAGACGAAAAGAAAATATTTTCACTGGAAACTCGGGGATGCAACCGAACGAAATATGGCCGGAAAAATGAAGACCCCGAATTTAGGGAGATTCCTGGGACGGTGCAAATTCGAAGGTATCGATTTTAATGTCTGTCTGGTGCTGAAGGCGGAATATTCCAGTAATACGGTGTGTGAATGAAATTCGGAATAAAAAAGGATTGTGTTCGGAAGCGCCATCTATGGGGATAATATGAAGTTGAAAGTGGGATGTAGTTTCGGTTTTCGTTTCACTAGAGAACGCAGAGAAGCGGCGGTATGAATGAAACAACATTCTAAGGAGGGGACTAAAAACATCTCTATAAAATAAGAAATAAAGAGAAATATAAGAAAAATTTAAAAGCAGAAATATTTTAAGTATTTCATATGCATTTAAAAATAATATTAAATAAAAAAGAAACAAATTTAAAGTACAAGAAATGGTGAATTTCAATTTTCAATTTTTATGGATATTTTAATAATAAAAACATATAATGTTATATAAGACACATAAATCTATTAGAAAATTATTTTCCCGTGAAACGAATTCCATTCTAAATGAAAATATCATTCTCATGAAGGAATAATTTTTGTACTACAGAATATGGCATTGATGAAAATCTGTCGACTTTTGAACCTTTAAAAAATGTACATTACTAAAGGGAACAAAGAATGTTGAATTTGAATTTTTCAATTTTCAATTTTTATGGATATTTTTATAATGAGAACATATAATGTAGTTAAATGAAACATATAAGGCACAGAAATTTATTAGAAAAGAATTTTCCTGAGAAAAAAATTCCACTGAAAAAATCATGTTCATGAAGGAATAATTTTGTAGCTACAGAAAATTGTATTTGACGAAAATCTGTCGACCTTTGAACCTTTTAAATATGTACATCACTTAATGGAACAAAGAATGTTGAATTTTAATTTTTCAGTTTTCAGTTTTTAGGGATATTTTTATAATGAGAACATATCATGTTGTTACATAAAACGTATAAGACACAAAAATCTATTAGAAAAGAATTTTAATGAGAAATGAATTCTGTTCTTCACGAAAAAATCATTTTCATGAAGGAATAATTTTTGTAACTACAAAATATTGTATTGATGACAATCTGCCGACTCTTAAACCTTTTGAAAATGTACACTACTAAAGGGAACAAAGAATGTTGAATTTGAATTTTTCAATTTTTAATTTTTATTGATGTTTTTATAATGAGAACATATAATGTTGTTACATAAAGCATATAGGACACAGAAATCTATTAGAAAAGAATTTTTCTGGGAAATGAATTCTATTCTACACAAAAAAAAAAAAATCATTTTTATGAAGGAGTATTTTTTGTAACTACAGAAAATTACATTGATAAAAATTTGTTGACTTTTGATCCTTTTAAAAATGTACATCACTTAAGGGAACAAAGAATGTTGAATTTGAATTTCTCAATTTTCAATTTTTATGGATACTTTTATAATGTGAACATATAATGCTGTTGCATGAAACATATAAGACACATAAATCTATTAGAAAAGAATTTTTCTCTGAAATAGATTTCATTCTACATAAATAAATCATTTTTACGAGGGAATAATTATTGTAACAACAGAAAATTGTACTAATGAAAATCTATTGATTTTTTAACCTTTCATATTTTGAAAATGTACATTACTAAAGGGAACAAAGAATGTTGAATTTGAATTTTTCAATTTTCAATTGTTATGGATATTTTTATAATGAGAACATATAATGTGCTTAAATGAAACATATAAGACACAGAATTTTATTAGAAAAGAATTTTCCTGAGAAATGAATTCCACTGAAAAAATCATTTTCACTATAGAATAATTTTTGTAACTACAGAAAATTGTATTTCACGACGATTTGTCGACTTTTGAACATTTTAAAAATGTACATCACTAAATAGAACAAAGAATGTTGAATTTGAATTTTTCAGTTTTCAGTTGTAAGGGATATTTTTACAATAAAAATATATAATATTGTTACATAAAACATATAAGACACAGAAATCTATTAGAAAAGAATTTTTCTGGGAAAACAATTCCATTCTTCACGAAAAAATCATTTTCATAATGGAATAATTTTTGTAACTACAGAATATTGTATTGATGACAATCTGTCGACTTTTGAACCTTTTGAAAATGTACATTACTAAAGGGAACAAACAATGTTGAATTTGAATTTTTCAGTTTTCAGTTTTTAGGGATATTTTTATAATGAGAACATATCATGTTGTTACATGAAACATATATGACACAGAAATCTATCAGAAAAGATTTTTCCTGAGAAATGAATTCCATTCTACATAAAAAATCATTTTTATGGGGGAATAATTTTTGTAACTACAGAATATTGCATTAATGAAAATGTGTCAAATTTTGAACATTTTAAAAATGCACATAATTAAAGGGAATAAAAAATGTTGAATTTGAACTTTTCAATTTTCAGTTTGTAGGGATATTTTTATAATGAGAACATATAATGCTGTTGCATGAAACATATAAAACACAGAAATCTATTAGAAAAGAATTTTCCTGAGAAATGAATTCCATTTTTCAAGAAAAAAATCATTTTCATGAAGGAATAATTTTTATAACTACAAAATATTGTATTTGAAGAAAATTTGTCGACTTTTGAACCTTTTAAAAATATACATCACTTAAGGGAAACAAGAATGTTGAATTTGAATTTCTCAATTTTCAATTTTTATGGATATTTTTATAATAAAAACATATAATGCTATTAGATAAAACATATAAGGCACAGAAATCTATTAGAAAAGAATTTTCTTGAAAAATGAATTCCATTCTTGATGAAAAAATCATTTTTATGGAGGAATAAATTTGAAACTACAGAAAAATGTATTTGATGAAAACTTGTAGACTTTTGAACATTTTAAAAATGTACATCACTTAAGGGAACCAAAAATGTTGAATTTGAATTTTTCAATTTTTATGGATATTTTTATAATGAGAACACATAATGCTGTTACATGAAACATATAAGACATATTAGACATATAAAAAATTATTTTCCTGTGAAACGAATTCCATTCTAAATGAAAAGATCATTTTCATGAAGGAATAATTTTTGTAACTAAAAAAAATTGTATTGATGAAAATCTGTCGACTTTTGATCCTTTTAGAAATGTATACCACTAAAGGGAACAAAGAATGTTGAATTTGAATTTTTTAATTTTCAATTTTTATGGATATTTTTATAATGCTGTTACATAAAACATGTAAGACACAGAAATCTCTTAGAAATAGAATTTTCCTGGGAAATCAATTCCATTCTTCACGAAAAAATCATTTTCATGACGGAATAATTTCTGTAACTACAGAAAATCTTATTTCATAAAAATCTATCGACTTTTGAACCTTTTAAAAATGTACATCACTAAAGGGGACAAAGAATGTTGAATTTGAATTTTTCAGTTTTCAGTTTTTAGGGATATTTTTATAATGAGAATATATCATGTTGTTACATGAAACATATAAGACACAGAAATCTATTAGAAAAGAATATTCCTGAGAAATGAATTCCATTCTTGATGAAAAAATCCTTTTCATGAAGGAATAATTTTTGTAACGACAGAATATTGTATTTGAAGAAAATTTGTCGATTTTTGAACCTTTTGAAAATGTACATTACTAAAGGGAACAAAGAATGTTGAATTTGAATTTTTCAGTTTTCATTTTTTTAGGGATATTTTTATGAGATCAGATAATGTTGTTACATGAAACATATAGGACACAGAAATCTATTAGAAAAGAATTTTTCTGGGAAAATGAATTCTATTCTACATAAAAAAAATCATCTCCTTCATTTTTATGAAGGAGTAATTTTTTTAATTACAGAAAATTGTATTGATAAAAATCTGTCGATTCTTGCTCCTCTTAAAAATGTACATCACTTAAGGGAACAAAGAATGTTGAATTTGAATTTCTCAATTTTCAATTTTTATGGATATTTTTATAATGAGAACATATAATGCTGTTGCATGAAACATATAAGACACATAAATCTATTAGAAAAGAATTTTTCTGGGAAATGAATTTCATTCTACATAAATAAATCATTTTTATGAAGGAATAATTATTGTAACAACAGAAAATTGTATTAATGAAAATCTGTTGATTTTTTAACCTTTTGAAAATGTACATTACTAAAGGGAACAAAGAATGTTGAATTTGAATTTTTCAGTTTTCAGTTGTAAGGGATATTTTTACAATAAAAACATATAATATTGTTACATAAAACATATAAAGCACAGAAATCGATTAGAAAAGAATTTTCCTGGGAAATTAATTCCATTCTACATAAAAAATTCTTTTCATGAAGGAATAAATTTTGTAACTACAGAATATTGTATTGATGAAAATCTGTCGACTTTTGATTCTTTTAAAAAGGTACATCACTAAAGGGAACAAAGAATGTTGAATTTGAACTTTTTGATTTTCATATAATGCTGTTGCATGAAACATATAAGACACATAAATCTATTAGAAAAGAATTTTCCTGAAAAATGAATTCCATTCTTCAAGAAAAAATCCTTTTCACGAAGGAATACTTTTTGAAACTATAGAAAATTGTATTAATGAAAATCTGTCAACTTTTGAACGTTTTGAAAATGTACATTACTAAAGGGAACAAAGAATGTTGAATTTGAATTCTTCAATTTTTAATTTTTATGGATATTTTTATAATAAGAACATATAATGCTGTTACATGAAACATATAAGACACGGAAATCTTTTAGAAAAGAATTTTCTTGAAAAATTAATTCCATTCTTTATGAAAAAATCATTTTCATGAAGGAATAAGTTTGAAACTACAGAAAATTGTATTTGACGAAAATTGGTTGATTTTTGAAGCTTTTAATAACGTACATCACTAAAGGGAACAAAGAATGCTGAATTTTAATTTTTTAATTTTCAATTTTTATGGATATTTTTATAATGAGAACATATAACCTGTTACATGAGACATATAAGACACATAAATCTATTAGAAAAGAATATTCCTGAGAATTGAATTCCATTCTTCAAGAAGAGATCATTTTCACGATAGAATAATTTTTTACTACAGAATATTGTATTGATGAAAATCTGTCGACTTTTGAACCTTTTGAAAATGTACATTACTAAAGGGAACAAAGAATATTGGATTTTAATTTTTCAATTTTCAATTTTTATAGATATTTTTAAAATAAAAACATATAATGTTATTACATGAAACATATAAGACACATAAATCTATTAGAAAAGATTTTTCCTGACAAATGAATTTCATTCTTGATGAAAAAATCATTGTAAAATTCACAGATTTTTCAGAAACAAAAAAACATTATATATTTTTGGTCAAAACCAAAATTCCCTTTCCTTTAAGGCTAGTCACCACTTTTAAATGTTTCGGAAACATATTTTATTTGTTTATTTATCAATTTGTGTATTCTTACATTTTTAGAATTTTTAAGCAATTTATTCTAAACAAGCAATGTTTAGAAATGCCAATAAATATTGTAAAAGTGAATATATAAAGGGGAATATATAAAGTTTTAACTTTAAATGAATTTTATACAAAGTTGTATTTTTTTTTTTAATTTTTGTACACTGTCCAGAAAAAAAAAACCATGTTGTAAGTATTGATTACATGTTTTTAATCAAAATCCGAGGTTCCTTGTGCCCTTAAGGGTAGTTATCATTTTTAAATATTAAAAATAAATTTTATTTTTTTATATTTTAGAATTTTTAACCTTTTTTTCAATATATATATATATATATAGATATATATATATATATATATATATATATGTATGTATAATATATATATATATATATATATATATGTATATATATATATGTATGTATATATATATATATATATATATATATATATATATATATATATATATATATATATATATATATATATTTATTTATTTATATATATGTGTGTGTGTGTGGGTGGGTGGGTGTAGTGCATTGTAGAGGCACTATATCTTCTAAAATAAACTAGAAGTAATTAAAGAGACGTGATTCGTTACCGGAATGACATCATGCGTGAAGCCACACCCTTTCCAATAGTTAATAAAAAGGCTGGCACACAGATTACGTGGGTTTTTCCTTTAAGATCGCGATTTAAACAATATCATCAAAATATTACTGTGTTTTGTGTTCTTTTTCCCTACGGAGATTTATGTATTTAGGGACATCTTATGTTCTAAATAAAAGATGTTAATGTAAGTGAGTGTCTGCATCAATCTACTAGGCTACTACATTTAATAACTGCTTTACAGAGATGACTGTAGTATTTTTAAATTTTTTTGAACGTTCTACATATATATGTAATAAGACGGACTTCACGATGGGTGGTTGC
>CM063507.1:36138947-36141447 GCA_032207245.1 Pardosa pseudoannulata
GGTGGAAAATTATCTGTGTTATCTCATGTAAAATGCCGTAAAATTATATCTAGTGTAAAATGCCAGTTTTTAGGAGAGAAAAATGGGTGGATAATTACATCTCGTGTAAAATACGTAGTAAGTTTTTTAATGAGAAAAAAGAGGTGGAAAATTATATCTCGAGTAAAATAAGTACTCAGTTTTTATTTAAGGAAAAAGAGGTGGAAAACTATATTTCATGTAAAATACATACTCAATACATACCCAGATTTTTTATGAGAAAAAGAGGTTTTTTTTTAGGAAAATGGAAAATTATATCTCATGTGAGTTCTTTTAGGTTAAAAAGCATGGAATAAATTATTTTCGCGTGTAAAATGCGTACTCAGTTTTTTTAAGGAGAAAAATAGGTAGAAAATTATATCTCGGGTATAATGCGCTTCCATTTTTATTTTAGAAGTAAAAGAGTGGCGAAAAATTATATCTCGTGTGTAAAGCAAGCCCGTTTTTTAGAAGAAAATAAAGGTAAAAAATTATATCTCAGGTATAATGAGCACCCGTTTTTTAAAGAAAAATATTGAGAAAAATTATATTTCTTGTATAATACTCACTCGTTTTTTTTAAAGAAAAAAAAACCAGAAAAATTATATCTCGTGTGTAAAGCACACCAGTTTTTAAGAAGAAAAAAAGGGTGAAAAATTATATCTCATGACACGCACTTTTTTTAAAAAAAAGAAAGCGAGAAAAATTATATTTTGTGTATAATAAGCACCCATTTAAAAAAAAACAAATAAAAAAGGAAACATTACATCTCGTTTATAATCTGTACATTTTTTTAGGAGAAAAAGTAAAGAAAAATTATATCTCGTGTATAATGCGTATTCAGATTTGTTAGGAGAAAAAGAGGTGGAAAATTACATCTCGTGTATAATGCACCTCCGTCTTTATTTTAGAAGAAAGAATGGCGAAAAAATTATATCTCGTGTGCAAAGCGCACCCGTATTTTAGAAGAAAAAAAAGGATAAAAAATTGTATCTCAAGTATAATTTGAATTTTTTTTAAAGAAAAAAAACGAGAAAAATTATATCTCGTGTATAATGCGTATTCAGATTTGTTAGGAGAAAAAGAGGTGGAAAATTACATCTCGTGTATAATGCACCTCCGTCTTTATTTCAGAAGAAAGAGAGGCGAAAAATTATTGCTCACGTATAACGCGCACCCGTTTTTTTTTTTAAAAAAATGTGAGAAATTATATCTCGTGTGTAATGAGAAATAGATTTTTTTTTTAAGAAAAAAAGAGAAAAACTACATCTTGTGTATAATACGCAACCGTTATTTTAGAAGATAAAAAGGAGAAAAATTATATTCCGTGTATAATGTCTACCTAGTTTTTAAAGAAGAAAAGTAGTGAAAAATTATAGCTCGCGTTTAACGTCCGTATTCTAGTGCCCGTCTAATACCCGTTTTTTAAAAATAGAAGATAAAAAAGGCGAAAAATTATATCGTATATAATGCAGTCAAAGATTATATAACCTTAGTTACTGCGCACGTTCTATTTGTTTGAATGTAAAATCGTCTATTCCCTGTTGTTCTGTTTAGTTAAAAATATTTATATATTTCTGTTATAAAATCTTAAAGGGCTTGTATTCAAGAAAAAAATACATCTTTTAATTTTCGAACCCATGAGCGGGTGATCACGTGAATATTATCCCAAGAGACCTACAGATTACTCAGCGTTGTTTTGGGAGTCAGGAAAGAAATTTGATTATTTAACCCTTTCGTGGGCCATTTATTTCTCACTCCACGTTTCCAAACTTTCAAAACAGAGTTGCTAATTTTATTCAATCGATCGAACAATAGATGACAGCGAAAAACCGAAGCGGGAATTAGTCTTCCCGTCATTCCAATAGCAAGACCAATAGATTACAATGGGTTTTGAGCTTTATATTAGGTGTGTTTTGTAAGATCCTGTAGGTGGGAAGTAATCTTCCCACGGCCCACAAAAGGGTTCAGTTAGCTCGAAAACCACATAGGCAGTAATTTAGCGATTGTAACTACATCCGTGATTCAGCTGGATAATGTGGCCAGTGCACAGAAAATTAACATTTATTCTATCGTTTTGAGAGAGCGTACAAAGAATTTCAGTCGGTGAACACTCCTTAAATCTGAACTTTTAAGGCTGAGAAATTACATATTAAAGAATAAGAAGAAGTGTAAAATTTCATAGATAAAAGGTGTAATAGTATATTTTATATATATTATATATATTTGTACAATATTATAATATATATATAATATATACAAATACACACACACATATATTTATATATATATAATATATATATATATATACATATAAATAATAATTATATATATAGGTATATATATATTTATATACATGTATATATATATATATATATATAATATATATATATAGATATATACATAATATACATACATATAACATATATTATATATATATTATATAGATATAATATATATATATATATATATATATATATCC
>CM063507.1:36158947-36162598 GCA_032207245.1 Pardosa pseudoannulata
ATTTTTTAAAAATACGCTCTAAAATAAAGCAATGAAAAAGTTTTGACTTTTTTTGGGTCGCGACATGAACATATTTCTCAAATTTGGGTCGCGGCTTAAAAAGGTTAAGAACTGGTTTAGGAGGAGTTTAGGAAGACCACCTGTCAATTTCGAGTTGGCCCACCTTTGGGGCTCAAAACAGCTTCAACTTGCCTTGGCATGTATGCCACAAATCCTTGGTAGATGGCCGAAGAAAGATTGTACCAGATGTTTAAGCAACGGTTAAGCAAATTCGAGATATTGCGAATGGGTGGTCTTTGAACTCTGAGCTGCTGTCCCATGACATCCCAAATGTGTTCTATCGGATTGAGATCCGGTGAGTTAGGCGGCCAGGACATTAACTGGAATTCAGCATCATGTTCCTGGAACCACTCCAACAGAATTTTAACCTTGCGACACGGGGGCGTTGTCCTGTTGGAACATTCCATTTCCAGCTGGAAAAACAGAAGACATTTAAGGGGGCAACTGGTCCGCAATGATGTTCAGATACACTGTAGCATTCATCGTCTGCTCTACCACAACCACGGGTCCCAGAGACGCCCAAAAGAACGTCTCTCAAACCATAATACCGCCACCGCCTGCCTATAGATGACCTACTGTACATTGAGGAAGCAACTGTTCGCCTGGAAGACGGCGTATCCTGACACGGCCATCGGCGTGATGAATGACAAACCGTGATTCATCTGACCAGGCAACTCTCTCCCACTGATCTATGGACCAGTCGCGATGTTCCCGGGCCCAGCGTAGGCGCAGTTGGCGATGACGCTTGGTCAGCAAAGGCACACGAGTGGGACGTTTGCTGCGTAGCCCCATATCCAACAGTGTCCGCTGAACAGTGTGCTCCGATACTATTCTACTTGGCTCTGCATTGTATTGGGTTGTCAGCTGAGCCACTGTCTGGCTCCGGTTTTGCTTCACCATGCGAGACATTCTCCGACGACCTTTTTCTTTGATAGCGTGTGGACGTCCAACACCATGTCGTCTACTGCTGGTTTCACCGTCATTCATCCACTTTGCATAAGTACTAACAACTGTAGATCGGGAACAACCCACGAGTCGTGCAGTTTCGGATATACTTGTTCCGAGTGTTCGAGCCAAAACAATCTGCTCTCTATCAAAATCGCTTAGATCTGCAGCGTTTCCCATATCACACAGAAGTAAGTGAAAGAATGATTCTTCAGACAGCAGTTAAATACTACTTCCACCTCATCACGTGCCTTTCATGTCTTCCAGGAGAGTTCATTGCAAAATGTAGGGAATGTCAAAATGTTTTGGTTCTTGAGTGTATATCCCTTATAATAGCCTAAGTTATCTGTCCGTCTAATGGATACAAGCATCCATAATGGATTCTTTATAAGTTAGGGTTAGCAACGTTCGAATCCACCCCTTCCCCCTTTTTCTAGCAATTAATGCCATTATTACAAGGCCTATTTTCCCGGTTAAGAACAGGCGATTAAATTTGTCAATTTATCATATGATAAGTAGGTCATTTTTTCTGCATTATGACGTCATTCCTTTAACCATCTCATTTAATCATTTCTTATTTTAAATTATTTAAATATCGTCTGCATTATTTTCATACGTTTTATCACTTAATTTTGATATTACGTAAATAATTTTCTTTTATGTTTGGCTTAAATAACAGATTAGGTACATAAGTGATAATTTTAAATTTAATCATCGATTATTTTTTGTTAAAATGACATTTTTATCACCGGTATTAACACCAAATTGTATCTACTTTCAGGGTGTAGTAAAAAGGAAGTTTAATTCCTTTACTTAAATTAATTACTGTGGAAAAAAATTGGGAAAAACTTAACGATAATTTCGACGTAGCTAAGAAAACTTTGAATGATCTTTCTGAATGAATTAACCGTGATTCTAAACTGCATTTACTGTATCGGGAGACTTTAGAGGAGTATGAAGATAAACAAATTATGGAACTTGTACCAGATAATTTTCAGACAAAACATAGACCATTTTATTTCAGCCTTATAAAGTTCATTATAATTATGGAAAATTAAAAATTTTACTGATCCTGTCATAAGCTAGTATACATATACATACATATATACGTTCATATATATATACATATATATATGTAGACGTATATGCATATATACATACATATGTATATACATACATACACATACATACATCAAAGTCGCAAAAACACGGAAAATATAGCAAATGATAAAAGAGTTTTTTTTTTTTTTTGCCGTTTAAACACTTTTCCCACACTTCTTATCAGGAGAGTGACAGTAAGTACTTCCGTTTATAAATTAAAAGACTGTAAACACGTAAATTTTTTTTCGAATGACATAATTGGCGAGTCTTTAAAATGCTTAGTCTTTACTGCTGATGGATCATTAACTTGGCAAATAATCTTTCATCATTTCTAAATTATAGGATTAGGAAGAGTGTATATGTATAGTAAAAACATTTATTTTCAAGGAAAAAAATATTTTGCTTTACCATCTACTTTTACTTTTAAAGCGAAATGTAATGTGTAAAGGTTGGAAGAGGTGGCATTATAATATGCAAAAATGGGTACTGTTCCGTTAGGAGAGTACAAGGAAAAATTTAGTAAATATTATCAAATATATTGCTTCTTTACTTCATAATTTATTTGAATTAATCTGTATATATATATATATATATATATATATATATATATATATATATATATATATATATATATATATATATATATATATATATATATATATACACACGTACACACACAAATATATATATATATATATATATATATATAAAAGACTGTAAATAGATAAATAGAAAAATAAAAATAAGAAGAACCTCATTAATGGACCAAAAATAACCAGTGATATGAAGTTTCGAAATGACTGGGGGGAGTTGAGACCCCCCACTCTGGTTAAAACTAGTTTTTACAATGCATTAACTCTCCCAGACGTCGGAAACATCACACAAAATCCTTAAAAGTAAACCAATAAAAATGAACTAACTAAATAGAAAAACATCCAATAAAACAATACGAAAAAAGCAAAAATAAGCAATTGAATCGCTGTAACACATCTTTAAATACCACACAGCAGTACAGCAAAGAACCTCTTGTAGCATGCGGTTGTAGTTAATTTGAAATAATTTTTTAAAATATTGATTAAAAAACGAGGTGGAAATCCACTATTGAGTGCCTGTTTTACGTATAGTATAATATGTTTATCCATTATATCGATATCTTTATTAAGTCTGTTGCATCTTAATGATTATATTACGTTTTATGTTTTTTTGTAAACAAGTATTCCATGATGAAATTTTGCTGATATTAAATAAATAACTATCGCGTTTATCATATAGTTAATACTGAACTTGATTATTAGTGATATTTAAACTTACATCCAAAAAATTAATCGCCATCATCAGTCTTGACTTTCAATTAACTTTAATTCATCAGGATAGAAACTAAGTGTAAATTCTAAATAACTAAAAAATATTAAAATCATCCACATATCTGAAATATAAAACTTCCTTTAATATTGGAGTGCCCATCTCATAGGTATGAAGATATAAATCTGCAACAATGAGCATCCCATTGAATACCATGAATTTGTTAAAATAATCGTTACCATT
>CM063507.1:36162698-36165198 GCA_032207245.1 Pardosa pseudoannulata
ATTTGTCCTGTTAATCGTAATAAATGTTGTGTTGTTAACGATGGTCGTTGCTTTTTCCCTGTATTTGTCCTGTCAATCGTAATAAATGTTGTGTTGTTAACGATGGTCGTTGCTTTTTCCCACATTTTGGGGGCTCGGCCTTGCCTTTTCGTGCGTTAATCCACCCTAGACACCAGCTATCAAAGACGCTTTCTGAGACGACATAATACAGACGAATAGATGTTTTGACGTTATTCTTCAGACGGACGGATAAACGTTATTCTTCAAGACGGACGGATAAACGTTATTCTTCAAGACGGACGTTGCATTCCGATTGACGATATTTTGAGATTACGTGACGATTCTTGCCATTTAAAGATTTTTGTGTTGATCTCGTGAAAAGTGAATTTCTTTCTGGATTACTTTTGTACGTGGACTGTCGCAAAAATAGATAGGCCCATTTTCCCCATTTTCAAAATTTCGTAATTTTATAATTTTAAGTCGTGTTTATACAGTTTGTCTCTTATTATCACATGTACTATATCATACTCATTCTTATATTTAATTCTTTTAAAACAAATATGGCTTTAAAATTAGGTGATATTCCGCTGATCGCGAATTCTCTTAAATATGGCACAACACGAGTAATGAAATTGTTTAATACCGTTCTCGGAAACTCTGAGTTTGATCACTCATCGCGAAAGAAAATGCGAAATTTTGCCGCGTTTCCTGAAAATTTTGATTTGGAGAAACATAAAGGTTTTTTACTAAAAGATTTTTCTTTATCTGACTTTATTTCTGTGGCTAACCTATTGCATTTGGAAGCTTCCCCTAAAAAAGATGTTTTATGTGAAAAGATTTTCCATGCCCTCACAAATCTGGTGGAATTTCGTAGTTCACTTGACGTTAGTTTCTTATCAGACGATGATGCCTCTTTCAATACTTCAAACGAAGCGCTGGATACAGGTCAAAGTTGACACCCTTCCCCTACTGTGACAGATGCGAAACACTTGATTCCCGCTGAAGCGAAAATAACAAATTCCGACCCTAGTCGGTCTAGTGTTTTGACTGCGAACTCCCAGGTTGCAGAGATGACTCATCAGTTTTGGTTTGTTTTGAGGGATCTATCAAGTACTTGTAGAAAATTTTCATGATACTTATTCGATCCGTGCTTTTTTCAATGACATTGAGGATAATTTCCAATTATTTCCGACTCTTACTGATCAGCAAAAATTGATTTTTGCGAAACGACTTTTAGTACGAACAGCTAAAACTTTTTTATTTTCACAACGGAATCTTAATTAGTACGACGCATTTAAAACCGTGTTCCTTAGTGAGTTTTCGGATAAAATCCCATCAATTGCCATTCATAAACAACTCGAAAATAGGAAAATGCGCTCAAGTGAAAGTTTTATGCAATATTTTATTGCAATGCGCGAAATTGCGAACCGTGGTGACGGTGTCATTGACGAAGCTTCTGTCATTCAGTATACAATACAGGGAATAATAGGTACTCCATCCGATAAAATATTTCTCTACGGTGCAAAATCGTATTCGGAATTCAAGGAAAAACTCCAAACTTATGAATCGGTAGTTAGTGCTAGAAATATAAGCAATTCATATCCATCGAATTTTAAAAATACCCATGAAGACAATAGACGCGGTAATGGAAGAAAAATACCCAACCAACAAAGAGACTCAAAAATTAATGACGCTATTCCATTTAAAGCTAAACAAAGTTGTTTTAATTGCAATGAGGTAGGACATCTCTCTCGGTCGTGCCCTAGTCGTTCTCTTGGCCCCAAGTGCCTGGCATGTGGTCTTTTTGGACACAAATCTACAGATTGCCGTCGTAGTACTAAACAAGGAAGTTCGACTTTACCTGATGATGTAAATACTTTACATATACAATCCTCTCACGGCAACATGTGCAAAGAGGTCATTATTCTTAACAGTTCAGTTTCAGGATTAATTGATACAGGAAGTGAAGTCACACTAATGAATCAAAACACATGGATTCAACTTGGTTCTCCTCCACTTTTAAATATTTCTGGAGTATTAACTGGTTTCGGATTTTCTAAAATTCCTATTATTGGCTATTTTCAAACCATTATTAACATTGATAACCAAAATTTTCCGGTTCAAATTAGAGTAGTTCCAAATCATTCTATGAAATTTTCTCTTATTGTCGGATGCGACGTAATTAAGAATGCGAAACTAACCATTACACCAGACGGTATATTTTTTTCAAAACCCCATGAGCAATGTCTTGAATCTCCTTCCGATTCTTTCATTTTTTCAATACAAGACGATGTTCCGGATTTCGATATTAGTCCAACTGTTTCGAAAGAAACATGTGCTACAGTAGATACTTTGTTGCGCTCTTATGTTCCAAATAAAACAAAAACGACGGATATAAAACTTAATATCACTGTAACAGATGACAAACCCATTTTTCACAAACCTAGACGTCTTCCCTTCGTTGAACGTTTGAACTCTATCATAATTGCTGTTCTTTCTA
>CM063507.1:36185198-36190198 GCA_032207245.1 Pardosa pseudoannulata
CCCCCTCCCTCACAGGGGTAACACTGGAACTCTGTACACATATGTAACCTTGGGGTTTCAAAGAAGTCACTTAGCACTATAACCACTAAACTAACAACCTTACTAAAAGTCCTTTGGCTTCCGTGCAATCTCTGACTTTTCTCCAAATTCCCCAATCCTTGCGTGCTAATAAAAGAGTACAATGTTCATCAGTCGAGGATTTTTGTACATTTTTATGTGAAATGAATCATAATAATTTTGTTTATATTAAATCTTTAGTAGACTCCCAAACGTTTCCCATGAACAACTAAACTAAATTTTATGTATCACGTAACTCCCCCCCCACACACACAGGGAGTAATACTGAAACGCCGTACACATATGTAACCTTGGGGTTTCAAAAATATCACTTTGCAGTAACAACTAAACTAACAATATTGTTAAAAGTTCTCTGATTTCCTTGCAGTCTTACGACGTTTCTCCAGATTCCCCAATCCTATCCTTGCATGGTATCACCTATTAAAAACTTACGATGTTCATTAATCGAGGATTTTTTTTTTTTTACCGTTCTATGTGAAACGGAAAAAATCATTTTGTTTATATTAAATCCTTAGTAGATTCCCAAACGTTTCCCATTAAGATCTAATTAAATTTTATGTATCACGTAACCTCCCCCCTCCATAGGGGTAACACTGAAACTCCTTACACATATGTAACCTTGGAGTTTCATATAAGTAACTTTGCACTAATCACTGAACTAACAACCTTACTAAAATCCTCTGGTTTCCGTGCAATCTCTGACTTTTCTCCAGATTCCTCAATCCTTCCGTGCTATTGCGCTATTAAAAGCGTACGATGTTCATCCGTCGAGGATTTTTTTGTCTTTCAATGTAAGATGTATCAAAATGATTTTGTTTATATTAAATCTTTAGTAAACCCCCAAACGTTTCCTATGAAAAACTAAATTTTATGTACCACGTACTCCCCCCTTACAAGAGTAATAATGAATTTCCGTACACATATCTAACCTTGGGGTTTTATAGAAGTCACTTTGCACTAACTACTGAACTAACATTCTTACTAAAAGTCCTCTGGCTTCAATGCAATCTCTGACTTTTCTCCAGATTCACCAATCCTTGCGTACTATTAAAAGCGTACGATGTTCATCAGTCGGGATTTTTTTTTACCGTTCTATGTGAAATGGAAAAAATCATTTTGTTTACATTAAATCCTTAATAGACTCCAAAACATTTCCTATGAAGAACTAAATTAAATTTTATGTACAACTTAACTTCCCCCCTCCATAGGGGTAACACTGAAACTCCGTACACATTTGTAACCTTGGGATTTCATATAAGTAACTTTGCACTAATCACTGAACTAACAATTCTACTAAAAATCCTCTGACTTCCGTGCAATCTCTGACTTTTCTCCAGATTCCCCAATCCTTCAGTGCTATCGTGCTATTAAAACCTTACGATGTTCATCAGTCGAGGATTTTTTGCCTTTCTATGTGAAATGGATCAAAATGATTTTGTTTATATTAAATCTTTAGTAGACCCTCAAACGTTTCCTATGAAAAACTAAACTTTATGTACCACTTACTCCCCCCTTACAGGAGTAATAATGAATTTCCGTACACATATCTAACCTTGGGGTTTTATAGAAGTCACTTTGCACTAACTACTGAACTAACATTCTTACTAAAAGTCCTCTGGCTTCAATGCAATCTCTGACTTTTCTCCAGATTCCCTAATCCTTGCGTACTATTAAAAGCGTACGATGTTCATCAGTCGGGATTTTTTCTTTTTTACCGTTCTATGTGAAATGGAAAAAATCATTTTGTTTACATTAAATCCTTAGTAGACTCCCAAACGTTCCCTATGAAAAACTAAATTAAATTTTATGTATCACGTAACCCCCTTCCCCCACAGGGGTAACAATAAAACTCCGTAGACATATGTAACCTTAGGGTTTCATAGAAGTCCCATCGCAGTAACCCCAAATCTAACAACCTTACTAAAAGTCCTCTGGCTTCCGTGCAATCTCTGACTTTTCTCCAGATTCCCCAATCCTTGCGTGCTATCGCGCTATTAAAAGAGTACGATGTTCATCAACCGAGGATTCTTTCTACGAGCAGTGTGAACTTGGTATTCTTTTATCGTTAGGCAATATCTCGGGATGCTTCGCTTCATTAATAGTGTTTCGGAAATAATTGTATCACCTCTATTGCTCACTGCCCTTAAAAGGTTATATTATTTTCAAAGGTAGCGAATTCTCTTGTGAAAACTGAGTGACTGATAACACAGTTTTGGGGTTTCAAGTTTAAATGTAAAAAAAAAAAAAAAATGGAAAAATAAATTATAACGAATATTTTTTCTTCACTTAATTGTCAACAGATTGAGAAAAACCAACCATAATGAAAAATTCCTTTCAGATCACGATTTACAGATCGACTTATATACTACTTTTACCCAATCCACACACTAGTCTATATATATAAAAATGAATTTGTGTGTGTCTGTCCGTCTGTCTGTATGTATGTACTCAATAGACTCAAAAACTATCCATCCAATCGCCGTGAAAATTTGGGAAATGTTTAGGTATATCCCTGGGAAGGTTTTTGTAAATTTTCAACGTTCGAAATTCATTCCTTCCCCCTTTTTCGAGCATTTTATGTCACTATTCCAAGCATTATTTTCCCTGGTTAAACGCAAACGATTAAGTTTTTAATTTATCGCATCATATCTAAGGGAAAGAAGCAATGTTTCTAGCAATGTGACGTCATCCCAAGTAATTGTTTTAAACGCAGTTTTCCACGGTTAAAAGCAGGAGATTAAAATGTTCAATTCATCACATAATAAATAGGCGAAAATGATATTTTTCTATCATTATGACGTCATTCATTTAAATATTTCATTTATTCATTTCTTATTTTATATTATTTAAAATCGTCTGCTTAGTATCTATTCGATTTGAACTGAAATTTGAGATATAAAGTGATTCACTTTCATTTCTATGTGACGCAAATTATAGCATTTTTATATGAGAACTAATTTTAAATTTAATTCTTGGTTCATTTTTATGTTACAATGAAATGCATATCAACAATATTCTAAGTACAAAAAGTACAAATTTCAGTGACTCTCATGGCCAAATAAAACCTATCATTTTATATAGTTATCTTCATATTCATATGGTTGTCGATATGAATGTGTGTTTCTGTTTCATACAAAACTATGTGGTTTGTCATAAATTTCCTTAATTTTGGAAAACATTTATTACTACCAACAAAATTAGCACTGTTGCTGTCAAAACCTGTGCTTCCTATTCTATCACGTAATATGGCAAGATCTGTTAACTTTGCTAATCAACGTACAGTAGTAATACAGTAATGCAATTTAGGGTTAAGCTTATATTTTACAATAAAAAAGTTTGAGCAAATTTAATATAAGACAAATTCGATTATAAAAACTGAATAATGTTATAATACGCTTATGATAGAAATATATAAACATGCCAATGACTCGAACTGAACTGTGACGAATTTAGAGAGTTATTCACGAAAAATAAATCTTTGTTTAAAAGTAATATATTAAGTTCACCGTAGCGAAGCACGGGCAAACTTGCTAGTCTATATATATAAAAATGAATTTGTGTCTGTCTGTCTGTACTCGATAGCCTCAAAAACCATGCACCCAATCGCCGTGAAAATTTGGAAAATTATTAGGTACATCCCTCGGAAGGTTTTTGTAAATTTTTAAAGTTCGAAATCCATTTCTTCCCCCTTTATCGAGCATTTTATGTCATTATTCCAAGCACTATTTTCCCCGGTTAAACGCAATCGATTAATTTTTTAATTTATCCCATCATAACTAAGTGAAAGAAGCAATATTTCTAGCAATGTGACGTCATTCCGTTAATCCCATGTAATTGTTTTAAATGCAGTTTTCCTCGGTTAAAAGCAGAAAATTAAAATTTTTAATTTATCGCATAATAAATAGGTGAAAACGATATTTTTGTTTATCATTATGACGTTATTACTTTAAATATCTGATTTATTCATTTCTTATTTTATATTATTTAAACATCGTCTGCGTAGTATCCATTCGATTGGACCTGAAAATTGAAATATAAAGTGATCAAATTTCACTTCTATGTGACACAAATTACAGCATTTTTATATAAGAACTGATTTTAAATTTAATTCTTGGTTCATTTTTAGGTTACGATGAAATGTTTATCAACAATATTCTATCAACAAAAAGTAAAAATTTTAGTGATTCTCATGGGCAAATGTAAAAGCCTATCCTTTTATATAGTTATCTTTATATTCATATGGTTGTTAATATAAGGGTGTGTTTCTGTTTCATACAAAACCATGTGGTTTGTCCTTAATTTTGGACAACAATAATTAATTAAAAAAAATTAGCACTGTTCCTGTCAAAACCTCTGCTTCACCGTAGCGAGGCACGGGCGCACTTGCTAGTTAGATATAAAGGAAATAAAAATTCGTTAACCCTCTAAGCGGTTTGCACGTACAATTCCGCCGGTTGTCACGTACAATTTTCGGCCTCCAAAGACGTTCCGAAAATGGATGTATTGTACATTTTTGCCAGAGCTTTCCCCCATGGAGTTTTGGAGTAGGAGGGTCAGGTCGATTGTTTAGGAACTGCACCCCTCTTTCACTGACATTTATTGAGGGATGCACTTCTACTCCCTGAGGCACAGAGACGCTGATAGCTTCTCATGGCTTTGTAAATCTCTATTTCGAAGTATTTCGTTTGCGGTAACAGATGTATCTCTCATTGCAACCCTTAAATATCTTGGATGACTTTCGTAAAAAATATAAATAATTCTCCTAAAAAATATTTTTATTCGTACTTTTAGAATCCATTATTTCTTATAGGAAGATCTTCGAGACTTGACGAGCTTTATGTGTATTAAAAAGTAACAATCTATAATGTCTATTTATATATCTATTTATAACCGGAAGTAAATTGACAATAACGAGGGTGATT
>CM063507.1:36195198-36207698 GCA_032207245.1 Pardosa pseudoannulata
TGGCAACAAACAAATCCTGTATTGTTCATAAATTAACAATAAAAAATTAAATGGACACAAATAGTTGTAATAATGATTAATAAATCAATCAAACAATATTACATTTATTATAATAAAATGCGATATTTGTTTCGATTATAAATTTACTGAATCCCACCCAGGGCCTGATTTTGACAGGGCAAACGGGGCATAGCGCCCGGGTCACCAGTCAAAAGCGGGCCCCCAAATTAACTGCTATTTCAAGCTTAAGAAGCATCGGTTAACTTTAAACAAAAAACAAAAATAAATTGCCTGGTGTCATTGGTATGCATACTATTATAAAAATGCATGATAATATTTATGCGCGAGGGGAGGAAACACAACAAACAAATCCTGTATGGTTCATAAATTTAAAAAAAAATTAAATTGACACAAATAGTTGTAATAATGATTAATAAATCAATCAAACAATATTACATTTACTATAAAAAATGCGATATTTGTTTCAATTATAAATTTCCTGAATCCCATCCAGTGCCTCATTTCCGACAGGGCAAACGGGGCAAGCACCCGGGTTATCATTCAAAAGGGGTCCCCCAAATTAAATGCCATTTCAAGTTAAAAATATGATCCAATATATGGCCTAGTGTCATTGGTATGCATACTATTATAAAAATGCATGATAATGATGATACGATAGGGAAGGAAAGGCAACAAACATGTCCTGTATTGTTCATAAATTAACAGCAAAAAAAATAAATTGACACAAATAGTTGTAATACTAATTAATAAATCAATCAAACAGTAATACATTTACTGTAATACGATATTTGTTTCAATTATAAATTTCCTGAATTCCCAACCAGGGACTGATTTCCGATAGGACTAACGGGGCGAACGCCCGGATCACGAGTCAAAAGAGGGCCACTAAATTAACTGCCATTTCAAGTTTAAAATATGATACAATTTATGACCTGGTGTCATTGGTATGCATACTATTATAAAAATGCATGATAATAATTACGCGCGAGGGGAGGAAAGGTGCTACCGGTATTGCAAGAACAACTTAATACCGGTACTTGAGCCGAGCAAGGTTCTGGTAGTGATTATAAAAAATGACAAACTATTTTAAAAAACGAAAATGTAGATTCATTTTAAATCTTAAAATAAAAACATATTTTACGATGTCCGCCTACGTGCCGGGAAAAATACACAAGTACCAAAAAATAATCCAACAATCCTCTTACATATCCAGCAGTAGACATCGCATAAAAATTTAACATATACATGCAACTTCCTCTCCTACTCAGCCAATCACAAAATTACACAGTTCGTAGTTGCCGAGTGAGAGTTGAAGTCACAATCAAACATACAGCCAGAGTCAGCTTTACAAATGGCGATTAAGAAGCATCGGTTAACTTTAAACAAAACAAAAATAAATTGCCGGGATTCACCGGAGGTTGAAAAGGTGCCGAATCGGCTGCAACTTCTAACAAAAGGCAACAAACAAATCCTGTAATGTTCATAAATTAACAAAAAAATTAAATGGACACAAATAGTTGAAATAATGATTAATAAATCAATCAAACAATATTACATTTATTATAATAAAAAGCGATATTTGTTTCGATTATAAATTTATTGAATCCCACACAGGGACTGATTTTGACAGGGCAAACAGGGCATAGCGCCCGTCAAAAGGGGCCCCCAAATTAACTGCTATTTCAAGCTAAAAATATTCTACATTTTGTTGCCTGGTGTCATGGGTATGCATACTATTATTAAAATGCATGATAATATTTATGCGCGATGTGAGGAAAGTCAACAAACATATCCTGTATTGTTCATAAATTAACAACAGCAAAAAAAATAAATTGACACAAATAGTTGTAATAATGATTAATAAATCAATCAAACAATATTACATTTACTGTAATAAAATACCATATTTTTTTCAATTATAAATTTCCTGATTACCACTCAGGGCCTGATTTTCAACAGGGTAAACGAGGCAAACGCCCGGGTCACCAGTGAAAAGGGGGCCCACAAGTTAACTGTCATTTCAAGTTAAAAATATAATACAATTTATGGCCTAGTGTCATTGGTATGCATGCTATTATGAAAATGATAATAATAATTATGCGCGAAGGGAGGAAAGGCAACAAACCAATCCTGTATTGTTCATAAATTAACAAATAAAAAAAATAAATTCACAAAAATAGTTGTAATAATAATTAATAAATCAATCAAACAATATTACGTTTATTATAGTAAAATGCGATATTTGTTTCGATTATAAATTTCCTGAATCCCAACCAGGGACTGATTTCCGACAGGGCAAACGGGGCAAGCGCCCGGGTCACCCGTCAAAAGGGGGCCACTAAATTAACTGCCATTTCAAGTTAAAAATATGATACAATTTAAGGCCTGATGTCATTGGTATGCATGCTATTATAAAAATGCATGATAATAATTATGCGCGAGGGGAGGAAAGGCAACAAAGAAATCCTGTATCATTCATAAATTAACAAAAAAAATTAAATTCACACAAATAGTTGTAATAATGATTAATAAATCAATCAAACAATATTACATTTGCAATAATAAAATGCGATATTTGTATCAATTATAAATTTCCTGAATCTCACCCAGGACCTCATTTCCAAACGGGGCAAACGGGGCAAGCGCCCGGGTCACCAGTGAAAAGTTGGCCCCCAAATTAACTGCCATTTCATGTTAATAATATGATGCAATTTATGGCCTGGTGTGATTGGTATGCATACTATTATAAAAATGCATAATAAAAATTATGCGCGAGGGGAGGATAGGCCTAGAGGACAAATCCTGTATTGTTCATAAAATAACAAAAAAATTAAATTTACACAAATAGTTGCAATAATGTTTAATAAATTAATCAGACAATATTACATTTACTTTAATAAAATGCAATATTTGTTTCAATTACAAATTTCCTGATTATCACCAATGGCCTCATTTCCAACAGGGCAAACGGTGCAAGCGCCCGTGTAGCCAGTCAAAAGGGGGCCCTCAAATTATCTGCCATTTCAAGCTAATAATAAGATGTGTATGTCTAAAATTCACTTTAAATTATCGACAATTTCTTCTTTTAGTTTTTGACTTATTCAGTAATATTAGAGAGCTTGTTCACAAATGTAACTGCTGGCAAAAACTGTAGACCACGCAGCTACATTCTGTTTCAGGCAGGAAAATTTCTTGGAAAGGACTTACAAAGTTTTAATATACGCTTTAACTTCCAGAATTTTTTCTATAACTTATTTTATAATTTTTCATTTTATTTTAAACTAATCTTATTTTACTAACTACATTGATGAGTCAACTTTAAAGGCTCTGCGGGCCATAGTTTAATACTAAATCTACCAAAAGGAGTCAAATGACCCCATTTTTCGTTATTTTTGCCCTTATAAAAAATGTCAGGTAGTTTTAGTGTTAAGGATCACTACATGTAACAATCTCCCCGTAACCATCACCTGTGTACAGCAGAGTGATTGGGCCCCCGGATGAATGGGTTTGACCTGGGCCCTGTGACGACTTCAATATACTCGAATGAGAGGTAACGTGAAGAATGGATCACAGTGAAAGATAAAATTGGAAATTTACTTTTATTCTTGATTAACTACGGCTATTTGCAAAGGAATGTTAATTCCCAAATCATGTAGAACTGCAAAGGATGGTTGCCAGTAAAACTTCCTCGCGCAGATCACAGTCGAAAGAAAAAACAAGAGATTTAAAAATCTCTTACAAGTGGGGAGGCTTTTCAGGGTGTAAATCAAACTCAATTTATCCCCCGTTCGGTATCCCAGACCCTGCCGCTCCCTATATGAGCCGACTTTACGAATCTCCCGCACTAGAAAGCTGGCTCCGGTACCAAACGCGAAAGAGTCTACTTAGACTTAGATGACCCACACCCACATCCAACAGAAGAAGTTTATGGATGCATAAGCCTAAGTGGGTGGGGAGAAACTTTCGACGCTATTCCTTTTAATGTTATACACTGAATTATTAACTTTAAAAAAAAAAACACTTTTTTTATCACTATCACTATTTTTACCAAGTATTTTCCCTCATTTAAAAATTTTAAAAATTTATTTTGTATATAAGAGTCATTTGAATTTAATATATTATAAATTTCCTCTAATTTTTTAGTATGATTACGATTTTTATCTTTTTAAAAAAAAAAATATTCGATCTGTGTTTCGTTTTCGTATTTTTTAATAAACATCGGAACGAGATTACATCTTACTTGTATGTAATGCTTAGGGGTGCCTATCATTCCACATTTACAATTTGGGGAATCTAATTTTCCAATTCTGTACAAGTAGATTGGGAAACTTCCATGACCGGCTATGAAATAATTTAATATGTTATTTTCGAATTGTAAATTTTGTTCTACTTTAGACATTATAGTATAGGTTGCTCTTCCTTTTTCACTATTGTCCCAATAATCTTGCCAATCTTTATTTATGTTTTCTTTCATATATTTTTTAAGTATTGATACCGGGATCTGTATTGGTTTGTAATTTATTGATTTCTTGGCGTTCGAAAGCCTCTACGTTGTCAACACACCTACGAAAAAAAATGACGAAAAGACCTGAGTCGCAAAATTTTAGGCTTTTTATACCTGGGGGGATCAGTTACGGTCCCGCCAACTGTTTTTTGGGTCAGTTAAGATTCCAGTTACTTGAGAACTCCTGCTAAAGTTACAGTTATATTTTTTTAGCTGAATTCTCATTCTCTGGCTGTCCCTTCACGGAATTTCCGAGCATTCATTAACGAGATCCATCAGGGGCGTATTCGTCTATTCAGTCCGATTGTCAAGATCCCAGACTCTGCGACGTCACGCTATTGTCCAAGCAAACCGGTGTACTCCGATCAGCTGTTTTGGCGCTTGCTTGGACAAAGGGAAGTCTTCACAGCCCCCATTTCTGTAAGTTGGGCCCTGAGCAGAGTGAATCTTTAACCGGCAGTACATTATAGTGAGCTTTCTTTTTAATCTTAGGTAAGTCTGATGGTCAAGAACGTAACAAAGACAGGAATTTCTCACCATCTTTTTTTCCCTTTTATAAAGTGGCGGAGAAGGTTTTAAACGTGTGGTCAGAAAAGCATTGTGCCTAAGTATCATGCAAACCATTGTTCTCTTTTGACATCCAAGAAAATCCCATGTAAGCACCCAAAATGACCTTCCGCAGAGACGGTTTCTTAAACAGACGAGAATAATGACTAAACCACTAAACCAAAATAACTTTTCCCGTTGGCTTCAAAACGGTTAAAATTACGTGTTGACTCCAAAATATTCAATCCAAAGCTCTAATGATACGCTAGCATATACACTTATTTATAAGTGCATACATTAGCAAATCCGTGATAAGCTTTCAAACTTTTTCTTTTATATTTTAAAAATAAAAAGCACTTAAATTCATGAAATTGAACAATACCGCTATTTGTCATAAAGAATGCATCTTTCTATAAATATAATATTTCCATTTTTTTTTTTTTTAAATCCGGAGTAGTGTCCCCTCTACTTTAAATACTAATTTTACTCTACTTTTATGTTTAAACAGCTGTAACTTTTTCTTTAAATGCCATAGAGACAAAACAAAAACAGATTTAGTAGCCTGGAAGTTGAAAATTTACAATAGAGAAATAAAATAAATTCTGTTTTTTTTTGGAAAAAAAAAATGACGTTTTTAACTTAGACGGATACTTTAAAAAGAGGCTGTGTTGCCGCAAATAAAATTACGATAATTAAAAACTTTACCCGAAACAAATATCAATATAGATCAATGAATTAATGTTACAATAATATGCGAAATTACATTACAATATTTATAAGATATACAAGACAATATTAACATTACGTCAACGGATTTAATCAGAAATGATGCGTATATGACGTGAATCTTCGGCGAATCAAAACGGTGCAATGATTTTAGTTGTAATTGCGTAATCACCACAGATAAAACTCTGAAGATTTTTGTTTTGATCTTATAGAGAAATTTGTCGCAACGTCACGAACTACTATAATGCCCTTCCCATTCATTTTCATGTTTACAACAGCCAATAGACAAACAATAAACTGCCCTTCCCTTTGAAACTGAACCAGAATTGTCATAAACTGAGATGTACCCTGCTGCGTGAAATCACCTTATATCAGTGGCGTGCGGTAGGTGTTCATGCAGGGTGTGCAGAGAGCAACAACAACAATAATAATAAAACCATAAAAATGTACATTAAACACTGCTTTAACGTTTATTAATCATTTGTACACAAAATCCATACGTCTATCAGTATTACTAATAAGAACGAAAAGCTTATATTTCCCCGAAAAACCCATATTTTCAGCAAATGTAGCACCACACGGCGCCCGCCGCTGCGGTGCCTCATCAGGATGCTCATTGGTGCCGACAAACCGAAAGTCCAGTCCACGTGCAGAGGATTTCAATGCAAGCTGGCGCAATAGAACGAACTGTTTCTCGTTCGGTCAGCGGATTAAATTATATTTATTAATTGTTTTTAACATTTGGAAATCATATATTCTGCGAAAAACATCTTGACAATTTTTAAAAACAAAACCAGGGATATGGTGTTACAGATATAACTTATATAATGTCTGTAAAACACAATGAATGGTAAAATTTGGACTTTTCTGTTAGAATTCGTTTCTTTTTTGTCTAACAAAACAAAGTTGTTTTTCAGCGAATTATTTCAATAAATAGAATACATCACCGAAATTACTTTACCACACTAAAACATTTCCCTTTATATTGATGAAATACTTCTTTTATATTTCCATGAAAACAAAATCTTACAATATATAAATTTAAACATTAACCGTCTGCAAAATCGTATGGCCAGTTAATCAGTTAAAAAACCAAAAGCGCTTCAGCATGTAAGTCTAATACAACGCTTAATAAACCGTACCTTCGGATGATTCTGAATGCCAAGTACAGGAAAAATAGCTGCACTTGCCTCAGTGCCATAGTATGCTGTGCTTCTCCAGTAGCCCATTCATATAAAGCGTCATTTTCTATTAGTGCACATAAAAATTTCTTATGTTTGTTTGCTTTTGAATGCGCTACGTGGTGCAGCACCTAGTACCGCACGCACTGCGAGATCACAAGCAAGCAAATCAACATATTTGAATATATTATAAATAATATTTACTATATACCATATAAAGATAGGTAGACATAGGTGCAGAAAATTGTCTCTCAAATTTTGCCAGGGTGGACAGTGCACACCCTGCACATATGGGCCGCACGCCACTGCCTTATATTCATAGTTTTTAATTCATAACTTAGTGACACAGACATATCGAATTCTAAGGCAAGTATCGTCAAGCTGAATGTTTACGGTATCCTTAACCTAACAGTTTACAGAGCCCTTGAAACCAGTTCTTTCTTAGTCGCTTCAGAATTCGGAAGCCATTTTCGTACCTTAACCACTTCTCTAAAACTCATTATTTTATTATTATCCAAGGAGTTACCACTAAAGTATTTTCCTTCCAATTCCCAGGCAACCTATCTATAAATACCTGACCCACTGTAAACATTTTTAATCTACCCCGTTCAAAATCTCAACATCCCAAGAGACCAAAAGAAAATATGAAACTCTGGAAGCCAATCCCATCATAATGGTTTTTTGCGAGCTTCTGAAATCTCTTTATCCCCTCTATAATAGTCGAAATTCAATCGTTAGAACTAAATAACTTCTTTCACACAAGGTCGTTAAACCAGCATATTTGTGAGGTTTTTTACTCTTTAAAAGTAACCATTCAAGATCACGAGTTCCCCAATTCAATCGTGTACAAGGATTTTTACTGTTTAGCTTCCATCCAGAGTGCCAATTATTTGGACGGATTGGCTCTGAAGTTAACAATGCTCAGAGTTCAGTTCACAGTTTTTTTCCTTAAGAATGAATATGCACATAGATTAAAGTGTTCAGAAGGCAACATTCGTATGGAATAAAGTATCTGATGGTACATGTGAGGTCACATACCTACTTTTAAGGAAATAAAGTTTTATGCATTACTAGCTCATTTATATGCTAAAACAATCATACACTTACATACATATACATATATGTATATATATATATATATATATATATATATATATATATATATATATATATATATATATATATATATATATATATATATATATATATATATATATATATATCCAAGGTAAAGTCATTATGACCTTTCTGGTAGTTAAAAGTTTTCTCCTAAACAGTTCTTAACAAACACCAATTTGTTTTCTAAAATCATATCTGTAAAAATTTAGGTATTTATAGATATTCTAAATCATTTTTAAATACCTGACCCTCCCTTATGTTTTTAATGTACACTGTTGCAAATCTCAATTATACTCGAGGCGTAAAGAAATTATGAAACTCAGAAAATCGAACTCACAAAAACGTTTTTTTTTAAGCTACTGCAAGACTTTTATCCCTATTCATAATCGTCGAAATTCAATGATTAAAACTGAAAAAATAAGTATTCGATATCATGATAGTTCACCAATTCAATGAGATACAGATTTTTTTACTCAACTTCTCTTTAGCTTCCATCTAGTGTGCCAATTATTTAGACTGATTAGCTCTGAGGTAGAGTTTATTAACAATGCTCGTTCATTTCTCAGTTTCTTTTCCTTAGGAATGAATATGCACTTAGATTAAAATGTTAAAAACAACATTCGTTCGAACTAAAGTATCTGGTGATACATGTACAGTGAGGTCACTTTACTACTTTTACAGGAATAAAGTTTTATGCATTACTAGCGCATTTATATGCAAATACAAACACAGCACACATATATATCCAAGAATCAAGACATTATGACCTCTTTGTTCTTTAAACATTTTCTCCTAAAAACTTCTGATGGCCGAATGGTTAGGGTGCTGACCTACAACTGGAGTTCGTGGGTTCGAATCCCACTTTTGCATGGATGTTTTTAGCAGTTCGGAATCGACTTTAAGCAGTAGTTCCCGGTCTCATCAGTCCTCGTGTTGCAAAAAGTAAACCATAGCGCTCCAAACCAAACAAAACTACACCCAAAAACTTCAAAACAAATACCAATTTCTTTTCTAAAATCATATTTATAAATATATTCAGGTATTTATATATATTCTAAATCATATCTATAAACACCTGGACCTACCTTATGATTTTTAATCTACACTGTTGCAAATCTGCAAATCTCAACTATACCTGAGGCGTAAAAAAATTATGCAACTCAGGAAAAAGTTCTGACGAAAATGGTTTTTTACAAGCTACTGCAAGACGTTTATTCCCATCCATAATCGTCTAAATTCAATGATGAGAACTACAAAAAAGCATATCATGATAGTTTTCCTACTGAATCATATACAGGTTGTGTTACTAAACTTCTTTAACTTCCATCTAGAGTGCCAATTATTTAGACTGATTAGTTCTGAGGTAGAGTTTACTAAAAATGCTCGTTCATTTCTCAGTTTCTTTTCCTTAGAAGTATAAATATGTATTTAGATTAAAGTATTCAGAAGGCAACATTCGTTCAGACTGAAGAATCTGGTGGTACATGTATGGTGAGGTCACATTCCTACTTTTACGGAAAGAAAGTTTTATGCAATACTAGCGCATTTCTATGCAAATGCAAACACAATTATACACTTACATATAGATATATCCACCAAGAATAAAGACATTATGCCCTTTTTGTTCTTTAAAATTTTTCTCCTAAAATCTTCTAAACAAATACCAATTTGTTTTCTGTAATCATATCTATAAATATATTCAGGTATTTATAAATATTCTAAATCAAATCTATAAATACCTGATCCTCCCTTATGTTTTTTAATGCAACCTGTTGCAAATCTCAACTATACTTGAGGAGTAAAGAAATTATGGAACTTATGAAACCGAATTCACAAAAATGGTTTTTGAAGGCTATTGCAAGACCTTTAACCCATTCATAATTGTCGAAATTCAATGATTAGAACTTAAAAAATTAGCATTCGATATCATGATACTTCCCCAATTGAATCGTATACAGGGGTTTTATTCAACGTCTTTAGCTTCCATCTAGAGAGCCAATTATTTAGACTGATTAGCTCTGAGATACAGTTTACTAACAATGCTCGGAGTTCAGTTCTCAGTTCCTTTTCCTTAGGAATGAATATGCACTTAGATTAAAATGTTTAGAAGGCAACATTCGTACGGAATAAATTATCTGATGGTACATGTATGGTGAGGTCACATTACTACTTTTACGGAAAGTTTTATGCATTACTAGCTCATTTATATGCAAAAGCAACCATACACTTACAAACAAATATCCAAGGTCAAGACATTATGACCTCTTTGGTCTTTAAAATTTTTCTCCTAAACACTTCTCAACAAACACCAATTTGTTTTCTAAAATCATATCTGTAAATATATTCAGGTATTTATAGATATTCTAAATCATTTTTATAAATTCATGACCTTCCCATACGTTTTTTAATCCACCCTGTTGCAAATCTCAACTATACTTGAGGCGTAAAGAAGTTATGGAACTTATGAAACCGAATTCACAAAAAGGGGTTTTGGAAGCTATTGCAAGACTTTTATCCCCATCCTTAATCGTCGAAATTCAATGATTTGAAATAAAAAAATAATCATTCCATATCATGATAGTTTTCCAACTGAATCGTTTACAGGTTTTTTTACTAAACCTATTTAGCTTCCATCTAGAGTGCCAATTATTTAGACAGATTAGCTCTGTAGTAGAGTTTACTAACAATGCTCTTTGATTTCTCAGTTTGTTTTCCTTAGGAATGAATATGCACTTTAGATAAAAGTGTTCAGAAGGCAACATTCGTTTTGACTAAAGAATCTGGTGGTACATGTATGGGGAGGTCACATTCCTACTTTTAAGGAAATAAAATTTTATGCTTTTCTAGCTCATTTATATACTTACAGAATCATACACGTACACACAGATATATCCAAGAATCAAGGCATTATGACCTCTTTGGTCTTTAAAATTTTTACCCTAAACAAATACCAATTTTTTTCTACAATCATATCTATATATATATTCAGGTATGCATAGATATTATAAATCATATCTACTAATACCTGACTCTCCCTTGTGTTTCTAAATCTACCCTGTTGCAAATCTCAACTATACTTGAGGAGTAAAGAAATTATGGAACTCAGGAAACCAAATTCACAAAAATGGTTTTTGAAAGGTACTGCAAGACCTTTATCCCCCTTCATAATCTTCGAAATTCAATGATTAGAACTGAAAAAATAAGTATTCGATATCATGATAGTTCCCCAATTGAATCGTATACAGGGATTTTTACTCTACTTCTTTAGCTTCCATTTAAAGCGCCAATTATTTAGATAGATTGGCTCTGCAGTTAACAATGGTCAGAGTTCAATTAGCAGTTTTTGTATCTTTCTTAGGAATGAATATAAACATAGATTAATCACTTGGCGTGCCAATCGTTATCTGCGGGAGCAAGTAATCTCCCTTTTGAGAGAGTGTGTGTTATCGGCGGGAAAAGGAGATCACTTTTGGCATTTTCAGAGTTTTAAGAATAAAATAGCCCGTTTAACTGCCAACTTAATCTTCTTAAAATCTCTTACTTTCAGTTGGTTTATTTTTAATTTCCCTCCGATCATGGGAAATGCCCCTTCCTACTATTGACGTAATAGTCACAGGCAATCGGGGAATTTAGCGGCTGTAGCATGCTTTGCTCCGGAGTGAGCGTTATGCAAATTAGTAAGTATATATATAACCTCGAGAGATGTGTTGGTTTATATATGTTATGTTTATCAGGTTGTTCCCCCCTCCTCTAGTAAGAGTTCATTTCTGTTTAGCTTAGTTTAGGAGTGTTAGAATTGTAATTTAAGTGTTTATGCATTGTTTTTTTGTTATGACAATAAAATTATTATTGTTTACTGATTTATCGTGTCTTACTGCACGCTCATCCAAAAGAATAGGCCAGTAAGTTTATCAATCACAACCATATTTTCTTGGTTTTGCACATATGGTTGTAATTTGATCCCCGTGTTTTTATGCCAAAATTCTTTGCTACAAATTTATTTCAGTTTCGTTTGGTAAATCACTCAATGCGGTTGTCCTTTTTTGCGAAAATAAAAGCCTAAATAAAATTAATCTAAAAATGGATTTACACGAAAATGACTCTGGCGAAGACGAAATATTTGCTCCTTTCTGGAGACCTAAAAAAACACAAGCTCCACAAAAGAAATCCAATAATGGTTAAAAATATCCTACTAGATTTTGCAAAGTGTGTTCCTCCTATAAAATAAAAGGTTATACCAGATACATGTGCGGATACTGCAATGTTGTTCTTCGTAAAGGGGATTGTTTCGAACGTTTTCATTCTTTTGTAAAGTATTGACTGCTAATGGTTTGGTTTGGTTTGGAGTGCTACTTTCTACTTTTTGCAACACGACGGCTAATGAGACCGGGACCTACAGCTTA
>CM063507.1:36220198-36230198 GCA_032207245.1 Pardosa pseudoannulata
AATAAAATAAAAAAAAACTTACCAAAAAATTATTAAAAATTTCTATAAATGGATGCTTTGCATCCGCAAAAATACTCTCTATCCTTTCTCCCCCTATTCACTTTATCATTTTATATTGTTTTATTATTGAGGACAGGGCCTTAATTTTTTATTTCTAAAATTTTGCTTTAACCTAATGTAATCGCATATAATTATATCCTTTAACTTAACGAAGCACACTGTAACGACTTATTCATTGCTCACCACTGGGGATACAACTTGCAGTTAAGGAGCCCCGAAACAACTTACTACTTGGAGACTTGGAGACTTGTTAGAGTGTGGACGCAGTCACGTGCAGCCATATTTGATTGTTGGTGGTTAAACTGTGTAATATACATAAACAAAGACATTATCAAGAAATAATTGGCTCTATGACTCAACATATGGCTGCAATGTCTTATATATATATATAAATAATTATAAAATTATAAGGAATAATATATTCTGTTATATATATAGATAGAATTTGTTATATAAAATACAATATTAAAAATATATTAATTAAAATATATATATTACCATTTATTGTCTATATACAACTATTTTATACAATAACTTTTTCTTTGAAATATATATCAAAATCATATATTTAATATAAATTTTTTACTTCATAAATATGTAAATATTTATTTTAATTTCTCAAATATATTTATAAGTTAGTATTTTTTCTGTTATATGTTATATTTTATATTTTAACTAGCAGTTTTGCCCGTGCTTCGCTACGGTGAACTTAATATATTACTTTTAAAGAAAGATTTATTTTTCGTGAATAACTCTCTAAATTCGTCACAGTTCAGTTCGAGTCATTGGCATGTTTATATATTTCTATCATAAGCGTATTATAACATTATTCAGTTTTTATAATCGAATTTATCTTATATTAAATTTGCTCAAACTTTTTTTATTGTAAAATATAAGCTTAACCCTAAATTGCATTACTGTATTACTACTGTACGTTGATTAGCAAAGTTAACAGATCTTGCCATATTACGTGATAGAATAGGAAGCACAGGTTTTGACAGCAACAGTGCTAATTTTGTTGGTAGTAATAAATGTTTTCCAAAATTAAGGAAATTTATGACAAACCACATAGTTTTGTATGAAACAGAAACACACATTCATATCGACAACCATATGAATAGAAGATAACTATATAAAATGATAGGTTTATTTATAATCACTGAAATTTGTACTTTTTGTACTTAGAATATTGTTGATATGCATTTCACTGTAACATAAAAATGAACCAAGAATTAAATTTAAAATTAGTTCTCATATAAAAATGCTATAATTTGCGTCACATAGAAATGAAAGTGAATCGCTTTATATCTCAAATTTCAGTTCAAATCGAATAGATACTAAGCAGACGATTTTAAATAATATAAAATAAGAAATGAATAAATGAGATATTTAAATGAATGACGTCATAATGATAGAAAAATATCATTTTCGCCTATTTATTATGTGATGAATTGAACATTTTAATCTCCTGCTTTTAACCGTGGAAAACTGCGTTTAAAACAATTACTTGGGATGACGTCACATTGCTAGAAACATTGCTTCTTTCCCTTAGATATGATGCGATAAATTAAAAACTTAATCGTTTGCGTTTAACCGGGGAAAATAATGCTTGGAATAATGACATGAAATGCTCGAAAAAGGGGGAAGGAATGAATTTCGAACGTTGAAAATTTACAAAAACCTTCCCAGGGATATACCTAAACATTTCCCAAATTTTCACGGCGATTGGATGGATAGTTTTGAGTCTATTGAGTACATACATACAGACAGACAGACAGACACACACAAATTCATTTTTATATATATAGATAATTACAAATTCGCCATGTTCTATCAAATTTGTTTTTATTTCACAATTGCCATTTTTTAAAGAAAAAGTTATCGTCATAGGTTTTGTTGTTTAAAATCTAATTTTTAGGTATGTAAAACATTAGTACTAAAAGTCATCCAATCTCATAAATGAATTATCCCATTCGTATCAGTACATATATATTACTCTCCCTAGTATTTTGAAATTTGACTCCTACATTAAAAAAGTCGTGGAATTAGGATTTATTATGCAGCGGCTGACGGGCAACACAGAGCACTTACTGGACATTCAGTTATTAATAAACTTTTACAATCGTCAACAATCTGAAACATACGAGATTTATTCAACATATCTATTAATAAGTCTTATTATCTTTAATAGTGGTTCTAAACCTTTCATCGAAATATTTTAAAACCCAGACCAAAGACTGTATGCGAAGTAGCTAGTCGCATATAAAAGTATCATTTCCTACCCAGAAAACCACGACACAGCGAGATACAATGATGCTCATGCAAAATAAATAAATCGGTCGATAAAATCGGAACAGGAAACAGTAATCTAAAGCCACATTTTTCACAATTAAATCGAATGTGGGACAATGAGATTAAACTCTAAACAGCTTTCATTTTTTCTTCCTAAACTGAGCAGAAATTTGATTCCCGAGACAATGAAGAATTTCTACTTCAAAAATGAAAAGAGAAAAAAAATAATAACGGGGGAAAATAATAGCTGACTCAAAAAGTTAAAGGAAACAGAACAGTCTACGTGAAAACTACATTCACGAAAATTGACCAAGTAACTGAAGCAGAAAGAAATGTGCCTCAAGTTGTGTTTGCGGTTAACGGAAGCATGCTCTGCTATCCCCTATATAATAATAGCCTAAGTTGTCTGTCCACGAATTCTACAATCTATTTCTTATGGACTATCTATTTCTTATATATGTGATGGAATGTTTATTTCTGAATATATACACCAACTAGATGGAAGTACCAAGCTATTTGTAATGTGTTACATCAAACTATTTTGAATTCGTACCTTATTTACAAAAACAAGGCGGAAAAAATCCCAGTTGATGTACTTTTAGTCGATGAACGTATTGAAACGTATTTGATATGAGATACCATTGCAAAAAGAGGCCGGCTAAGCTTAGATAATAAACTCTACCGTTTAACTGAAAACATTTTATTACACAATTTGTTCCTGTTTTTAAGAAATGGCATCTATCAAGAGAGCAAAGTTTGTTGTTCCAGAAGAGATGAAGGAAACTCCGTACACTGTTGAGATTGCAATGTTGGTGGCGTCTTATGCTTTGAAATTTATCACACACACAAAAATTACTTATATTTATTTATATTGTACTTAAGTGTAAGAAAATTGCCTTTCGATGTTTTTTATTCTTTTGCATTTGCCATAAAACCAACATTTAGTCATAATAACCCTGAATGTTGGCTTTACCTGAACAACTATTGTTAACTATTTTAAGCTCAAAATGAACCCAAAAGTATATATATTCTTTGACTGTGATCCATTATTCACGTTACCTCTCATTTGAGAATATTGAAGGCGTCACACCCAGACGCTATATAGTGCAGTACATCTGGACGAGAGAACTCTCTTCGGCAGGGGTCCAGTTGCGAGAAATGCGGACACCCCCGCCCCCCAGGAAAGGGAGAGAAGATGTGAAGAAAGCAGTTGGATTCGGGCCTGCGACTTGGAGACAACTCTCGATTAAGTGAGAGAACAGTTTTATGTTTGGACTTAAAAATATGCTCGGTTTATCCTTTCTGACTCATGCAGGCTCCGAGGTACTAAACATGACATTTTGTTTTACTCAAATGTTTCATAAATTATCATTAAAATCTGTGTTGTCCGCCTAGGCTTTTGGAGAAATTATTATAATGCCATGCATCCCAGCGGCTATCTGCGAACATACTTACCCCAATAAAGTAGGCAGGCAAGTCCCAAGCAAGCATAACTACCCAGAACAGTGTGGTATAACGCACTTTTATGAGCGTTTGTACCTTTTTCCTCAAAGCTATGCAATCGTTAAGGGGTTAAGGGAAGGATATACAGTCAAACCTGTCTATCTCGAATCTCTTGGAAGTAAAATAAAAATTCGAGATAAACAGGTTTTGAGATACACAAGTTTTATGAAAATAGACTATGAAAATTTCTTTACACAATACAAAAGATTGAAAATTTGAAGTACTTTTAGTCTTATTTACATGCACGGCTCTCTTTCATTGTTTTGCAGCCATTTTCGAAGTTCTTTTGTACGATACCTTTGTTTTTCATGATAGTGGAAATAGTACTGGGTGGAATTCCAAATTTAGCGGCGACTACGCTTTTCTTCATAGAAGGGTTTTCCTTCAAATATAACAGAATTTCCATTTTTTTTCGATGGTTAAAACATTCATTCAAAAATGCCCCTAAAACAAGAAACTATTTATGCTACAGACTGAGAACCAGTTATCCAAAAATTCTCCCGTTCCTCAACCTTATATTCCCAGATTTTGTACTTCCCATCAATACCAAATAAACCTCAAAACTAAAGTGTATTTTAATAATGTCCGTTTCCTATTTTTAACTGTATTTTCTGTTTTGTTTTCGCAAAATTTTGTAAAGACATTGAATAATAAAATAATTGATGGTTTGGAAAAATAAGTTAATTTTATTTTTGAAAAGCATGCCATCAAAACATTGTAAAATTTTTACCAGAATGTAAATAGACATGAGGAAATGCAATGAAGCATTTATCAATCTGATCAATATTTGGTACTAAATTTAAATATTTTTCTTAGGCTGTTGTTTGTATAAATACTTGTCAATTAAAAAAAGATAAAAATTTTAATTTTGATAGAATACATTTTTTGTTTATGATAGAAAATTTTTAGTACAAATAAAAATATACAAAAAAGAAATTATTAATTTAAATAACTAACATATTTTTCAAAAGAATGATGAAAAGAATTCTTAGAAAACCAAGGAAGATATTAATTTTTCATAACAACAAAAAAAAATCATTAATTTAAAACATTCAATTTTCTTAACATCCTTTTTTATCTAAAATTAAAAGATAAATGATATTTAGTCATTAGGCTATAGACTGAGAACCAGTTCTATAAAAGAAATTTCGTCTCTAAAGATTTATTATTCCAGAGCAGAACCCGATTTTAGTACAAATCCCACTCAGTCCCTGACCATAATGAGAGAAAACTAGAAGTGTATTTCCTGGAAATGGGAACTTGTCCGGTTGTCATCGCAATAATTCTCTAAACTGGAATGTTGTGTTTCTTAGATAGACAGGTTTGGGAAAAAATAATTTGAGATAGGTTTGGAAAATAAGTTAAATTTCTATTGAAAACTAGCATATATCCCATCATATGACGGGATCAGTAAAATTTTTAATTTTCCAGAATTGTAAAGTACCCTATGAGGCAGGTGAAAAAATGGATTGTTTTTTGGCTGAGAACAATCAATCTGGTACACGCTCAATAATTTGTTTATCTTTACTGACCGCATGTTAGTTGCCAACTTTAATTTATCTTGTCATATAACGTGATAGGATGGACTGCAGAGGTTTTAATATTGGAAGTGATTATTTGACGGTATATATGAATGATGTCCAAAATTTAGAGAATCAATTGCAAACTGTGAGGTTATGCATAAAAGACAAACACACAAACTTCTTAATTTTCAAACATATATAACTTAAGCGCTAGATGTTTAATAGTCCGTGAAATACACTCCTAGACCTTTGTGAAAAGAATTCGTTGTTCATACGGGTGATAAAATTTTCATTGCAACAAAAAAGAATCCATGATTAAATTTAAAATTATCACATAAGTGTACCTAACCTATTATTTAAGCCAAATATAAAAGAAAATTATTTACGTAATATCTAAGTTCCGTAATAAAATGTATAAAAATAATGTAGACGATATTTAAATAATTTAATATAAATGATTAAACTAGATGGTTAAAGGAATGACGTCATAATGATAGAAAAAAATCTTTTTTTCATCTACTTATAACGTGGTAAATTGGAATTTAATCATCGCCTGCTTTTAACCAGGGATAATAGGACTTGAAATAATGGCATTAAACGACTGAAAAAGGGGGGAAGGGGTGGATTTCAAACTTTTTTTGAACTCGATTTAAATTTTTCTAACCCTAACTCATGAAGAATCCAATATGGCGTCTATCCATTCCAGGCCCAACCGCTTCAAAAATCCGAGAACAGATAACTTAGGCTATTATTATATAGAGGATGTAGGGAAATTGAAAAAATTCGTCATAGACAGGTTTTCGAGATAAGCAGGTTTCGAGATAGACAGGTTTGACTGTATATGTTTACAGTTTTTATTCTCCTTTATAGTTTGCAATTTAAAATACCTAATGTAACAAGTATTGGTCAAAATTAGCATTTTTATTTCCTTGTATAAAGTGAAGAAAGTAATGTATTCGCAAAAAATTTCAGTATTCAGATTTCTAAAGAAATTTTTATTTTGAACATGAGGATATCAATTTCGAAAAGGTTCAGTGGTAGGACTGTACGTACGTACAAGGAAACTTGTTTTTATAAAATTTTAAACATGTATTTTAATTATTCTTTAACTGATTTAGACTATTTTTTATCTTGACGTCTGTATGTACATTTTTAGCTATATGTTTGTAACAATAAATTACATTCGGTTCAGCACTTTTTACCTCTTTCCTTGAGTCATCGTAAAAGAAATACCAGAACAGGACCGGTTTGAACTAGAAAGAAACTTCGGACTTCTCCCAACCGATAGAAGTGTCCGTTGGTTTGGGGGAATCTGAACCCCCGAAGTTATGGAATGGACCCCTGTTTTTTCTCCGAGGGGAGTCGGATTTTTTGAACGGACAAGCTTGTTACCAGAAGAGTAGAAGGTGAACGCTGCTGGCATCCTCGGCTTGCGCAATAGACCTTTTGAGAAAAATCATCGCCATATTGTTTTTTAGGGCCGACGCCGACTCGAGAGCAGTCTTCGATATCTACAAATGATAAGTTAATTCCAGTTGTATTCCTTAGGCATTTATTGAATTGTATAAAATCATTTAATCAAGACCTATTTTCCATGCGTTTCTTAATGAGTTTTAATTTCTTCTTTCTTATACACTGGCCAAAGTAACATTATTTTTACAATGTTAAAAAAAGCTAAAAACCATTTTCGTTCGACAAAATAACGATTTTTCCGGTTTTCGGTTCAGTTCGATTCGAAACCCTGAAAATTGTAAGATGATTTTTAATTCTAATTGATAAATAATTTAGTTACTATTTAAATATTTAAAAGTTTTCTTAAATGATTTCATTTTTTATGTATATATTTTTTGATAGTTAAAAAATATATTTTTTCTTCGTGAGTATAACAATTTATAGTCCTAGCTTGACAGCACGCTTCTCCAACTCAAACGTCTAGAACATTTTTCCAGTTCTTAATGTTCAAGGATTATCAATTTCAACATCGTTTCTTGTAGTGGTCGATCTTAAAAATATATATACTTAAAATATTTTCTACTAAATTACAGAATCAAGCATTTTATTTTCACTAGAGCATTATTAAACAAATTGCAAGAAATGTATTCTAAAAGTTGAAAATATTTTCGAATCTTTATGAATCGAATATAGCTATTCAAAATAAAAATTTAAGTTTTGAAATGTATTGTCTCCAATTTAGGTGCCTTGTGAATAAATAATTAGGTGCATAGGACATACATGATGTGTCCAACTGTAAGATCCCAAAATGTAAAGAGCCATTTAATCTTCCCATGATTATTAAGAGTTATGGTAAAATATATACTACTTTAAATTACAGAATTAAGCATTTTATCTTTCAAACCTTGAGCATTATTAAACAAGTTGCAAGAAATTTATTCTAAAAAGACGAAAACTGTTTCTGTTATAATGAATCGAATAAAGCTATTCTAATAAAAATTTAAGTTTTGAAATGTATTGTCTCCAATTTAGGTGCCTTGTGAATAAATAATTAGGTGCATAGGACATACATGATGTGTCACAAACTGTAAAGATCCCAAAATATAAAGAGCCATTTTAATCTTCCCATGATTATTAAGAGAAATGTATGGTAAAATATATACTACTTTAAATTACAGAATTAAGCATTTTATTTTCCAAACCTAGAGCATTATTAAACAAATTGCAAGAAATTTATTCTAAAAAGACGAAAACTGTTTCTGTTATAATGAATCGAATAAAGCTATTCTAATAAAAATTTAAGTTTTGAAATGTATTGTCTCCCATTTAGGTGTCTTGTGAATAAATAATTAGGTGCTAAGGACATACGTGATGTGTCACAAACTGTAAAGATCCCAAAATATAAAGAGCCATTTTAATCTTCCCATGATTATTAAGAGAAATGTATGGTAAAATATATACTACTTTAAATTACAGAATTAAGCATTTTATTTTCCAAACCTAGAGCATTATTAAACAAATTGCAAGAAATGTATTCTAAAAAGATGAAAACTGTTTCTGTTATAATGAATCGAATAAAGCTATTCTAATAAAAATTTAAGTTTTGAAATGTATTGTCTCCCATTTAGGTGTCTTGTGAATAAATAATTAGGTGCATAGGACATACGTGATGTGTCACAAACTGTAAAGATCCCAAAATGTAAAGAGCCATTTTAATCTTCCCATGATTATTAAGAGAAATGTATGGTAAAATATATACTACTTTAAATTACAGAATTAAGCATTTTATTTCCCAAACCTAGAGCATTATTAAACAAATTGAAAGAAATGTATTCTAAAAAGATGAAAACTGTTTCTGTTATAATGAATCGAATAAAGCTATTCTAATAAAAATTTAAGTCTTGAAATGTATTGTCTCCCATTTAGGTGTCTGGTGAATACATAATTAGGTGCTTGGGACATACGTGATGTGTCACAAACTGTAAAGATCCCAAAATGTAAAGAGTCATTTTGATCTTACCATGATTACTAAGCGAAATGTATGGAAATAAACTTGCTAGTTAGCAATTTTCATTGTATTGTCATGTTATAACGAAATGCGCTGAGTTTACTTTGCATGCAGTCGATCATCTGATAAACAATACTTCACAAATATGTTAGAAGAAAAATTAATCGCCTGTCGTGTCAGAAAGTGCACCTGCTGTTCAGATCAATTCTGGCATAACGACAGAAAGCCTAAGTTGCCACAGGAAATAGGGTGATGATATCTCGTCAGTAAGTCGTCGATTCTTTTGGATTGATGGGTGTCACATACCTGTATTTCGCATAACCTTGTAGACTACCGTTCTTCATTAGATATTGCGTGGATAACCAGAATATAGTTCATATCCAGTCAAGCAAACTTGGAATTTCTGAGATTACAGTAAACCAAGAAACTAAAGTTTAACACTTGAAACGCGGCGTTACTAGTATATTTAAAACCGCGGGATGGATTAAACTCATTGACTTGTCGCATTAAAACTATAACTTTAAAGATTAGAGTTCGTTACTAGATATTACATAGAAACACGTAAAGAGGTTCATATCCAGTCAAGCAAACTTTGGATTGCTGAGATTGCAGTAAATCGAGAAACTTACGTTTAAGACTAGAATTGTGACAGTTTCGGTATGCCTAAAACAGCGGGCTGCGTTAAACTTACTGACTTGTCATTCAAAAAGTATCACCTTGTACACTAGAGTTCGTTTCTAGATAATGAGTGGAAAGACGTTAAGTAGTTTATATTCAGTCAAGCAGTCTTTGGATTGCTGATATTGCAGTAAACTGAAAAATTAACGTTTAGAACCGTGGCAGTTTCGGTATACCTAAAACCACGAGCTCGGTCAAACTTACTGATTTGTCGTCATTCAAAAGTATCACTTTGTAGACTAGAGTTCGTTACTAGATATTGCGTTTGAAGACGTTAAGTGGTTCATGTCTAGTCAAACAAACTTTGGATTGCTGAGATTACAGTAAACTGAGAACCTAAAGTTTAACATTAGAATCGCGGCAGTTTCGTTATACCTAAAACCGCGGGATGGGACAAACATATTGACTTGTCGTCATTCAGAAAGTATCACTTTGGAGACTAGAGTTCGCTACTAGATATTGCGTGGAAAGACGTAAAGTGGTT
>CM063507.1:36250198-36255198 GCA_032207245.1 Pardosa pseudoannulata
ATATATATATATAATATATATATATTCATCGCAACAAAAAATAATTGATGATTTAATTTCAAAATATTACATATATACCTAATCTATTATTTAAGCCAAATATAAAAGAAAATTATCTAAATATAGTGACTAAACGTATGAAAATAAAGCAGACGATATTTAGGTAATTTAAAATAAGAAATGATTAAATGAGATGGTTAAAAGAATGACGTCATAATGACAGAAAAAAAATTTTTTACCTATGACAATTGATAAATTTACACAAATTTTGTGACAAATTGATAAAATTAATCGCCTGCTGTTATCCGGGAAAAATAAGGCTTAAAATAAAGGCTAGAAAAATGCTAGAAATTAAATGCTAGTAAAAGGGGGTAGTGTGGATTTTGAACTTTGCTGATCTTAACTCATCAAGAATCCAATATGCATCCCTGTATCCATTCCAGGTTCAACCGCTTCATAAATTCGGGGACAGACCGACATATAACTTAGTCTATTATTATACAGGGGATTATGACTACATTATTTTTCAATTTTTTGTTATTCTTAAGCTAGGTTAAATTGTCCTCGTTTGAGTCATCACGTAACGCTTTTACCATTCTATGAACATTGGTGCGTCCCTACGACTGATGCACCCGTGCTCCTTTGACTCGCTTTAGTTCTGGCAGCTCTAGTACATATCTGGTTAGGTAGTTATGTAGTTGATAAAACCGCAGCTAGTAAGATCACTGCTTGGTCAGCGATAGTATATTTCTACATATTTAGCAGATATAGTTGTATAACAATGTTCTAATAACATTTATAATCCATTTTAATTACTTATATTGCGTACGTATATAATTATAAAAAGAAATTCCTGCCGCATTCTAATTCTTAGTAATGATAAAAGTGATGTTTCTGTATTTCAGCGAGGAAAAGTTACTACCACAAAGTGAAATGATACTATTCAGTAAAATTATAAATATTCTATCAATATTTAGCCAAACGATGGCCGAATGGGTAGAGCGTTGCTCTTAAGTACCCGAGTTTGTGGGGTTAAATTGAACATTTAGTGGATGTTTGTAGCTTTCGATATATCGGCTTCAAACAGTAGGTCTCGGTTTCATTCGCTTTCATGTAGACCGCAAAGCTAAACTAAACCATTAATTTTTAACAACTATGTAAAAATATTACATACTAGGATATATTCCGCCATATGAAGGGATCAGTAAAATTTTTAATTTTCCAGAATTATAAAGCACCCTATGAGGCAGGTTTATTTTTGGTTGAGGATTATCTGGTACATGCTCAATAATTTGTTTATCTTCATACTGCTCTAAAGTCTAACGATACTGTGAATGCAGTTTAGAATCACGTTGAATTCATTTAGTCAAACCGTGTGGTTATGTATAAAAAACAAACACACAATGGATGCCTCTATCCATTCCAGGTCTAACCGCTTCATAAATTCGGAAAACGAACAAACTTCTTAATTTTCAAAGATATATAACTTAAATGCTAGATATTTATTATTCCGTAAAATAGACTCCTAGACTTTTATGGAAAGAATTTGTTGTAAATACCGGTGATAAAGTTTTCATTGCAACACAAAATAATCGATGATTCAATTTAAAACTATCCCATATGTACCAAATCTATTATTGAAGCCAAGCATAAAAGTAAATTATTTACGTAATATCTAAGTTCAGTGATAAAACGTATGAAAATAATGCAGACGATATTTAAATAATTTAATATAAGAAATAATTAAAGGAGATAGTTAAAGGAATGACGTCACAATGCTAGAAAAACAATGATATTTTTACCTATTTATTATGTGATAAACTTAATCGCCTGCTCATAACTGGGGAAAATAGGCTCGATATAATGGCATTAAAAGCTCGAAAAAAGGGAAGAGATGTATTTCGAACTTTTTAAGGACTTTCTTTGAATTTTGCTAATCCTAACTTATCAAGAATCCAATATGGATGTCACTATACATTCCAGGTCCAACGGATTCATAAATTCGAGGACAGACGAACACATAACTTAGGCCGGTCTCAAAGTCGTTTAACGGTTAACCGCGATTAATCTCTGTTTAAACTGAGAAATGCATTCCACCATAAGGCAATTTCTCGCAACGTCACGAACTACTATAATGACCTTCCCATTCATTTTTATGTTTACAACAGCCAATAGATAAACAATAAACTGCCCTTAAGTTTGAAACTAAATCCAGAATTGTCATAACTTGAGAATTTGCCCTACTGTGGGAAATCGCCTTATTGGTTGGCGCAATGGATTAATCGCAGTTAGCCGTTAAATGACTTTGGTAAGATTATATTATAGGCTAATATTATATAGGGGATGGTAGCTTTTGTTTTTCATACCATTTTATAACATTTTTATTAAAGTATAGCATGAAACTAAGCAGGAAAATATTTTCGATTTTTGAAGCATTTTTTTTTAAATTTACGCCATATTTAAGAGGTTGGTCAATTAATTTTAATATGCTTCATCCGAAATAACTATACCTATATGGAAATCTGGAGTGGTCTCTTCATTTACAAAATTGAGACGTCGGTTACTATTTCTGGAAAAATAGAACAAATAAAAAATTTAATTGAAATCAGACATCTACATACAGAATTAGTGTTGCCAACCTTCAAAGGCAAAATTATGGATTTTAGGTCCTAAAATTATGGCATTGGCTTATTAATTATGATATATTTTTTTAATACTTAAAAATAGTGTTAATAGATGGCACTTGTACGATATATTTTTCTCGTTATACATTTCTCTCCCCCCCACTTTTTTTGGGGGGGTGGCAAAAAATATGTAAATATTTTAATATGATTCATTAAATATTTTTCTATCATCCCGTATTTTACTTTAAATGAAACACCAGACATGTGATTTTTCTTTACTGATCTAAGCATAAAATTGTGTGTGTGTGTGTGTGTGTATATATATATATATATATATATATATATATATATATATACATACACATAGATATATACATATCGATCGATATAATTATACATATATATATATATATATATATATATATATATATATATATATACATCATATATATATATATATATATATATATATATATATATACATATATATATATATATATATATATATATATATATATATATATATTTATATATATATATATATATATATATATATATATATATATATATATATATATATATTATATATATATATATATATATATATATATATATATTTATATATATATATATATATATATATATTTCTATATAGTATATATTTCACACACATATATATATATATATATATATATATATATATATATATATATTTCTATATATATATATATATATATATATATATATATATATATATATATATATATATATACTTTTTAATAATGTTATAATTCATTATTTACTGTGGTTTTTTTAAATGTGAAATATTCAGTAATAAAACCGATTATTATTTAATAGTTGGTTTAATTATTAAAAATGCCATATTTTAGTGAAAACTGCAATAGAACAAGTAAAATGCAAAATTACTTCTAATAATCCATAATTATGTAATCATTAAAGAAATATCTCCAGTATAATTGTGAATTTTCAGTAATTTTGCATTTAACAATTTTATGTTTTAGACTGATTTAAATAATTTGAAATAACTAAGAGATAAAAACACTGGACATAACAATTTTTAAAATTCTTTATTTTATATTCGTTTAAAAAAATATCAAACATTAGTACCTACGTCACATTCAATTTCACAAATATACATTTTTTTTTTATTATTGACACTTTCCTTTCTTTTATTACACAGTACATATGGGCTTTCTCAACCTCTGTGTCTGGATTATTTACTTTCATTTAATGAAGAAGCACCTCAAAACATGCTCCTTAGGCTGCTCTAAAATCTACACCAATAATTATTTGATAGGAAAAAGTGATAAAAAAATTAATTAGACATTCTTTATTTTTCGTTGTTGATCTTTATAGAGTTACAGTTAACTTACCTGTTCTTTTAATTCCCCATTAGTCTAATGTGGTTTTATCGTACAAATCAGGAAATTATCGTACAGATTTTCAGAATTATGTCACATAATTTTGAGATTATTTTTCATCGTACAGCGTCCTAGGTTATGGTATATATACTATAATTATCGTATGGTTGGCAACAGAATGCAAAAAATAAAAAACAACGTTCCATCAATTCACTTCATTTGTCTTCATTTGTCAATAGAGGTATTTGAAAACATCCGATGTTTTCTAGTACCGGGTTTCGGCGACAATAGCAATAAAATATAACGACTTGCGGTTATAGATCACTATTGTTTGCATTGTGAATGAATGATTGTTTAGACGCACAAAGCGCTTGTTGCGACACCACAGTGACCTTCAAGTATCGTTTTATGAATGTAATGAGTATTCCGAAGGTCAAGGTAAATTTTGTTGCACTGAATGGTCTATTAGCTTGGATTTTATTATGAGACTGATATATCACCGGCTGTTTCCCAGTTCGGGGGGCTCCTGGAACCCAGTTCGGTGGGGACGCCAAGCGTGGGATCTATCGCCAAATTCTAGAACTCTATTTCCTGGCAAACCTTGCTCTTCTTTTCGGACTCTTCCACCACCCCCTAAAAAAGGTGGGGGTGTCAAACGGCGCCTTTATTTTAAGGTATTGGGGGAAATGACACGTGATTTGAATATCTGACCCTTATTGGTTCCTGTAACTAACAATACTCCACGACCGCTGAATTTGGATTTTCTAGCGCTCATTTCAAGTCTTTGTCCATTTCGGCTGTGCTCTGGAGGTTTGTCCATTTTGCCTGATCTCTTGTGTTTTTTTTTATTTTATTTTTTTTTTAATTTAACACTGGAGCTCACACCAATACAATTGAGGGCTTGTGGAGCTCAAATAAGAGATCCCTCCGCACAGTTCGCAAGTGTGAAGATCAATTTGATTCGTACCTTTGTGAATTTATATGGAGGAAAATG
>CM063507.1:36260198-36270198 GCA_032207245.1 Pardosa pseudoannulata
GAGGCAGGTAAAAATATGGTTTGTTTTTTGTGTTTTGGTTGTCCAAAATTTAGTGAATCGATTGCAAACTGAGTGGTAATATATTAAAAACAAACACACAAACTTCTTAATTTTCAAAGAACTTCAACTCGAATGAGATTTATCTGGTATACGCTCCATAATAAGTTTATCTTTATTGACCGCATGTTAGTTGCCAACTTAAATTTATCTTGTCATATTGCGTGATAGAATGAGCCGCAGAGGTTTTTATATTGACATTGATAATTTGGTGGTATATATAATTGATGTTAAAAACTTAGCGAATCGATTGAAAACCGCGTGGTTGAGTATAAATAGAAAACACAAACGAACGAACTTCTTAATTTTCAAAGAACTTCAACTCGAATGAGATTTATCTGGTATACGCTCCATAATAAGTTTATCTTTATTGACCGCATGTTAGTTGCCAACTTAAATTTATCTTGTCATATTGCGTGATAGAATGAGCCGCAGAGGTTTTTATATTGACATTGATAATTTGGTGGTATATATAATTGATGTTAAAAACTTAGCGAATCGATTGAAAACCGCGTGGTTGAGTATAAATAGAAAACACAAACGAACGAACTTCTTAATTTTCAAAGAACTTCAACTCGAATGAGATTTATCTGGTATACGCTCCATAATAAGTTTATCTTTATTGACCGCATGTTAGTTGCCAACTTAAATTTATCTTGTCATATTGCGTGATAGAATGAGCCGCAGAGGTTTTTATATTGACATTGATAATTTGGTGGTATATATAATTGATGTTAAAAACTTAGCGAATCGATTGAAAACCGCGTGGTTGAGTATAAATAGAAAACACAAACGAACGAACTTCTTAATTTTCAAAGAACTTCAACTCGAATGAGATTTATCTGGTATACGCTCCATAATAAGTTTATCTTTATTGACCGCATGTTAGTTGCCAACTTAAATTTATCTTGTCATATTGCGTGATAGAATGAGCCGCAGAGGTTTTTATATTGACATTGATAATTTGGTGGTATATATAATTGATGTTAAAAACTTAGCGAATCGATTGAAAACCGCGTGGTTGAGTATAAATAGAAAACACAAACGAACGAACTTCTTAATTTTCAAAGAACTTCAACTCGAATGAGATTTATCTGGTATACGCTCCATAATAAGTTTATCTTTATTGACCGCATGTTAGTTGCCAACTTAAATTTATCTTGTCATATTGCGTGATAGAATGAGCCGCAGAGGTTTTTATATTGACATTGATAATTTGGTGGTATATATAATTGATGTTAAAAACTTAGCGAATCGATTGAAAACCGCGTGGTTGAGTATAAATAGAAAACACAAACGAACGAACTTCTTAATTTTCAAAGACATAGACTTAAACGCTAGATACTTATTAGTCCATGAAATAGACTCCTAGACTTTTATGAAAAGAATTTGTTGTTAATACCGGTGATAAAAGTTTCATTGCCACAAAAAATAAGTCGACATAGTGCCTGCGACCGGGAGACATGTCTCTATGCTTATGTGAGAAACCATTACTCTCCGTTATCTAAATCTGGCTAAGACAGGCTCCGAGACTCAAATATGATATTTGGATTTACTTTAATTTTTCATCAATATTGTAAATAAATGTTTGTTGTCCTTAAAGCTTTCGGGGGTAATTTAATGCATTCTCAGAGGCGACCGAACACACCTGTTCCAGTAAAGTACGCGGGCAGGTCCCACGCTTAGCAGAAAGTGATGCGTTACATATTCTCTGGTTTTGTAGAACTGTACCTCTCTCTTACAGTTCTAATATCTCTACGGTAATATTGTAAAGTATTTTTACAATTTAAAACAATGCGTATAATTTCGATAGCCCGTTACTTTAAACAAAAAACTATTTTATTTATAGCTTATTTTTAAGTAAGTATTAAATGCACCAAAATTACAATTCTGAACCGCCGTAGCTCAGTCGGCAAAGGCAGGAATCTCGTTACTGAGCGGTTTGCAGGTTCAGATGCCGATCCGGCCTAAGATCCACTGTGTTCGTTGAAGGTGACTAAGGCAAGTAAAATAGATTCGTCATCACAATGTTCTCCAAATTCTCCTACAATACTTCTGGGGGTGTCAGGCCATGCCTATTTGTTTTCTTCTTGGTCCTTGCTTCTAAATTACGAGGACCTACTTAAGCAAATTTCTTCTTTCACCCTAGCGTTGCTCATTAAAAAACGAAAGGCGCACCCTGTTTGCCTTAATACGAGTAGCGTATGGTAAAATCTTGCTTAGTTTGTTTATGTGGCATCATAAACAACAGCAAAATACTAATTTTTTTTAATTGTGTAGAGCTATTTCACTAGATGATTTATGGTATACTTTTTGTCATATTCATACATATTCATGTATGTATGTAAGGAAAAGTAAACTGGTTTGGAAAACTAATGTAGGCATTTTGTATAAAACACCCAAGGCAGCACGAAAAAAATTCTCAGGGGTTTTCAAAACTTAAACCAAGGGATAAAATTTCCCGCGTCCTTTTGCTTTCCCTATTTTAACCCCAAACCTAAACTGAACACTGGGACTACAGTTTAAGACCTCAGAGAAGGGGTCTAACCAATTATAATGCTCCATTGCCCTAGCGGAAAATTTAGAAAATTTCCAAAACAAAAAGGGGATACACGCTATTGGAGGCACATTATATATATATATATATATATATATATATATATATATATATTTAGTCAATACCATTACAGGCATTTAGGAAATGTATATATTATATATATATTATATATACAAGTTCAAATGATATAGCATAAGATAATTAAATAATAAAATAAATTAAAATACAATGTTGAAAGTTCAAATGCGCTATGCTGCAATTAAAAACATTCAAAGGAATAAATGACTGTAAATAGATAAATAGAAAAATAAAAATAAGAAGAACCTCATTAATGGACCAAAAATAACCAGTAATATGATGTTTCGAAATGACTGGGGGGAGTTGAGACCCCCCACTCTGGTTAAAACTAGTTTTTACAATGCATTAACTCTCCCAGACGTCGGAAACATCACACAAAATCCTTAAAAGTAAACCAATAAAAATGAACTAACCAAATAGAAAAACATCCAATAAAACAATACGAAAAAAGCAAAAATAAGCAATTGAATCGCTGTAACACATCTTTAAATACTACACAGCAGTACAGCAAAGAACCTTTTGTAGCATGCGGTTGTAGTTAATTTGAAATAATTTTTTAAAATATTGATTAAAAAACGAGGTGGAAATCCACTATTGAGTGCCTGTTTTACGTTTTATAATATGTTTATCCATTATATCGATATCTTTATTAAGTCTGTTGCATCTTACTAAAAAATTAATGATTATATTACGTTTTATGTTTTTTTGTAAACAAGTATTCCATGATGAAATTTTGCTGATATTAAATAAATAACTATCGCGTTTATCATATAGTTTATACTGAACTTCATTATTAGTGATATTTAAACTTACATCCAAAAAATTAATCGAGCCATCATCAGTCTTGACTGTTTCAATTAACTTTAATTCATCAGGATAGAAACTAAGTGTAAATTCTAAATAACTAAAAAAACCTATTAAAACATCATCCACATATCTGAAATATAGAACTTCCTTTAATATTGGAGTGCCCATCTCATAGGTATGAAGATATAAATCTGCCATTATGGATGAGCAACCCCCTCCCATTGGAATACCATGAATTTGTTTAAAATAATCGTTACCATTATACAAATAAGTTTCGTTTAAAACTAAATTTTTTCTATTTATCTATTTACAGTCATTCATATATATATATATATATATATATATATATATATATATATATATATATATATATATATATATATATATATATATATATATATATATATATATATATATATATATATATATATATATATATATATATGCATATACATACATATGTACATATAAATATATTTTTATATATGTATGTGTATGTATATTTATAAATGTATATATATATATATATATATGTGTGTGTGTGTGTGTGTGCATGTTGTCTGTGTACATCATTTGTACACCCACATACTTATTTAAATGTAAATACGCACTTAGAAATATAAATCTCTCTCTCCCTATCTATCTATCTCTCTCTCTCTCTATCTATATATATATATATATATATATATATATATATATATATATATATATATATATATATATATATATATATATATATATATATATAAATTATATATATATAGTCTATACCATTACAGACATTTAGGAAATGTATATATATATATATATATATATATATATATATATATATATATATACATTTTCTGAATGTCTGTAATGATATTGACTAAATGGATTTTTTCTTAAGACATATGGGATAAACATTGTGAATTACAGTATTATTTTATCAAAATGTATATATATATATATATATATATATATATATATATATATATAATGTATGTATATATATATATATGTATATATATATATATATAATGTATGTATATATATATATATATATATGTATATATGTATGTGTATATATATATTATATATATACACATTTCCTGAATTCTATGATTATATTGACTAAATGGATTTTTTAAGACATACGGCATAAACATAGTGAATTACAGTCTTATTTCGCAAAAATGATAACAACAATAATAGTTATTTCTTTATGTTAAGTAAGAAAAATTCCGTGGCCTTTGCTGCTTTGAAATCTCCTTCAAACGAGAGAAAGGGTTACGAAGTGGCGACTTTTCCTGCCTACAAAACCATTGGCGACAAGAACCCCTTTTGTGTTAACCCCTATCGTACGAGGATGGCCTTCCAAACAGGCGAAGCCACGGTTTTTACTAGCTTCACGCTCTGAAAACCCGCGATCGTCAGCCCAGGTCAAGAAATTTAGGGGGATTACGCTTCGAAATCGTACTCTCTTACTCGTGTTTTTTGCTTCGAAACTACGAGTTGAGATGTACGCTTACTCGCCCAGAGCGGCGGAAGAAAAACGAATCGGAACATCTTGAGCGATGGTCACTGATTGCGATATCCCTGAATGAAAAGGTTTTGGCGCTGAGAAGATCGGCTTCTGCTTTTTTTTTTTGCGTTTTTTCCCTGTTTCTTCGCATGTGTTCGTCACGCTCGGGTGCAAAATGCAGAATATGTTAGTTTCAGCTCTTTATTTTTCTCCGCGTGTGAGAGTGGAGAAAATTCTTCCTTTAAATGAAAAAAATATCAGGTGTTTTCTGTCTTAGACTTATGGTATACTCTCACATAACCAGCTAGTGCAGTGATTCTCAACCTTTTATAAGCTACCGCTCCCTAAGGAGAAAGGGGATCAACGCCCCCTTTGTAAAAATCCAGTAATTTAAAGTATAAGACTCAATTTTTAGGTACTAAAATGTTTAAATAATATTTTTCAATAGAGTTACACATCAAACTTTTGCTACTGAGAAAGGCTCACATAACACTCAAATGAATGCTCTTGATTAAATATATTTTTCTGAATGTCGGTATTATATAGGGGATTCTAGCAATTTTAACCTATGCCTCGAAGACATACACAATTTCTCAGAGACGTAATACCTTTTTTTTTTCCCCTCTGTTACGGTCCACACTAGGGCTAATGGGACTGTGATATATTGCTTCATTACCGACTCCGAATGATTACAAACATCCATATCTTTGCGGGATTCAAACTTTCTGGTTACAAAGAGCAGCGCCTTCAGGCCAAATTCTCAGAGTGATGAGGATATGCTTTCTATTTTGGAAAGAAAGGTACAGAGAAGCAATCTTAGAAATTTAACTGGATAGAAAATGGTACAGAAGAACAAATTCTCAGTTTACAAGATAAACTGATAAACAGAATATAGATGCAATGGTTATCCAGCCAACATACTGCATCCGACATATCCGGTCACTATACCGGATATTTGGCAGTAGCCGGATATTACAATTATCCGGCAAAGTACCAGCAAAAAGTTCTACACCAAGAAATAAAATAAATGTAACAAAAAAAAATTTCAAAATGTTAAGCAATATACTATATGAAACAATGTGTATAAGTATTTCAGAGCATTATGTTAAAAAAAAAAAAAAAAAAGAAGCTTTATGGAAAAAAATTAGGTTTATTTATACATTTCATTGTAAAAAATCATAAATCCTTATTTTTTCAGTCCCAACTGTAAAATTGTGTTCTTGCATCTGAGAACATAAAAGAAAAAACTTACTTTTTTGGAGGAGAGAAAAATAAAGACAATTTACTTAAAAAAAAAAAAAAAAAAAAAAAAAAAAAAAAAGTGGGAATATGTTTTTGAAATTTTTCTTACTCAAACATAAGAACTATTAAAGAAAAAAAGTAAAGGCTTATTAAAAATGCTTTTATTCCCATTTGATTTTTCTCATTAAATAATGTCGAATTGAGATATTGAGCACTGAAACTTAAAGTTAAAAAATTTAAAATAAATTATAGTGCCAATAGTTGACTAATTAAAAAATATAAAAGGTGAGAAAAATACTACAATTTGGTTTAAAAAAATAAAAGTACATGAAACTGATTCATTTAAAATAATTTAAAAAGAAAAAGTGCAAAAACATACTGACAACTGGGCGGATATCTGGCTGAAACTCTGGCCAGATATCCGATATACGGCCAATCGACATCCATTGCACCCCTAAAACAGAACTTGTGAAATTTCTTAAAATACGATGAATAAATTGGTCAGGACACTTAGTCGAAATGGAGAAGCACAAAAATATGAAAGAATTTCCATAACCAATTCGAACTAGAGTGAGTAAAACTAAAACATAATGATTGCAATTAACAAGATTTCATAATACTTAAAATAAAAACTTCAGACCAAGAGTTATATAATAAACCAGACTAGAAAGCCTTTCTTGAGAAGGCAAAGGTTGACAAAGGGCCTTCGCGGTTCCAAGCGAGCATAATTGACATTTGGGCCACGATACCTCTATGGCACCCCACTCCTTTCCATAAAATTATAGTGGAATATTATAGAGAATTTACCATTTATTACCCCGCATGGAGCATGATAGCCCTTGCCTTTACCAGTTTGGCTATGTCACTCAGGGTCGTAGCCAGAAATTATTTTCGGAGGGGGACCAAGGGAGAAAGACATCTTTATTTGCGAATTATACTTCAATTGATGTAAGGAAAAGCACTGCATTTTCAGAATACCGAAAATACAGTGTTGTATTTCAGCCCAGCGGCCTAGCAAAACTTTTATGGTCTCAGCGTTTTTGTTTTTTTTTTTTTTCCTAAGAGAATAACTGTCCTTGTTCATTAACAGCTAGGCAGATAGCCCATAAACACACAAACGTGGGACATTGTCTATCAACAAAATGGTCTTTCAAAGTTACGGGGGGGAACCTGTCCCCCAAATCCCTCCCCCTGACTACGGCCTTGATATCACTGGTCTGAAGAAGATTAGTGAAGAAGAGTGACGTACTAGCAATCTTTCGATGTAATAAACCATAATATTCCAACTTTTTCCACTTATATTCAACTTTTTAAAACAAAGATTTGATGATGTCTTCCCGTTGGATCAATATACAATGTTATATATTGACAGAAAAGAACAGTTTTTGAAAATATTAAATATAAGTTTACTTGGTGTAATGACAGCACTTTGTTTTATATTTGGTTACGAATTTGTTACCAGAAACTTTATATCTCCAGGCTGAACAACCGAAAGAAACATTTAAAACTAGGATGAAGTGGGATAAGAGCGCTAATAAGCCTTCTTTTACTGTTATTTTGTTATATTCACTGTCACCTGTGGTATATGGTAGAAAGTGGATGCTTACCACATAAATTTGCTATAACACTACGGTTTTGTACCTAAATTTCAAATTTTAAAAAGTAGAATAATTGCTTGAAATTACACTTTTTTTGCACTGACTCTTTCAATTCACTGCAATATATTTACAAAACAATATGCACTAACCTCCTTTTGATTGGTAAACAAATTCTTAACTCAACCTAAGGCGTAGAAGCCTCATACGAAGAATTAAATGACCTGAGGTCATGACATCAACCCAAAGCGGTTACTAAGTTGCTGCTGACCTGTGAGATGCCCGTAATCGTTCGAGTTAACGTAGTCCAACCTGGTACGGGGTAAATACCATAGAGGTAAACTTGAGGCTACCTAAAAAATCTTAGAGAACAGATCACTCGGGTACTTCGTTTGTGTAAAATTCGTACACACGTAAAGGAGACGTTTCCCGTGGTGGAACCTTTTGATAGGTAAGTGCATGAATCGGACTTGTAGCATTTTTTTTTTTGTTACAACTGATGATAATCTTAAGTGTTCAGAGAAATAACTATATTGTTAAAAAGAATAGAGTTTAAGATAAACAAAGCAAAAAATGATATAGCTATAACCTTTTGAGGACGGGTGGTCAATATTTCAACCAAGTTGATCGAGGATCAAAAGTACGAACTTGGTTCAAATATGCACCAAGTACTTCCTACCCCCTGTATATGTCTGCTCATCCGTCATGTGTGGTATGGCAGAGTCGTTCTTAATATTAATATATATTATTAGTCCTATTTTCGTACTATTACTTTTAGAAATTGATCAAAAGGACTGATTCAAATGAGAGTCCTGTAAACATCTACATGAATATAGAGAAAACTCCAGTCGTGTAAAGGTTAATAGGTGATTTCTTATAACTGATTGTAATACAACCTATTATCTCATGCAATTCACTTATCCCCTACTTTATTTTAGTCGTTACAAAAATGTGCCTTTTATATTTAGCCCTAACCAGACTTTTTACTACAGATCTGGGAGTACTGCGAATGAGGACGATGGTTGGTTTTCCAAACAATTTCTAAATTTATTTTGAACCAAATAAACCTATTAAATCTCACAATCCCACAGGTAGGAGGTACTAGTCACTGTTCTAAACCACCATTATTTAAAGAAGCTTAAAGGTAATTTTTTTTAACTATCAAAGGATTTTCTTTAGGTAGTTTGCGTAAAAGAGAAAGTAAAAAAAAGTAGCCATAGACAAATTAGAAATGCGTGAGTGACATTCAGATTTTTGCTCTTGTTTCTTCTAAGGGTAAACGTGCGTTGCGAAACGATTTTTCTGTTTCCAGCTACACAACACAAAAGACAAGAAGATTTAAAAAAGTTTTTTCCATTAGAAGGAGAAACAAAGAATTATCCAGAACAGCCCAACAACATCTACCCACATTCGCTTCTGGACAACCACTGCAAACAGAAGCACCTTTGCTCAACAATAGAAAATCCACGAACAGTCCAGTCGAAATCTCTCCTCACATTGAAACGGGAATCTAACAACTCCAGTTCTCCCCAAACGTCATTAAGCCAAGGTCGTTCCCGGCAGTGCTATTGTTATCGACACATTACGATCTGTTGTTCCTTCTGTTTATGTATGTCCGGAGTTCCGAAGGTCGTACTTGATGATTCGAAACTAATGGATGACAAACGCGTACACAAAAAGAGCGTGACGAGGGGGTATTATTATTATTCCGATTGTGTGAACTGGAGCTGCTTTGATTAGGTTCCTGAAATGATTTTTTTTACTTGGTTAATAAGATGGCGTGAATCTCTTATCAGTTTCTGGGCGTTGGGAGGGGATCTTGCCAACTGACCCCTTGACCGTCTTGACCGAATTACGACCATGTTACAAGGAAGTGGAAAAGATAAAACTTCTGCGGTACCGTGTAGAATCAAAGGACTAGGATAGGCACAAATGTACGTATTGTATTTAAGAATACCTAAGTATATATATATATATATATATATATATATATATATATATATATATATATATATATATATATATATATATATATATATATACATGCATTTCAGAGGATTCAAAAGACAGAAAAAAATTTAAAATGGCATAATTCGACAACCATTAAAGATAAAAGGGTGCGGTTTGCATCAATCAGTTAGAAATTAAGTCGTGTTTTGT
>CM063507.1:36280198-36307698 GCA_032207245.1 Pardosa pseudoannulata
ATATATGCATATATGTATATATATATATATATATAATATATATATAGTATATATATATATATATATATATATATATATATATATATATATATATATATATATATATATATATGCATATATGTATATATATATGTATATGTATATATATATGCATATATGTATATATATATAAATATATATATATATATATATATATATGCATATATGTATATATATATACACATATATATATAATATGTATACAAATACATATATAATATATATAAATATATATATATATATATATATATATATATATGTTTACATATATAAATATTATATATATATTAATTTTATATATATAATATATATATATAACACATATATCACATAATGTATATTCATATAGATATATATATATATATATATACATATATACATATATATACATATATATACATATATGTATATACATATACATATATATATATATATATATATATACATATATACATATAATACATATTATACATATATGTATATCATATACATATATATATATATATATATATATATATATATATACATATATATACACATATATATATATATATATATGTATATACAATATAATATATATTTATATATATATTATGTATTGTAATATATATTTATATATATATATATATATATATAAATATATATATATATATCAGTCTACAAAGGGGTAGTTGGAAATTACGTGAGTTAAAAGCGATTTTAACAAGGGAACTCTTTTATAATAATTAAATAAATGAAAAAGACCGAAGCTTTTAGGGTCATCCGGTTAGGCGGTAGCATTTTTGAGCTATTTGATGAGCTTGCAAACAGATAAGAACAGTCAGCGTGGACATGGAACTGTGAACACCTATTCCATGCTTAGCTCCTCCCCGAACAATGAAAATGGCGCAAGTTGCTCTCCCATATATCTATGAGTTTATAAAATTATTATTAACAAGAAGACTGTTTTCCATTCGCCTTAACTCTGGATCACAGCATTACACACACACACACACACACACACACACACACACACATATATATATATAATATATATAATATATATAGTTGTCTAGGGAGATAGCATGTCCCATCCCTACCTGAGCCATAATGTCCTGACCATCCCTATACGCATTTCAATAAAGCAGCTTATAATTAGAATGCTACTTTTAAGCTATTTAAAATGTTATATTGTTAAGTGGTTCAAAAATCAAAAGAAATTATGTTGAATCAGTGACGGAAATTGAAACATACCTTCAAAATAAAATAGTAAATAACTTTTGGTCGTAAAATAGTCTTGTTGTGACATAAGCTCACATAATACTGTAACGAAAATTATTCATAGCATCGAGTATGGGGCTATGAGCTTCATTTATGAAGAGTCAGAAATTAATAACAATAGCCCAGAGCCGGGCATGCAAATATAAATATATATATATATATAATATATATTATATAATATATATAAATAATATGTCAAGATTATTACACATGAAATAAATAAAATATATATATATATATATTATATATATATATAAATTTATATATATATATATATATATACATATATATATATATATATTATTTATTTATTTCAAGTATAATAATCTTGACATATTACATATAACATGTAATGATGGGGGACTAACCAGACCCAAATTTATACTTGAAAATGCCATTTAACCCTTTCGTGGTTATTTATTTCTCGCATATTGTTTTCAAACTTTTCAAAACAGAAGTGCTAATTATATTCAATTGATCAAATAATATATAACAGCGCAAAACTAAAGCGGGAATTTCTTCATCTATATAACAGCAAGGCCAATAATTTATAATGGGTTTTGCGCTTCCAGATTAAATTTACTCCTCCACACTATGGTCCACTGCAAGCCATCACCACGAATGGATGGGCTTTGATTATCGTGGCCGATGGCGGCAGACGATAAAATAGCCTTGGTGTACGATGGCGGTTTTTCTCCAAAGATCAAAGGCAGCCAATGCGCAATACAGTGCGCAGTAGACCCTATAGACAATCAATGCGCTAAGCTCATTTAGTCAGCGTGTGGATGCGACCCGTGAACCATTGTTCGAGGTCACCACCAGAAGTGGTGAACAACTGACCATAATGTGAGGCTACATAAGATCATGTAGGTGGGAAGTAATCTTCCCACGGCCTTCGAAAGTGTTAAATTGCCCCTATTATTTTTCGCATCCTTGGCGTACTGGGCTGCCAAGAGTCCCGCTAAACTTCTGTCCTGAAGAAACACATCAGTCGTCGTGGCCGAACGTAATTTATATTTCCTCTTCTCAAATTAGAACAAAATCCAGAGATATCTGAACCGGACGGTGTCAGAATGTTTCCGGCAAATATATAGCAACGGCAACCTTTAGCAAGAGAAGACCAAAATACCACGTGGGGTTTAAGTGTTGTGGGAAAATGCTGAGCCAATATTTAATTACATAAAGAGAGTAACTTTTGATTGAAAACATCTTCCAAAATGTGGCGTTCCAGATGACTATTATTGCTGATCGTCACAGATTTTTCTTGGGAGAGTTATTACTTTCTTATTAACCCATATTGAACCGCTGTCCTATAAACAGAACAACAAATACTAAAAATAGGATTAATATAGAGAGGAGAAATTAATATTTCGAATAATAAATGAGGAAAAGGGTTAATTTTGGATAGAATTTAGAAGCTTATATTGATATTAATACATATACATATAACACAATACTGCCCGGTGGGATAAAATATTGTTCGACAGTCTTTTGGGCAGGTTTGAATTAGGCAACATCAATCAATAAATAATACTGACTGGTTTAAGAGTATAATTAAAGTAATTTCCTCAAATTTAAATCTATTAAAAACATTTTATCGGAAGTAAATTACACAAGTGAATCATGTTTTACTTTAATCACTTTTTCCCTTTCCTCCCTTTTCCAGCCCGATAAATACAAACATTTAATTTTTTTTTTTTTTTGGTTTAATAGTTCCTTGAAACACTTGCATCGTTTTCCCCCAAAATATTTTGAAATTGCATTTATCTTATGACAGTAAATGTTTTTTTAATAACAATAATCTGGACTCCATCAGCGGAATTAAAAGGAAAAAATTCAGACAAAGCCAATGAAGTATGAAAATAACTTCGTAAGTTATTAATTTGAATCAGTTTGACTTTTAGCGCCATCTAGTAACGGAAACCTAAATTAAATACTTCTCCATAAATTAGCAGTCATGGGCAAAGTTTTTTAAAAGTGGGCTAAAACAAGAAAAGAAAAAATTTATTGGTGGGAAAAAAATTAATTATTTTAAAACTCAGACTTAAATAAATATTGTTATTTGTGAATTCTTATGATAATGTGATTAACGAGAGCTCATTTTTAAAAATTGTCTCATCTTTCAATTGAACAGCATAGGGGAAACCGGGGTAAAATGGTCCGCTTTTGTGAATTTTGAGTATTTGCTCTCAAACTAATGATTTTTTGAATCTGAAAATATATATGCACATTGCCTATATATTAGGCTTTATATTACACTCAGTCAAAACCAATTATTATAATTACTTTTTTTATTATAATTTTTTTAATAGCAAGTGACAAAGTGGACCATTTTACCCCGACCCCGGGGTAAAATGGTCCATGGCACGGGGTAAAATGGACCGCAAAAAATTTCTACAGATAACTTAAATGTAGTACATTATTTAATAGTACAAAACATAAAATGTATTATATTTATTTTCTATAGCTTCAATCTGTACACATAAAGCATAATATTAGCGAATATTGAAGTTAATGAATGATACACCAAAAGATTTGTGTGTTACTGAAAGTCTGCTATTTTCTTGAGAAGCAGTAGGATCTGGGAGACTCATCACAATATCTTGAACATTTCCGAGCAATTCATCAACATTGTCAGGGAAAATGAACACATTTTGATTAGGTTTTTGCCTTATAAATTTCACAAGAGCGTAATCTTCATCATTTTTTCCTGTTATTAAACCAACCAAATGAACCACTTTCTTTTTTGTCAAAAATTTAACCAAAACATACTTGCCAACTTTTAATTCATTATCAGAATTAGCATCATGCTGTGAATTGCTTTCTTTATCACTGTGTTGTGTATAAACAGACATATTTTCCGAATCACTCGAACTTTCTGATCCACATAAATTTTCTTTATTTGCTTTAAAATTCACAGTTTTATCATTTTTCTGCTTAGTTAAGACTAACATTTTTTCTAAATTCTTCCTATCTTTAACTAAAGCAGCATTTTTCTGTTTTAATTTTTTCTCTTCCTTCTCTTTGACATTTTTTCAATCATCGTTTTCACTGGTGTATCAGTTAGAATTTTTGATGCACCCTTCTTTCGTTTCTTTGTTGTCTTGCTCATGCTAGCTTTTGCCAAGGGGCGTAATTCAAAAGGTGATATTGTTTTCAACTGATGATTTTCACTTTGTACTGATTGTGATGTATTTGGTTGCTGATTACCTGTGCTTGGTTGACGATCAGCTGTACTTGTTAATTCATCTGACGGTTGATCAGTCACATATGATAAGAGATATTGGATATCCTCAAAGACATTTTCATTGAATTGCCATATATCTGTTACTTTAAATCCTGCATGTTTTTTAAAGTATCACACATAAAATCAATTTAGAAAGCATTACAGAAATAAAAAAAAACACAACCTGGAAAATGGACCATGGTCCATTTTACCCCAGGTTCTGGTGGTCCATTTTACCCCATGTGTAATTCTGACAAAAAGTGTCAGAAAAAAAGAACTAATCTTATATTAAATTGTTTTAGCTACATTAAATATAATACATCATCTTAGCTCTTTATTGTGAAAAGTTAAATCCTCCAAATAACAATTCTGAAATGAAGAGAAGAAGATATATTATGATGAAAATATTTACTTCTGACTACCACAAATCAACTTTCTAGAATAAAATGGCTAAATTGAAAGCTAAATACACAATTACACATTCATTTTCAAGACTGCAAATGCTGTCATCTATGTATCAAAGTATTAAACATTAAAAATAATATTAAAATAAATAAAACAGGGAATGTATTTTACTGGTATTTTTATTTTTATCAGATTTTTCACATTTATGAAGATTAACGTTATATGAAGTAGACGAGTATAAGTGTTAATTTTTATCTCTTTTGCGTCGAATATAGACAAAATATAAGTCAATATTAAAATGTGTTATCGATTACATGATTTTTAGGTTTTGAACCGTTCACTAGAAAGTAAAAAATTAATGCATTGTGGAAGTACAGAAGCTATTCGCACATTTTTAGACGATTTTGGTTAGGGGTATTAAAAAATATTTTGTTGTAAAATAAATAACTACAATTATGCAGTGTTTTTAAGAGTCAAAATTATCGTTGCGGCTTGAGATTTGTTTTTATTCAAAATGTTTTTAAACGAAGGATTGTTCGAACTATATTATGATCTTTCCGAAGAGAAGTATTCATATTCCGTATCCAAAAACGATGTGAAGTCATGGTTTTGTGCAGGGCTTCGAACCGGAACTAACCGAAAGAAAACCGGAAAAAACCGTTATTTTGGTCGGAACGAAAACCGGAACTGAACCGAAAAAAATATCGGTTTATTTCGGTTCGATATATCTTTCAGTCATTTTGTTACTGTTAATAAAGTTACGAAATTTAAAAAATTCTTTGCAGATATTTTATATAATCAGTTATCTAACAGGGAAGCAAATAGAAATTGATAGTTTAGTAGGAGCAGTTTATTTGGACCCGCGTTATCAAATTTTGCTTTCCACGTCACAAAAGGTACAGGCTGTGCAACATTTAAAGAATATTTGGAACAAATTACAATTTTTTGAAAAGTCCATTTCAATAGTAAACGAGGAAACAAAATCTTCTACTGAAAGCGATGAAAATGAAGACGATTTAGAGACTTTTTTTAAAAAGTAAAGAATTGGCAGTAATAAAAACACATAGAACCTCTATTTCTACCGAGATTGACATTGAATTCATTTTAAATAATTTTGACAATGTACGAAGGCTTGATATAAAGCATAATATTTTAGATTTCTGGGAAGAGAATAAAATTACATATCCGCACTTGTATAAGATTGCAATGGTGGTTTTGGCAGCTCCAGCTACACAAGTTAGTGTTGAAAGAGCGTTTTCAGGTTTGAAATTTATTCTCCGAGACAACAGAAGTAATCTCAGTGAAACCACGTTAGAAGATATATTAATAATTAGAGGCAATTTTCATATGTTAAATAAATAATATATTTTTTACATAATTATTGCAAGGCCAAGTGCACGATGTGAGAGTCAAACGACGAATGTGGGTAATCATGAACCTAGTTGTCAAATGCGATTTTGATAATGGATAACAATCGCCGCTCTTATCGTACCTGCTGTTTGTATCAATTCACATAGTGTACCAATTAAAAAAAGAATAAAATCTTCTAAATTTTGATAGAATTACATTTTTTGTTTATGATAGAATTATATTTTTAGTACAAATAAGAATATACATAAAATGAAATTATTCATTTGGAACTGAAACGAAAACAGTTATTTTTGGCGGAGCGAAAACCGGAACTGACCCGATATTAATTTTTTAGTTGAACCAGAACGAAAACCGGAACAAAAAAATTACGGTTCGAAGCCCTGATTAAAATTGTGTTATCGATTACGCAGTGGGAGTTAGGTTTTGAACCGTTCACTAGAAAGTAAAAAATTAATGCATTGTGGAAGTACAGAAGCTATTCGCACATTTTTAGACGATTTTGGTTAGGGGTATTAAAAAATATTTTGTTGTAAAATAAATAACTACAATTATGCAGTGTTTTTAAGAGTCAAAATTATCGTCTGCAGCTTGAGAGGTTTGTTTTTATTCAAAAATTTTAATGACGTGGTTTGAAGGCTATATTTATATCTTGAAGAGAATATTCATATCGTTATCCAAAAACGATGTGAGAATGATGGTTTTGAGATATCTAAAGCATTACAGGTAATATCAAAAAGTAAAGGAAAAAATGTCAAATTGGAGCCTCAATGGACAAAAATTCCAAACAAGTATCCAAGGAAACGATCTTTTCGACTATTCAAAGGTACTTTGTTTTTTAATGAAAGTCAGAAGGAATGTTAGAAAATTAAAGTCAAAGGACAGTTGCAAAATCATTAAAATGCTCGGTTCCCACTGTAAACAAAATGATAAACGTTGATTTAAATCTTAAGAAATCTTAAAAATGCAATGTGCATCGTCTATCAGCATATCGCTGAACGCAGGACACGCGGCAGAATTCTGTATGAGAAACATTTATCCAAAGAAAAATGGAAAGAAATTGTCACAATAGATGAATCATGGGTGTATTTAAATGATTGCAACAAAAAAAAAAGCCATTTATTATCATAAAATGGGTAAAAAAATTTAAGTACATGGCTCAAAGAATCGAAAAAAAGATTTTGTAAGGGATTCATGATTGTTGCTGGCTTTTCATATAATGGCAAGTTAAAAATAAAGAGAGGTGAAAAGAATGCCTAGATTAACGCCAAATACTATCAGGAAGGTATTTTATCGCCAATTTTTTCTTAATGAAATACCATCGCTTTACCCGCAGTGTCATCCATCTGTGGAACTCCATCAAAACAAAGCTAGCAGTCACACATCAAAATCTACTGAAAATTTCCTAAAAGAAATGAAACAAAAAACCGGTATCAAGACCATACCCTTCATTGATATCCCTACTAAATCTACCAATGTATCATCTATGGATTTTTATGCTTTTTGACTTCTAAAATCTGCATTATCCAAACGTCGTCCTACAACTCTTACAGGATTCTGGAAAGCTGTTCAGTAGGAATGGAATAGTTTAGTTTGGAGTGCTACGGTCTACTTTTTGAAACACGAGGACTAATGAGACCGGGACCTACAGCTTAAAGCCGATTCCTAACGGTTACGAACATCCATGCCTTTGTGGGATTCGAACCCACGAACTCCGTAACCGAAGGCCAGCACCCTAATCAATCGGCCATCGTTCGAGGGATGGAACAGACTACCTCTTTTGACACTTTAAAAGACATTATTATACTGGAAACTAGAATATAGCCCGTCATATGACGGAATCAGTAAATTTTTTATTTTCTAGAATTGTAAAGTACCCTATGAGGCAGATAAAAAAAATGGTTTGTTTTTTGGCTGAGAATGATCTGGTACACGCTCAATAATTTGTTTATCTTCATACTCCTCTAAAGTCTCCCGATACTGTGAATGCAGTTTAGAATCACGTCGAATTCATTTAGAAAGATAATTCAAAGTTTTCTTAGCTACGTCAAAATTATCATTAAGTTCTTCATTTTTTTGCCACAGTAATTAATGGAAGTAAAGGAATTAAACTATCACCCCGGTAAACATGGGCCTGGATTGCATGGGCCGAGCCCTCTAATCCAGAGATTTCTTTCAATAAACACAAAAATGAAGGCGAGCAGAAAAATTAACAGCTAAAAGGTGAAAGGACACATAAAAATAGACGGAAAAAATGTTTAAGGATAAAAAACACGAAATGTTTATGTGGCCAGGGACATCCGTACAAAATACGTGAATTTCATATAATAAAAATAATAAAATCATAAAAAGTTGAAAAAATTGTAAAAATTTATTTTAAAAATAATAAAACAACTTTAGGAATAAGAATTTTTTTTTAAAAGAAAAGCAGAAAATATTAAATTAATTAGACACTTAGAAAAATTTGGCAGCTTCAAGGACAGATCCGTCAACCCGAGAAGTACGACATCCAAATGCTCAGACGCTCTACATAGCGCGCCATGCCTACATATAGGGAAAGAATTAAATAGAATATATGAGCGTCGCGTAAGTGATAAAATGGACAGCAGAGGTTTAGTATTGATAGTGATTATTTGGTGACATATATGAATGATATCCAAAATGATAAATTTAATCTCCTGCTCTTAACAGGGGAGAATAAGGCTTAAAATAATACCATTAAACGTTCTAAAAGTGTTGATGGGGTGGATTTCGAACTCGCTGTGAATTTTGCTAACCCTAAGTCATGAAAAATCCAATATGGATTCCTGTATCCATTCCAGGTACAACCGCTTCATAAATTCACGGACAGACAACTTAGGATATTATTATAGAGGGGATTACGATGTCGCAAGATAGTTTAGAATAAGGGCTATCAAATAGAGCATTTCAAACACAAGAAGTTTATGTAATTTAGTTTTGTGACTACAATATACATCGTCTAAAAAATGGGGGAACAACCTCTGTCTAATGTAATCACTCTACAAAAAAAAGTGAATGTAATCTTTTTTTACATATTTCAAAAACGTACAAAAACAGCAGTGTAATTTAGCAAGTACAACAATATTGATTATATTTTTCACTCAAAACAGAATATGTCGACCATACTTTTTAGTAAGCTTGCATTATAGATCAATAGTGGTGCATATATTTTCCCTTGACACAGAAGACTTGAAAGGTTAAACCAAACCTTGTTGTTATAAAATACAACTTAAAATTCTACAAACCTCCTGTACAGAGGTACTTTCCCACGGTGATCTGCACTTGCATGCACTGCTGTGGGAGGATTTTCCTAGAGGAATTTAGGACTCCAATTGTGCACGTCTAGTTTAGGTACCCCTGCAGAGAAGTTATAGATCACGGAATGGCACAAGCGTTACGGTCAAGCTCGCACAGAGATGTAACCGTGAGTTATGGGAGCAGGGGCTAAAAAGTAACGTCAGCTTGCACAAAAGGGGCTGCTTTAATGAGCCCACCTGCACTCTCGAAGGGGATGCAGATGGGGGAAAATTTCCCGAAAGCAAGCGATTGGAAAGGAAGAAAAAAGGGGCGTTGGAACCGAGGTGAGGAGTTTGGAGAAGAAGTTAAGGAGAGGAGTGGAAGTCGGGATTCGAGAGAAGTGGGACAAGAATCCACCAGCACCGACTCGTCCCGTGCGCCCGAACACCCGAACCGACTCACAGCGTGAGGAAAGCCTCTACCTGACCCTCTCCACCAACTGAAGACCGACGCATCGCATGAAAAAAGCCCCTCCCTGCTCCCCTTTCCTTTAATATAGGTAAAAATATAACATTTACAGTCATTTAACTTAGGCCTCTGTTAATAATGTATCCATGTTACTAAATAATAACTCCTTATAAAGAGAATTGTAATAATTATAGTGTAAATATAAGACATGAATAATTGATGATTATGATATATGATAACCAAGGATTTATTTGTAAATGAATGTACAGAATAAATGTCTGAATATCAATATAAAGTATTACATTCTTTCTGTGTTTACCCCTTGTAACGAACACTGGTGTGTAGGTTGTAAGTACATTACAATACCTCCATTACTCGAAACCTCTCTATCTCGAATTTTTTTCCATCTCCTAGATATTCGAGATAGACAATTATATACTTTTTTCTCCCCTAACTATTATTTTTTACATGTAAAACAATAAAAGCGATTTTAGTTTAATTTTAGTATCTCTTACAAATTCTTCAGTAATTCAGATCTTTAAATAAGAACACATTTTTGCTTGAAACAATCTATTTTAAAGCGCAAATGTTCATTTAATCTGGGCCACAAAAAATAACCGAAATAAGTGCATTAAATGATTTCGTATAAAATAGAAAGTTTAACATTTTATAGCGTTTTAGAGGATGTTAAACAGAGCGGACGATTCATTTGAAATAAATGATAGTTCTACAAAAAAAATTGAAAGGTCTAGTCCATAATAAATTATGCTGTGCGCTAATACTCGTAGCATACAAAGAAATGTGGGACAGAAGAAAATTATTTTTAAACAAAAATGAGGGTAAAATGTTTTAGTGATATATAATCTTTTTCATGCACTTAATACATGTATTAATTTTTTATTGCTCGCTTTTTACTTAAGTATAGAGAAAGTATTAAATATTCATAAATATAACCTTGAAATATTCATATATTGTCGTTTTCAGTTGCTCGAAAGAATGCAGCCAATCAATTTAAAAGTGTAAGGCTGTTACGCAGCCCCGAGAATTTTAAGAAACTTTGACATGTACGTACACAATGCATGATCGGCCTAGGGTAGGGAGTCCCTCAGCATGAGTCTAGCCCAGTGGTGCGCAAACTAGGGGTCGCCAAATTTTTATGAAATGCATTATCCCTGCATGCTGCATACCATACAGTGTACATATAAAGAGTGAAGCGCCGTCACTGAAAAGTTAAAGAAAAATTTTTCGAGAAGATTCGAGGATTTTCCTGAAAATGATCTTGGATGGATTCGTGATCCATTTTCCTTTGACATATGCAGTTCAACTCTTCAAATTAGTGAGAAAGAGCAATTGATAGATATAATTAGTGATCATACTCTTCGAAATCAATTTAAGACTCAGCCTTGCCAAAAATTTTGGCTATCCGTGGAAAAACAATATCCCGTTTTATGCAAGAATGCCATCAGATTGTTAATACAATTTGTATCAACGTATTTACGTGAAACTGGATTTAGCAAACTAGTTTCAATGGAAACTAAATACCGCTCGCGTTTAAACCCTGAAGATGATATGCGAATTGCATTTAGCAACATACATCCAAACATAGATGAGATAACTAGAAACTTGCAGCCACATACATCTCATTAAAGGGCAATTTACTGATTTTTGTGTTATACAAAAAGTATTTTCTTAAAATCATAAATAAAATTAATGAGTCAAATATGATGATGTTTTAAATCGATGAAACGAAAGAAATGCGCGAAATATACATCGTATTTGTGAACATTTATCTCTAGGGGTCGCCAAACATTTTCTCTCTACAAAAGGGGTCGCAGTCGAAAAAAGTTTGCGCACCACTGGTCTAGCCCCGTAAATAGAACCGAAGACTGGAACTGAGAGGGATAAAGAATTTAGAATGTGGATAATGTTTGCCGCTTATATGATGCTACTATAATAAAAACGGTTAACAAAATCCACGGAGATGTACGGACGAATGCTTAAAAGGCAAAGGCTCTCACGTTATTAACAAATAAATAAATATATAAAATAAAAAAATAAGAGTTTGTAGATAAGTTTTTGGTCTACCAAGAGCCAGAAGATCCATTTGGCTGCTTTTTGGTGGAGATAGCGTTTTGAATTGAATTTCTTCGATCAGGTCAGTTTCAGTGATATATAATCTTTTCATGCCCATTATAGAAGTTTTAATTTTTTATTGCTCACTTTTTACTTAAGTATAGAGAAAGTATTAAATATTCGTAAATATGACCTTGAAATATTCATATATTGTCGTTTTCAGTTGCTCGAAAGAATGCAGCCAATCAATTTAAAGGTGTAAGGCTGTTACGCAGCCCCGAGAATTTTAAGAAATTTTGACATATACGTAAACAATACATGATCGGTCTAGGGTAGGGGATTTCTCAGCATGAGTCTCGCTCCATAAGTAGAACCGGAGCCTGGAACTGAGAGGGATAAAGAATATAGATTGTGGATAATGTTTGCCGCTTATATGGTGCTCCTATAATAAAAACGGTTAACAAAATCCAGAGAGTTGTACGGACGAATGCTTAAAAGGCAAAGGCTCTCGCGTTATTAACAAATAAATAAATATATAAAATAAAAAAATAAGAGTTTGTAGATAAGTTTTTGGTCTACCAAGAGCCAGAAGATCCATTTGGCTGCTTTTTGGTGGAGATAGCGTTTTGAATTGAATTTCTTCGATCAGGTCAGTTTCAGTGATATATAATCTTTTCATGCCCATTATAGAAGTTTTAATTTTTTATTGCTCACTCTTTACTTAAGTATAGAGAAAGTATTAAATATTCGTAAATATGACCTTGAAATGCTCAGAAACATGAAAAAAACATTTCATCATGAAAGCATCAATAAAAATTGTAAAGGCTGCTACGAAGCCCGAGAATTTTAAGATGAATTTTGACATATACGTAAACAAAAATGATCGGTTATCTAGGTAATTTCTCAGCATGAGCCTCGCTCCATAAGTAGAACCGGAGCCTGGAAGAGAGATAAAAATATGATAATATATTGGTTATAGTGCAATAACAACCTTAACATAGTGTTAAAAATAATAAATTTAAGGACGATTAAGTTAAATAAATAAAAATATATATATAAAAAAAAAAGATATATTTTTAACTTTTTGTATTTTAGACAATAAAATGTTATGTTTTATAAAGATAAGCAATTCTTTAATTTTTTTAGATAGACAGTTCTATTGTAGAAAAAATCTTTAAATATATAATACATAAAAACAGTTTTAAATATTTTAAAAAGCTAATGTTTTTCTACTTAAATTTAGAAAATTATTAAAAAAAATAATAAAATATGAAAATGTTATAATTGTGTATTTAAGAAACTATCTTTTGTGTTAGTCTCAAAAAATAAAATGTAGATGATATTATTTAAATATTTAATAAGAAATATAAGATAATTTTAAAAATAAATATAATTATTTGTGTATAATATTTATTATTTTTAAAATTCTTTGAAAGAAAAGTTCAATAAATGTCTTTATATGTATTAAGCTCTAAGTAATACAAAAGTACATTAGTAGAAGATTGTTTTTTGAAGAAAAGTTTTTTTTTAAATAAAAGATATTTGAATATTTTTTATGATATTTTAATAAAAATGTTTTACAATAGATTTTATATTTTTTTTGGTTGTTTTATAATTATTTATTTTGAATAAAAGTAGTTATAAATATATATATTTTTATATGTTGTGTTTGTTTTGATATTTTATTATAATTTTTAATTAAGTGTAGAGAAAAGTAATTAATATATTTGTGTAAATATATTATTGAAAATTGATATAGTATTTTTTTTTTGACTTGTTACTTAAGTATAGAGAAATAAATATTCGTAAATATGATTTTGTTAGCATTGTGTTTTTGACTGTTCATGCAGCCAGAATTTAAATTAATGTTATACTTTTAAGAAACTTTGACATGTACGTACACAATGCATGATCGGCCTAGGGTAGGGAATCCCTCAGCATGAGTCTAGCCCCATAAATAGAACCGAAGCCTGGAACTGAAAGGGATAAAATATTTAGATTGTGGATGATATTTGTGGCTTATATGGTGTTCCTATAATAAAAACGGTTTAACAAAATCCTCAACCTTGTATGGCTTAACAGGCAAATGCTCTAGCGTTGTTAAGAAGAAATAAATAAATAAAATAAAAAGTAAGAGTTTGTGTGTGTCTGTCATATATAGACTCAAAACTATGCATCCAATCGCCAGAAAATTTGGGTGTTTTGGTATATCCCTGGTGAAGGTTTTTGAAATTTTCAACGTTCGAAATTCATTCCTCCCCCTTTTTCGAGCATTTCATGTCATTATTCCAAGCATTATTTTCCCCGGTTAAACGCAAACGATTAAGTTTTTAATTTATCGCATCATATCTAAGGGAAAGAAGCAATATTTCTAGCAATGTGACGTCATCCCAAGTAATTGTTTTAAACGCAGTTTTGAACGGTAAAAACAGGAGATTGAAATGTTCAATTCATCACATAATAAATAGGCGAAAACGATATTTTTCTATCATTATGACGTCATTCATTTAAATATTTCATTTATTCATTTCTTATTTTATATTATTTAAAATCGTCTGCTTAGTATCTATTCGATTTGAACTGAAATTTGAGATATAAAGTGATTCACTTTCATTTCTATGTGACGCAAATTGTAGCATTTTTATATGAGAACTAATTTTAAATTTAATTCTTGGTTCATTTTTATGTTACAATGAAATGCATATCAACAATATTCTAAGTACAAAAAGTACAAATTTCAGTGACTCTCATGGCCAAATAAAACCTATCATTTTATATAGTTATCTTCATATTCATATTGTTTTCGATGTGAATGTGTGTTTCTGTTTCATACAAAACTATGTGGTTTGTCATATAAATTTCCTTAATTTTGGAAAACATTTATTACTACCAACAAATTAGCACTGTTGCTGTCAAAAATGTGCTTCCTATTCTACGTAATATGGCAAGATCTGTTAACTTTGCTAATCAAGTACAGTAGTAATACAGTAATGCAATTTAGGGTTAAGCTTATATTTTACAATAAAAAAAGTTTCAGCAAATTTAATATAAGACAAATTCGATTATAAAAACTGAATAATGTTATAATACGCTTATGATAGAAATATATAAACATGCCAATGACTCGAACTGAACTGTGACGAATTTAGAGAGTTATTCACGAAAAATAAATCTTTGTTTAAAAGTAATATATTAAGTTCACCGTAGCGAAGCACGGGCAAACTTGCTAGTAAATAAATAAATAAAATAAAAAGTAAGAGTTTGTGGATAAGATATATATTTGGTTTTCCAAGAGCCAGAAGATCCATTTGGCTGCTTTTTGGTGGTGATAGCGTTTTGAATTGATTTTCTTCGATCAGGTCAGTTTGAGTAATATATAATCTTTTTATGCACTTGATAGATGTTTCAATATTTTATTGCTCACTTTTTACTTAAGTATAGAGAAAGTATTAAATATTCGTAAATATGATCTTGAAATATTCATATATTGTCGTTTTGACTTGTTCAAAAGAATGCAGCCAGTCAATTTAAAGGTGTAAGGCTGTTACTCAGCCCCGAGAATTTTAAGAAACTTTGACATGTACGTACACAATGCATGATCGGCCTAGGGTAGGGAATCCCTCAGCATGAGTCTAGCCCCATAAATAGAACCGGAGCCTGGAACTGATAGGGATAAAGTATTTAGATTGTGGTTTATGTTTGCCACTTATTATGGTGCTCCTATCATAAAAACGGTTAACAAAATCCAGAGAGTTGTACGGACGAATGCTTAACAGGCAAATGCTCTCGCATTATTAACAAATAAATAAATAAATAAAATAAAAAAAGTAAGAGTATAAGATATGTTTTTGGTCTTCCAAGAGCCAAAAAATCCATTTGGCTGTTTTTCGGCAAAGATAGCGTTTTGAATTGAATTTCTTCGATCAGGTCAGTTTGAGTGATATAATCTTTTTATTCACTTTATAGATGTTTCAATATTTTATTGCTCACTTTTTACTTAAGTATAGAGAAAGTATTAAATATTCGTAAATATAACCTTGAAATGCTCATATATTGTTTTGACTTGCTCAAAAAAAATGCATTCAACAGAGCCGTAACTAAGTCCTTTAGCGCCCGTGGAAAAAATCTTGTCAGCGCCCTTATCACCAAATATAATGAGAAGATATACAGAGGACTCCGCTTAATGTGATCGCGGTTAATGTTATTAATCGCTTATTGTTATCGAAATCTCTTCGTCCCGATCTTCTCTATTCATTTGTATGTAAAATTATCGCTTTATGTGATCGTTACATTGGTTAATGGGATCAGTTTTCGAACCTCATTTTAACTGGCAAAGGAATATTCACAAAGTATTTAGAAGGAACCCATTCTTTTCTTTCCTTTCGATGTTTGAATTTCGGAGAATTCTCCTTTTAATAAATAATAAGAAAGGATTGCATTACACGTTCCTGTTGGTTGGTTTGATTGAATTTAATAAATCCTCAGGGACAAACTGCGCCAAACAAGATGAAAAAATTACAGGTCAAAAAAATATTTAAAGCAACTATAAAAATAAAACATACACATAAAAACACAAAAAAAAATTAAGTATATACAGATTAACAAAATGAAAATGAGTATTGAAAATTGAATGATTAAAAATGAATACAACAAAAATTTTTCGGAATAAAAAATTTGACGGAGAAAGGGAAACAAGTTGGATGTAGTTTCGATGATTAAATTAAGATAAGGAGATTTTACCAAAAAATTTTATCAATATAGAACAGACACAAATATAAAATATCGACTGTGTATGGTGTTTTGCAATAACGCACACTGTGGAGAAGCTTCACCCAGCAAGAGATAATTCTGCAATACCACTCGTAGACGAGTGAGTATTACGTCATTTTCAAGAAGTTGACAACACGTTCCTGGAATTTTTCAGAAATACGCACACCCTGCTGGTGGTCAATGGTTGTCAGATAAACAGAACGCACACATTCTTATAAGAATTGAGAAAGAGCGTTGTAAGGAATGTGCACCCACGACAATGTGTGCCTTTGATGATTTCGACAACATCACCCCATTTGACCTTTTCCACTCGGCGTTTCTTTGGAGAAGTAAGAAGCCGGCCGGCAAAAAGGGAGCTTGATAAGGATGTTTCGGTATAATGGTTTGTTTTTGCAGGGCCTCGGAGAAGGAGGATGTGCTCTCTTAAAGGGCTCAAGTTACCAGACACCCCCCTCCCGGAGAAGGGAGAGATCTGCAAGAGGGCAGTTGGAGCTCAGCGAGGGGAGTTGGATTCGAGCCGGCGATTGACACACATCCCTCTGCTTGGAAGGAAGAGAACTTTATTACTTTATTTTTCTCGGACATGAAACGCTCGGTCATGTAGTGATTGTCGTCAGGCTCTGAGACTCAGAAATATGATATATGATTTACTTTTATTTTTTTCTTAAATGTTGTAAATAAATGTAGTTTTGTTCATCCAAGCTTCTGGACAAATTATTTTAAATTAGTGAAATTATCCTCAGTAACCGTGGATCAAACATATCTTCCCCAGTACAGTAGGCGGCAAGTCCCACGCTAACATAGCGCACCTAGAAAGAGGGTGCGTTACAAGCGTATTCACATTTCATGCCTTGCTCTCTTACATGCAGCTTGTTGATATCGAAGCCAGGAAGCGAAATGATTGAACATTAAAACAAAAGATCGAAATTTTAAATCGTTATGACAGGTTGATTATGATTACGAACAATTCATCAATGAGCTTCTTAGAAAAAATTGTAGACAGTCAACAATTGATGAAATTTCTTAATTATGTATACAATTCTTAAGTTTTAACGGATAATATACAGTACATAAATATAAAGTTTCTTTTTCATTTTGTTTTGAAATTTAGTAAGTGTAAATTAAAGGAGAGGGGGTAAATTTATCTAATTTTGCATATCGTTTATTGTTATCAATCGGTTATTGTTATCAAAATCACGGTGTCCCAAACTGATCACATTAAGGGGAGTCTACTCTATAAACATTTTTTCCGTATCACATATTTAGAATGAACTCAAAATATTTTCTTAATTTTTAAAATGTTCCTAATATATTAATTTTTTATTTTTTCTATTTTACCTTATTAATACTAAAAAATACCTGATTAACATTAAAAATATTTTTGAACATCTTGGGGATATTGTTTTGCTGATAAACTGAATAGTTTATTTGAAGGGAATAATTTTTATTTAGACGTTAAATTTTCATAAAAAAATCCTAAATTTAAAATGCGTTTTAATAATTTTAATAAATTCAAAATTTAAAATGATTACCCGGATTTATATTAAGGCATATTAGTGGAGTCTGCTAAACGTTTTGTAAGAATCTATAACAAGTTTAGTCTCTAGAAACATTTTAAAAAATAACAAAATTCATAAAAAAAAAATTTAAACTCATTGGATTTTATTACAAAAAAAAAATTATTTTTCAACTTCTCCTCATTTCTGCTCGGGGCGAATCGTCCTCTTTCGGATTCTATTTTCCTCATAGTGCAGCACCCTTAAAGCTAATGAGCCCGGGGCAAATGCCACCTTTGCCACGCATTATTTATGGCCCTGGCAGCCAATCAATTTAAAGGTGTAAGGATGTTATGCAGTATATATATATATATATATATATATATATATATAGGCATATATTCTTATATTTTCATATGTAATATTAAAATCCCTTATTTATATATTTTAAAATTAATTTAATAACTTCTGTTCATAATTACGTTATTAAGGTTTGCACGGTAATTCTGATTTTTCCCTCCAGACACGCTATAGAGTTAATCCAGTCTCTGTCTGTCTACTTTGACCAATAATAAACACGTTCTCTTTAGACATGAGTATTTTTATCACATGATCAAATGTGCTTAGGGATTATTCGTAGTCTTTTTACCTGAGAAATCCCTACTTAAAAAGTGTGTGTGCACCATGTTCTCAAAGTTTTTGGACTGTTGTATTGATATGACTTATCGTCACTAGAAATAAAATGTGTTGTGCTTTTTGATGAATCTCTCCCACATTTCATATAGATATACTAGACTACCCGACAGACGTTGTCCTGTTTTAACGGTTTTAATCCAAACATTGTTAATTGGTTTTAAATAAATTATAAATTAGACCGTTTTGATGGAAAAGTAAAGAAAAAAATTATCTTACAAATACTTGACACCACCACGCGTACATTCATCAAAAACGTAATTACATTATATTAAAAGTCCCACGTGTTGGCATTTTCAGAATTTTAAGCATAAAATAGCCCGTTTAACTTCCAACTTAATTTTCTTAACCCTTTGACGGTTAGGGAAACGAGAAGTTTTCGTTTACTTAATTCGCGCAGCATTACGAGTAAACAGTAGTCGAAAGTGGCAGCTGTTTTCCCCAGCCGTTCTTCCGAAAATGTCACCCTTCTCTGGCGATGCCGTAGATAGCTCGCCTCACGCGTTTTAAAAATTTCTTAAAGTATTTGTAGTACATAAATAACAGTTTTTACGCACTTTAAAATAATTAATAAATGATAATTATTAAATAGTAAATTATAAATGATTATAATCAATTATATAAATAATAATAGTTAATTATAAATATTAGACAAATATTAAATTGAAAGGACTAAATAAATACAACTAATGTAAAACTTTATGAAGCTTGAATAGTCTTCTGAGCTTGATATACTGTGAACAAAGTCTTCATCAGACTCAAAACTTGATAAGCTTTCTGTATCACAATTATAATCATCTTAATTATGTAACTTTCGCTTTTGAGCCATTTTACTTTACAAACACCCTAAAACACGCGCCAAAATACGCATAAGGAGAAAAAAAAATCCCCCTTCATTATGAAAAGAAATTTATGGAACCCGTACTTTTCGCGAGTCGGAATCGTTTGTAACATAATCAATGCAGAATAATAACGGTGAACGAGCTCAGCTCGTCAGCGCGCATTGGGGAAAATTTTCACTACGCGAGTAGTGCTCGTTTCTAACCATTTCGGTCAAAATTTTGCCCACGAGTGGAACTCTTTTTGCGCGCATTATGAAGCAAGATTCGATTCGGGCTGAACTCGTTCTTAACCGTAAAGGGTTAAAACCGCTTATTTTCAGTTGGTTTTTTTTTAATTTCCCTGATCATGGGAACGCCCCTTCCTACTATTGACGTAATAGTCACAGAATCGGGGAATTTAGCGGCTGTAGCATACTTCTCAATGAGCGTTATACAAATTAATAAGTATATATATAACTCGAGAGATGTGTTGGTATTATATATATGTGTGTTATGTTTATCAGGTTGTTTCCCCCTTCCTCTGGTAAGAGTTCATTTCTGTTTAGCTTACTTTAAGACGTGTTAAAATTGTAATTTAAGTGTTTATGCATTGTTCTTTTGTTATGACAATAAAACTGTTATTGTTTACTGATTTATCGTGTCTTACTGTACGCTCATCCAAATGAATAGGCCAGTAAGCTTATCAATGGGTTATGGGCCCAAGACTGGCCCTCTGACCACATAGTTGGCCAAACGATGGCCGAATGGTTAGGGTGCTGGCCATCGGAACCAGAGTTCGTGGGTTCGAATCCCACTATGGCATGGATGTTCGTAGCCGTTCGGAATAGGCTTTAAGCAGTAGGTCCCGGTCTCATTAGCACTTGTGTTGCAAAAAGTAGACCGTAGTTCTCCAAAACTAAAAAAAAAACTGACGACATAGTTAGAAATTGATAGAATAAAACTAATTCTGAAACGTATCGTAAAAATTTATTTTGAAAATATGGAGAATGTGTATAAAATAGATGCACTTAATTATAAAAATTGGCCTAAATGGAAAGTAGATGTGGAAATGGTAATATTGCATTACGGATGCTGGCATTTTATTTTCGATCCAAGTACTACTGAGACTGAATCAACTGAAGGGGAAAAGGCCGCATATGATAGTTCTTCTACGAAACTGCCGAAACAGAAATTGGAGGAGACCTGGATGGATGATAAAGCCCATATTTCCTATAGATCTCGCCCATACTTCCTATAGATATACTACACTACCAGACAGACGTTATCTTGTTTTGAAGCTGTAAATCCAAGACTGCCCCTCTGACCACATAGTTAGAAATTGATAGAATAAAACTTATTCTGAAACGTATCGTAAAAATTTATTTTGAAAATATGGAGAATGTGTATTAAATAGATGCACTTAATTATAAAGATTGGCCTAAATGGAAAGTAGATATGGAAATGGTAATATTGCATTACGGATGCTGGCATTTTATTTTCGATCCAAGTACTACTGAGACTGAATCAACTGAAGGGGAAAAAGCCGTAGACGATAGTTCTTCTACGAAACTGCCGAAACAGAAAGTGGAGGAGACCTGGATGGATGATAAAGCCCATATTTCCTATAGATCTCGCCCATACTTCCTATAGATATACTACACTACCAGACAGACGTTATCTTGTTTTGAAGCTGTAAATCCAAAAATTGTAAAATGGTTTTAAATAAATTATAAATTGGACCACTTTGATGGAAAAGTTATGAAAAAAAATTATATTACAATTACTTGACACCACCATGCTTACAGCCGTCAAAAACGTAATTAGATTAAATTAAAATTATCACGTCGCTTTTACAGGGATTCAATCCTTTGACTTCTCGCCCGTCGTAGCGACCACTGCGCCACAGATATGTTGACAGCGAAGGGTTTCGAGCGGCATTATAATAATCTCAATAGCCTCGAAATTATGGATATTTAATAAAAAATATTTTTATTGGATCAAATTGGGAATCTAAACTATACTCCAATCAACTTAATTACATACACAAAATTTCATCAAAATCAGTCCAACCGTTTAGGAGCAGTTCTATTGCAAATACACTTACAGAAGAATTTTATATATGAAGATACGAGGCGATAATTGAAACAATACATTAGTATTATTACAAGTCATTATTCGTAAATTAAGAATAGAAGAGTTAAATTTATTAATGATAATAATAATCAAGTAATCACCTGAATTATATTATGTTTACTATAATAAAAATTATAATTATCATATACTATATTAATCATATTAGTCATATTTCATTTTTATATAAATCAGGGAGAGCGTATATCTGAAAATACTTATTCAATCGTCGTTCACCTGTAAAATATGCCGGAAGAAAAGAAATGCAGTAAAGTAAACAACATAATGTTTCTTGCTCACCGACAGAGGGCACTACAGGCATTTTGATCCTGACTCTTTTGCTCTCATTCTTTTTTGGCATTTTGATCTCGACTTTACAGCTTTCTTCTTCCTTGGCAGAAGAGAAAAGAGAGTCGCTTTTCAGAAAAACCAAATACCTAGGAAAGAAAGGAAGCTTTTTCTTTATTTCAGTGGCATTAAATACTCTTCTTATACCCTTCATATTTTCAGCACAATTTAAAATAATCAAAATTTTAATTGCCCGTTTGTCTATTTTTTTAATATTATTATAGAATTTTGTTACAGATTAGCCATTTGTGTTAAGTTCTGAATCGCGATCAGAAATTATTAACATTATTATGGAAATGCTTTGCAATAAAAACAGGCAAATTCATTTTTGTAAGTTTTTATGAACAAAAGATGATTACGACTATTTTTCATGCTTTACGTACGAAAATCTATTTTTAAACCCCTCTAAATACACACACACACACACACACATATATATATATATATACATATATATATATATATATATATATATATATATATATATATACACACACACACATATATATATATATATATATATATATGTATATGTATATATATGTGTGTGTGTGTGAGTGTATAATACGAAGGTTACTCTGAAATTTTTGAGATACGCGCAGACAAGAATTTACAAAATAAAAATAACGGTTTAATTTTAAAATACAAAGCATTTTAACACAGCAGACGATTTTTTACTGACTTACTTCAACTTGTTTAGCGTAGAATAAATTTTAAACAGAAGAGAAAATGGAGTTGACGAAAGAACATTTTCGAGCTATGATTTTCTACGATTTTAAAGCAGCATTAAATCAAGAAGAATGCTTTCATTTGTTGCAATTGGCATATGGGGATGAATCTCCAGCTCGTGCTACTATATTCAGATGGTTTAAAGAATTTAGCAGAGGTCGCCATTTTCTTCAGGATGAAGAATACACAGGAAGGCCGCCGTCGTCAGTAATCCCGGATAATGTGTCTGCCATACGAAAAATGTTAATGGATGATAATCGCTGTACCTATCAAATTATACAGAAGGAACTTAACATTGGATCCGCAGCCATACACAAAATTATTAATGAAGAATTACATATGAAAATAGCAGTTTGCCGTTGGGTTCCCCATAGTCTAACTGAGCACCAGAAAGGGGAGCGTGTCAGAATCAGTAAAGAAACTCTTAAAATGTTAAATGATGGTGACCGGCGCATCATTTCTAAAATCGTAACGGTGATGAAACGTATATACCGTTTTTTGACGTTCCAACACGTCAAGTCTTTGAAGATGATCCCACGCCAACAACGGTGAAAAGACAGCGCGCACTGAAAAAAGTGATATATGCCGGTTTGCACGTTCTGCACGCTGGCGCAATTGAAAGAACTGTTTCTCGTTCGGTCAGTGGATTAAATTATATTTATTAATTGTTCTTAACATTTGGAAATCTAATATTCTGCGAAAAACATCTTCACAATTTTTAAAAACAAAACCAGGGATATGGTGTTACAGATATAAATTATATACTGTCTGTAAAACACAATGAATGCTAAAATTTGGACTGTTCTGTCAGAATTCGTTTCCTTTTTTGTCTAACAAAAGAAAATTGTTTTTCAGTGAAATATTTCTATAAATAAAATACATCACCGAAATTACTTTACCACACTAAACGATTTTCCTTTATATTGATGAAATACTTCTTTTATATTTCCGTGAAAACAAAATCTTACAATATATAAATTTAAACATTAACCGTCTGCAAAATCGCATGGCCAGTTAATCAGTTAAAAAACCAAAAGACTTCAGCAAGTAAGTCCCCGAACTCATACAACTCTTAATAAACCGTACCTTCGTATGATTCTGAATGCCAAGTGCAGGAAACATAGCTGCACTTGCCTCAGTGCTATAGTATGCTGTTCTTCTCCAGTAGCTCATACATATAAAGCGTGATTTTCTATTAGTGCGCAGTTCGTACACATAAAAATGTCTTATAATTGTTTGCTTTTGAACGCTCTACGTAGTGCAGCAGCTAGTACCACACGCACTGCGAGAATACAAGCACGCAAATCAACATAATATTTGAATATATTATAAATAATATTATTATATACTATATAAAGATAGGTAGACATAGGTCAAGAAAATTATTGTCTCTCATAATTTTGCTAGGGTGTGCAGTGCACACCCTGCACATATAGAGAGCACCCACTGATACATATATATATATATATATATATATATATATATATATATATATATATATATATATATATATATATTATATAATATATATACATATATATACATATATATATATATATATATATATATACATATATATAAATATATATATATATATATATATATATATATATATATATATATATATATATATATATATATATATATATATGCATATATATACATATATATACATATATATATATATAGATAGATATTTATATACATATATAGATATATATATATATACATATACATATATATATATATATATATATATATATATATACATATATATATACCTATATATATGCATATATATAATATATATATATACATATATATACATATATATATGCATATATATATATATATATACATATATATATATATATATATATATATATATATATATATATATATATACACATATATATATATGTATATGTATGTATATATATATGTATATGTATATATATATGTATATATATGTATATATATATATACATATATAGATATATATGTACTTATATATATGTACATACATATATACATATATATACATATATATATATATATATATATATGTATATATATATATATATATGTATATATATATATATATATATATATATATATATATATATATATATATATATACATATATATATATATGTATATATATATATATATATATATATATATATATATATATACTCATGTCCATAAATTAAGGATAATTCAGAATCACACAGAAATTGAGCTCTAAAATAAAAATTTCACCTGTAGAATTATCACACACATCTTGAAGAAGAATATGCAAATTGCAGGAAACCACCAGATGGCGCCGATAGTACGTCACAATGACGAGAGCGTATGAAAGGGGTATATAAGGAATGGTAGCAAAGAAGTAAAATTGTTCACAAGCGCTTTAAAAGCCTTTCAGTGCAATAACCGCATAGTTATGGCACAAAGGAAGCATTTGGATGATTTTTTACGGGGTAGAATTATCGGACGACTGGAATGTGGACGTACCCAGCTGGAAGTATCCGAGGAACTTGGAATCGCCCAGAGTGTCATCTCCAGGCTTTGGCAACGATTCAAACATGATGGTAATGTGAGTAGATGTTACAGCACAGGTCGCCCCCGAGTTACTACGCCGAATGATGACCGGTATTTGGCAGTTACTGCCAAAAGAAACAGACGGAGCACAGCATCAGACCTGTCTCGTCAGCTCTCTTCAGCTACCGGTACGACAGTTTCAAGGCAGACCGTGTACAGACGCTTAGGGAACATTGGTCTATATGCTCGTAGGCCTGTCAGATGTGTTCCCCTTACCGCAACTCACTGTCGCCTGCGATTATGCTGGGCTAGAGAGCATTGTGGACACCGTAACAGTGGTTTTGTGTGATGTTTTCCGACGAGTCCAGGTTCAGTTTGCATTCTGATTCTCGCCGGACTTTCATATGGAGAGCGCCAGGTACCCGTTACCACCAAGAGAACACCATTGAATGACACCGTTACGGTGGTGTAGGATGGCTCGTTTGGGGAGGAATTATTCTTGGTTCCAGAACTGACCTGCATGTTCAGAGTGTAACGATGACAGGCCACATCTATCGGGATGTCATTCTGGTTGGTTGGTTGGTTGGAATTTAGTAGCGCTAATTCCTAAAAGGACAATTTGCGCCAAACAAGACGAATATAAAAAAAACAGATAAAAAAGAAATTTAACACAGGAGAAAGGATGTCATTCTGGAGCAACATGTACGTTTGTTTCGGGGCGCCATGGGTAGTGAATTTCTGTATATGGATGCCAACGCCCGACCTCGCCGTGTAAACATTGTAGACGAATGCCTTCAATCGGAGGATATCACCCGTATGGATTGGCCAGCATACTCACCGGACTTTAATCCAATAGAGCATGTGTGGGACATGCTTGGCCGACGAATTGCAGCCCGTCAACCCCCTCCCAACTGTATATCGGAACTTCGGAGGGCATTGCTTGATGAGTGGTGTAATTTTCCCCAAGATCAGATTGATAATCTGATACTCAGCATGCGTAGGCGTTGTAACGCTTGTATTGCATCGTCCGGGAGACATACTCCGTATTAACCATCATACTAACCATGTTATACTGTTTTCTGGAAATAGGTTCTTTTTTAAAATTTGCTCCAGGGAGTAAAAATCGCAATTTTTATTAATTATGTCAAACATATAGCATCTTTTTTGCTCTTTACTTTTTGTTTAATAAATAGACTTTACAAATAAGTCAAATTTGTTTTGCTTTTGTCTCTTTCATTGCCTGAACTTCATTATCCTTAATTTATGGACATGAGTGTATATATATATATATATATATATATATATATATATATATGTATGTATGTATATATATATATATATATATATATATGTATGTATATATATGTATATATATATGTATATATATATGTATATATATACACATATATATATGTATATATATATGTATATATATATATATATATATATATATATGTATATATATATATATATATATATATATATATATATATATATATATATATATATATATGCCCAACACATTTTATTTCTGGTGAGATACATGAAATCCATTCAACAGGAAAAAACTTTTACAACCTCTTGAACATAGACAATGTGATCCCGCACATACGTTTTTCATGTAAGGATTCATCAGGTAAAAAGACTACGAATAATCCCTAAGTACAATTGATCATGTGATAAAAAAATACCCGTGTTTAAAGAGAAAGCGCTATTGGCTAAAGTAGTACAGACAGAGGCTGAACTAAGTCTATAGCTTGTCTGGAGAGAAAAATCAGAATGACCGCGCAAACCCCCAACGTACTTTATGAACAAAAGTTATTAAATTAATATTAAAATACGTAAATAAGGGATTTTAATATTACATATATATAT
>CM063507.1:36312698-36315198 GCA_032207245.1 Pardosa pseudoannulata
CACATTGCTTTAAGATAAATGTACCCTTTTACTGCATCCAAATAAACAGTTTTGTACGTTTCTACAGAAAACCTTATTTTAAATCCGGGCAAGGCCGGGTACTTGCAGCTAGTATGCATATATACATATATATTATATGTAAATACATATATATCTTATATATATATATATATATATATATATATATATATATATATATATATATATATACATATATATTATATGTAAATACATATATATCTTATATATATATATATATATATATATATATATATATATATATTAATATCTATCGAAATTAGGTAACAAAATGAATGCAGTTTTGGGGTGCATTTGTTATTTTAGATATCTGTTTTAATAAACTTAAAAGTTTATTGCATGTCCGTAATATATTTTATTATTTTTTGAACTATTAAAAGAAAATATAAAATAACAATTAGATAGTTAAAAAACTAATTTTTGTGTCATAACCATATCAATCCAGTCATAATTAAATTATTTTAAATTGAAATTATATCATTCCTTAATATTATGACATATCTCTATAATAATATTTTTATTGGGTTTCTTAAGTTTTGTTGTATAGAGGCTTTATTGTATACTTTTAATGAAAACTAGATATCCCAAAATAGTTGTGGAAAAAATTTCAACAAAACTTGAAAAGTTATACTAAATAGTTTTTAAAACATGTGGAAAAAACTAATTTCTATTTATAATTAAATTCACCAACAGTTCTGTGACCTTGTAATTTGAATACATTGGGAAAAAATAATGACAATATGTGACCCGAACTTTCGTCCTTAAATTACATATTAAAGAAAGGTCTAGAATGTTCAAGACCATAAGGAAACAATAAATAACATTTTAAAATTAAAAATCTGTACTTTGGATCAACCGCCATAGCAAACATCGAACCCACAATCTTCGGGTCTGGATCGCGCGCTTTGACCATTCGGCCACTGAGCTCGTTGGATAATCAACTTTATGCGACAAGTTTTGTTGTATCGAGGCTTTATTGTATACTTTTATAGAAAACTAGATATTCCAAAATAGTTGTGGTAAAAATTTCAACAAAACTTGAAAAGTTTAGCTAAATAGTTTTTAAAACATGCCGAAAAAACTAATTTCTATTCATAATTAAATTCACCAACAGTTCTGTGACCTTGTAATTTGAATATATCGGGAAAAAATAATGACTATGTGACCCGAATTTTCGTCCTTAAATTATCCAATAGGGTGACATATTTCATCTAAAAAATAACCTTCGTAAGACATCAATTTAGATGTCTTCAAAGTGGCTTTCATATGCAATTTTATTACTTAAACTTTCTTCTATATACATGGAATTTAAATTGCATTAGAAACTACAATGCCACGTCAAATTTAAATAGCAATTGTCCTAACATCAACAAGAGCTGATTAAAATAATAGCACACAAATCGAAATGCCACCAAAAAAAATGCTTCTTTCAATTTTTAACATTTGAGCAGAGAAATAAACAAACGTCCACTGTTCCCACATCATAATAACCTCCAAAATTACTTTCACCTAATACAGCGTAACACCTTACATCACATGTGATGTAATAACCTCCTGTGAGTTCCTCATTTGACTGCGACTATTACCGGACGAAACGAAAACTTGTTTTCCTTTTGTTACGCAGACGACCGCAGCAGCCTTGGCACGACGAAACTCGGTCACTCTCGGGGCGAAAGGTTACTTTCACTTTTTTCTCTAGAATTTGTTTACCGGACGATGGCAGCAAGAGTGATGTAATGACAGATGTGGAATGAAAGGTTATTACGTGAATTATGTAAGACGTAGCCGGCGTGTGGACTTCGTATAAACATTTGTCGGATTAAGAGAAAGTACGCGTGACAAAGCGGTTTTGTATGTTTATTTACTAAGATACATGAAAGTTAATCAAAGTTTGTATTAACTTTAGTTCGATTAGAGAATGGTAGAGTTACAAACCATCTCTGTATGTTATTAACTTAGAGATATGAGACTTTGTACACATATACATTAAAGTATATCTATATTAATTACAAATATTTCGTGAAAAGTCTATATTTTAATTGAAATTTATGATTAGACTAGATATTCATTACACATTAGTCAGACCAAAGTTTGTATAAACATTAGACTAGATTTTGATTAGACCTTAATCAAAGTTTGTATCAACATGAGATAGATTAGAGAATGGTATAGTAATAAACCATTTTTGCATGTTATTAGAGATATGAGACTTTGTACACATATACATTAAAGTATATCTATATTAATTACAAATATTTCGTGAAAAGTCTATATTTTAATTCAAATTTATGAATAGACTAGATTTTGATTAAACATTCATCAGATCAAAGTTTGTATCAACATTAGTTTTATTAGAGAATACTTTAAGTTACAAACTATTTCTGTAAGTTGTTATCTTAGAGATATGAGACTTTGTACACATACACATTGAAGTTTATCGATATTAATTACAAATATTTCA
>CM063507.1:36327698-36340198 GCA_032207245.1 Pardosa pseudoannulata
ACATTTTAAATCTTCAGTATCTGCCATATGCTACGTTTTGGAAACCAACTTCAAGAAATATCAACCAATTTTAAGTAGAATTAAAACAAGTGTTAATTAGTTAACTATAAAAGTTTGCTCTACTTCGATAAGAACACGTCCCTATGTTTGTTTTTACCCGCTGCGTTAATGAATAACGGCTCATTATTATTAGGCTCCTCCCACCTCGATTTGACATAAATTAGCTATTAAAAAAAAATTTTGGCCTAGTTTTGTTACAATTTGATAATTTCCATTACTACCATTATTTACTCTTGAATTTATGTTGGTTTTCTTCTTAGCATCCAAAATGCAAAACAATATGTACTGGTGTGTGGGTTAAAAATTATATACCTAATGTACGACATATTAGAGGAGAAAAAAATTAAAAGAATTAAAACCTAAATAATAAACAATTTCTTCGAAATTAAGAAATTTAAGAATTATATAACTATATATTCTAAGCATTAAATAAAATAACAGTAAAATAACAAAATATGGCAATAAATTAAAACGTACGTTTACAGTAAAACATCCGCTGATGACACTATAGTGGTTCATAAATATTCAACACGTGTTTTTGTTTTTATACATTAACTCCATGTACATAAACACTATGTATTAATTTCATTTTTGAATATCGTCTGTTTTGTATTTTGTTTTAGATTTGTGGCAACGTGGTACCATAAAAATAAAAAAATAACGTTTTAGCTTGTGATATTTTGTGTGTTCTTTATTTGCTTTTTACCTCCCTGGGTACGACTCCGGCTCATACCTGCCGAAGCACTTAAAGACGGGCTTGGCCGGAATGAAAAATAGGGGTGATAGGTATGTCTAGCATGGGGTCTTCTTTTCATCTACCCAGCCTTTACGACCAGTTGACAGTTTGATTGATTACTGCCTATAGGCCACATTTTGAGGTGTTTTCCTTAGCAATGAATTTTTACTTTCTTTTTATTCTCTAATATTATTCTAAACTTATATTATGCTTATATATATATATATATATATATATATATATATATATATATATATATATATATATATATATATATATATATATATATATATATATATATATATATATATATATATATATATATATATATATATATATATATATATATATATATATATGTATATATATATGTATATATGTATATATATGTATATATATATATATATATATATATATATATATATATATATATATATATATATATATATATATATGTATATATTATATATATATGTATATATATATGTATATATATATATGTATATATATATATATGTATGTATATATATATATGTGAGTATATGTATGTATATGTTTATATATGTATATATATGTATATGTTTATATATATGTGTATATGTTTATATATGTATATATATATATATGTGTGTGTATGCTTATATATGTGTATATATATATATATATATATATATATATATATATATATATATATATATATATATATGTATGTATATATATATATATATATATATATATATATATATATATATATATATATATATATGTATGTGTGTATATATATATATATATATATATATATATATATATATATATATATATAAATACATATGGGAGAATGGGACAGTCCATTTTACATTTTCACCTGCTGAAAAATTTAGGACTTAAGGGTTGTAAATTCATCTGCTCTTGTCGTCCTTAAAGAGTTAAAAAATAATAATTTAAGTTTTCAATAAATTACTATTTTTAAAAGAAGTAAAAAAGAACACACAAAATATCACCAGCTAAGACATTATTTTTTATTTATTTATTTATTTATTTTTTGATAGCACGTTGCCACAAAACTAAAACAAAATACAAAACAGACGATATTCAAAAATGAAATGAATACTTGGAGCTTATGTACATGGAGTTAATGTATAAATACACATGTTGAATATTTATGAACCACTAGAACACAAAATAAATAAAATTCTTCTGAATATTTTGAAACAAAAATGCTAGAAAAAGATCAGTTATTAGTTAAAAGCGTAAAAACGACTAACAAAATGTAGCATTACAAAAAAAAAAAAAAAAAATATTACCGTTAGAATTCATTTTAACTCTTATTTAAGAATTATTTTTATATTTTTAAAATGGCAAAATCTTAACAAATCTGTCAAATCGATGCAAAACATAAAACATGATGGTTCCTTTCGTTTATTCTGTTTATTTCCATTTATTTTGATAAATGTTCTCTCAAGGTTAAAATCAAGGTAATTGGGTTTTACGGAGTACGTAGCGAAGTGGGGTAGTCTTTACTTTAATCTCCGAACGTGTAAAAGGTCAAAACATCAATTTAGGCATGAATGCAATAGTAACGAAACAAATATTTAATATAATTCGGCTTCTAAAGAAGGAAGGAATGGAGTACGTTCTCATAAAATGTTATGAGTAACCAACGCGCTGTCTAATTAAAAGATAATTAGACTGGAACCTAGACTATGAACAGCAGGTGGAGTAATCAACAATACATAGCAAGCAATACAACATGAAGCTCAAATAATAAAAGGAATAAAAATTACAGAGAATATAAAAAAGTTGCACCTTGGTACAAAAACACAGAATAGCACTAACTAAAAGATATAATTTTGTATGTTACGAAATTTTTTAATTTTTATTTAGCATTTTTTGAATTTTTTATAACATAAAACAAGACAAAACATCACGAAAATGACAAAACTGGCGTGAGCAAAGTAGTGGAATGATACGAGACCCAAAAACTTATAAAAAATAAAAGTAATATTGAAAAATGCCAAGAAAAAAAAAGCGCAGAAACGGTACTTTACCAGAACCAACTTCAAAATATAAAAAAAATAGACGAAAATACATGAAAGTAAATCCCCTTTATAATAATAGCCTAAGTTGTCTGTCCGCGAATTTCTGAAGCGGTTGTACCTGGAATGGATACAGGCATCCATATTGGATTTTCCATGAGTTAGGGTTAGAAAAGGTGAAAGCGAGTTCGAAATCCACCCCATCCCTCTTTTTTGAGCGTTTAATACTATTATTTCAAGCCTTATCCTTCCTCTTATTCTATACGAAATTCATTCTTGATAGGATGGCAAAGGCGGAAAGTAATATTTAAATTTCTGGGCTGTTTCTACTTGAACCTTTATATACTCTGATTAGTAGACTTACAACGTGCAGGCGTTGTACGTTTGGTAGATTGTCCGCCCACTTGATCGTCGTACTTTTCGGGTTGATAGTTCTATCCCCGACGCAGCCAATTTTTTTAATGTGTAATAAATTTTATATTTTCTGCTTTTACTTTTAAATTTTTATTCCGAAAGTTGTTTTATTATTTTTATAATAAGTTTTTACTATTTTTTTTTACTTTTTATAATTTTTATTTTTTTTAAATTCATGTATTGCTTTACGGATGTCCCTGGCCACATAAATATTTAATGTTGTGTATCCTTAAACTTTCTTCTCGTAATGTTATAATGTAATAATAGCCTATCTTTTGTAAGTGCGCTGGATTTAAGCAATAACGACACGATTGTTTGCAATGCCGTTTTTATTTTGTTCCGTCGAACAACATCGTTAATGGACTGTACATTACAAAACAGAGAGGGATTGTGGGAATGCTCGGAAAGCTCTTGGCGGCAGCGCGACCCATTGGCGATCGCCAAAGCGAATTCCCAACATTCCGGCCCCCGTTGAAATACTAGATTTCAACTCACAATGTTTATTTTACAATTACAAATATGTTATGCATAATAATAAGAAAAAAAAAGTTTACAAAAATCACATTTTTAGGATACACAAAAATACATTTTAGTTCTCTAAAGGTAATACACAAATTTTAGTTACAGATCTCTTGAATATACCATTTTTGGTTTTCACATCTACAACTCGTATTTTTCCATCAGCTCCTGGATACACCTTAACAATTCTACCCAATAGCCACTTACATACAGGCATGTTGTCTTCCTTTATGATCACTAAGCTACCTAACGTCACATTATTCTTTGAAAACATCCATTTGCTTCGTTGTTGGAGATTATTTAAAAATGTATTTGACCACCTTTTCCAAATTAATTGAGTTAATTTTGTGACTCTTTGCCAATGGGAAAGCCTATTATCAGGGAGTAAGGAATGGTCTAATTCAGGAAGGCTATTTATGGGGCGTCCTATTAGAAAGTGTGCTGGCGTTAGAACATCTAGATCTTCTGGATCTGACGATAAAGGAGTTATAGGGCGACTATTTAAAATTCCCTCAATTTGATTGGTGACAGTGATAAATTCTTCTATCGTCAATTTTGCATCACCAACGACCCTTTTCAAATAATATTTGAAGGACTTCACTCCAGCCTCCCATAAACCGCCGAAGTTAGGGGATCTAGGGGGAATGAAGCTCCACTGGATTCTTTCAGATGACAAGTATCCAGCTAATTTCTCATCTGGTGCTTTAACAATTTTGTGTAGTTTTTTTTAATTCTGCGTGAGCCCCAACAAATGTTTTTGCGTTATCTGAGAATAATTTAGAACTTTTTCCTCTCCTCGAAAAGAATCTCTTGAGTGTGGCAATAAACGATTCTGAGGTTAGGTCAGTTACTGTCTCGAGATGTATAGCACGAGTAACGAGACATACAAATATACATACGTAAATTTTATGGCATACTCCTTTCCTTTGATTTTTGTATCTTATAAGAAAGGGACCACAGAAATCAATCCCGGTACAATTGAAGACATAATTTTGATTGACTCGTTCGTATGGCAAATCACCTAAAAGTTGTTCTGAAGGGATTGGCTTGGCTTTGAAGCACTTTATGCATTCGTGAACGATTTTTCTTGCCATATTCCGACCGTTAATGGGCCAAAACCTTTGTCTTATACTGTGCAGTAAACCCGAAGGTCCTATGTGTAAATTTTTTAGATGATAGTAACGAAACATCAAATTCGTTAATTTGTTATTTGCTGGTAAAATTACTGGAAATTTAGATTCGAAATTCAAATTAGAATGCTTAAGTCTACCACCTACACGGAGAACTCCGTCCTTATCAAGAAAGGGATTTAGAAATCTTAACTTACTTTTTGTAGAAACAGAAAGCCCTTTTCTGATGGAGTTTATTTCCTGTAAGAACTCACCTTTCTGGATTTCTCTAAAAATTACTGACTCTGCATCTTTGATTTCCTTTGCCGATAAGGGACCTATAAGCTTGTTGTTAGGATATCTAGCATTATGGATAAATCTGAAAAGAAAACTAAATGTGCGAATTAGTTTAAGGTAATTGCTTATCCTATCAATTATGTTTTGCACCCAAGTTGTTTCAGAAGTAACTGCAGTAAAAACTGATTTCTGATCTGGTTTCATTTCGCTTAAGAGAGCATCAGAGTCTACAGATAAGTCCGAGTCACAAGTCGAAAATTCTACCTGTTCAGTCAAAAAATATGGACCTTGCCACCATAAAGAGTTTTGAACAATTTGATCTCCATAAAGACCTCTGGAGATTGCATCAGCTGGGTTGAGATCGGAAGAGATGTGGTTCCACTGGCACTCTTTAGTTAAATCTTGAATGTTGGAAACTCTGTTGGCAACAAATGTCTTGAGAACACAAGGTGCTTTATGGATCCAGGTCAACGCAATTGTGGAGTCTGACCAAAGGAAAATTTTATCGATGCGCATACGTAATGCTGGAAGAATTTTCTTTACAAGTTTAGCAAGAAGGAGACAAGCACACAATTCAAGTCTCGGTATTGAAATAGTCTTAATGGGTGCCACTCGAGATTTGCTGCAAACTAACTTAGTAGAAATTTTGTTGTTCAGTGAGATGCACTGCAAATAGATTACGCAGCCGTAAGCTAAAGAACTGGCGTCAGCAAATCCATGCAGAAATACTTGCCCGTCACATCCTATATGTCTAGGAACATGAATGTTTTGAATTGCAGGTAGAGTCTTTGCAAATTTTTTCCACTCATTTTTAACATCATCCGGAAGTATGTCATTCCAGTTCATTTTGAGACACCATAAACTTTGCATGAATATTTTAGCTTTAGTTGTCACGGGCCCAATTAAACCCATCGGATCAAAGATACGTGCTATGTATGATAACACATTTCGTTTAGTGATAACATCATTTAGATTAAGTGAAACCTTGAATGAAAAGGTGTCCGAATTCGGTGTCCAGAGCATGCCTAAAGCTTTGGTTGACGCGTCGTAAGAACCATGAAATGAGCGTTCGTTATTCACAGTCATGTCTTCGCACAATTCTTGACTATTGGAACACCATTTGTGAAGCACCATCCCACATTGCTGAAACATTTCAATTAGTTGCTCTTTGGTTCTTTTTGCAATAGATAGGTCATTACTTCCACTGAGAACATCGTCAACGTAAAAATCGGATAGTACAACTGCAGACGCGAGCGGAAACCGATCACCTTCATCGTGCGCTAACTGCCTCAAAACTCTCGTCGCTAAAAATGAAGCACTGGTGGTACCGTACGTAACGGTCTGCAACTGGTATATCTTTATAGGACTATGAATGTCCTTCTTCCATAAAATACGTTGATAATCTCTGTGCTGGGGGTGAACTAAGATCTGTCGGTACATTTTCTGTACATCGGCCGTAAATACATATTTATGGGTTCGGAATCTAGAAAGAATTGAAAACAGTTCGTCTTGAATAAACCCGCCATTCAACAGAATATCATTCAGAGAGAGACCATTAGAAGTAGGGGAAGAAGCGTTGAAAACCACTCGTAATTGTGTTGTCTGCTTTTCCGGGCGGTAAACGCCATGATGTGGCATATAATAACTTTCGGTGTTAGAGTTATCATCAACAATTTCTTTCATGTGTCCGAGTTTTTCGTATTCGTCCATGAAATCTACGTATAACTTTTTCATTTTCGCATTAGAACTTAAACGATGCCAGAGAGAATTTAATCGCTTTTCTGCCAAATGTTTGGACTCGCCAAGAATATTATCTTCTTTCAGGGGCAATTGAACGACATACCGACCAAACTCGTTTCGATAATGAGTGTCAGCGAAGTGTTTTTCGCAGAATTCTTCTTCGGGAGATAATATTCGGGAATTTTCTTCAACAGATTCGATTTTCCAAAATCGTTGCATATTTTCTTCTAATTCCTCTAACCGTGTTGAAAGTCCGCTGAACTGAATATTTGAGCTACCATTAACAGATCCACTTATGACATAACCGAAAACAGTATTTTGAAATGTGATGTTGTGATTTAACACACGGAATTTGCCATCTCTTAACAGGTCAAAGAATATTTCGTTGCCTATTAATAAATCGATTTTTCCAGGTTTAGAATCAGCTAACTTAATTTCTGCCGGTATGAGATTTGTGTCTATTTTAAAACAGTTGGTTGGAGTAAGATCACTTATTTTTGAGAGAATGAGAAATTCTAACGGAGTGCGATAAGTACTTGTATCATTCGAAATTGTTGTTTGTACTTTCGATTTCAATAACAATGGCGAACCGTTAACGCCACTGACAGGAGCATAAGTTTTTTGCTTCCTCAGTCCTAATTTATTAGCGAATTCCGAAGTCATAAAATTACACATGGATCCACTATCCAGAACACAACGTCCTGCAATATATTTCCCATAGCAATCTGCCACTTGAATCATTGCCGTTGAAAGCAGAACTGTTTTTGTTTTTAAACAGTTAGTCGTTGCCGAAAGGGTTACGTTTTCACTGTTTGGAAAGAATACTTGACTATTATTTGAATCAAATTTTGCTGAGTTTTCGGTTTGGCTCTGTGCCAAGTCAGAACGCGTTGTAGGAACTTCCTGTTTGTTTTCCCTCATACTCGAATTAAGCTCTTGTTTTGGTTTATGAATTAAAGTATGGTGAAACTTGTTGCAAGTAAAGCATCTACCCTTCGATTTGCATTTACTTAATTTATGATCATTCAAGCAATTGTAACATAAATTACCTTTTTTGACTAATTCATAACGTTCGTGAGCATTCATATTTAAGAACGTAGCACATTTGTGTAGAGCATGTTGCGAGTTTAAATTGCAAGCTATGCAACGTTTTTCAGATATGTTGTAATTAAGCATCGAAGCTTTAGAACGAGAATTTTGCTCGAACTGGAATTTTGGTTTAACAGATACGTTTCTGTTCAGACTTTCTAGAACTTGGCATCTTTTTTCAAGGAATTGAATAAATGTTTGCCAAGTAGGAACTTCAATCGATTCAATAGAAAGTTCAAATTGTTTACGTGTTTCGCGATCAAGTTTTTGTAACATTATGTTTATTAAGAGAATTTCTGAAAAATTATTGTTTTCGAATTTCAAAGTCTTTAATGCTCTTATATGTTTAAGTAATTTGTCGATTAAGTGCCTGAGATCCTTGGAAGATTCATGAGACATTTTCTCAATATTAATCAATGAGTTTACATGCATGTCAACAATAATTCGTTTGTTTTCGTAGCGATCCGTAAGTGCTTTCAGCAGCGTTTCATACGTATCATCTGACGTTTGTAATTGTTTAGCACTACCTTTAAGAGCCGCTTGCAAATAATATAGTTTTTGAGAATCATTCAGATTATTTTCAGAAATCAAACACATGAATTGTTCTTTAAAAACAAACCATTCTTCGTATTTACCATCAAAACTAGGTAAGGGAATATCTGGTAATTTAATATTAGAATGTTCTTTGACTTTACCGGCATCAACATTAGAAACAGTATTAGAATCAGTCTTTAGAGAATTAATTAATATCTTAATTCTTACCTCTAAATTCTCCAAACGAAAGTAGAGGTCAATCAGCTGTTGATCCTGGTCTTTGAATTCTTCATCACTAAGAACCTCGTAGTATTTCTCCTTCAGATCATCTAGTTCCGATTTTAAATCCTTTACGGAGTCAAGTTTAGATTTCAGTTCAATTGCATTCATAGTTCTGGTTTCGTCAGCGACATCGGCTTCGTACTTAGTTAATCTTGACTTTAGATTGCCTCGCTTTCGATTCAAAATCTTTATATCCATTTTATTTCGTGGAAAATCCTGCGGCTGAGAAGGACCAAATCTTTTGTAAGTGCGCTGGATTTAAGCAATAACGACACGATTGTTTGCAATGCCGTTTTTATTTTGTTCCGTCGAACAACATCGTTAATGGACTGTACATTACAAAACAGAGAGGGATTGTGGGAATGCTCGGAAAGCTCTTGGCGGCAGCGCGACCCATTGGCGATCGCCAAAGCGAATTCCCAACAGCCTAAGTTATCAGTCCGTCTGTCCTCGAAGTTAAGAAGCTGTTGGACCTGGAATGGATAGAGCATCCATATTGGATTTTTGACGAGTTAGGGTTTTCAAAATTCAAAGCGAGTAAAGTTTATCTTTTCCTAAACTATAGATCCGAATCTGAAGTAAATTGGTATGAATAAGCTTCGTATCACAGCGAAAAATACTGTCCTCTTTAAAACGTTCGAAATCCACCCCGTCCCATTTTCGAGCTTTTAATGTCATTATATCAAGCTCCATTTTAAGAGCAAGCGATGAAAAATATCAATTTATCACATAATAAATAGGTAAAAATAACAATTTTTCCTAGCATTATGACGTCATTCCTTTAACCATCTCATTTAATCATTTCTTATTTTAAATTATTTAAATGTGTTCTGCATTATTTCCATACGTTTTATCACTAAACTTAGATATTACATAAATGATTTTCTTTATTATTTGACTTAAATAATATATTAAGTACATATGTGATAATTTAAACGATTATTTTTGTTGAAAGGTAATTCTCAGCCAGAAAAAAAAAACCATTTTTTTACCTGCCTCATAGGGTTCTTTACAATTCTGGAAAATTAAAACTTTTACTGATCCCGTCATATGACGGCCTATAGGCTAGTTATAATGTGTTGGCCCTGCTGTTATAACGATGGGAAGACTGATCCCCCTTTAGTTTTGAGCTGTTATATATTAATTTGATCAATTGAATATAATTAGCACTTCTGTTCATATGACGGGCTATATGCTAGTATAGAAAATTATGACAGCGATGGGGATAGAACGATCAACCCCAGACTTGCAAGAGAATAAGAGGAGGGAACTACCGAGCACGCCACACCCACCGGGGGTAATTTGACTTAAAAACGATTCAAAGAAATAAAAATGAATCATTCGCCACGCATCTGCTTTGAGGTGGGGAGAGCCATGTCGAAACGATATAGTGATGCTCTGGAGTACAGAATTTTGAATAAAATCACTGATACGGTGAAAATTTAGGGTGAACTTTTATTTAAATTCAGGAAGGCCAGGCCTTACTTTAAGATTATTACGAATCTTATCATTCCTCACGTACCAAGGAGCAGAAATATATTTTTGTAAGACAGAATTTTGTTCAACTTGAAAACTCTTCAGATAATTCAGGAAGCAGTTCCCCAAATAAGAAAACCATAGGTCGTAATGGGTTTGATGTAACTTTTGTATACCAATAAATTTGTTTTCGTATGTAGGCGGCTGCAATAATTGAGATAAGGATTTAGAGTACCAAATGCAGCCTTCATTTTAAGAACAATGTTTTCGATATAAACTCTCCAATTTAATTTGGAATCTAGGCTAACATCTAGGTATATATCAGTGGCGTGCGGTAGGTTTTCATGAAGGTGTGCAGAGAAAATCTATTTTCCAATAAATCTTTAATTATTGAGACATCTGAGCTCTCCATTCTGAAACGGGTTATTTATTATGTATATAAATTAATAGATTACAAAAAATAAAAAATTTACCTACGAGTAGTCGAGTTATAACTATAAAAACAGCTAAACCTATGAGAATTCTACTAGCACTGAAGCAAAAATCTTGTCTTTTGTTGTATGGTCTCATATCGGCGTCAAAAAAAGCAACGCTTTGGGCTTCTACGAAAAACTTATATGTTCAGGAAACGTAGCACCAAATGTCGCCCGCCTCTGCGGTGCCTCATCCGGATGCTCATTGGTGCCGACAAACCGAACGTCTATTCCATGTGCAGAAGATTTCGCTGCACGCTGGCACAATAGAGCTAACCGTTTCTTGTTCGGTCAGTGGATTAAATTATATTTATTAATTGTTTTTAATATTTGAGAATCATATATTCTGCGAAAAACATCTTGACGATTTTTAAAAACAAAACCAGGGATATGGTGTTACATAATATAACTTATATACTGTCTGTAAGACACAATCAATGGTAAAATTTTAACTGATCTGTTAAAATTCGTTTCTTTAAAACAAAACAACATTGTTTTTCAGCTAATTATTTCAATAAATATAATACATCACCGAAAATTATTTACCACACAAAAACATTTCACTTAATATTGATGAAATACTTCTTTTATATTTCCATGAAAGCAAAATCTTACAATATATAAATTTAAACATTAACCGTCTGCAAAATCGTATAGCCATCATCAGTTTCCATTTGATGGTAGTTTTCGGAGTCCCTGGCCCATTAGGGCATATCTCCAGTATTTAAGATGCAGAATAATAAAGGGAGCGGTTCTTGATGAGTAAATAATGTGATACAGATGCCAGTTCCATTAAATATATTAAAAGAATAGTAAAAGTTAAGAAATTAATAATAAATGAGAAATAATAAAAAAAGGCTAAAAATAATATGATAATAAAGGTTAAATATGATATAAATGCGATTAAATAAGGTTTAAGATGAGTAAATGCGATTAAATATGAGTATAAAACAGTAACAAAATAGTAAAACGTAGAATAAAATTGAAAAAACCCGATCCGAATCGTAATTCGGATCCAGGGAAATGACCAGTGAAATTTCTCCGTTCATGAGTGGGCGGAGCCTAAGCTCCTAATTAGGGGGGCGAAATAAGCCTGATTTTTTAGTTCTCGTGCTTTGAACTTAAAAATTTTTATAGTTTTGGTAGAATATAAGATTATGAAGGGGAGGGGCTTAATATTCAGAAGACCTAAAAGTTTGGGGGGGCGATATTGCAAAAATCGTATAGCCAGTTAATGAAATAAAACAAAAAAAAAAAGTTCCCGCTCTAATACAACGCTTAATAAACCGTACCTCGGATGATACTGAATACCAGGTGCAGGAAAACAAGCTCCACTTGCCTCAGATTCCTCTATCGACTCAGATTCAGCTTATAGTATGCTCTGCTTCTCCAGTAGCCCATACATATAAAGCGTGATTTTCAATTTAGTGCGCAGTTCATACGCATCAGAACTTCCTTTGTTTGTTTGCGCGCTACGTGTTGCAGCACCTAGTACCGCACGCACTGCGGGAATACAAGCAAGCAAATCAACATAATATTTGAATAAATTATAAATAATATTTATTATATACCATATAAAGATAGGTAGAAGTAGGTGCAGAAAATTATTGTCTCTCATAATTTTACCAGGGAGTGCAGTACACACCCTGCACATATGGACCGCACGCCACTGATGTATATATATGTATATATATATATGTATATGTATATATATATTTATATATATATATATATA
>CM063507.1:36345198-36362698 GCA_032207245.1 Pardosa pseudoannulata
AAAATGACTGCTTCTGGGCAATATAGGTATAACACACACACACACACACACACATATATATATATATATATATATATATATATATATATATATATATATATATACGGAAATAAAGGAGGGCGGAAGTAACTACAATTATTCATAAACCCATTTATATGTTATAGAAAAAGTCACCAAATTCTAAGAAATTGTGTCATTATATTTCATAATTGTTTTTCTAATTGAAATTAAAAAACAGTCAAAATGACTGCCTTGGGCAATCTAGTGTTAATATTGCATAAATAAGATTTAATGACACTTAAATAAGCATATACTATATTTGCTATAAACAGATATAGTGGAAAATAAATTGTAATTTAATACGAAATGAGTTTACTGTTATATACAATTATGAAAATCTACGATAATAGTTATAGCATTTTAAGGTGTCAATGTTAAATCGACCAAAAATTAGAATTTTCAGTAAAAATATACTTGAAAAGGAATTCATTTCTGAACATTTTAAAACATTCCGCGTAAAAAATTTTCAATCTTGAAAATTATGAATAAAAACGTTTCAGCTGCTTCCCGTAAATAAATTAAACTTACAAAACTTTTAACTTGATTTTTTTCAAATTGTGCTTTTTTTGTGCAACACGCATGTTACCTCCAAAAGTTTTCAATATATTTCATAAAATTTTTACAGGTTATATACAATATAATTTTCACCGGATTGAACCTATATTTTCTTGTATAATTCCCAAATAATGTTTTTTTTCCAATGATAATTTTTTAATTTTTAAGAAAAAAAATATTTTTTTCTCAAATATTTTTTAAAAATGTAAATGTATCTTAAATGCATACAATTTAGGTTCAAATTTATTTTGAGATATTGCAGTATGTTTTAAAACAGTAATTTTATCTTTAATTTGATTACGCACTGGCACCGCTACTCATTATCAAAATCGCATCTGACAAATGAACATTCATGATTAAATGTATTCTACAAGTAGTTTTTCGAAACTGAAACAGAAAGTACTAGTTGAATTTCAAAACAGGAAATAGGGAACTGTATACATGTAACAAAATAATTATATAGTTGACGTTAAACTAGAAAATATTGATAAGTTTGTTACAGTAACAAAATGACTGAAAATATATCGAACCGAAATAAACCGATTTTTTCGGTTGTTCCGATTTAGTCCATTCACAAACGGTTTTCGTTCAGTTTCGAGAATAATTATTTTATGTATTTCTTATCTGAACAAAAAATATAATCTTATAATAAACAAAAAAAATGTGAATCTATTAAAATTTAGAAGATATTATTTTTTTAGTTGGTACACTATGTGAATTGATACAATTAACCAGTTTCTACGATACTAGCGGCCAGCATTGGTATTGTTACCCATTATCAAAATTGCATTTGACAACTGAACATTCAACTGAATTAAATCTGTCTTCTACAGGTAGTTTCATTCGAAACTGAAACAGAAGTACTAGTGAACTTCAAAACCGGAAATAGAAAGCATGTGTGTAATGGCGATATTTATATAGTTGATTAAATCAGAAAATATTGATTAGTGGTGAAGAGTAACGAAATAACTGAAGACATATCAAACCGAAATAAACAATATTTTTCGGTTAGTTTCAATAATAATTTTATTTATGTATATTCTTATGTGTACTAAAAATATAATTTTATCATGTAAATTCTATCGATTTAGATTTTTTTCTTTGTAATTAGTACGCTATGTGAATTGATAAAATTAACCAATGTGTATTACGTGTGGCCAGCATTGGTATTGTATTCATTATCAAAATTGCATTTGACAACTGAACATTCAACTGAATTAAATCTGTCTTCTACAGGTAGTTTCATTCGAAACTGAAACAGAAGTACTAGTGAACTTCAAAACCGGAAATCGAGAAGCAATGTACATGTAATGACGATAATTATTTTGGCTGATGTTAAATTAGAAACTACTAACAAGTTGTCACAAGTACCAAAATGACTGAGTATATCAAACAAATGAACTGATTTTTTTCGGTTCAGTTTCGGTTTTCGTTCTGAAAAAAAAAAAAAAAAAAAAAAATAAAAGCGGTTTTCGGTACAATTTCGAATAATAATTTTATTTTATGTATATTCTTATCCGTACTGATTTAGTTCTATAATAAACCAAAAAAAATGGAATTCTATCAAAACTTAAAATTTTATTTTTTAGTTGGTACACTATGTGAATCGATATAATTAACCTACATGTACGATTCGAGAGGCCAGTATTGGAATTGTTATTCGTTATCAAAATCGAATTTACCACTAAACATTCAACTGAATTAAATCTGTCTTCTAAAAGTAGTTTCATGCGAAACTGAATCTAGTGAACTTCAAAACCGGAAATCGTGAAGCAATGTACATGTAGTGACGATAATTTTATATTTGACGTTAAATTAGAAAATATTGATAAGTTTCTTACAATAACAAATTGACTCAAAATATATCAAACCGAGATAAACCGATTTTTTTTATTCAGTTCCGGTTTTCGTTCCGCCAAAAAAAACTGTTTTCGGTTCAGTTTCGAATGAATAATTTTATTTTATGTTTATTCTTATCTGTAGTAACAATATAATTCTATAATAAACAAAAAAATGTAATACTATCAAAATTTAGAAGATTCTATTTTTTTAGTTGGTACACTAAGTGAATTGGTACAATCAACCAACATGTACGATAATGACGATATTTATATGGTTGAAGTTAAATTAGAAAAAATTGATAAGTTGGTTACAGTAACAAAATGACTGTAGATATATCAAACCGAAATAAACCAATATTTTTTCGGTTCAGTTCCGGTTTTCGTTCCGACCAAAATAACGGTTGTTTTTCTGTTTTCGGTTCAGTTCCGCTTCGAAACCTTGCTTTTAGTAAACTTGACTTGTTTTGTAAACGTGATTTCGGTGTAGATGTAAGAATTATCTATTCAAATACTTAAAACTGTATAAAATCATCTCGTCAAGAATTCCATCTTTGAACCGAAAAAAAACGATTTTTTTATTGGTTCAGTTCCGGTTTTCGGGTCAGTTTCGAATGAATAATTTTATTTTATGTATATTCTTATCTGCACTAAAAATATAATTCTATAATAAACAAAAAAAAAATGTAATTCTATCAAAATTTAGAAAATTTTATTTTTTTTTTAGTTGGTACACTATGTGAATTTATACAATTAACCAGCATCTACGATAACAGCAGGCAGCATTGGCATTGTTACCCGTTATCAAAATAGCATTTGACAACTGACACATTCAACTGAATTAAATCTGTCTTCTAAAAGTAGTTTCATGCGAAACTGAATCTAGTGAACTTCAAAACCGGAAATCGTGAAGCAATGTACATGTAGTGACGATAATTTTATATTTGACGTTAAATTAGAAAATATTGATAATTTGTTACTAACAAATTCACTCAAAATATATCGAATCGAGATAAACCGATTTTTTTAATTCAGTTCCGGCTTTCGTTCGAAAAAAAAAAAAACACGGCGATTGGATGCATCGTTTTTGAGTCTATTGAGTACAGACAGACACAAATTCATTTATATATATATATATATATAGATTTGATTACGCACTGGCACCGTTACTCATTACCAAAATCACACTTGACAACTGAACATTCAACTGAATTGAATCTGTCTTCTGCAACTAGCTTCATGCGAAACTGAAACAGAAAAGTACTAGTGAACTTCAATACCGGAAATCGAGAAGCAATATACATGTAAGAAAGATAATTATATGGTTCGCTTTAAATTTAAAAATATTGATAAGTTGGTTACAGTAACAAAATGTCTGAAAACATATCGGATATAACTGAAATATAACTGAAATAAACTGATATTTTTTCGGTTCAGTTCCGCTTCGAAACCTTGCTTTTAGTAAACTTGACTCGTTTTGTATACGTGATTTCGGTGTAGATGTAAGAATTATCTATTCAACTACTTAAAACTGTATAAAATCATCCCGTGAGGAATTCCATCTTTGAGCTTCTTGGATTTTCCTTGTACGGGCTTGCAATCTAGTGGCATATCCGCACTCTTACTGTTCTATTAAATGGGTAACGCCTTTAAGTAGGTATCAGTAGACATCAGCTCAGCACAGCTCATTACGATTGATAACCTGGAAGTCGTTGCTTATATATCATAGCTTGAAGGCTCATATGTGTAGTCTAACACTGCTGACATTTTTTAAAATGTAACAATTTGAAATCTGTGTATTATTCCAGAATTTCTTCTGAGGTGGTGCACAGGGTTAAGAAGATTTTATAAAGAAAGTTATTTTGCTAGTAAAAAAGTGTGATTACGCTACACCGGTACCCAAGCAAAGCAACGATAAGTTTTAAAAAGCAAATGTAAGTAATAAATTTTATTATTTTCAAATTAAGTTTGCATTTAAATATATTTAACACTAGATTGCCCGAGATTTCTTGTATACCTATATTGCCCAAAAACAGTCAAAATGACTGTATTGTGAAAAAATAACAAATATGTAAAGAAATTTGTTTAAAATTAATTTTTAATATTATATAATAAAGGAGGGCGGAAGTAACTACAATTATTCATAAACCCATTTATATGTTATAGAAAAAGTCACCAAATTCTAAGAAATTGTGTCATTATATTTCATAATTGTTTTTCTAATTGAAATTTAAAAAACAGTCAAAATGACTGCCTTTGGCAATCTAGTGTTAAAACTAGCATATATCCCGTCATATGACGGGATCAGTAAAATATTTAATTTTCCAGAATAATTTAGAGAATCGATCGCAAACCGTGTGGTTATGTATAAAAAACAAACACACAAACGAACAAACTTCTTAATTTTCAAAAATATATAACTTAAACGCTAGATATTCATTAGTCCGTGAAATAGATTCCTAGACTTTTATGAAAAGAATTTGCTGTTAAACCGGTGATAAAATTTTCATTGCAACAAAGAATAATCGATGATTAAATTTAAAATTATCCCATATGTACCTAATCTATTATTTAAACCAAATATAAAAGAATATTGCCGGTATAAACTTATCTTAGTAGGAATGGACTTAGCACGGGGGACTTATTTGGGGAAAATTTACTATTTAGGAATATAGATTAACTAGCATATAGCCCGTCATATGACGGAATCAGTAAATTTTTAATTTTCCAGAACTGTAAAGTACCCTGTAAGGCAGATAAAAAAATGGATTGTTTTTTGGCTGAGAATTATCTTGCTAAAGCTAAATTATTTGTTTATCTTCCTACTCCCTTCAAATCTCCCGATACTGTGAATGCACTTTAGAATCCCGGTGAGTTCATTTAGAAAGATAATTCAAAGTTTTATTAGCTACGTCGAAATTATCGTTAAGTTCTTCCCTTTTTTTTGCCACAGTAATTAATGGAAGTGAAGGAACGAAATTATCTTTTTTACTACACCCTGCAGGTAGATAGAATTTGTTGTTAATACCGGTGATAAAATTTTCATTGCAACAAAGAATAATCGATGATTAAAGTTATAATTATCACATATGTACCTAATCTATTATTTAAGCCAAATATAAAAGAATATTAATTGCGTAATATCTAAGTTCAGTGATAAAATGGAGGAAAATGGAGCAGACGATATTTAAATAATTTAAAGTAAAAAAAATGATTAAATGAGATGGTTAAAGGAATGACGTCATAATGCTAGAAAAAAATATTTTTACCTATTTATTATGAGATAAATTGTTAAATTTAATCTCCTGCTCTTAACCGGGGAAAATAGGGCTTGAAGTAATAGCATTAAACGCTCGAAAAGGGGGAAAGGTGTGGATTTTGAACGTTTTAAAGATCACACCTTTGAATTGTGCTAACCCTAACTCATCAAGAATTCCCTATATAATAATAGCCTAAGTTGTCTGTCCGCAAATTTATGAAGCGGTTGTACCTGGAATGGATACAGGCATCCATATTGAATTTTTTATGAGTTAGGGTTAGCAAAATTCAAAGCGAGTTCGAAATCCACCCCCTTTATCAGCGTTTAATGCTATTTTTTCAAGCCTTATTCTCCCTCTTATTCTATATTAATCTCATTCTTGATAGGATGGCAAGTGCGGAGAGTAATATTTAAACTGGACTTTTATCACTAAATTTAGATATTACGGAAATAATTTTATTTTATATTTGGGGTAAATAATAGATTAGGTATATATGTGATAATTTTAATTGATTATTTTTGTTGAAAGTTAATTCTCAGACAAAAAACGAACCATTTTTTTACCTGCCTCATAGAGTACTTTGCAATTCTGGAAAACTAAAAATTTGATTGATCCCGTCATATGACGGGCTATATGCTAGTCTAATATAAATGCCTCTATCCATTCCAGGTTCAACCGCTTCATAAATTCGAGGACAGACAGACAGATAACTTGGGCTATTATTTTATAGGGGATTTTAGGAACGCCTTTTCCGCAATTTTTGTAATGTTTGATTGGTTAGGTTTAGAGTGCTACGGTCTACTTTTTGCAACACGCGGGCTAATGAGACCGGGACCTACAGCTTAAAGCCGATTCCGAACGGCTACGAACATCCATGCCTCAGTGGGATTCAAACCCACGAACTCCGGTTCCGAAGGCTAGCACCCTAACCAATCGGCCATCGTTCCGCTTTGTAATGTTTGAAGTAGAATGAAATAGTTGTTTCCTCATTTAACACTAGGTTTACGGAGCTTTCTTGTATACCTATCTCTACGAACAGACGTCAATTTCTTGCATGAACGAGTACATGTGACAATACTCAGAAAGCAATGTAATTATACACTATGAGTAAAAAATGTTTAAAACAGATAACTTAGGGTATTATTATATAAGGGATTATATACCCTAGAATTTTTAAAATTAAGTTGAAATTCGTAACAGTAGAAATAAGATTTGAAGCACTTGAAAATACTTGCATGGTATGCAATCTAGGTAGAAAAAGAATGGTTGTTAAAAACTAATTTAAGCAAGCTATTACTTTATTTTTTAAATAATATACCCAAGTAATTATATATTTAATCTATAACTACACATAAATGCATTAGTACAATATTAATATACATATACATTTCAAAATTATTTTTTTTGCTTAGATTCATTATTTATTTTCCAAAATCAATACCTGATTTTTTTCAAATTTAACTAATAATTGTGGGGTAAAGTTAGTGATTTTAAAATATATCTATATCATATGGGAGGTATTATTTTCATTTCCAATATTTTTGAATCATTCAGATGTTTTCGTGAATCAAAGATGTGCGGTTACCACATTGTGTGCGGGTACTTTTCGCAGCAGAATTGTACCGGAAGCAGGCGTTTTGGACGTAAATTTAGTTATTCAGTTAAATCTCAATATATCGAAAGTTATTTCATTTTTTAACCAATTTTTCGTATTTTATATTGAAATATATAAACAAATATATAAATTGACAAATAAACAAATATATATATATATAAATACAAATATATATATATATATATATATATATATATATAACTAGCATATAGCCCGTCATATGACGGGATCGGTAAAATTTTTAATTTTCCAAAATTGTAAAGTGCGCTATAAGGCAAGTAAAAAAATGGTTTGTTTTTTGGCTGAGAATTATCTTGCAACAAAAAATAATCGATGATTCAATTTAAAATTATCACATATATACCTAATCTATTATTTAAGCCAAATATAAAAGAAAATTATTTACGTAATATCTAAGTTGAAGGATAAAACGTATGAAAATAAGGCATAATTTAAATAATTTAATATAAGAAATGATTTAATGAGATAGTTAAAGGAATGACGTAATAACGCTAGAAAAATATTATTTTTACCTATTTATTATGGGATAAATTGATAAATTTAATCACCTGCTCTTAACGGGGGAAAATAGAAGTTGAAATAATGGCATTAAAAGCTCGAAAAGAGGGGAAGGGGTGAATTTCGAACGTTTTAAAGAAGGCAGTATTTTTTACTGTGATATAAAGCATATTTATACCAATTTATTTTAGAATCGGATCTATAGTTTAGGAGAAGATAAACATTACTCTCTTTGAATTTTGCTAACTATGGATGCCTCTATCCATTCCAGGTCCAACCGCTTCATAAAATCGAGGACAGGCGGACAGATAACTTAGGGTATTATTATGTATGGGATATATAAATATACATATATATAATATATAAATATACATATATATAATATATAAATATACATATATATAATATATAAATATACATATATATATATATATATCATTTTCGCAAGGATAAATAAAAAGTTAATTTTAAATCTAAATTGATTTTTTAATCAAACTTCCCGTTCTGTGGTTAGCATCGACTTATGTAAAAACCAGTTTTTATATGTCTAAATTTTTCCAGAATCTATGTGGTAGACAAGAACATTCGGCTTCGTTTTCCTGTAAATACCGTTATTTTTATACCCACAAACAAACCATGTTATTACACTAACCCGAACTAGTACGTGACCCGCGCTCAAGTATCAGTCCGCGTCAGAAAACGTACTAGTACGTGTCCCGCATACAATGTGTTAACCCTTTAAAGGTCACCAAAATAAATTCATGGGAATTTAATGTAATTTGTTTATAAATTATATAAGCCTTGTATATGTAATATATATATATATTATTTTTACATTCCTGAGAAGGGTTTGCCTTAGAGGATACCAAATTAGGATTTGAGAAGTGGTTTAACTGACTAACCCCTACCCTTGTACAGCTTGAACATTATGCCTTTTTAAAAGTTTATACTGGAAGAATAATAAATGATAACCCTTAAACTGGTATAATAAATAAATAGCTTAACAACTTAAAAGTGTTGTTTGTACAGATACTTTTATTTGAGGTCATAAGTAAGATAACTGACTTCTCAAGTACAGAAAGTTTAAATACATATATTTCGATAGAAAAAGAAATAAATAAGTTAAACGTAGAACTATCATCTGTTATATATTTAAAATATCAAAAATATAATTGTATAAAATGTATGAAATATGTAAAATATATAAAATGTATAATATGTGTATATAAATATATGTATATATACATATACATACACATATACATATATACACATACATAATATATATAAATGTATATATATATATATATACATAATATATATAAATGTATATATATATATATATATATATATATATATATATATAATCGAAAACTCATCCATGTCTCCAAAAAGTTTTTTTTTAATAGCAAAAGCTCTTGATTCTACATCATTGGCTTCCACATATCACAGATGTATGAGATTGGAGGCGTAAATAATTGTAAAAAGATAAAGTAAAGTAATCCAAAAAGTAAAGTTTAAAAAAAAGATGTTTAATAGGTGGTTTTACTACGAAACCACTGTCCGTTAAAGGGTTAAAAGAAACTGTAAGATTCGAGAAACGATCTCTCTCCAACGCATGTTCTGTGGGGTGTTTCCCGGTTTTAAAATCACAAATGCGCGAGTGGAATCACAGGAATAGAAGGTTTTCCGCTCTTTTTCCAGAACATAAATTAAGGACTTTCTAAGGACCAAAGTAACTTTTTATAAGGACCTACTTGAAATACACGACATAACGTCATAACCCTATTCCTTAACCTTCCGAGTGGAACACACCGAGGAAAAAAAGTCTCCAAAAAATACGCTAAAGTTTTATTGTGTCAGTGACCAAAGTGTTCTAGGATTGTTTACTTCACACTTTGTCGACTAGATTGGGAAAAGGGAAATCCACCCTCGTTATTATCGCTTTATTTCCGGTTATAGATATATAAATAGACATTATAGATTGTTAATTTTAACTAAACATAAAGCTCGTAAAGTTTCGAAGATCATCCCATATTAAATAATGGATTCTAAAAGTATGAATAAAAATATTTTTTAAGAGAATTATTTATATATTTTTAAGAAAGTCATCCAAGATATTTAAGTGGTGCAATTAGAGATACATCTGTTACCGCGGACGAAATATTTCGAAATAGAGATTTACAAAGCCACGAGAAGCTATCATCGTCTTTGTGCCTCAAGGAGTAGGGGTGCATTCCTCAATAAATGTCAGTCAAAGAACGGTGCAGTTCCTAAACAATCGACCTGGCCCTCCTACCTCAAATCTTCATGGGGGAAAGCACTATCAGAAATGTACAATGCATCCATTTTCGGAAAGTTTTTGGAGGTCGAAAATTGTACGTGACAACCGGCGGAATTGTACGTGCAAACCGCTTAGAGGGTTAAGGAACATATTTTAATAATTATGAACCAGACAAGGCATGTTCAATAAATGCCCTACAATATTTCAGAATTAAGTTTTTTAAAATGCCTAAAAATTAATATAAGATAAATCTATTTGACAAAAACTAATTTTGAAAAATGTACATCTAAAGTTTGAGTGATCAAACTAAAAATAAATTGTGAATAAAAATAATATTATAAACAGTACTTTCTGAGGGTTTAAAATAACTCTGATATATATAGAGAGAGTCATTTTATTCATTTATATATATCAAAGTTATTCAGAGAGAGTATTTATATATATCAGAGAAAAAAGATTTAGACTTTTCTATTACATTCAATGCAAGGAAAATTAAACTTCCATAAGTAACTGAAATATCTATAAACCACCATCCTCCATGCTTCGTTTAATAAAAATTGCATGACTGTTAGCTGTTAGGAAAGGGCAGCTGACTTTATACTTTAAACCTTTTGAGTATACGAAAGATTATTTATTTGTCAATTAAACTAAGAAAAAAAACTGTCAAATAAGAAAACTAATAGGAAATCCCATGACGACGGCGGATCTCGTCGAGGGAGAAATTGATCGCTTTCCAATTTTAAAATTAAGGAGTTTTTAAGGACCTTTGACAAAAATTAAGTAGTTTTAACGGCCCTTAAAAATGAAAGCTAAAATTAAGGAGTTCTTAAGAACTTTTAAGGACCGTGGGAAGCCTGAATAGATAGATTTACATCCCACATATGTTTCCCGAACACAATATACAACTAAACTCAACATTTTTTGAGTTCTGTTCGGTTGTCCTGTCCGTGGAAATTGAATATGGACAGCAAAATCTGTTATAAAATGTAGGTTCAGTTCTAAAATTGACGTAATACATTAAACATAATTGGTTTGCTTTACTTCACCACGTTATTATACACTGCTGTTTGTTCTCTTTCAGTTTTGACCTGGAAAGTTGGGAGTCCTCAGGTAAATAACTTCAACCATTTTACTTTTTGTTTATATAGTAGTTTGAAGCTCCCTTAAACTGGAGGTTCCGAAAAAGAAAAAGCAGAAAATATTAAATTAATTAGACATTTAGAAAAATTTGGTTGTGTCGGTGACAGAACCGTCAAACCGAGAAGTACGACGATCAAATGGGCACACCCTCTACCGAACGTGCTAGGTCTACACATTGTGAAGGAACTAATTAGAGTATATGAGGGTCGAGTAAACAAAGTCCAGTTTAAATATTACGCTCTGCCCTCGCTGCTTCCTTTTATTCTATACTAAATTGATATCAAGAATGAATTTAGTATAGAATAAGAGGGAGAATAAGACTTGAAATAATAGTATTAAACGCTCGAAAAGGGGAGATGGGGTGGATTTCGAACTCGCTTTGAATTTTGCTAACCCTAACTCATAAAAAATTCAATATAGATGCCTGTATCCATTCCAGGTACAACCACTTCATAAATTCGTAGACAACAACTTAGGATATTGTTATACAGGGGATAGGGACTAAAATTTCTAATGCAGACTTCTATTTAGTAATTATTAGTAAAATATTTTAAGCTTTCCGGTAAACCATTTGAGAGTGTCATTAGCAAATTATCGATAAAGAGTAATGTAAACCTAGTCTGATATGAATCGTAATACTTCATGCAACCATGAATGTAATCTTATAAATACAAGATAGGCATATTTAGAGGTCACGAAGGACGAATGCATATGAATGAGAATCCTGTACCTCGGAACACTCTTTTTTTATTTCATTTTTTATAGTAGGAGGGGGAAAAGAAAAATACTTTCACTACCATAGAATGGATCAGTGAATAATGTCTCTTCGTCACGCTTTAGCCAGACTTTCGACGTAGGCAGAAAAGAAAAATGAAGGAATAATCTCCGTTTTTCATTTTACTCTCTCGTATATGGAGTTTAGAGAATGTAATTGAGGGAGAGAAAAAAGCCGACATCAAATGTCGACTTTTTTAGGCTTCTCTTACAAAAATATCGATTGAAATCTTAACTTCTAACTCACACAAAGGACAAAGATGACAGAATCATAATGCCTTTCAAGTACTTTAAACCTCTCTCTTATTGGAATCGTTTATTCCTAATTTAACACAATATTATAACTTAAGAGCTTAACTCCTTGAGGACAAGCACGTAAATCCTATACGAGTCGACCGTTGTGCAAACCGTTGACGTTTAAAGACATCTAATAATTAAATCTAGGTTTTGAATATTCAAATAAAACATTCCGATCTCCGTTTACGCATACGCGAAGCTGGTCTCTCAGTATCAACCGGAACTCTTCACATGGAGGCGACGCTGGGCTGATAAGAGTGAAATCACTTCGTCGTGTCCACGAGATGTTGGTCTCGAACGTTGGTTAAAAAATTTTCATTAACAAACTGTGTTCGGGTACATTTCGCGTAAATTTAGTTATTCAGTTAAATCTCAATAAATCGAAAATTATTTCATTTTTTAACCAACTTTTCGTACTTTATATTGAAATATATTAACAAATATATAAATAGGCAAATAAACAAATATATATGTATCAATCCAAATATATATATATATATATATATATATATATATATATATATATATATATATTATACATATATATAATATCATTTTCGCAAGGATAAATAAAAAAGTTAATTTTAATACTAAATTGATTTTTTTAATGAACCTTCCCGTTCTGTGGTTCCGCATCGACTGATGTAAAAACTAGTTTTTATTTGTCTAAAATTTTCCGGAATCTATGTAGTAGAACATTCGGCTTCGTTTTCTTGTTTATACCGTTATTTTTGTAGCCACAAACAAACCATGTTGTTACACTGACCCGCACTAGTACGTACCCCACGCTAAAGTATCAATCGGCAGAAAACGTACTAGTACGTGTCCCGCGCTCAAGATGAATCGTCAGAAAACGTACTACTACGTGTCCCGCGTTCAAGTATCAATCGTCAGAAAACGTACTAGTACGTGTCCCGCGCTCAAGTATTAATCGTCAGAAAACGTACTAGTACGTGTCTCACCGTAGAGAAGCACGGGCAAACTTGCTAGTTTAATATAAAACAAAAATTTCTGCTCTGTTTAGAATAGTGTATTCCGTAAATTATTCATTAGGGTATAACTATTTAAAAATTATTTAGGTTTGTGGCGCTGGTATAGTGCTTCGTGCTCCCACGACACAGGTCTGAAGTTTGATTTCTGGGCTGGGCAAAGTTGAATCAGCCTTCTATCACTTCAGTGGTAGACAAACTGAAAACTCAGGATGCTTGGGAACTAAACGCTGGCTGTTCTGCGGAAGGTTAACCACCTAACCCGAACATGTGCTTCGCAGCCCAGGGCCCTCTGAAATTAAGATTGGCACCATAGGCCCTGGTTCCTTGGGAGCTGTTGTGTCGAGATGTTTAGAGATTAGTAGTATATGAAGCATATGTTACATGTATGTGTGTGTAATCCAGGAATCATATAACTGCTGGACACTTTTGAAATTATAGACCCTATTCTCTTTACTTGCCCGGGATACTGGGCAAAGGAGAAGCCTCAGCAACTAGATTATTTAAGTAAATTGCAGTCGAGCCATTTTGGTAAAAAGAACAGGCACAGTTCGTAGCAAAGCTTAAATTTTACTCATTACCTGCTGCAACTGAGATCTTTACCAGCCAACGACAGACAAGAGAATGACACTTATAACACTTTGTTCAAACAGAGGTTTACCCATGAGCGAAGACAGATAGAATTTTCCCAAGAGACAAGAAACATAGTCAGCGAATTTAACTGTTAGATTTGGAAAAAAGCCAAGCCATTAGCCGACAACAGCTGGAAAATGGGTTGAATGGACAGAAAAATTACATCTATTGGACAGAAAGCTTTGGGAAATATATTGGAAGAATTTTAAGTCGAGAACACTCCTTTGATTAAGACATTTTGAGGCTGGGAAAATAGATTTTAAAGAAAGAGAGAGGGGGGGGGGATTTTTAAGTAAATATTAAAGTGAAAAAATTTTAATATATATATATATTTGCATTCATAATTTGTGCATAAAGGCTAATTTTTTAAAAATCTTCAATTTCTTAACAGCTTATTTTTTAAATGTCATATGTCTTTTAAGGGTTTTAAGCTTACAAAATAAAACAGATATTTTGCTTCAATTTCATCTAAAAATTTAGGTTCTAATGTACATATTTAACGTATATAGTTTGATAATGTCACTGAAATATAACATCTACTTTTAAATTTGCTTTATTTTCACTTCATTCTCAATTTTAAAAAATAGTTTCTATCTTAAGCTACACATTTCTTAATATTTTTCCATTTTCTTTGCTTTAATAATTTTATTTTAAATAGTCTTTGTTTCTTAGGTATATTCCTTTTTTTTTGCTTTCACATATAATCTGCTTTCTCACAAAAATATCGCACTATAATATTTATTAAATATCTTAACTGCACTTTTGCCATACTGTTAGTAGGTGCCAGTATATATATATATATATATATATATATATATATATATATATATATGGGTGTGAGTGAGTGTATATATATATATATATATTGTGTGTATATGCATATATATATATATATATATATATATATATACATATATATGTATATATATATACACATATATATATAGTATATGTACATTATATATATATATATATATATATATATATATATATGTATTTTTTTATTTTATTTGTTTTCATAATTTTTGATTGGCAGTAATAGTTTTCTAAAAATTGTCCCCGTGACAAAAAAATTATTCAAAAAATTCCAGTATTTTTTTATTTTATTAATTATTAAAATGTTTGTAAGTAATATTTTTGCAAATGTTGAAAACAATTTATAATCTTTCCTTTACATAAAACTGAAAAAATCATCTAAAACAGATTTTTATTCAGGAATTACATTAAAATTAAACTGCATTCAATGTTTTAAAATTTAAATTAGAATAATTTCAACAAATGCTCGTAAATTAGGACCCATATGAATGTATATTTGAGGTAAAAAATTCATTACAAAGCTAATTATAATTTTATTAAATCTCAAACTCCTTAAGTTTAAGGAAAGTTTATAGAAATAGGATGATCATAACTTATAATACGACTTACCTCAGAAAAATCCAGCTGGTTTATAATGTAAATGGGAAATATCAATATCAGCCTCTTCTTTCCGTTGCCAAACTTGTCAAAGCAAATACGAAGTCGGATTATTTTTATTTTTATTTAACTAAGAATATATTTATGAGGCGTGTCTGGCGACTGTCACAGTCGAAAGACGTAACAAGACAATAGTTTCCAATCCAAGTATGGCAAATCTGTTTTTTGCATCCGAGCATTTAGAAAGCGTCCATGTGGTTAGAAGAAATTCACGGTCGTCTCTCGTAGGAAACGGTTTCAAAATAGTTTTGAATAACGACACGCAGCAATATTTATAGTGCGTTTTGTTTTGAATTGGTAAGAAACGTTTCGATAAATATTTTAAACATATATATTACTTTCTCTATGCTGGAGGCCAAACGATGGCCGAATGGTTAGGGTGCTGGCCTTCGGAACCAGAGGTCGTGGGTTCGAATCCCACAGTGGCATGGATGTTCGTAGCCGTTCGGAATCGGCTTTAAACTGTAGGTCCCGGTCTCATTAGCCCTCGTGTTGCAAAAAGTAGACCGTAGTACTCCAAACCAAACCAAACCTCTATGCTGGAGAAAATATTGGGTAGGGTAGCAAAACATTCGTTGGAAGATGCCAATGTCTGACATGAACATTTTTCAATTTATTTTTTTAATATATAACTTTCATTTTTTTCGACTCCTTAACTAGCATATAGCCCGTCATATGACAGGATCAGTAATATTTTTAATTTTCTATTTGTAAAGTACCCTATAAAGCAGGTAAAAAAAATTGTTTGTGTTTTGGCTGACAATTATCTTGCAACAAAAATATAATCGATGATTATATTTGAAATTCTCACATATATACCAAATCTATTATTTAAGCCAAATATAAAAAAAATATTTACAAAATATCTAATTTCAGTAATAAAGCATATGAAAATAATGCAGACGATATTTAAATAATTTAAAATAAGAACTGATTAAATGAGATGTTTAAAGAAATGACTCTAAAACAATGTTATTTTTACCTATTTATTATGTAATAAATTTAATTACCTGCTCTTAAAATGGGTCTTGATATAATGGCATTAAACACTCGAAAAGGGGGAAGGGGTGGATTTGGACAGTATTTTTCGTTGGGATATGAAGCCAATTTATTTCAGAATCGGATCGATAGTTTAGGAGAAGGTAATCTTTCCTCGCTTTGAATTTTGCTAACCGTAACTCATCAAGAATCCGATATGGATGTCTCTATTCGTTCCAGGTCCAACCGCTTCATAAATTCGAGGACAGACAGACAGACTTAGGCTATTATTATGTAGAGGGTATGAATGTTTACGTACTTTGCGCTCCAAATTTTCTTCAATTCCAGTAATGTGGCTTGAATTTATGTTTGAGTGATATCAATTTATTTCCAGCCTAGCAATTTTAATTGAGTTAAACAAGCTTGAAAAATAATTCTTATATTTAAAAATCGTACCGAGTCACACTTGATATTGTACTTGCTGAAAAAAAAAGGAAAAAAAAAGAAAAAAAAGATGATGTCGTCGAGTTTGACTCGACACTGGAACGCAAAAGATTATAGGTTCATTCACACAAATTGATTCTTTTTCCTGGAGCAATTTATTTTATCACTAAAGTTCTCATATTTTGGCAACCGGACGAATAGTAAATTCATCATCGTCATTTTTACTTAACCTACTATTGAACCGCTGTAGCTAGGTCGGCAAAGGCTTAACTGAAAGGCGTGCGGCAAAAGTCGCTCTATTTAAGATTTAAGAGAAAATGAAGTGTTGAAAGAACTCAAAGATCGGTAACTTTTTTGGACATTGAAGTAAAATAATGTCTTATCATGATAACATCTAGACTGAAGGACTGAAGGGGCCCGAGTTAACCATAAGGTTTTTATCAGCCAAGGCTAAGGGCGAGTGGGAAAAAGATTACATCTAAAGTAGCCTCCCCTCTATGGCCAATTGTTCACCACTTCCTGGTGGTGACCTAGGAATATGGTTTACGGGTTGCATTCACACGCTGGGCCACTAAATGAGCCGAGTGCGTGGATACGTCCATAAGGTCTACTGTGAACTTTAGTTGCGCTTTCTGGCTTCC
>CM063507.1:36372698-36375198 GCA_032207245.1 Pardosa pseudoannulata
GTGTGTGTGTGTGTGTGTGGGAATTTAGTGCAGCGCATCCTCGCAAGGTCGCGCCCTCATCACTGAGTGGGGTAAATAAGGAACGATAGAGGGACATTCGAGTCGGAGTCGAGGAGAAGCAGTGACTAGGTCGAGTCAAGGGCCCGTGGCACTTGAGCTCCCTTAATTTATTAAACACCGAGTAGGGTGTTTTACCTACGTTAATCTTCGAGTAGGAAGTCTTGTCTATACCGCGTTGTCACTGTGATCTAACTATTAGTCTTTGTGCTTAAATGTGTTCTGTGTTGTTACGTCATTAAATGTTTGTTATTGTTAATTTAGTCTGTCGTCGAATTTGTCTAACGACACCCCTAGACACCAAACCCTACATATGTGTGTGTGTGTGTGAAAGTTAACATTATTCGTAATCGATTATGCATGAAATTAGAGCCCATATCTCTTAGTTGCCAGTGCTGTCTTGGCAAAGGAACTTCATTGCAGTCTTGCCATGGAAGGCGACGAGTTGCCTCTCATCTTAGACTATAAAATCAGGCAGTTTACTTAGCAAGCATCCTTTATTTTTATCTTAATGGCAGAGGACTGACGGGAATGTCTTACACAGACGAACATCAAACGTTCATATGTGATAGACGTGAAAATACTGCAGCGAGGAGATGGAAAATCACATAAAGAACTTTACATGAGAGTAAGACTAAGTCGACAGTTCTTTAGTGGCTTCTTAAATATTCGTGGTGAGACAATTGCATACAACCACGTAACTTTTGTTTCAAGAAGTGAAGAAGGAAGGCAATCTGAATGAATCACTTCCTTGATGTTAATTTGGATAACTGAAATAATAAACACTAGACCAATAGAATTAAATTTAGGATAATTTTGAAGAATTTTTGGGGCTTAAGGTTTTTCTTTAGAAAGGATGCGAAAGATTACGGAATCTGAATTTTGTTTTAAAGAATTCCATTCAAAAGAAAATAAAAAATTTGTCCACTTCGCTGGTTACAACCGAATTTCTGAGAACTGTTTTACTTCAACAAATTGGCAGCTATTTTTTTTCTTATCTTAAAGAAAAAAATAAAAAATTTCACTTTAAAATGTAGTGAATGGAACGTATGATAATATAGTGCATTCACTTCACGCACGTTTGGAGTTTAGATAAATAAAGCCTGCTTGGAAGCGAATTGTTTCATGGATCATTTCTCTGCTGAAACTACACATTTTGGTATGAATTGGAAGAATTTTTGGTTTTTTAGTTATATATATATATATATATATATATATATATATATATATATATATATATATATATATATATATATTGCTGGCATATCAGTGTGAATTTTATTTTGAAATTTAAAACTGATATCCACCTAAATTAGTGGATCTATATTATTATTATGATAAAAAATAGTTATAATATAATCATATACGAACTAGCATATAGCCCATCATATGACGGGATTAGTAGAAATTTTAATATTCCAGAACCGTTAAGTACCAATGAGGCTTATAAAAAATGGTTTGTTTTTTGTCTGAGAATTATCTGGTTCACTCTCAATAATTTATTTATCGTCATACTCCTCTAGTCTCCCATTCCTGTTATGCAGTTTAGAATCACATTGAAGTCATTTAGTCAAACCGTGTGGTTATGTATAATAAACAAACACACAAAAGAACAATTTCCAAATATATATAAATTAAAAGTTAGATATTTATTAGTCCTTTAAATATAGACTTATATGAAAAGAATTTCTTGTTAATACAGGGGATAAAATTTTCATCGCAACAAAAAATAATCGATGATTCAATTTAAAATTATCACATATGTACCTAATCTATTACCTAAGCCAAATATAAAAGAAAATCATTGACGTAATATCTAAGTTCAGAGATAAAAGATATTAAAATAGTGTAGACGGTATTTAAATAATTGAAAATATGAAATGATTCAATGAGATGCTTAAAGGAATGACGTCACAATGCTAGAAAAAATTGTTATTTTTACCTCTTTATTAAGTGATAAATGGATAAATTGAATCGCCTGCTCTTAACTGGGGAAAATAAGGCTTGAAATAATGGCATTAATCTCTCGAAAAGGGGGGAAGCGTTGGATTTCGAACGTTTTAAAGACGACAGTATTTTTCGCTGTGAAATGAAGCATATTTATACCAATTTATTTTAGAATCGGATCGATAATTTAGGAGAAGATAAACTTTATTCGCATTGAATGGATGCCTCTATCCATTCCAGGTCCAACCTCTTCATAAATTGGAGGACAGACGGACGGATAACTTAGGCTATTATTATATAGGGGATGCGCATAAACGTTTCTTTCCAGCAATAAATGGTATAGTAAAAGTGCGAATGGTTAAAATAGAGTACGAAACTGCCTGATGTAACGCTCCGGAGATCTCGAGGATTCTATGTATAGGTATCATGCGTTAATCACAATTAAAATGACGTTTGCGATTACATCGTCACCTTTAAAAGAACAATAAGAAATCTT
>CM063507.1:36377698-36505198 GCA_032207245.1 Pardosa pseudoannulata
AATAATTTGTTTATCTTTACTGACCGCATGTTAGTTTCCAACTTTAATTTATTTTGTCATATTACGTGATAGGATAGACAGTAGAGATATGAATATTGACAGTGATTGTTTGGCGGAATATATGAATGATGTCCAAAATTGAGCGAATCTGTGGCAAACTGTGTCATTATGTATAAAAAACAAACACAGAAACGAACAAACTTCTTGATTTTCAAAGGTATATAACTTAAACGCTAGATATTTATTAGTCCTTGAAATAGACTCCTGGACTTTTATGAAAAGAATTTGTTGTTAATACGGGTGATAAAATTTCATTTCAACAAAACATAATCGATGATTGAATTTAAAATTATCTCATATGTGCCTAATCTATTATTTAAGCCAACTATAAAGGAACATTTTTTACGTAATATCTAAGCTCAGTGAAGAAACGTATGAAAATAATCCAGACGATATTTAAATATTTAAAATAATAAATGATTACATGAGATGGTTAGCGTCCCCGGTTTGATCCCGGGCGGAAACATAACAGTTTTCGGTCTCATTAGCCCTCGTGTTGCAAAAGGTAGACCGTAGCACTCCAAACCAAACCAAACTAAACCCTGAGATGGTTAAAGAAATGACGTCATAATTCTAGAAAGAAAAATTTTATTTTACCTATTTATCGTGATAAATTCATAAATTTAACCACCTGTTCTTAACAGGGGGGAAAAGGCTTGAAATAATGGTATTAAACTCTTGAAAAGGGGGAAGGGATGGATTTCGAACGTTTTAAAGACAACATTATATTTTGTTGTAATATGAAATATATTTATAGCAATTTATTTTAGAAATGGATTGATAGTTTAGGAGAAGATAAACGTTATTCTCTTTGAATTTTGCTAAACCTGACTTATGAAGAATCCAGTATGGATGCCTCTATACATTGTAGGTCCAACCGCTTCATAAATTCGTGGACAGACGGACAGATAACTTAGGCTATTATTATAGAGGGGAAAGTCTAACGAAAAAGTGAGCTTCCATGAAGCCATATTTTGACACGCCATATAAACTTCCACTTAATTTTAGCTTGAACCAGGAAAATCATAGGTCCTCATCAATTCCCATGCAGGAAAGTGAGAATGTCCAGTTGTTTGCAGTCCAGTGAATATGCTCCACTTTGGAATTTAACGTTAGTTTCCCCCTTAAGGATAAGCTTCCTATCCACTGCGAGCTTTCCTTCCGACTACTAAGCCTGGATTAACACGAACATGTTGCCACCAAGTTTGAGAGAGGAGTTAAAAATTTTAAAGTCCTTGAGTATAATGATAAATAATGTCGTGTTCTGAAGCTTGTAACGAATTATAGAGATATAATGGAATGTATTTAAAGCGTTTATAATTCAGGTAAGACGGTTTTCTTATGTCAGATTAGGTTGTTTATTTAATGGCATAAATTTTGCTTGCTGATTTCAATCGATTTTACGTGTTATACCTCTGAAAAAGGCTTTCAATATAATAGCTAGGCTTTATTCATTTCATTCCAAAATGAATTCTGATTATTTTAGAATAAGATTTTTACAAATTCTTTAATAACACTAAGATGAAATTATTATTTTTTTCTTATTTCAAGTAATATATTTTAAAAATGTAGAATGAATATAAGAGTAAGTTAAGATTTTTCTTTTATATTAAGATTTAGGTTTATAAAAAAAAACTTACCGAATCTAAAATTCAAAATTTATTGTTTACTAGCCGTCCCCCGCTTTTGTTCTGGATATGCATAATTATTACGGCAAGTGGTGTTTTGAAAATACTTTTGTAAGTTATTTTAATTTTCAGTTATATTAGGAAGTATAAAAGAGATGTATTTTGCAATATTTGTTAATTTATCCTTGTACAAAGAAACGTAAAAGAACCCTGTTTTATATATGTAGGAATAGAAATTCCGTACCCCAGATGTATTTCTCTATGCTCCATAGTTTATCCGAGTGTTTGAAGTTGTTTCAGTTGCTTGAAAACGGCAACGAAGAAAGATAGAACAAGATCAAAGAACGACGTGCGAGATAAAAAGAATAACAAATAGTGTTTAGGATGTTTTAGTATTAAAATTAGTTAAACGATCTTTCAGTTCATCCATTCCCTAGAATGAAATGAGAACCTTTGGTATATGTTTTTTCATTTAATAGGTATATTTTATTACTAAAGCTCTTGTTGCTTTATCATACCTACTGGCTATGACTGTAGTCCTCCCGTCCTGCACTTAGTTGTACAACATACACATATATACAAACATATATATATATATATATATATATATATATATATATATATATATATATATATGTATATATATATATATATATATATATATATATATATATATACATACACATATATTGATACATATATATGTGTATATAAATATATATGCATATATACACATACATACATATACACATAAAAATACATATATATACATTTACAAAAATAGACACACACACACACACACACACACACACACACATATATATATATATATATATATATATATATATATATATATATATATACATGTCTATTTTTGCAACAAAGCTGTAACATTTACTCTAACATAGGTAGTGAAATTAGTAAAGAGGACAATAAATTTTCTTTAACATATATATATATATATATATATATATATATATATATATATATATATATATATATACGTATTATATATATATATATATATATATATATACATATACTTTTATATACACATAAATATGTATATATATGTAATAATATCAATATCTAAACCCTAAAGCGTATTCCAAAATTATCCCTTTTCCCCATTCATATTCTAGATCTTAATTTCTTCTCTTTATATTAACCATATTTCCCAATCCATCCAATTTAAACGAGGATGTTTTCATTCCTTCAGCGTAACCCCGAAATTCTTTCTATGATTCCCAAAACAGAAAATGATATAGCTGGCATTTTAATTAGGAAGTTATAACTCTCATAGGAAAAATCTGTAATGATCAGCAGTAATGCTCCTCTGAGACGCCACACTTTACAGATGGCTCCAGTCAAAGGTTACTTTCTATAAGCAAATAAAACGTGCCTCAGCAATTTTCCCACACACGCTTTTTAGTCGTCTCTCGCAGAAGGTTGGCATTACAATTACTTAGAGAGATAGCGTTCTGACACCGTCAGGTTCAGACGTCTCTGGATTCTGTGCAATTTTATAGGATGAAATAAAAAGTTAAGTTCGGCCACCGCAAATGATGTGCTTCTTCCTAACGGACGGTTAGCGGGACACTTGGCAGCCCAGCATGCCCGGGCTGAGGAAAATAATAGGGGCAATTTTAAAATGAGTTTTTAAGTGTAAAGTTCGGGGCCAGTGAGACCCCTGGACGATTACATATATATATATATATATATATATATATATATATATATATATATATATATATATATATATATATATACATATACATATATATATATATATATATATATATATATATATATATATATATACTTTTATATACACATAAATATGTATATATATACACACATATATATAAACACACACATATATATAATATATATATATACATATACATGTCTATTTTTGTAACAAGGCTATAACATTTACTCTAACATAGGTAGTGAAATTAGTAAAGGGGACATTAAAGTTTTTAACATATATATATAAATATATACATACATATATATACTTATATATACACATAAATATGTATATATATACAAACATATATATATATACATGTACAAACATATACATATATATATTATATATATATATATAAGTTAAAAAACTTTACTGTCCTCTTTACTAATTTCACTGGCTCTGTTAGAGTAAACACGTGCGTAACAGTTACGCAACAACTATGCGGCCTTCTGTAGCGAATATCTGAAATCTCCACAAGGCGACCACAAATCCAGCCTTTCAAACAAATCATACGCCTCCAACTAAGAAAGTGAAAAATGCTGAATGTGAACTTGGCTAACGAACAAAACGCTCACTTTTTATGGGTTAAACAGCGTTGGGGAGACGAGTGTTTGAACCGTCGACTCGTGCGTCCAAGGACACTGCTTGAGTTACTCGGTCATCCACAAGGTGTTTTGGGTCATCACAAGAGCGAACTTAAAAATAAAAAAAAATTGAAAAAACAAGCTTATAAATATGACTGTAAGTTGACAGATACGTGAGATATCTCGTTTTTTCAGACAGACGAGCACAGACTAAAGCGAAAATGGTACACAAGGCGAAAAGTAAGAAAATTACCAGGCAGATCCCCAAGCCGAAGGGGCCTTACACGGTGGGATGCACGGACATCATGACGCCGGGCTTGGAAAATGGAGTCTTTTTCAGGCTATTCTACCCTGCTGTTGCAGTCAAAGTAAGTTCTCTTAAAATCTTTTTTGCAAGATGTTACGTTTCTCCCATTTATTATAACACATTGTGTGCGGGTACATTTCGCAGCGGAATTGTACCGGGAGCGGCGTTTCGTGCGCAAATTTAGTTATTTAGTTAAATCTCAATAGATTGAGAATTATATAATTTTTTAACCATCTTTTGGTATTTTATATTGAAATATATAAATAAACATATAAACAAATATATATGTAATATTAAAATCCCTTATTTAAGTATTTTAATATTAATTTAATAACTTTTGTTCATAAAGTAAGCTCGGGGTTTACGCGGTAATTCGGATTTTTCCCTCCAGACAAGCTAAATACAACCTCTGTCTGTACTACTTTAGCCAATAGCGCCTTCTCTTTAAACATGGATATTTTTTATCACGTGATTAGTTGTGATTAGGGATTATTCGTAGTCTTTTTACTTGAGAAATCCCTACTTACAAAGTGTGTGTGCAGGATCACATTGTCTATGAGCATAAAGTTGTAAAAGTGCTTGCTTGATGTATGAATTTCATGTTTCTTACTAGAAATAAACTGTGTTGTGATTTTGAATGAGTCTCGCCCATATTACATATATACATAAATACAAATATATATATAATATATAAATATACATATATACATAAATATACAAGGTGAAATATAATGGTATATAATATAGAAATATAATGGTATTATATAATACCATTTTCGCAAGGATAAATAAAAAATTAATTTTAAATCTAAATTGATTTTTTAATCAACCTTGCCGTTCTGTGGTTCCGCATCGACTGGTGTAAAAATTAGTTTTTATTTGTATAAATTTTTTCACAATCTATGTAGTAGACGAGACCATTCGGCTTCGTTTTCCTGTATATACCATTACTTTTGTTCCCACAAACAGACGAATTCACAAACACACTGTGAAAAGTACCGAAAGCGGGCTTTTTGAGCGCAAATTCAGTTATTCAGTTAAATCTCAATAGATCGAAATTTATTTAATTTTTTAACCAACTTTTCGTATTTTATATTGAAATATGTAAAAAAGAATGTATAAATGGACAAATAAACAACTATATATATAAATACAAATATATATATAATATATAAATATATATATATATATATATATATATATATATATATATATAATATCATTTTCGCAAGGATAAATAAAAAGTTAATTTTAAATCTAAATTGATTTTTTAATCAACTTTCTCGTTCTGTGGTTCCGCATCGACTGATGTAAAAAGTAGTTTTTATTTGTCTCAATTTTTTCAGAATCTATGTAGTAGATAAGAACTTTCGGCTTCGTTTTCCTGTGTATAATACATTATATAACAAAATTTGTATTTAACACATTGTGTGCGGGTACATTTCGCAGCGGAATTGTACCGGGAGCGGGCGTTTTCAGCGTCAATTTAGTTATTCAGTTAAACCTCAGTAGATCGAAAATTATTTAAATTTTTAACCAAATTTTTGCATTTTATATTGAAATATAGAAACAAATATATAAATAGAAATATATAAATAACAACCCTAAGATTTTTCTAAACAAAAAATATATTTTTAGTGGATAAATTTATAATAGTATCATACATATGAAAACTCAAATAGAAATAGTAGTATATAGTTTTAATTTTTTCGAATTATGTTATATATAAACATTTTTAGAAAAATTTTTTTTCAAAATTTATTTCAAAAATTTTTTTATAAAAAATTAAAAGAGGCAATCATAAAACTAATAATGTAAAAACTATTTTTTATTTGTTTAAATTTTTCCCAAATCTATGTAGTAGACAAGAACATTCGGCTTCGTTTTCCTGTATATACCGTTATTTTGGTACACACAAACAAACCATGTACTAGTACGTGTCCCGCATACAACGTGTTAAAGGATTAATGGGCGTTACAATGTGTTTATGACAATTATTAACTTAAATTTATGAAACTTTGTATACATATACAATAAAAATAACTAAACTAAAATCATCAAAATGAAAACATTATAATGAAATAATTATATTTAAAAAAATTAAATATTTTTAAATATTTTAACCAATAATATTTTAAATACCAGATAATCTTTCTAAAAAATACAATTTATTAAAAATATTTTGTTGAATTTTATAATGTTCCTTGCAGTCTAATTTAAATAAAATTATTCTTTTATTTTTATGTTATTTTTACTTTAACGTATCTTTCGAACATATTTGTGTATTTTGAAAATTTCCAGGGCAAATTCAAGCTTTCACAACTTAAATTGAGTATTAATAATCTAAATGAACTTGAAATTTAAAACGAATACTCAGGTTTATTTTAATATATATCGGGAATGTTTGGTACTTATATTTGTAACAATCTATGAAAAGGGAAGTCACGAGGCGCAATTTAACAATTAACGAAAATTCTATTAAATAAAAGGAATTGAATTATTCAAAAAAATTAATTGATTTCAAGAAAAACTTTAATGCGACAAAATACTTGTACCTCAATTTAAATGTGTCCAAAACTTCATAAATCTTAACAATTTATGAAAGCAATTTACACTGCTTTTTGCTCTCTATTTTTCTCTACCGATGCTCGCTGCTCTTTTCGAATGCATTTGCTTTGCACCCCTTTTCTGTTTTTCCTCAAAAAGTTTTTTTGGGGAGAGGGGATTTACGTGAATGCTTGTACACAGCTTTCCAAGCACTCACGTGTTTGTACCCCAAAAAATAAAAACTTTTTGGGGGAAAAATGGGACGCAAAGTAAATGTATTCGAAAAAGAGCAGGGCGCATAGGTACATAAAAATAGAGAGAAAAGAGCGGTTTCTTTTGAATATATTATATATATACAAACGCTTATATATGTATATATAATATTCAAAGGTGATATATATATATATATATATATATATATATATATTAATATATATTATATATATATATATATATATATATATATATATATATATATATATATATATGTCAGGTTTAAAAATGGGGTAAAAATTAAGCTGTTATAATTAAAAATAGTTAGAAGTTATTAACGATAACGCAATAGGAGACAGGCACACCCTCGAGCGGAACTATACAGAGTAAAGAAGCTGGCTCGAGAGTAGACAATCGGAGTTTGTTAAGGTAGCAACGCCAAAAAAGACACTTCTGAGCGGGAACTCGGGCTGATAACATCCTCCACGCTTATCGAACCAAACGTAAACAAAGGATATCTAAATGGCATAGACATGGACAGAAGGATTACAATAAAAAAGTTCTTATAGAAAAACTAAAATGTGCCTTCCATACATTAATCACTCGGAACGTGTCATATATATATATATATATATATATATATATATATATATATATATATATAGATAGATAGATAGATAGATAGATAGATAGATATCACCGTATCTCGTTAGAAATCACTTTCCTCTCGTATGGTATCAGAACGCTATGTGTGAATTATCAGACCATACTAAAAGATGTGTTGTGAAAATATTATTTATACAATGTTACAATAAATACCATGTACTGAACTTAGAATTTATTACTCTTCTTAACCAGAATCCAAGGCCACCGAACTGGTTACCTCACGACAGTTATCTCAAAGGTTACGCTATGTTTTTCAAAATTTGGCCACCTCTTTATTGCAAGTGCTTCCCGAAATTTGTCGGTAAGTAAATTTATTCTCATTTTTAAAAGATCACAGGACTATTAAATTTTCAAAACTTTCCTTTTTTAAAACATTTGTGTAATAAACTACAAAAAATTCTGCCCATTTTAATACTGTATTGTAACTAACAAGAGATAAAATAAAATAAATATGTTTGTAGATTAATTAGATTTAGTCTAATTAATATGGGACTAATTAATTAGACATTAATTAGACATACATTTTTATACAATATTACAGAATAAGAACCACACGACTCGCATGCGGCTCGTGAGCCGCACTTTTACCATCATTTTTATATAAGCCGTATAGTAAGCCAAGGGCCGGAAGACCTGGGCTGCATGAGACTCTTTATTTAGGTATTTGCGGCTATTCAGATTTCTGACTCTGTGCAAGACTTGATTAAAACACGGGTAGACTAAACCATGGACCTGATTTTTCGGAGTCCCAAATTTTGTATATAATTTTTATACGAGTTATTTAATTAAAAAAAATTTAATTAAAAATCTTAATGATTAATTCTTTAAACAGTTTTCATGAAATTCTTCTCAGAAAGTTATATAAAAGTAAATGATAAGTTTTATTGGACACTATAGAAATCAAATGTCAAATTTTTGTCTTTTCTGGTACTTATAAACTTTCATTTTATCGTGTAAAGAAAGTTATTATAAATAATTTTACAAATTATTAATAACATTTTACAAATTATTACATTATATATAACATATTATTACATTATATACCGGGTGACCGAGCTCCGCTCGGAGAAAACAGGTATCGAAGCTAACTCGAAGATTTAAATTTTCAATTGTAAGCGGTGCGAGGTTTCACGATGCATCCTTTCAGCTTTTCATTCGTAACAGCGGTATTCAAAACGTGTCGCAGTATTTTTCTCAAATCAGCATCAATGGGCAGCGGGTTGTCGACTGGATCGCAGACTAATAGTTGACGTTTTCCATAGCTTGCTTCGTAAATTCCTAGCATCCAGTGCTCGCCTCTATCCATTTGAGCTCTCTTGTGAATGGGAATGAGTAGCACGTCGAATCCTTGTTGAACGCCGTATAGATAGTTGGAAGCCTTGTTCTGGTCGCTGATATCGTTGAGAAGAGCCATTCCTTCATAAGCGCCATCCGCTGTTGTAACGTAGAAGCGTGCGACAAATTCAGGGTGAAGTACGGCAACTTTGACGGTCGGGTAAGCTTGTTTGGCGTAATGGAGAAGCATTCTGACAATGACGGTATCTTCTAGTTGTCCATTTGCTGGTATAATTGAGTTGATTGCTTGTTGTTCCAAAATTCCGGCTCCTTGAAGCATTTCATGTAGAGGTGCGTTCTGCATGTTGAAAATGTAGCTTGAAATCTGATGAATGTTGAAATGTCGAACTTTGTTGACGGTGATTTGAAATCGAAATGAATTCCTTAACACGTTTGCTGCCACCGACGCACTGGCGCGTCAGAGCGGCACCTCCTGGTATGCCGACGACGCACTAACGCGGCGACGGACTTTGATAAGTTATATGCTCTGTGTTTAGTGTGGCTTTGGAAATTGAACGGCGAGGTTGTTTCGGCACGTTAGTGAAGCATTATTTTTTAATTTTTTGTGGTTGGTTTTCAAAATTTTTGTTTGCATTATTTTTTTTTACTATATCGTTTATGTGTTATATATACTTTGCTACATTAATTTAATATTTAGAATTGATAGAAAATAAAAATGGAAACCGATATCAAGGAATAAAGACAAATCAATAAAGACTTTTATTATTATTATTAATAATTCGTCAGAACTACAGCCAATCGATTCCTCGTGGTCGAAAACCCCCGGGTACCAATTTTCACTTGGTTTGGAAGCATGAGAAAAAAGTTTGCCCGCACCGGGGTTCGAACCCGGCCCTATCTGTAGCGCCGAACTACGTGACCTTAGCGCGTCAAAACCGATGCCAATCGATTCCTCGTGACCAAAAACCCCAGATCCCCAAGTTTACTACAGTTTATTAATTCTGGGGCGATTTTCGACTTGACAACCATTCCTCGTATTATAGTATAGGATATAACATATTATTACATTATATATAACATATTACATTTATAACATATTATTACATTGATAACATATTGTTACATTAATAACATATTATTACATTATATATAACATTTTACAAATTATTATTAATTGTGCATTATACTGAACTTCAAGTGGGCGGCGCTGACTAAGCAACAGGCCGTGGGCCCAATTTTGTATTGATCGAACCGAGCTTCTATGTATTGTATAACTATTAATTAATGCATGCAAATAGCTCTTTGATTCCTTCAATTATCTTGTTTCTTTGATAAGTTGCTTCTTCTCTCTCGAAAGTCTACCGACCCCTGGGTTTGCCCATACTGGACCAGCTTTTACTCACTGTCCAGCATCTTAGTATAAGATGCAACCACAATTAAGAACATGTGTAAGCAAGATGTTGGTTGATTAGGATTCTGTTATGCTTTATTCAGTTTAGTCTTTACCTTTTTTTTTATTTTTGTGTTATATTTACATGATTTTAACAAGTTAATTATACGTATTCTTGTTTATCATCTAAACCTGCAATTATTTCTTCAAGATTTCTACAAGCACTCTGAATTTTGAGGTTTCTTACTAATTAAACCATTTTAAGCTGGTTTAAGCCAACAAAAGCAATCTCAGTTTTCTTTCCCAGCAAATTTATAAAATCTATATTGCATTTTCAATAAGAAATAGGAATTAAAACCGCAAGATAACTGTACATACAGCTAATGTTGTTTACTGTATTTTTTCTTGGCCTTCGCCTAACGATTTTCGCTCTACCTGTTTTCCACTATCCTATTGAAATACCTTTATATCGCTCTTACTCCTTCTCACGAAATCGGAAAAATGATTTAACACCGTGGAAAAATCTACAATCAGATTATATCGCGCGTGCGCAGTTAGTCGAAATCGGAATATCCGAAAGATGATGTTTACAAATCGTGATGTGACCTTCGGTAACGCTGTATCGCGCACACGCTATTACTCTCAGGATATGGGAAAGACAATTTCACATCGAATATAGGAGAAGCTTAAACCGATTTAGCTATATCAGCATTCGTTCTACATCGCGATACTTTACCGAACTGAAAATTTGAAAATCGTAGTCACGAAGCAAAACGTTTTATATATATTTCGTGTTATATCGATACATCGCTCAGTCCTAGACTAGAAGATGCGCTTAGCCATACATGAGGAAATTAACCCTTTGAGTGCCAAGAATAGCTCCTCAATATTCTGGTCGAAAATGCCAGGAACGCGATCGCGCTCCTGGCTCACGCATGAACTAATACGATCTATATTTCATACTTGTCGATATTTGTTTATTGTTTGTTTATTCCGCACGTGTATTTATAAAAAATAATATTATGGTATACATTACATCTTTATGTTGGGAATAGTCTAGTTTCCGAATTGGAACACGCGCACAATATTTCTAACTGATTCTTACAAATTGTGTAATTTGCGTGGAAATATTGTAAGTTTTTTATTTATATTTTCATTCTTGTATAAAAAACTTTTTATTTTTATTTTTTCTTTCTATTTCCTCATTCTTGTGTAAAAAACTTTTTACTTATATTTTCATTCTAGTATAAAAAAAAAAACTATTTATATTTTCATTCTTCTATAAAAAAAACTTTTTATTTATATTTTCATTCTTGTATAAAAAAAATCTTTTATTTATATTTTCATTCTTGTAAAAAATAACATTTTATCTATATTTTCATTCTTGTATAAAAAACTTTTTATTTATATTTTCATTCTAATATAAAAAAACCTTTTATTTATATTTTCATTCTTGTATAAAAAACTTTTTATTTATATTTTCATTCTAGTATAAAAATACTATTTATATTTTCATTCTTGTATTAAAAAACTTTTTATTTATATTTTCATTCTTGTATAAAAAAAAAACTTTTATTTATATTTTCATTCTTGTATAAAAATAACATTTTATCAATATTTTCATTCTTGTATAAAAAAAATCTTTTATTTATATTTTCATTCTTGTATGAAATTTTTTTTTTTTTATATTTTCATTCTAGTATAAAAAAAAATCTTTTATTTATATTTTCATTGTATAAAAAAACTTTTTATTTATATTTTCATTCTAGTATAAAAATACTATTTATATTTTCATTCTTGTATTAAAAACACTTTTTACATCTTCATTCTTGTATAAAAAACTTTTAATTTATATTTTCATTCTTGTTTAAAAAATCTTTTTATGTATATATTCTTTCTTGTATAAAAAAACTTTTAATCTACATTTTCATTCTAGTATAAAAAACTTTTAATTTATTTTTTCCTTCTTGTATAAAAAAACTTCTATGTATTATAAAAATATCGTTATGGCTTCGACCAGCAGAGAATGTGACAATGGTGATTGGAATTATAACATTTATTTTTTGTTTTTGAAATACTTTTCGTAAATAAAATGTTCCGAATTTAACTAAGAAATATATTTTTAAATTTCTACTTTCCTCTAGCAGCTTAGAACTTTTATCTAATTCTCTAAAAATCATGCTGGCACTCAAAAGGGTAAAGGTTTTGAAAAATTATGATTATTATTATGAACAAATTAAATAAGCAATACCTAACGTTTCAGGTGATGTCTATGTACCGGCGCAGTGGGATGCTCCCCCATTAAAAGAGCATGGCAAGCAGTTTCCAGTCATCGTATTTTCGCATGGCCTAGGAGGCTGTAGAACCTCGTACACCACATACTGCCTGGAGCTGGCCTCTCAGGGCTACGTTGTGGCGGCTCTCGAACACAGGTGAGTCATTATTGTTCCACTCCTGTAGTGCACAAAAATGTATAAATAGATCAGAGTTTTTCTCAATATTTTTTTGATGATGATACACTAATAATATTGTTAAGAATGATGTAAACATGTAATTTGTATGGTATCTCGCCAAATTGGCGAGATATTGTCGACTTGGCGATATTTGTTGCTGACCCCCCCCCCCTTCTCTGGATTTTACTAGATGCTTGAGGAAATTTCCATAAACCTGAAAGCTATATAAAGGGGTAGTGAGTTCTCATAAAAAGTCATAAAAGTCTCATAAAAGTCTAGGCATGGCATGCTCAGTAGAGTGTCTGCCCATTTGGTTATCGTACTGATCGGGTTGATGGTTCTGTCCTCGATGATGCCAAATTTTTCATTGGCTCGCATCAGCCAATCTCTTTTGTCCTTCTCGTAAGCAGAATCCCAAACGCTCAAACGCGTGATCCTGAACTCTGATTCTATTCCCTCCTAATGGGGGAACCTGCCTTAAGATGTACAGATTCTATTGGCCCTCAAGAACCAACCAAATTCCTCCTAGCTCGGACTATCGGTTCTAAATTTACTATGCTTCTTGTATGCTTCTATCTACTCTTAATGTTTTAATCTTAATATAAAAAAAATCTTATCTCTTACTTAGATAAATTTATCTTATCTTATACCTTGAATATTTTTTAATTTGTTACCTAACCTTATACTTAATGTCAACTTAAAACTTATGTGTTATTCTCGCTTTCACTGAACTCGTGAACCTTAGCTTATTATAAACTATTTGTTACTTGTTATATCTCCCAACCTCAATTCGATTCTTATCCTCAATATCGTGTTGCAATATATCAGTTATGTCTCATTCCATGCATCTACAGTAATCTGACTTAGAGGGCTTGATCCAGGGAAGTCAGGTACGAGAGCTCCTGAGCAATGTCCTGAGCGATGTCATAAAAAGTTTTATGTTGTTGCCAACAAAGTACTCATATATGGATGCATTACCACTGATAGCAAACTCAGTACTAGAGGGCTTGGCCCAGGGAGTACTGTTGTCAATTCTTCCTATGTGGTCATAAAAAGTCAGTTGACGCTCAGGTCTGGTGAAAGTAGGACCTGTGTTAATGCTCTCCGTATTGCTCTGAAAAAGTTCGCCAAAAGACTGTCAAGTTTTATCGCCATCCTTTGTAATTGTGATGCATTTGGCGTGTTAATAAATTGTTATTGTTTTTTCTTAGCCAAAGTCTATTCAATCAACGAACTTTACCCGAGAATTTCGCAACAATATCTTGAATTATTTATGGCATACCTAAAGACATCGTTTAGGTGGTTACAATAACTATTTCAAAGAAACAAAATGAATGTACCGTACAGCTATCATGCTATTTGATAATATTTATGTATAGTGAGACCGCTGAGTAATTCATTTTCCAAAAAAGAAGTTGTACCTCCTTATATAATAAACCCTTGAATGCTTGAAGGTTTTGTTTCAAAAGTAACGCATCTTTCATTTGTAATATGCAGATGATTTTTTACTGCTATTTTCTGAATTTACCTAATCAAAATAAGAAAAATTTAGAGTCTTACTTCATCTTCCCTTTTTACTAGCAATAAGCACCTTCTAATCGAACTAAAATACTCAATAGAAAAGATGCCTGGCATACTCACAGATTTTTGAATAAAAAATTGCAAATCACATAATTAAAAACGCAACAGTTTCAGTTTATAATTACTTTTCCCGATGAAAAGTGAAAGGATTTTTCATTTGAGAGCGAATATGTTTCAACCGACTAAAGCCTTATCAAATGTTAACCTGATCTAAAAGGAAATGAAATTTTTTTGTTATCACACGTGAAATACGAGCATTCTTAGTGTTCAAGAGTGTTCTGCGATTAATGCTTCTACTGTGTATCCCAGTGAATTAAGCAAAGTGCATCAATACACCTTCCCTATTATTGTGTTTGGTTCTTTACAATGCTCTACTTTGCAAATGTTTAATGCCACCAATTTGCGTCATGCGTTTCTGGTTTCAACGCCATTTAAGGTTTTCCCATGCTCTGATCAATTTTCACACTAAAACAATAGGTGTTACCATTCGAAAATTTTGTAATTTTGTCAAATGTGAAAAGTTTACTGTTTTAAATCATCACAATCTGGACCCCATAAATTCATTAATCTATATCCAAATTTTCATTTCGATTGGTCGAACGGTTCGGCCACTAGGGACTCATATATAGAGGAAGTTTCTTTTAGACCACCCGGTATATATGAGAGAAGCTTTTGGGCAATGACACTTTAAAATAATTTTTTCTTTAATTTCCATGTAAGTGAGGGATATATATTTGAAGGTATTTATTTCTCTAACTGTATATTTGTTCACCCACCGCGACATTATCGATGCAGTGAAAACGTAATTTCCGTGTTTATGGCTAAGTCTGCTTCGTTAGAAGTGTGAAGAGGCGTATCTGTTATTTAAAGTTAGGCTGAAATGCACATTAATATAACTGTTCAGTAATATAACTAAAAATTGTTTTCACGTAGAATTTAGGTAATTTAGAAATGCATAGTAAGGTCCTCAACTGACCTTTCTTCCGCAACTGTTGGTCGTAAACATTTACTTCTAGTTACACAAATGTTTCAAATAGGCATTTCTTTTATACTCTTTTTAAATTAAAATCTGCAATTTCGATATAATTACAGAATCCAAGTTGCTATATGTTTTCCAGTCGCTTATCATTATATTTAGTAGAGATGCAATGGATATCCGGCCACTAGACCGGTTAATTGTCAGTAGCCGGATATTACAATTATCCGGTAGTACATCCGGCATATTTAGTACGGATGCAATGGATATCTGGCCACTATACCGGTTAATTGTCAGTAGCCGGATATTACAATTATCCGGTAGTACATCCGGCATATTTAGTACGGATGCAATGGATATCCGGCCACTAGACCGGTTAATTGTCAGTAGCCGGATATTACAATTATCCGGTAGTACATCCGGCCAAAAATTATACACAGAGATATAAGATAAATATAACAAAAAAATGTAAAATGTTAAACAATGTATTATATGAAGCAATGTATATAAGTATTTTGGAGGATTATGTTAAAAAAAAACATTTATGTAAAAAGATTAGGTTTATTTATACATTTCATTACAAAAAAAATCATAAATCATTCTTTTGTTAGTCTCAACTTCAAAATTGCGTTTTTACATCTGAGAACACAAAAGGCAAAACTTACATCGCACGGGAGCTCGTTGTCTGACCTTCCTAGTCCAGGCCCTCTAGGTCAAAAGTTCTGTCAAGCATGAATGGTAATGAGATAATTAAACAAGAAATTGAAGACAGTACTATATGGAACTATATGGAACTAGCAAGTGTGCCCGTGCTTCGTTACAGTGAACTTAATATTTTACTTTTAAACAAAGATTTTTTCCCCGCATAACTCTAAATTCGTCACAGTGCAGTTCGAGTCATTGGTATAGTTATATATTTCTATTACCTTATTTCTAATTCCCTTGTCATGAATTTGTTTTGGTTGAAAACGTATACTGGCGAGAATGCTTCTTTCCATCTTTTGAAGCCAATAAATTATTTTGAGGTACACTAAGTATACAATAACAGCCAAATATGAAAAATCTTTTTTGTTATATTATCTTGTCACATGTTAAGATGGACAGAATATCGAATATGTTCATTGTGCGGTATCAAGGATTTCTGTCTAAAGTTAGTCACTCTATGACTTATCAGGTAGATTTGTATAAAAAACATACAAATGAAAACTGTTCTTAATATCAATAAATAAAAATAACAGAATATATGTTTACATGCTAGTGATTAAATCTGCATCAAATTTGAGTCTTATATATTAAATTTGCTCAAACTTTTATGGTAAAACATAAGTTTATCCCTAAATTACATTAATGCATTACTACTGTACGTTGATTAGCAACGTTAATAGATCTTGCCATATTACGTGGTAGATTAGGAAGCAAGGGTTTTGAAAGGAACCGTGCTAATTTTGTTAGTATTAATAAATGTTGTCCAAAATTAAGGAAATTTATGACAAACCACAGGGTTTTGTAGGAAACAGAAACACATTCATATTGACAACCCTTTGAATATAAAGATAACTATATAAAATGATAAGTTTTTATTTGCCTATGAGAGTCACTGAAATTTAAACTTTTTGTTGGTAGAATATTGTTGATAAACATTTCATTGTAACGTCAAAATGAACCAAGAATTAAATTTAAAATTAGTTCTCATATAAAAATGCTATAATTTGCGTCCCATAGAAATGAAAGTGAATCACTTTATATCTACATTTCCAGGTCCAATCGAATGGATACTCCGCAGATGATGTTTAAATAATATAAAATAAGAAATGAATAAATGAGATATTTAAAGAAATGACGTCATAATGATAAAAAAAAATATCATTTTCACCTATTTATTATGTGATAAATTGAAAATTTTAATCGCCTGCTTTTAACTGAGGAAAACTGCGCTTAAAACAATTACATGACGTCACATTGCTAGAAATATTGCTTCTTTCACTTAGTTATGACGCGATAAATTAAAAAGTAAATCGCTTGCGTTTAACCGGGGAAAATAATGCTTGGAATGATGACATGAAACGCTCGAAAAAGGGGGAAGGAATGGATTTCGAACGTTAAAAATTTACAAAAACCTTCACAGGGATATACCTAATAATTTCCCAAATTTTCTCGGTGATTGGATGTATGGTTTTTGAGTCTATTGAGTACAGACAGACAGACACAAATTCATTTATATATATAGATAGATAGATTAGTTTAGATGGTAGAGAATTAAATGCTTTAAAAATTTAGGATAGTAATAAACGAAGGTACACGAGTTCAGTGAAGGGGTACACAGTATAACAGATAGTATAAAATTGAGTTACGATTAAGAAAAATTAATAACAGCTACCCTCGGCGGGATTCGAACCCGCAATCCCCGGTTTAGGAGACCGATGCCTTATCCATTAGGCCACGAGGGCGCATAAAACTTACTTTTTGGAGGATAGAAGAATAAAGGTAATTTACTAAAAAAAAAAAGTGGGAATATGTTTTCATACACAAACATAAGAACCATTAAAGAAGGAAGGTAAAGGACTATTAAAAATGCTTTTATTCAGATTTTATTTTTCTAATTAAATAATGTCGAATTGAAATATTGAGCACTGAAACTTAAAGAAAAAAAATTTAAATAAATTATAGTACAAATGGTTAACTAATTAAAAAATATAAAAGGTGAGAAAAATGCTACAATTTGATTTCAAAATAAAGTATATAAAGCTGATTCATTTAAAATAAATTTAAAAAGAAAAATGCAAAACGTACTGACATCCGGCCGGATATCCGGTTGAAACTCCGGCCAGATATCTAGTATCATTTATCCGGCCAAACTGACATCCGTTGCATCCATATTATTTAGTAAAACACGGAACTCTTCCCAAGAACCTTAACACGAAAAATTCCACTTATCTGTGACAAAAATTGACCTAAATATTTCAATTCAAAATTTCAAGATTTCATTCTTCATTCAGGGATCGGTTAATAGATTAATTACAGTAATTCAAAGTTGAAATCAGGTTGCATATGGATATGTCCCAATCTTACACTTGCACTATTGTAGACCGGTGGCGTAAATGTTCGTTATTGAAGTATTTGTTATATATAGTGTGGATTGCAATCAAAAATGGAAGTGCACAATTAGATGTTACAACAGTCATATTTAACATTTCAACATTTTACGGATAAATACTTTTCAGTTATACCCGGTAGCTGTAATATTTCGCTTTACTCAAACTTCTCTATATATAATGTGCTGTTTGTATTCGTAAAAGGTGGTCCACAACTAAATATTATAACAGTTATAAATATAAAATATCAATATTTTACAGATAATCATTTTGAGTTATTAAACTTTGTGATTTTGAGTTAATAAACGTATAGTGTTAATAAACGTTGTATTGAAAATTTTCATTATAAAGAATGTAGTTTGCAATCAAAACAGGAAGTGCACAACTAGATGTTATAATAGTCCTAAATACAAAATTTCACCATTATACGACTAATCTTTTTTTCTTCTGCACCACAGCGTTTATGTACGTTATATTGACATTATTTTCGTTATACAGAAATAGAGTGCAATTAAAAGTGGAACAAAGCTAGATATTATAATAGTCCTAAATGCAAGATTTCAACATTTTACGACTAATGGTTTTTGAGTAATGGTTCATGGAGTTAATAACGTTATAAGGAAATTTTTCTTAATATATAGTTCAGATTTCAGTCAAAAGAGGACGTACACAACTAGACTTTATAACGGGTCTAAATTTAAAATATCGTTTTTTTTACGGCCAATTTTTTTGAGTTATGTTTTTTAAATATCCTATAACTGATAGTTTTTGAGTTAAGCGAAATACGTACTTACGTACAGACGTCACAATAAAATTAGTCAAAATGCTTTCAGGTGAGATCAAAGTAAGTATTTAAAGTTCTAAAATCATGGTTTTTGAGTAATGGGTCGTGGCGTTAATAACGTTATAAGGACATTTTTCTTTATATAGAGTTCAGATTTCAATCAAAAGACGACGTACACAACTAGACTTTATAACGGGCCTAATATCAAAATATCGTTTTTTACGGCCAATTGTTTTTGAGTTATGCTTTTTAAATCTCCTACAGCTGATAGTTTTTGAATTAAAAAAATACGTACTTACGTACAGACGTCACAATAAAATTAGTCAAAATGCTCTCAGGTGACGTCACAGTAAATATATAAAGTTTCAAAATCACAGTTTACTTATACATACGTATGTACACTAATAATACTGAAGGTTGCAAAAATTGATTCAGCCATGTTGAAAATCAGCATTCCTCTAAAATATAAACACTGTAATTTTTCAACTCCTCTTCTTAGCCCACTCTCCTGTTTCTAATCATGGATCTTGTTGGTGCTTCAACCACATTTGGCGAAATTGGCGTGCTTGCAGCGTGGCGTTTGAAATCTGGCGAGGGGATCGTAACTCAACAAATTGATTCTTAATCAAAAATAACATTTTGAGGAAAAATTTTTCAAAATTTGATTCTTTTAAATTCTTTTAATAATAAATTTTTAATAAATTAAATTAAATTAAATTAAATTAAATAATAAATTTTTAGATACTTGGTAAATTCTTTTTCCAATTTTTAAGTAAATCGACCGATCTTTGCAGAACACGTTAGATACTTATTTTTTATTTCAATTTTTCAAGTAAATCGACCGATCTTTGCAGAACACGTATTTTGAGTGGAGGTTGAAGAGGAGTTGTAAAATTGAAAATTTTTTTTCAAATCTCTTATTCATATAATTTTCTTTTACTTTGTACAGCAATGGTTACCAAACCTTTTGTACCTGTGCCCCTTTTTTAATATATAAAAAAATACCCCCCCCCTCAATTTTTGTGACAATTTAATTTCAAAAATACTCACCTGATATTGTAATTTATTTAATAGGTTACAAAATAATATACCATATCATAAATAAATACGCCCCAGGAGGGGTGAGCACTATAATTTGAAAACCTCTGTTGTACAGGGAAGTAAAATTGGACTGGAGTTCTCCAAATCAAATCTAAATAGGAAGTAAAAACCGGAATAGCTTTTCTACTGCGTTGCTCTAAAAGTGCATATGAAATCCTAACATAATATAATGGCAGAATTTATCAGAGCAAATGTCAGTAAACTTTCATCTCCTCTGAGTTACTGTACATTTACTTCGACAGGCATGTCAGTGGGAGTGAAATTTCGATAGACAGATGAAAAGCCATATATATAAATACTCTTGCATGACGTGATGACTGAATAAGAAGCAGCAGCTGTTGTTATATGCTTCACGAGGGCATAAATGCCACCACGCACTAAACTCCATAGATTATGATGTAGGTGTTACTTCAGAATAGAATACTCCTTCGCGAATTTCGAGAAATTATTGGCGATGTTTGCAAAACACAAACAGGGTTCATACTCAGTTGGCAGGTGTGACGTCACGGGATCTTCGGATAGCGTGTGGGTGTCGAAGTGGTTATGACACGAAGTACAGTTTAGAAACAATAACAACGTTTATTCTTGATTAAAATGGAATACGTACAAATTTTGCAAATATTCCAAATTTCACAGAGCTCAGATGGGCTGGCGCGGACTTAAAAGTCCCAGGTTCAAGGCGAACCTGAAAAAACAATCTGCGGACAGGTGCCGACAGATACCGTTGTACAGGGGTATAACTGGGCCTCTTTGAATCCCACAAAAAGTTTTTCTCAAACTCTCCAAAAAAAACCAACCGCCGAAAAACCAAACTTTGTACGTTTTCTTTTTTCTGGGGACTCTCCGGCGAAAAACTCGCGCCGCCTGACGTCACCTTTCGCCTCTTCCCATTGGACTTTTCTTTCCGCGTCGGTGGCCTGGTAGCCTCTGATTGGCTTCTTCGGGGACGCCTTACTGTCTGACATTACGTTGTCTCGTCTGTCCTTCGGATTCCCCTCAGACATCTCAAGGCGGGGTTGAAGCGACAGTCCTTTGTAGTGTAGTGTCAAAAACCCAGACAGAGTGTCGCCCTGCCCTGGACTTTAACAAAACCCCTTTGTGAAGCCAGTGGGGTGTAGCGACGTCGCACAGGAAAAAAATGGGTAAAAAAATAGCACCTACTGACACGACATCATAGTATTTAATATTTAGTTATTACATTCTAGATTGTTTTTAATCTATATCCTTTTTGTAAATACATTTATTGCATTTTCTAGTTTTATTTTTTATCTATAATATAATGTAAGCTTACGTGATATAATAACAAAAAATGTAAAACATTTATTCTATTAACGGGGTTCAGTCAGTCGGCAAAGGCAGCGTTCTCGTAACTGAAAGGTTGTGGGTTCAGGGATGGAGCCGGCCTAAGATCTGCCGTGTTCGCTAAAGGTGAGGCAAGTGAAATATGTTCGTGGTCACAAAGTCCTCCAAGTTCTCAAACTCCACTGGGGTGCAGGCCAAAGCCTGGGGGGTCTTCTGCTTAGTCCCTACTTCTAAATTACTAGAACACAGTGGGGGTAATGTTACTCGCGTCCGTAGCATAAATTAAGCTACATGTGCTCATCGGGTGGTGCTAAATGAGTAACAGGTTCGCAGCCTTGTTAAGGCGTTAGGATAATGTCTGTATCGCCTGCTGCGCTGGGAAAAAAATTAACGAGGTTCACACTTAATTAGCAGTGTGAAAAAGAAACACCTACTGACACGACCTCAGTTGTTATGATGGTCTAAATAATTAAAAATAAAAGCGTAGGAAGCAATTGAAATCACTGTCAAAGTAAATTATTTTCAAAACAGATATGATTGTATAAGGGAATATTTATATTAAAATACAAATCAAATATTTAATTATTATATGTTGAGCGCCCCACGCTTTTATTTTTAGTAGCGCAAAAACCACCATGATAATTGGTTTTTATCCCCCGCAATTTTCTATATCAGCGCCTTACAATTTTCATTTAGGAGTTTTTCACTTAATTTCTCTTTCATGCGATGTTTTGAAAATAGGGGGATGTTAAATATTATGTCTTTTTTTTAACATATTTTAAATTAATATTAAAAATTTTTCAGGGATTATTCAGCTTGCATGTCCATTTACTACGATTCGGAAGAGCAACCAGAGCCATCTAGTGGTGACTCAGAGACCAAAAATGCAAACACTAAAAATCTTGTGAAAAGGTGGATGCTGTTTAAGAAAGTTAAATCGGGAAAAGGAGAATATGCCATACGAAACCAACAGGTATGTATTGTAAATTAGACAATATTAAATAACTCTTTACAGATCTTATTAAAAAAATCACAAATTGTTACTCTATATATAAAAAAATATTCAATGACTGACAACAGGGCCGAGTCCAAATGTTTTGTTGCCACAGTCAAATAAGTAAATTACCACCTTATGCTCCAAGCTAAAAACTATTATTAAAAGAGATAAATTGTTTATTGATATAAATTTAATTTTGAAAAACTGTTATCTCTATTCGCCACACTTACTGGCAAAAAATTAAGACTCTTAAATCAATAGCAAAATTGGTCTTATGAAAAAAATTACAGTCACTCTGCATTTAAAAAGAAATACTAAATAACTGACAGAAGGGCTGCCGCTAGTAGTTTTGGGGCCACAGTCAAATAAGTAAATTACCTCCTTATCCACCACGATAAAAATTATTATTAAAAGAGATAAATTAGTGATTGATATATAAATCTAATTACGAAAAACTGTTATCTCTATTCGCCACACTTACTGGCAAAAAAATGTAAAACTCTAAAATCAATAGCAAAATTTGGTCTTATGAAAATAATTACAGTCACTCTGCATTTAAAAACTGAATGACTGACAGAAGGGTCGACTCTAGCAGTTTTGCTGCCACAGTCAAATAAGTAAATTACCTCCTTATCCACCACGATAAAAATTATTAATAAATTGGTGATTGATATATAAATCTAATTTTGAAAAACTGTTATCTCTATTCACCACACTTACTGGCAAAAAAAAAATGTAAAACTCTTAAATCAATAGCAAGATTTGGTCTTATGAAAAAAATTACAGTCACTCTGCATATAAAAGAAATACTGAATAACTGAGAGAAGGGTCGACTCGAGCAGTTTTGCTGCCACAGTCAAATAAGTAAATTACCTCCTTATCCACCACGATAAAAATTATTAATAAATTGGTGATTGATATATAGATATAATTTTGAAAAACTGTTATCTCTATTCGCCACACTTGCTGTCAAAAAAAAAAATGTAAAACTCTTAAATCAATAGCAAGATTTGGTCTTATGAAAAAAATTACAGTCACTCTGCATATAAAAGAAATACTGAATGATTGACAGAAGAACCGAATCTAGCAGTTTTGCTGCCACAGACAATTAAATAAATTGCCACCCCATTCTCCATGATAAAAATTATTATTAAAAGAGATAAATGGTTGATTGATTAAATTTAATTTTGAGAAACTCTTATCTCTACTCGCCCAAAGAAAGTAAGATCTTAAATCAATAGCAAAATTTGGTGCAAAAAATAGAGTTGAAATGAAATGACAGGGTTCTCAACGACGTAGGCAGTCAAGAAATTGCAAAATGTTTATCAAAATTCGGGCAAAGCCCAAAATTAATTATGGAAGGTGAAATTTTTGAATTATTTTCCTTTTTAGAAGACTATATCCGGTCTCCCAGAAAAACTTGTCTAATAAATTCTATGACTATCCCTTATATTCCTTGACAGAAACTACAATATTCCCCGTCCAAATAACCTGAATATCAGCTCAGATGTAATTGAATTTAAAAGAAGTATTCGTTATTATCAATACCAGCAAAGTTATTAGTTAAAAGAATTATTTACTTTAAAGTAGTATAATTTAATTGCTTTTTAGATTGATTGTTATAAAATTAGCAAAAAATAAACTTATAACACGCAACATAGAAAAAATGAATCCAATGAATTGTAACACAATAAATTGTTATGAAAAAAAAAAAAAGAGGAATTCTGTACTATATATACATCAAATAACTAGTCAATTCCTTGAAATATAAATAAAAGTAAAAGACCGTCTAAATTATTTTCGTTATTTTTGGGGGGTTTCTCTGACTCTAGAAAATATTTTATATTTTCCCTGACCATTTTGCAATTCCCTGACTTTCCAAGTCACTGGGTCACGGTATATTTCTCCCTACGTGGCTAAAATTTACTGGATTATTTTTTTAAGCTGCTGTGTTATAAGATTATTTTGTGTTAATTTATAGAAATCAATCGAGAAATCTGACTTCTAAATTTGCATACTACACTAATCAACATAATTTCTCATCATTTTTCGGGTCATCAGACCTCCTTAAAGTTTTTAATGCATGGATTTATTAACCACTGTGAAAAATATATTCGTTATTTTTTAGGGCAGGACTAGGTCTGGACACTTGGATGTTACCCCTCACAGAAGAAACTTCCATTTTTCAAAGGGTTGATCAGCCCATGTTATTCATCAATATGGAGAAATTCCAAACCAAGACAAACCTCAAAGTGATGAAGAAAATGCAATCAGCCAGACCTCACAAGATAGTAATCACTCTTAAGTACGTTTCATGACTTTTAATTGTTGTTTATCCTTTAGTCTTTATAATACTGCAAGTAATTGAAAATTAATTACCCTGTAGTTGTAGGACAATTTTATCTCTGGTTATCTCTAAACGGCTATGGCGAATGAGACCAGGTTAAGGTGATCATACGCCCTCGAAACTCGGGAACAGTTCCCAAATTTAGATTTTTTAAAATTTTGTTCCCAAAATACTTTGACTGCTTGAGTTTGCAATAAATCCTCATGTTACAAAGTACGTGTAGTTTACTACACATACCCATAACATTGAGAAACCTATAGCTCTAACCCAGGTTATGTACTTGGCCAAAAGTAAGGATTAACACTTTGGTCTGAAAACTTAATATTTTTATATTTATATTTATTATTTGCAATTTCGTAACTAATCTAATCAGTATAGTATTAAGGCAGCAGCATTTAACGAATAAACTATCTAATATGAGAGGTGGTGACTCGTCGTAAAAGCAGTAAATTATGACTTACTCGGACGAAGTTGAAAGATGAGGCACAGCGAAAAAACTGGGGCGCACATCTAAGGGCAACATGTGAACGTTTTTTGGACGACTCAGGCGTGAGACATTAATCGCGGGGACTTTGAGCAGAGAAGCTGGGGCGTTACGTTCAAGATACTCTGGTCAGGAAGGGCAGTTAGGTCGTCACCTCCAGGAATATCCTCATTTCTCTTCTCATCTCTTGATCAACCCTCTCTTTTTTTTACCCGGAGATTCTCTCACTCTCTCATTTGCTTGTCGCCTAATCGTTATCGAGATCCAAACTGATTTGCCCACAATAATAAGTATTGGGTGTAACCCTCTTGCTATTAGCTTACCATTCAGAATCCTCCCCTAGATGTATCTCAGGGTTCTATATTAATTTTCCATGAGAACCTCTTCAAGTTGCCGGTGGCCACAGGTCCTGACCTTTTGGCCTCACGTGACCTATGTCCACTGCATCTTACACCGCGTTTACACGAGGCAAGTAGACGCTCAAGTAGGTCAGTCAAGTTGACTTGAAAGTACTACTTGACTCGTGTAAACGGTTCTGGTCAAGTCAAGTAGCTACTTGAGTCAAGTAGTGAGGCAAGTCAAGTAGTTCTTCATGGTGGACAAGTAACTTGACTCAAATGAATCAAGTAAAGTAGAGGGCGCCACTGAGGTGTAAATTCTGTATCATTTCTCTATTGTTAGCAGTCGTTTGCTTTTCGTATGTGGACTTTATTTTTGTTTCAGTACTCGAAAGATATTAAAAAATGAAAAAACAATTAGGATTTAAACTAGAGGTAAAGCATGGAACATAAATTTTCCATCTTTTCAAATTGATCCAATTAATGGATGAAATTATTGATAACCCTACAACTGATAATTAAGGTAACCCAAAACAAATAAACTCTTTCACAAATAAAGTTTATGCTTACAAGAAAAGTGTATGTAATACTTTTTTGTTATGTTAAGGGGGTATCATTAGTTTTAAGGAGCTACAAATGGAAGAATTTTTGTTGCTCTTCGGCTTACCAAACATTTTTTTTTATTATTATCTTAAGTTGCTTGAAATTTTCAACATTTGATCTATATACCACATTAAACAGTTTCTTGAGTTTACTTTCTTTTTAGAAACATTTTTTTTTTCAGTAAAGTACTTATTTTTAAAATTTCGTTGACACATTATTCGCTGAACAGATGCATAAAATAATATAAAATGAAATACTACTTATTTTTAACTGTTAATTGGAAGAATTAAAAAAAAAATACAGAAACACTGATAAATATTCACAGAGATTATTACATAATTTATCATAAATTTAGTTTTAAAGAAGGGACTATTAGAAAGATTCTAAGCTGCGTATGCAATTTATGGAAGCACGGATTGAAACATAGCTTTATATTGCATATTTTGCATGCTTATTATTATTATTTTTGTTTATTTTGTCGAATTTTGTTTGTTTGAATGTCTAAAGATTCTAAAAAACATGTACACTTTCTCTGAAAATTTTCCCTTTTACATCTTATTTATTTAATTTTCCCTTTTACGGAAAAATTATTTCCTGATTCTTACTGACGTTAATAAATATCTTAAAATTCACCCTCTCTAAACAATCAATTTAATGATATTAGCCATATTCTTTCCTAAACATTCCACACACGAAACATCTGCTAAATTGAACACCTGCGTAATAAAAACTATAAATTTTACACCAGGAGAATGAATATTCAAATAAAGCTAAAATAGTATATGAAAATTGCATTTTAAATTCCATAAATACCAAATTAATTTAAAAAAATAGAATTAATTAGATACTCTCAAAACTCTAAAATTTCCATATATCATTACAGAATATTTTCGTAAAATTGGGAAATCGCGAAAATATTCTGTTAATAGTCTTCAATAGTCCTTGTTTAGAGGCAAGTTACTTGACTCGCAACTTGACTACGTGTAAAAGCATGCATTCAAGCTTCAGGTCAGTCAAGTAAACTAAGAAAAACTACGCATGCGCGGAGTTACTTGACTTGATCGTCTACTTGACTCGTGTAAACGCGGTGTTAATGTGCCACTCATCAACTTGACCATTTGCGTTTATTGCAATAGGCCACCCAAGAAGTCCATAAATTAAATTTCTGCTGCCTTCACGAAAAGAGTCACTACCTGCTGTAGAGATTTTTACTTTTGGCAGGGTTAATCTGCCCAGATTAACTTACTGCACCCCAAATTTAAAGAACTCCGTTTTTTCGTCAATTTAACTGATGTGCAGTTTAGTTTTGTTCATATTATTAATTTGGACAAGAATTTCTGGACGACAAAGAGTATTTAAGGGAATTTAAAAGATGTGGAGGTTATATTGCTATTTTGTGTACATTACTAGCAAATATATTTTAAATGAAAAGCTTTTATTTGTAATGAAACTTTATATGTAAGTAGCTTTTAAATGAACATTATTTTTAATTACAATCTATTTAAGTTTGAGTTTGAAATAATTGGATACAGGATAAAGACGTTTCTGCTTTACATTTATAGAGAACTGAATGTACTGAAAGTTTCAATAAATATTTCAAGCTTCACAATATTGAAGCAAAGAACTATTCAAGTTCATTTTAAAATATATTAAGTCAATGAAGTTTTAAAATATGGGTATACATGTTAGTGTTTTATGTTCCCGAATAAGTTCAAAAAAATTTTTTGTGTGTGTTCCAAGGTATTGTTTAGAAATATGGTAACCTTAAACCAAATATACAATTTTTCAAAGCAGTTCCAGTCTAATCATCAGAGCTAATTAATGATTATTAACCATATTAGACATAGACAGAGTTACGAGGCAACGGAAAGCTTAGGTTCGGTAAGAAAAGACGATAGTGTAGTACAATGAGACAGACTCTCGTGTCTTAACACAGTCCATCAGGAAACAAGAATTCTCGTTTTTATAGAAGCAAACGTTGTTGTATCGAAACGAGAATACTCGTTTTGCGAGAAATATGTCCTTTACTGGTAAATTCCTATCTAACGTGATTGTACATTTAGATTCTTAAATGGGTTAGTAAAAAAATTTCAACCTATTTACTTTGATTAAGGTTGACGTGTGATAAGGCTTTATTGATCGGTTTAAAATTATGCGAGAAATCTGCATAATGGTCTATGGGATAAGGAATTCTAAACTGAATCTGTTGCTTTTTCAACATGTACGTGTTGACGTGTGATAGGACCTTTAAGGAAGTTGCAATCAGGAAGATTTGCTATTTCCTCGTTGTTGACGGAAATGAATGAGGTAAATAGTTTTATTGAAGCTCTTTAATAGCTTCGCGAACATGCTCAATCCCCCGTTAATCCAGTATTAGTTCTTACCGGAAATAAGCCATGTGAAGACGTTTGATAAATCTAAACACGAAATCGGACGGGATCACAGATCTTCTAAGACACTCCATAATTTAAATAACGTTAACGTGAATGAGATAAATAATTTTATTGAAGGTTTCTATAATAGCTCCGCGATCAGGCTCAATAACACATTATCCCCCGTTAATCTAGTATTAGTTCTTACCGGAAATAAGGCATGTGAAGACTAAATAAATCTAAACACGAAATCAGACGAGATCACAAATTTACTACGACACTACATAATTTAAATAACGTTAGCATGAATGAGGTAAATAGTTTTATTGAAGCTCTTTAATAGCTTCGCGAACATGCTCAATCCCCCGTTAATCCAGTATTAGTTCTTACCGGAAATAAGCCATGTGAAGACGTTTGATAAATCTAAACACGAAATCGGACGGGATGACAGATCTTCTAAGACACTCCATAATTTAAATAACGTTAACGTGAATGAGGTAAATAGTTTTATTGAAGGCATCTCATAGCTCCGCGATCAGGCTCAATAACACATTATCCCCGTTAATCTAGTATTAGTTCTTACCGGAAATAAGGCATGTGAAGACTAAATAAATCTAAACACGAAATCAGACGAGATCACAATCCTTACTAGGATCCTTTTTAAACTTCCTATTCTTTATTAATAAGTTTTCTACTTTACCACTTTACTATTTTATATTGCTATCTAGGGCCAAATTGTTTTTTCACCTAAATGTAATTTAATTTTAATTATGGTATAACCTTTATTGTCACTAGCAAATCCTGATACTCACCCTGAATGATCTAATCCGTCTCGCGATGGGGGGATACAGCTGTCAGCTAAAGAGCCCCGAGGTTTTTTTTTGTTTGGAGTGCTACGGTCTACTTTTTTGCAACACGAGGGCTAATGAGACCGGGACCTACAACTTAAAGCCGATTCCGAACGGCTACGAACATCCATGCCACAGTGGGATTCGAACCCATGAACTCCGGTACCGAAGGCCAGCACCCTAACCAATCGGCCATCGTTCGGCAAGGAGCCCCGAGGAAACTACAACTACAGTACGAGATCACAAATTTACTACGACACTACATAATTTAAATAACGTTAGCATGAGAAACAATATATATATATTAATGTAACTTAAAAATTTCTTTTTAGGATATCCGATTTTGAGATGAAACAGCAGTAATTAAACTTTGTTTTCTGATTCTGTATTTGTTCTTATTGGCCCATAATTTTCACATAATTATTTAATTATGTGAATTTAAGATATGTATTTTAAATTAAACACTGGTTAGATAAACTTAGGTCATGATATATTTTTAAACATATAAAAATAATTTAAATGCGTTTCTAGAACCTACATTTTGATTTCCAGATAATAATGTTCGGTTACGTAAAAATTTCCTTAAAGGATTTCCTTTAAAGGAATTTATGTAAAACCAGAGAAACGTAATTATCAAATACTATAATCTATAATTACAACGGCAATTTTAATATCTTGCTAATAATAGATTTTCAATTTCAAGTAGTCATGTTCGCATAAATGGTTCTTCTTTTAAAGGATTTCCTTATCAGCAAATTAGCTTGAAGCTAATGAAACTTAATTATTTAAAAATCAACAGTTAAATCATTTTCGGAGTCGTTTCCGCGAAGGTGAAAATCTTTAAACATTTCTGTTCGGATAATAAATAAATAAATATACTATAAAAACTTCGATAAAGAAAATCCAATAACATATAGAATTTTTTTTTAATGTTGCGTAATTGGTTGCAGTAACCGAATTTCTAAATTTAGGCTGTTTTAAAATCAGAGACAAGCCGACCATAGTACATTCGTCGTTTAAAATTATTGATGTTTCCGTCAATTCTAAAGGCCCCTCCACACTATGGTCCACTGCAAGCTATTGCCACCGTCTGGAGGGGCTTTAGACGATAAAATAGCCTTGGCGGACGATGGCTTCGGAGGCGGTTTTTCTCCAAAGATCAAAGGCAGCCAGATGCGCAACTTAAGTGTGCAGTAGGCTCTATGGAAGAATCCATGAGCTCGACTCATTTAGTGGCCCAGCGTGTGGATATGACCCGTGAACCATCGTTCAAGGTCACCATCAGGAAGTGGTGAACAACTGGCCATAGTGTGGAGGCTACATTAAGAGGAGCAGAATAATTCTGTACTTTACCGTTTAAAATACCCAAATACCTGCAAAATGAAATTTTAGTAGAATATCATAAAAGAAGAAAACTAAACTTACAAGATACTGACTCCATAAGGCAGTATTAAACATAGAAATATTTTCTAAATACTACAACATATTACTGTCATCATTCTTTTTAACTCATAAATTCTAAAATACAACTGCCACTAATCTTCTGACAAATCTTTAGTACAAACGATATTATGCACAATGATACAAAATTTTTAAAGCTGCAAACGATATTATATAGCAAGTTTCTATTGCCGCATTGGAAAAGAGATAAAAGCATCAGATTCCTCAACTTTTAAGCTCCATGTTGACCAGATGGAAATCTCGAAATTTAAACCTAATTAAATGAATACCTCCCTCTAGCAAGTATTATGAATGATTAGATAGAATATAAGAAATTTCAACTGAAAACTTAAAAACCAAGAAAACATCACAATAAATGACACTGAGTATTCTAAAAATAGGAAAATAAAACGTGACAGAAGCACAAAATTAAATAGATAAAAAATGCTAGCAAACAGTTATTTCACAGATACAAACTAGTTATTTATTCACAACTTTGGCGATGACATAGTTAAATTCAGCCAGTGTAGTTAATTTTTAAAAGAAATAAATGAGAAAAACATTGAGAGAATGGTAGCACTTTTTAGCAATTTTTTTTAAATAAGCTCCCTCTACATAATTCATAATTAAATTTAATGGAGAGTAGCAAAGCTAGGAAAATAGTCGAAAGACGCAATCGCGGGAAAATAATTAGGGCAAGATGTGATTGCACATTTAAGACCAAAACATGAGAATTTAGAGTGACGAAGAAAATTTAAAAGCCTCTGAAAACAGAACTTCATTATTGTTTCCTACACTTAGAAGAAGAGAAATATCTAGATCCTAGCCGACTGAGTAAAGCTACAACCTGCTCGGGTCATAGGGTGAAAATATCCATAAAAGAAGTCGCTTTTTTTTTTTTTTTTAATATTTTGGACACCCTTCCTTTTTCTTACAAAGTGTCAACATACCCTCTCTCCTGTCACATTTCAATATTACAAGAAAATATACTCGCATTTAAGAAGCAAAGCACTAATAATGATTAGTGTACTTATTTTTTATAAATTGAGAGTAGTTTTAAAACAAAAATATTGTTAATGTACAATAACAATAAAATATTAATATAAAAAGCAATTAGAAACAGGGTACCACTGAAGAATAGGGTGCCCCTTGACAAATTTGGTGAAATTATTGGCGATTTTTACTGAAACACAAAGGTATTTCATCCAGACAACATTGTATCCCTTGCTATTTGGGCGATTATAATTGATGCAGATTGCTCCATTCTAATAGAATTATATACATTTTCTTAATTTACCAAAACCACTGAGGAAGCGGGCATTTACATTTATGTGCAATTAATCCCTTAACAGTTTAAAAAGACAACAGCTCCAAATTATTAAAAATTAGCCATAATAACCTTTAATGGTTTAATATATCTAATATTTTTAAGCATTATGCACATTTAATATATAAGAAATGGCACCAGCTCCACAAGAGTTGGATACAAAAATTATATAAATTAAAATATAGATACAGATTGTTTGGACAATCAGGACAAGATCAGGAGAAAATGTTAAGCTACCATGTTCAGAGCTTTATTGCCAAATTGGCTAGGGGCATTCTGTTCTTAAGTCAAACCAAAAACAGTAGTATTTTAGAATTTTAAATACAATTTAATACCTTTAAATTTTCGTAATTTTAAAATAACTTAAATTCAGTTACTTTAAACGTTTTTACTTTAACCAAAATATGTTATGTTACACTTCTTGTTATCCCTCTTCCCACTAAGTGTAACATCATTTGAGCCGTTCAGCGCACACATTAACTAACTCCATTTTTTGTATATTGATAAACTGGAATGTCAATGCACAAAATATGCCATGCAGTTCTCATTCAAACCAATGTTCCTCAATTTTAGTTATCAGCATGGATTAATGATAAATATTTTGGGTCAGTGAATAGGATACTCTTGGCACCTTTTAAAAACTTTTATAATATATTTGTAATCTTTAAAAAATGGAGTTAGTTAATAAGTGCACTGAGCAGCTCAATTGTGGATAGCCCCATAGTGTACTAAATACGGAATAGGAAAACTACTTTCATAACATCCTCATGTAAGCTTTAATTCAGGAAGAATTGGCTTGACTTTAAGGACTTCGAATAACATTATTCCTCATGACCCAAGGAACAGCAACACAAATTTGCACAACATAAAGGCCCATAAGATGTTAAGGCAGCATTAGGGCCATATGCACAGCCACATGCAAGGATGAATCTACCAAAACTTTTATATAATTTGCTTCATACTAGAGACACTCATTTAAATACACCGAATCATCTAAAGTATTTTCTTGTACTTTTATTTCTACAGGGGAACAGTCCATCTCAATCAATGTGATGTACCATTTCTTTCCGATAAAACCATGAGAGTGTTATTTGGAGCCCATTCCCAGCTGAACAGGTTCACAGCCATGGGATTGACCACAGCTCTCTCGAATGTATTCCTTAGTAAAAACTTGGGTAAGTTGAAATAATCTTAAAACACAACACATTAATTCATAATTCAATTATCTTCACCATAACAACATTACAGTTCAAATCACTTTTATCTTGAGTACACATCTACATCCACTATAACATTATAAATAAAAGTGAGTGTAAGTACTGCTATTACAATAGAACCTCAGTATAACGACCCCTGTGGGACCAATATCATATGGTGGTTGTAATGAATTGAAAAAATAATTTAAAAAAAATTTAGCAAAGAAATGATGCAACAGTACATACCTAGAGAACACTTCTATTTATTTGTATTTCCATTACTGAATTTTTGAAAAAAAGTCTTTGATTGACGCCTGTTTCAAGTTCATTTGGGAATTTTTCGTTATCACCGATTCCATATCCATTAGATTTTGAAGGAAATCTTCAGAATTAAATTGTCCTTTAAAATATTGATGCAAGGCATTGATTGCATTGAAGACTTCTTTTTCATTCACTTTTCCAAAAGCTTGGATAATTTCTTCTCCGTTATCAGAATTGCAGATTTTTTTTTCATTTCCAGTAATACGAGCAATAAAATCGTCCTCATTCAAATTTCCTCTGCAGCACTGTAAAGTTTCGTCTACCACAACAAACTCATCAAAAGATAATTGAAGATTTAGTTCTCCCCTACTCGTCACGCCCCCTCCCCTCCTTTAAGCAAACACAAAGAGAGAAGTACAGGTTTCTTGAAGTTGCACTACAGTACAATAATTTTGAAATAGCCCACTTGCTCATGAGTTCTGCAGTCTAAAATTGGCGGTCGTTCTAATAAAAAATAATATGCTTGGTCATTGTAATGATTCAAAATTAACATTATTCCTATGGTAAAATAATTGGGACTTTTTAAAATGGCCGCTCTAACGAAGGGGTCGTTAAAAAGAAGTTCTATTGTATAACCAAACTAGCCAGCTTAATTGTAATTATATTCTAAAATAAATTTATGGCAATTCTATATATAAAATGGCAACCTTTGGCAAAAGTCTTGGTTGGTTCATATGGAGCGCTATGGTTTACTGTTTTGCTACATGAGAGTTAATGAGACCAGGACCTACAGTTTAAAGCCAATTTCAAACAACTACAAACATTCATGCCAGCAGTGAGATTTGAATCCATGACTGGTACCTAAGAGTAGCACCCTACCAATTTGACCATGGTTAGGTCTAGGTGCAAGCTTTTGTTTATCTTAAAATCATGTTAACCTTTAGAGACTACCAACTTAATTTCTGCTTAGCTCAACTAATCTTATATAACTACTCTACATAAATTAGTTTTGGTTGTTAGTAACCTCACATGGTATACTCTTAACACCTCTGATTACCTGGTTCCATTCAGCCTTCTTGGTAATATATAAATTAATGTACAAAGTTTAGGCAGCAGAATGCTAAAACAGATTGTCTCAATATACTTAATTTTTTATTTTTAAATTTTGCTATTTTCTTTCATGAGACTCTTTTAAATATTTTTTTAATGTACAATTGTATTGTTTAACTTTCCATTTTAGGTTTCTATATTGAAGATATACATGAAGACTTCATAGTTAAACATAAAGACGTCTTGAGAGAAGGCATCAATGTGTGATTAAACATCAATAACTTCACATGCAGAACATCAAACTCTGTTTACCTCATATGTCATAATATAGTGCATAATTCGTACGTTAACAACAAAAGGCATTTTAAACATGACTGAACTGATTTTAAGCATATACATAGATAACTTAATTTTTATTTTTCAATATATTCATTCGAGGCCTAACTACAGGCAAGATGTTTATTAAAAGTCTCCTCAACTATTCATTTTATTTTCACATTACGCAGAGTAGGGTAATACCATGGTAGACATTTTCGTAGAAATTAAAATTTATCTACAGTTTTAATAAGACTGCATGCATGTGTGTGTGTATTTTGGTAGCAATACAAAAACATTTGTTTACGCATATATGTCAGCATTCATACAAACATATACTGTCTATCTACAAGAATAAGCCATGAAGCATGTAAAAAATAAAATTAATAATACAGTCTGTATCGGTTATATGGTCAGCTCAGCGGTTCAGAAAAATCAGATCATATACACGGGGTAACCATATATGTAGAACAATAAGACCCTATTGAGCATATACCATGCATTTTTAATCCATAACAGAAGAGCCTTGTCCACATTCCCATAAGGTGACAAGTGCTGATGCCCGATTTCAATACTTGAGGACCAAAGTTTTGGCAGCTAAAAAGATGTTTAATGTTGCCCGGGGAATCAAATTTGCTTTCACGAAAGCAGCCTTTAAAAGATTCTTCTTCTTCAGCAGCACTACAGCCTACTGGAGGCCAAGGCTTTCTCTGTCAGCTTTCTCCATTCAGCACGGTTTAACGCGATGTTTCTCCATCTATTAATGCCCAAGTACTCTCAAATCGCTCTCAACACAATCCATCCACCTTATTGGTGGTCTTCCTCATTTACGTTTACCCTCAAACTTTGAAAACGTCAATTTTTTAACAGGCTCTTGGTCCTCTTTTCGAAAAATGCGTCCCAGCCATCTGATTCTGTAGGATTTTATGACTCTTAAGATGTTAAGCTGTCTAAATTTTATGTAAATTTCATGATTGTATAAACTTCTCCAGACGCTGTTTTCTTTCACTGCTCTAAAAATGCATCTTAAAACTTTTCTTTCAAAAATTAGGAGCCTGTTCTCTTCAGTTTTGTTCATCGCCCATGTCTCGCTACCATATAAAATTATTGGTCTAATTAATGTCTTATATAAGTTTATTTTCGTGTTAACAGAGATAAATTTTGATTTTAATTGGTTCTTTAGCCCAAAATAACATTGGTTTGCCATCAAAAGGCGGTTACCAATTTCAACTTTAATCTCATTTTCACTGGTAATGAGTGGCTTTAAAAGATTAGATTTTTTAAAATTTTCAATTAATTCATTTTTGGCAGCAAATAAATGATAAATTCTTTCTTTTTGAAGCTATAATTAAAAAATGAACGTTCCATGACGTATGATCCAAATGCAACAAAATTTTCCTTTACTTGTTTTGTCTCAATTTCAACTTGAGCAGGGAGAGATAATTTCAACTAATAAAAAGACAGATATCCACCTCTTGTCAGGGGGCAAGAGAACTGAGAGAGGAGATGTCTACACAAACAAGAAAGGGAGAAAGGAAGGGAAATAAAGGCTTGAATTCAGGTCCTCTCCGAGTTCGCACTAACTTCATTAAAAAAACGGAAATTTGTTGAAAACATGAAACTGACCATATAACCGGTAACAATAAAAGAAAATGACTGTATAAGCTTTGCACTTTAAAACATTTCCTATTAAGTTAGACAGGACTTTAGATAACTGACCATATAAGCAGGGTGACCTTATAAGCGAGTGACCATGTAGCTGGTACTGACTGTAATAAAAATTAATCCATGCTCCAAGTTTGAAAATAAAAATTTCTGGGATTCCTTCAGCACAAAATTAATCTTTTAAAATTATCTATGACTATCCTAAAGGCTGTATAATTGAAAATGTTTTTAAAATAGGAACAAAATATATGACTCAAATTATTACGAGCAATTTTAAAACATAAGATAAAGAAACCAAACATAGTAGTATTTAGTATTTTGTTATCAAATTAACTTTTAGATTTAAGGAGTCATATATACTCAAAAATTTTATAATATGTGGCAACATGTACAGAACAAAAAATATATATTAATTAGTGTTATAAAATACGTATCTAAAATTTATTAAATATTAATAAAACTAATACACAAAAAAAGTATTTTATTCAACATCTGTATATAGTGTATATAAAACTGCACATTTCTGCATAACATTATGTAAAACTTAAACACATCCCAAATAACATGTTTTTTAAATTTAAAAAAAACAATGATAAATTTTTATAGCAATAAAACTAAAGCATTATCACCAACAAAAAACATAGCATATGTAAATAAATGCTTAAAAGATGATATAGCAGCATAGTAATTTGTAAAAAGTGCTCAGGTACAAAACATATGTAGATAAAAATCATGAATTACATTTCTTTATGAAACTGTACTTTATACCTGTGAATAAACATTTTATTTAAGCAAATCTATTTGGTTGTATTTATTTGTTAACTAGACTGAATTTAATTAGCTAGACTTCATTATTATTTCACAAAAGCATCTTTTAATACATTAATACAGGTTAACAGTAAAGAAAAAATTACTATATGAAAAAATTGCATAATTTTATTTTTTTAGGTTTAAACACCAATTTGATTACAATTACATAAGTAAGGTAGGGTTTTCACTCATTGATAAGGGAAAAAAAAAAAACTTTCAAGGTCATAAATAAAGACGTTCAAGGACCTTGTTTGCTATACATTTAGAAGATATCTGCAAAAACTAATTTGATTGAATTTATTTTAATAACATCCATTTTAAATATATGGATAATAAAATGAATATATATGTAATCCATTTTTTATAAAGCTCCTTGACAAGGAGAAAACTCAACATCTAGCAGTAATAAAAATGCTGTTGGGCAGACATTGAAGAGAACGGCACCAGTCTAATTGAAACTTTATTCCAGAGCTGCTACAACAGACATCTTTTCTACTGAACAACAGACAAAAGAAAGCCACAGAGATCACTGTGATCGAACAGAGGTGCACCCAAGAGCGAAGACAGCAAGAATTTTCCCACAGTAAAAAACTTAATAAGCGAATTAAATGCAAAATTAGCTAAAACCAAATGCGAAAACATTTGCCACCGACAGCTGGGAAACCTGCTGAATAGACAGAAAGTTTATATTTTTAGGATAGAAAGCTTTGGGAAGAATGTTAAGTGGAAAATACTCCTTTGATTAAACTATTTAGAGGCTGGGAAAAAGATTTAAAGAAATTAGAATGGGAGAGAGGAGGTTTTTAAGGAAATATTAAAGTTAAATAATTTTGATATATTACATATATATATTCATTTTATTGATACATTCATTGTATGAATATATGTATGTATATGTATATATATATATATATATATATACACACACATACATATTTATACAATTCAATCAAGTTAAGCAAAAATTTTCAAAATAACAATTCAATCTTATTACTTATTACTAGAAATTATTGGTATCTTAATAGATCAATTATGAAAGTTCAACCATGATCAAGTTTCTAGCATGCCAAGATGGAAAAAAAAATCTCTTGAGCTAGTGAATATTTACAGTGATTGTGTTTCTGGTACTTGCTTGCAGGGGAAATGATATGTGAAAGTTTACTTAGCAGTTATTTCTAAAATTCAAAGACTCTAAAGGAGTTTTCACACTTACTGAGCCCTGATTAACTGAGCAAAATTCAATGACAATTCAAGGCTTTTAAAGGATGGTGGGAACCATGTAAGAAATGTCAAAAGATATATTTATTAGATTACTTTTGATATATATATATATATATATAACATACATATGTATGTATATATATATATATATATATTATATATATATATATATATATATATATATGTGCATATATAACCAAATTTTTTACACATCTAAAAGAATAAAAATTAAAAAAAAAAAAAAAGTAAAAATACTAAACCTTAGTATTTTACTTTTATATGTAAAAAAATTTAAGGTAAGTAACTACCCTATTATGTATTTTCATCAAAAGACAAAATCATGTTAGTGTATGAAACTATTCATTCTCTAAACATCACTAAATGATACTCATTTCAAAACAAAAGTTCTACATTAGACTTGTAAATTAAGATTCTAACTTTGAAAAAATAGACATTAAGCAGAAATTTCAAGTTTCCTCAAATGAGAAATCCACTTATTATTGAAAACAGCCGAGTCTTTGTATAGATAACTGAAATAAAAATTAGAATAACACACTTTCCTATTATATATTTTCATCAACATACATAATCGTGACAGACAATGTATTAAATTATTCTTTCTCGAAACATTATTACATGATACTCATTTCAAAACAAAAGTTCTACATTAAAATGTTGTAAATTCTAAGATTATAGCTTTGTCAAGAAAAAGAATATACATTAAGTAGTAATTTCAAATTTCCTTCAATGAGTAATCAAATAAATATTGAGTTTAGTCGAGTCTTTGTACAGATAACTTCAATTTAGTGAAATTTTCTAAATAATGAATATTTTTACAGAAGAGCACATTGGAAGTGTTTCACATGAAATAATCTTCAATTGAATTAACTCAATTTCTATCTGATAATTTGCTATCTGATAATTTGATAGGATTGCTATAAAAATGCTTTGTTCAGATTATTCTAGGAAAACTTCCATTTTTTATGAGAATATAAATTACCTCTTTTATATGTAATAAATAAATTCCTAGCATAATTAGTTTAATTTTTTAAAAAAATTTATACTATGAAAACTATAGCTGTATAGTTGAAAAATATAAGAAATGTTCTAAATGAATTTCTATGAAAAACAAGTTTTTATAAAATTGCTATAAAATGAATTTTCTATATAGCAAACTACTTTAGAGAATATTGAGTGTTTGTTATATGCAGATTTGACTGTACATTTTATTTTCTTTATATCTGAAAAACCAACACAAATAAACACATAAAAAATGAGACTTTTGAAAAAATTTATTGTAACCTGAGTATTTTTAATTAGAAATTTTAGCTTTATAAGAAGCACTAAGACATTCCCTGAGTTTCAGAAGATTTTTTGAGATGATTCTCATTAAAATAATACTAAAAATTTTACTGTAAAGTAGAGAGACATAAAACATAGCATTGTGTTGATTAAAGAATCTTTAGGTCAAATTTTATTAATATAAGTCTTTATAAGAACAATAAATGCACAAAATAAAAAATAAAAACATACATTTGATCAAAAGATATTCCACTCACGAGAAATGATAGCTACAAACATCTTTAATCAGTACAAATGAGTATAGAATATGGAACAAAAATGGCAAACATTTACAATTCAATAAAACAATTCAACTGCTAACATTCTTCAGATAGAATAAAAAATATATAAAAATTTTAAGTACAAATTGCAATAAAAGTATAATTTTAAACAAACTTTCAAATGTGAAAAGGAATTTTATCCATCAGGAGATATAAAAACAAAGATGTTAATACACACTTATACCATATAAATGTTACTGGTGAACTGTTAGAAATAAAAGGTATATATACAAATATACTAATACATATATATCTGTACAAACCACATGAATTGTTAAAAATAAATCATGTTCTTATATTTATTTCATTGTGTTGTTTAAATATAGCAATATATATTTTAAAAATAGCACAAAATCTAATTTATAAAACATTAAGAAAAGGTATAATTTTTTAATGAGATTTATTTCAATAACATATACAACACATAATTTTAAAATACATTTCTCTTTTTGTAAGTTTAACCACTGAAACTGAGATTACTTCGAAGAAACTTATTTTTATAAAATCCCATAAGCATTTGTTTGTAAATGTGTTTTTAGAGATCTACAAAAATGAAATACAACTGAAATACAAAATTAGGATAATTAATTTTTAAACATCTGTGATTTCATATAAAAAATTTAAAGTTTTTCGATGACTTTTCCCTAAGATATAATAGAAATATGCTATCAACTTTTCTTCCTTGTAATTTTTATACATTTCCGCTAACTTTTCACTAATTTTAAAAGGGATAATCTAAAAATATCTTATCAAAGTATATAATAAAATGTTATAATTACAAAAGAAAAAACACAAATAAAAATACTCTGCAGTAGCTATTTAGCTTTCTTGTTACTCCTTCCAAAAGGACAAAGATGAATGTTTAAACACTCTTGACAGTTTGGCTTAATTGGTTTACAAATAGTTTGGCCAAATCCTACTAAATGAAGAGTTCCATCTTTCCAAAGCTCTCTATAAAAATAGAAAATTGAAGAAAAATGGAGAAAACATGTCATACCTGGTAATATTCCAACAAAATTAAAATTTAATGTATATACTAAACATCTTCATGCAAAATAAGCAAAGTTTCCTTCACAAATATTTGGCTAAAGACCTTTCTAATATTCTTGCTTTGAGAGCACACAGAAAATATATAAAATAGTATCAAACAGTCATAAATAAAAACCAAAAAGCTACCAGATGAAGATTTTTATACTGTACATTTCCATGAATAAACTAATAATTTTTAGGACTTATTATTGACGTAAAGTAAGGAGTTCTGCTTATATACAGATCCATAAAACAGATGTAGTGTATGTTATAGTGTGTTAATGTGTTTACTTAATAATGATTTTACCAATGAAAACAAAAAATCACCAAATCAACAAAAATAAATGAAACATTATTTAATAAAAGCAGAAAACAATGAAAAAAGAATACATAATTGCAGAAGATAAATAAAATTTGCAAAAAATTTTGAAATGAGAAAAAGTACAAAAAAATTTAAAAATAAATTTATAACTCTTACTTGTGTTATAATTGTGCAAAAATAGTAATACTATATCTATAGCAGATTGGCTGATCTTCTAATAAATGTGCTTCTACATAAACCAACAAGCGATAAATTGCCAAAAATAACACTATTTAATTTTTTTTGTTTATATTGCTTAAATTTATTTAAAAATTCTACCTTTAGATAGGGTTACTAGTGTTGAAGCAATTGTATTTGGCCTATAAATAAAATTATTATTGGCTCAGGCTTGCAACTGCTGAGGTACTTTCAAAAAGGTGAGAAAGGTAACAAATAATACAGAATAAGTGACTAAAAAATGACTAAACATTGAAAAAAAAGCGATTTTTTTTCTCTTCTTGATTACAAATGCTATTATTAAGATTTTTCTATTTATTTTAACTCTAAATCAAATGATTCATGCAAGACATAATTTTAGCATCAAATACAAAAAGGTTAAAAATTTTGTTTAACACAATTCAACTTTGCTTTTTATTCAAGAAAATCTATAAATTAGATTTGAATACATACAATACATTATTATTATAATCACAATTTTCTGCATATATTTAATGATGTTTTGAAATATGTACATAGCTAGATTAGAGTATCTAAACAAAAATTGTGAAGAAAAAGAGAAATGTGTGCTTTGACGTAAATTACTTTAATGTATTAAATGTACATTTCAGTACAAATGTAGATTTCAGGAACTTCTTTACGACATTTTAAAATAACTAAATTCTGGAAACCATATGACTAATTACATTTTAATAAGAAAAATAAGATTAGAGCATCAAATTTTTGGTCTTTTATTAAAATATTTTGTTATTAATTCAGATTTTCTTTTTTCCACAACAGACTTTTGCTGTGATACACCATGAAAAAAGCGACTGTTTACTTATAAAAGTGATCAATTGTAAAAAAAGTTAATAAAGATGAGAAAAGTGACGGAATTGCAAGCCTGGTGGCTGCATGGTCATCACAAATCTCAAACTGAGTCTCATGGCAGTAATAAAGAATAGTCTGCTTAAAACTATACTATAGAAAAGCATAAAATTACTTAAAATTAAACTTTTTTTCTTCACTGTTGAAACATGCTAAGAGATATGCTTGCATCTGTCTTAAGGTGCAATAGATATTTTACCTCCACAATATTTAAATTAAATACAGCAGCAAAAAAGTTTCAGAAACATTGATCTAGCATTTTACTTTACAACAGATTGAATGGAAAATAATTTGATTGGCAACATATTTGAATTATACAGAAAGTTTTTCTTATTTAAATTTATACACAAATTTTAAATTTTTGGTAATTTTTTAAATCTTACTTTCAGATTATACACGAATGGGCTTATATTCTGAAATGTACAGTATATATATATATATATGTGTGTGTGTGTAACTTTTAAACTCAAGAAGCAATACTTCATACTTAATCAAAAATTACTCTTCAAAATGTTATATAGTATACACATATAGACAAAAGAAATAATACCTGAGAACACTGCTTGCAAAAGGAAATCAACACAGTTGCTATTCAAACAAACATAGCATTATAACCATAGTAACCCTGATTAAAACATTTAAAATATAAAACATAAAACAAAATACTGAATAAGCCACTTCATTTCTTTTTGTTTTTTCCAGATAAATTCACTTTTCCAGCAGGGCAAAGTTTATTGTTTAGGCAGGATCCACAGGATGGACCAACTGGTTTACAAACTGTCTGTCCAAAGCCAACTAAGGTTATGTTTATTGGATCCCATAGATCTCTGTTATAAAAACAATTACAAAAAAATTTTGAATACATTTAAAAGAAATTACAAATAAAATTTTAGATAATTTATGCAACACATTCATAACAGAAAGTAATTCTAAAATGAACCTATCAGGATCTTAATTTGCATATAATGTATATATTTCTGAATATAAATCCAGAGTGCAATTTTCCATCAAAAATTTACCCAAGGTTTAAAACTGATAAGCTTACTGGCCTATTCTTTTGGATTAGTGTGCAGTAAGACACGATAAATCAGTAAACAATAATAATTTTATTGTCATAACAAAAGAACAATGCATAAACACTTAAATTACAATTCAAACACGTCCTAAACTATGCTAAACAGAAATGATTTCTTACTAGAGGAGGGGGAAAACAACCTGATAAACATAACATATATAAACCAACACATCTCTCGAGGCTATATATATACTTACTAATTTGCATAATGCTCACTCCGGAGCCAAGTATGCTACAACCGCTAAATTCCTCGATTGGCTGCGACTATTACGTCAATAGTATGAAGGGGCGTTTCCCATGATCGGAAAGAAATTAAAAATAAACCAACTGAAAATAAGCGATTTTAAGAAAATTAAGTTGGCAGTTAAACGGGCTATTTTATGCTTAAAATTTTGAAAATGCCAACAAAAACCTATATATATAAGCCGAAGTGAAAAAACAATTTCTAAATCAGAAAATGCCACCAAGCAGATAAAAACAGGGAAATTTTCCATTCAAATTGCTTTAAATGGTAGACCAACACTTCTCATATCTTTTATGCTACGTCATCCAATTTAAGTACCACAGAGGTAAAGGATCGGTCGCACATTGAGACAAATACAAGGATATCTCTTAGCACCTTTTGAAAGTAGCAAGGAAAAACAACTTACATTTTAAATTTTAATTAATTTCATGCTATCATAACTAATTTTACACTAACTTATTTAAATTATTACCACGGTGTACTGTTTGATAATCGCAGCACTAGACCCAGGGTATCTGCCAAAATAAAATGTTTCAAATCCATGACTTTCCCTGATTTAGCAGATCCTTTTCCATGACTTTAAACAGCTTTCGTTAAAGTATAAATGAATGAAACTTCTGATGTACATACAAATAAAATATATGCTTTTAGAGAAATTACAGGAATTTTATCATAAAAAACTATAAACTTACTTTATAAGTGTTAATAAACTCACATAAAAATAAATTGTTGTATCTACATACCTAAGTTTAATCATATAGCAACTTTTCAATCAAAATGTTTCCAATTTGAATTCAGGGTACTTTGGTATTATCCAGGTGACCATGAATAATAGCTAAATATAACCCTATAATGTTTTATTACTTTACCCCTATAATTTTTATTAAAAATATTAATTATTATATTAATAAAATTTTAATCTACAATTTAAGAAAAAACCAGAATAATATACATTTACCCACCCATTAAGCTTTCTTGCTTTGAGTTTCCTTGGTGAACAAATTTTACTTGGCAATAGGGTCAATAGGATAATACATAAAAACCAAACTCAGTAACTTCAGCCGAATGACAAGTAAAAATAGAATTAAACAATTCAATGCATTTTTTTTAATCGGTAGTTTAGAGGATCCATGACTTTTACTCATTTTACTTGAAAAATCAATACTTTCCATGACAAAATTAATCCATTGTCTGAATCCATGACTTTCCAGGTGCACGGAAACCATATAGACAATGGGGCCAATATTTTTACTTCTGCTAACAACAAGTTTCAATCTGGTAACTTTATTTATTTATTTATTTTTTAATCCTATGCCAGACCTTGGTATGACTGCCTTTAGACAGTGACATGCAGCCCAATAGAGTTCAGACAGCCAAACAAAGTGAGAAAATTTTTTAGCAGAATTGACTGCTGCTATGTCACTAAGTCCGGATCAAGTGATCTCCAGACATGTTAAAGGCACTGCATAGTGGGCATGTCGGGGTGTGTGTGTAAATGTTTGAAAAGATAGTTATGTCCTGTTTTAATTCTGAAGTTGGTGACACCAACAGCTCTAGGCAGGTCACCAGGGATGGGATTTTCCATCAAGTCACTCCAACTCTTTCCTTCCACCAAATCCCTGAAAACCCCTCTAAGATGCACTGTAAGTCTTGCATCCATGATTATAAATTGTTAATTTTTGCCAATTTGGTGATTTTTTTTGTCTCGAATGGCAAAAACTGTTACTGAAAAACGCATTACATCTGTTCCATGGATCCGTATATATATATATATATATATGTCAACCCCCCTCTTCCTTTAGATCTTTAAAAAGTCCAAAAAATTCTAGGCTTATACAGGGAAATATATTGCATATGTGTCCTGTCTTTAGCCATGGACTTGCATATAAAAAAATTGCTAAATATTTCGACTCTATATTAAATATTATAAAATAAATTGAGCCCTCTCTAATCTTTGAAAACAGTAACCTGTTTATATATTCTAGTACTGTCAAGGATAGTAATATTAAATTTGAAACTGACAACAAGTTATATATAAATAAATGCTATAATAGTGTTAAAAAATGACAAATTCTAAGCTTTTAAATTTGAATTTAAAGAAAAATCTATAAACACTTATTAGATCTATAATGCTGTTTGGTGGTGAATGCTGGCACTTTGCAACAATAGAGAGAATGAGAAAAAATGGTTGTTTGGCTGGCAGTGTTACAGTCTGTTGCTTTGCTACATATCAGCTAATGACACCAGACCTATTTCTTAAAATCAATTAAAAATGGCTATGAGCATCCATACTAGCAATGGGATCTCAACCCGCAAACTCCGGTATCAAAGAACAGTGCCCTACATATTCAGCCAACATTAGGCAAAAGGGGAAGAAAGAAGAAAAAGGGTAAGTCTTCACCTTCCTAACATATCCAATGATTCTCAAACTTTTTTCAATGCAGCACTCTTGACAAAAGCTCAAGGCACCCTAGAGTGCTGCAGCATTCAGTTTGAACACTGTATAGCAGATATCTATTTAGAACTTCTCTTTTTTATTCGTACTTAGAGGATCAGCTCCAAACCAAGATAAATATAAGGGCAATTCTTAGAACATTTTGATAGTGGTAAAGTGGTGAGAGAAGACAACTTAAATTTCAAGTATTTTTACACCCTCTTTAATAATTCTACAACTTTTAATATATTTTGTATAATAATATGGCACTCTTCACATATACTTGAGGTACCCTAGGGCGATGCAGCACCCAAATTTGACTAAAAATTGTAGAATTACTAAAGATGCTATGAAGATACTTTTCAAGTACAGGGTCAGTGTTTGTTACAGGGATTCAAGCAACTTGAGTTTCATTAAATTTTTGGTTAAAAAAAAACTGTTTCAGAAAACTTTAAATCTTGAATTTAATATAATTTTTGTATTTGAATCATTTTCAATGAAATTATGAGGTAAATTAAAATTTTAAACTAATATATATATATATATGTAATAATATCAACATCTAAGCCCTAAATATCCAAAATTATCCCTTTTCTCCATTCATTAATTCTAAATCTTAATTTCTTCTCTTTATATTAACCATATTTTCCAGCCATCCAATTTAAACGAGGATGTTTTCATTCCTTCAGCCGAACCCGAAATTCTTTCTGATTCCAAAACAGACAATGATATAGCTAGCATTTTTAATTTGGAAGTTATAACTCTCCCAGGAAAAATATGTGATGATCAGCAATAATAGTCATCTGGAACGCCACACTTTTGCAGATGGCTCTAATCAAAGGTTACTTTCTATAAGCAAATAACAGTTGCTTCAGCATTTTCCCACGACACCAAAACCACAGATAGTATTTAGTTGTCTCTCGTTACAGGTTGTTGTTGCCACATGTAGAAGAGAGACAGCATTTTGACACCATCCGGGTCTGACGCCTATGGATTCTGTGCTATTTTGATCGGATGAAATAAAATTTATGTTCGACCACGATGACTGATGTGTTTCTTTTGAACAGATGATTAGCAGGACTCTTGGCAGCCCAGTATGCCCGGGCTGAGGAAAATAATAGGGGCAATTTGAAAAGAAGTTTTCAAGTGAAGTTCGGGGCTGGTTGGTCCCCTGGCCAATTGCATATATATATATATATATATATATATATATATATGTATGTATGTATATGTATATATATATATATATATATATATATATATATATATGTATATATGTATATATGTATATGTATATATATATATATATATATATATATATATATATATATATATATATATATATGTATATATATATATATATATATATATATATATATATATATATATATATATATATATATATATATATATATATATATATATATATATATATATATATATATATATATATATGTATATATATATATATATATAATGCCTTTTTAATACATCAAAATATAATATGAAAAAAATATGTATTTAAATGATAATTGCTTTAGTCATAATGTATTACATTTTGCATCAGACTAATTTTTACCAGAAAAACATTTTTTTTATACTAAAGAAAAATATTATAATGATACTAACTTTGGAAGCCAGCTTTCTAGAGCTTTCCTTGTTTGTTCAGCATCTTTAGTAGGCTTTCTGACCCATCCCAATCTGTTAGAAATCCTGTGAACATGAGTGTCAACAGCAATTCCAACTGTATCATTCCAAGCAACACTCATCACAATATTGGCCATTTTGGGTCCCACTCCAGGGAGTTTACATAGTTCTTTTAAGGTACGGGGCACATCACCATTATACTGGTCTTTAAGTATTTGTGATGTTTGTTTTATAAATTTTACTTTTGACTAAAAATAAAACAAAAAGCAGTGTAAAAAGACATGTAAATTATGAAAACTAAAAGAAGGGCAGGAGAAATTATCTTTACAAAAATACATACAGATAAATGAACTCTTGAAAAGAATGATTATAAAATTATTCAAATTCTTTAATTTGAAAAATAATTAATAAATAAAACAAATAGGAATTAAAGTTAATGTCATAAAATAAATACTAAAATCATTCAAATCTTAAGGTTAAATATTACTTTACTTAGGAACACAAACGTATTTCTTTGTACCCCATGTATAGAATAATTTTATCCCCTAATAAACTGAAGCAGCATATTAAATTTACATTAAAAATTAATATTATTTATTTCCATAAAGATGGAAAGAATTTCAATAAAACAGATTTTTAAGGGAATAATTCCCTTTCCAATTTGTAAATGGAAAATATTTAAAGATAGTAAGCACAAATATGATTCAAAATTAACAACCTGGTGTTAAATTGAAAAAATTTATCCTATGCTAATTACCGATATAAAAATTTAATACATGTCACAATATATATTCATGAAACAACCACAATACCAGATGTATTAGAATATCTTAATATAAAAATATAAAATATTAGTATTGATTAATCCTATACATGAATTTTGTTAACAGTACATAAGCTCCACATATTCATTCAACCTTCAAAATGTCCATGAGTTCCTGATCCAGGTAGCACAAAAATATCAGCAAATAGACAATATCAAAATTATAACATCAGCCTACATCAAATCAACCTCCCCCACTCCTTGATATCTCTTAATACCATTTTTTAATATTTATCAGTTAGTCAATATTCTCTGATTATCGCTAAAGATCATTTTTGATATTTAGCAATATTGGTTAGTATTTCCCTGATATCATGGAATATCATTTCTTGATATTTAGAAATGTAACTATCTTTTATTATTATTATCACTATTTAGTAATGTTCTCCACATGGTAATTTTGCCATGTAAACTAATTCATTCATTCATTCTTAAAGGCTTCTTTTTTTATTTGTTTTGAAGCTTTACAATTAAAATTTGTGTAACTTCAGAACAAAAATATATGGCAGTCCTATACTGCTAGTCAGACAGATTTTTAAATCATAATAATTACAATCAGTCATTGTAATCATTGTGTTGAGTTGTAGAGAAGAGAAGAGGCAGAATCAATTCCTTTCCACTCACATTTGTGGAGAGTACATTCTTGCCTCGCCCAGCGTCATGAGCCGAAACATTGGCTATTCTTCCGAGGTCGCCGAAGCACTGCACTTTCCACGCTGTATGCTAATTTTATTCTAGCATACGGAGTATAAAAGGCAGAGCCATCAAGCAACATCATCAGTTCCTGCTTTCGCCCTCGAGGAGCATCGCTGTTTCCGTTCCTTTGCTTGTGCTGAATGATCATGTCTTCGACTCTAAATATTTTCTGGTGAGGTCGTCCCTTATTTTGTGTTTTTGTTTCAAGCTTCAATTAAAGTTTATTTTTATTTCAACTTTGCATCATTTCTCAGTACCTTGACACCTTCTGACACCCTTTTGTGTTTGGTGGGGTATTTCATTTTGTTAGTACATGCCTCCCCACCAAACATTCAACTAATTTAATATTGTGCTGAATATCGTGAGATATCAATTAGATGCCAGAAAAAAACATTTATTTTCACAAATATTGATAAATATTGCTGAATATTATTAAAATACCATTTTTATGACATTGTTAACAACGTGAAGAATAAACATAAAAAAAAAGTGAATTTTATAAAAACAGGCAAATTTATTAAATTTTATTATTTGGAACAATATTTCTCTTATAAGCATTACAAACAATTCTGATAAATGCTTTCTTTTAAACAATCTCAAATTTCAGTTTTACATTATCTTGATCAATACAGACAAAAAAATGTCAGGAGCAACAGCGTGGTTTGAGATTTTAACATGATAATTACAGATTATACATAAGTACATATCTTATTGGTTTCTAAATTCTAATTAAACTTAACATATTTACATAGTAAATTATAAAAGGTAAATCAAAATTTATGCATTTAAAAAGGAATGAGTAGCTTTTCTAGCTTTAACAATTTATTTTTCAGGACAGTGTTTCTTGTGGCAATATTACCTTGTTCCACAACCCTGATTAAAATATTTCCATTTTTCTACCATCAGGGTTTCTAGAGTTTATCTACTCAAATTTGACCTAAATTCTGTTTGATTTTTCAGCACAGTACTGAAAACACTTTAGCATGCAGCATTACTGTGTGGAAAGAGTAATATTCAGCATTATTTTTTACAAAACTTGTATTTAATTGCTGAATTTTAATCTTTCAGCTGTTCAAAAGTTTTGTTACTTTCTGGAGCAATCTGAGGAGTTTGCAGAGTTACCCATTTTTCTCATTTCCCCGGAGCAACTCTGGAATAGTTGGCATGTCTGTCAATATCAACAGATGTCCAAAATTTGATGGCCAATACTTATATGACAGTATATTTGTGCTACAAAGTGAATGTATGGTGGTGGATGATTAATGGAGCCTAGGTATTGTTTGGTTTAACACCTCAATTATAAGAGCATATTATTAGTCTTTATGGTATGGTATAACAACCTGTTTAAAAACAAAATCAAATACAAAAGTTTATATACATGAATATAATTATGCAGATGTGTTATCAAGATTATTCTAAATACCGTAATTTCCCACGTATAGTCTGCGGGCGTGAATTTTTACTTAAATTTCATAAATTATCAGATAGTCTGTACCACTAGATAATCCGCTGACTATATGTGCAAAAATATGTATTTTAGTATGACAATATTAAATCCTTTTAAGAATAAAAAGTACAGAAAAGTGCAGAAAAATCTGGATTAGACTCCATTAATTCTCCCTTTAAAATTTAAAATAATTTTTTCTGCTATAGCCTCGGAGACGAATTTTAACAGAAGAAACAGAGTGGCCTCCATTTCTCTGTTCGAGAACCCAGCTATGTAAATTATCTTCTAATGCAGGCCATTGTATTTTTTCATGACGATTAGATCGCTTTCTTCTCCTATTTTTAATGTTTCCTTTTGCTTGCGCCTATTTCTTACTGCTTTCTTGTCGACGTTCTAAATTACTTTCAGCTTGAAATCAGCAGTCAAACTGCAACAATGTCTTAACCCTTTAAAAGTCACCAAAGTTTTCTTTACATTTCTTAGGAGGGTCTGCGTTAGAGGATACCTAGGGGGTTTGAGGAGTGGTTTAACTGACAAACCCCTCCTCTTGTACAGAGTGACATTATGATTTTTAAAAATTTAATTCTATTGAAAGAAAATAAATAAGAATCCTTAAAGTAGCATAATAAATAAATAGTTGAACAATAAGTGTTTTTGTATAGATAGTTTCATTTGAGGTTATAAGTGAGATAAATTGAATTACTGACTTCTCAGGTACCTCAAGTTAAAATACATATATTTCAAAAGAAAAAATAAATTAAATGTAGAGCTATCATCTGTTGCAAATTTAAAATGTCGAAAATCGAAAAATCATTCATGTCTCCAAAAAGTTATTTTTTTAATTGCAGATGTTCTTGATTCTACATCATTGGCTTCCATACATCACAGATGTATGAGATTGGAGCCTTAAATAATTATAGAAAGGTAAAGTAAAGTACTCCAAAAAGTAAAGTTTAAGAAAAAAAATATGTTTAATATGTGGTTTTGCTGCAAAACCACTGTCCGTTAAAGGGTTAAAGACATAATGAATGACCAATATTGCCGCAAATCAAAACTTGAAATGAACTTCGACCTTGAACCCATTCACTCAGTGTTGTCAATCAGAGCTGTAAATAGTGACTATCGATACTTTCCCACACTCCAGGACACAATTTAAGATTACGCTACTTGCTACTACTGATTCATCCTGCTTTATGGGATGTATTTTTTTCATGGTTTATTACCGATACAACACTATGTTTTCTTGGCATCTCGTGAGTCTTTCTTTTGTTTACATTTGATCATCAGCCCTTCTTCTAATTTTGATGATTTGAGCAATGAACAACCACAGATAGTCCACATTGGCAGATAGTCTGCGGCTGAAGAAATTTGCTTTTTAAACACAGATAGTCCTCAGACTATGCATGCAAAATTAGGTAGGTTTTTATCTTTCAAGTATTTAAGCCATAGTTTTGAATCTCAGAAAACATTTGTAACTAAAATATTTTTAATTCCTTATCTAATCAGGGTATCTGCCAAAATAAAATTTTTCAAATTTTTCATGACTTTCCCTGATTTAGCAGATCATTTTCCATGACTTTAAAAAGCTTTCGTTAAAGTATATATGAATAAAACTTCTGATGTACATACAAATAAAATATATGCTTTTAGAGAAATTACAGGAATTTTAGCACAAAAAAACTATAAACTTACTTTATAAGTGTTAATAAACTCACATACATAAAAATAAATTGTTGTACGACATACCTAAGTTTAATCATATAGCAATTTTTCAATCAAAATGTTTCCAATTTGAATTCATGGTACTTTGGTATTATCCGGGTGAGCATGAATAATAGCCAAATATAACCCTATAATGTTTATATACAATATCCCTAGAGATAAACTTATATTTTGTGCAAAAATCTTAACTAATTTTTATTAAAAAATAATTATTATATTAATAAAATTTTAATCTACAATTTAAGAAAAAACCAGAATAATATACATTTGCCCACCCATTAAGCTTTCTTGCTTTGAGTTTCCTTCATGAACAAATTTTACTTGGTCAATAGGATAATACATAAATACCAAACTCAGTAACTTCAGCCAAATGACAAGTAAAAACAGAATTAAACAATTCAATGCATTTTTTTTAATCAGTAGTTTAGCGGATCCATGACTTTCCATTACTTTTACTCATTTTACTTGAAAAATCAAGACTTTCCATGACAAAATTAATCCATTGTCAAAATCCATGATTTTCCAGGTGCGCGGAAACCATGTCTAATCATTTCACAGAGCTGGCCTTAATGATTTTAAAAATGAATTTAAATGCCAGAGAGTCAATTAAAGATAAAGAGCTCAGCTTCAAGTATGTGACAAAAAAATGTTTTCTCATACATTTAACATTACATTAAAATAAAAAAAGATATCACTAAAAGTAATTTTAACATTAAGGAATTTAAAATAAAGTTTGGTATTTATTAATGAAAAATTGGATACCAGTGTTATTTATTCTTATTTGAAAAAAAAAATATTAATCAACAAATCAAAAATACCTTCCAGAACCCAGCAGGATATATCAACTCTCCAATTTTTTCATCAGATGTTTGTAGTATGTTATCAATATTCAAACCATGCTCTATTAAACGTTGAGTTGCTGCAAATGTAACTTGATCTCGAGTTTGGCTTGAAAGCATGACAGATATCAAAGTTTGATAGCGAAATATCTGCAAGTAAAAAAAAAAAGTTTAGAATGCAAAACTCAAAATATTTTGAATTTTAAGAGAATGTATACCAAAAATCCTTTTTAAACATACACTAAAAATATTATACAAAATCTTATAAAGTAAATTCATGAAACTACTATAAAAAATTCTAGAAAAAAAAAAGGAAAATAAGAAATGAAATTTTCTCTTTACGTCCCAATACATAAAATGAATTCCACTAGTCGTAGTCATTGTACTACTCCCTACTACATACTTTCTGATAACAACCCCTAAATTCTTGGAAAGTGCATGCTATCTATTTACACTTATTTACTTATTGGAATTACTGTGCTGACTGACTCCCAATTCTCCTGTCTTTGGAATATAGGTTTTAAAAGAAGTGAAAAAAAAAATGATTTAAATCAATGATTTTTTCAAAAAAAAAAAAAAAAAAAAAATCAACTGATTTAAATCCTGCCAACCCTGATTTTATCTAATAAATTTTAGTACTGAATGTGTAATATTTAAGTGTGTGATGTTCAATGACTGCGCTGGTGAATATTGGAATTAATAACAATAGCCAATAATAAGTCTTAAGAACAGTAAATTAAATTTCTATTTTCAGTATTTTTAGTATAAAACTTTACAATACCTCTACTCTGTTTAAAAAAAATGAAAGTTCTTGTCTATTTCACTTTATAAAAGAATATCATTTCTTTAAAAAAAAGTTCAATACATTTTTGTATAATTAAAATATTTTAAACAAAAAGATTTTTACGTCAGTCACAGGTTGGTTGGTTGGGAGTACTACGGTCTACTTTTTTGCAACACGAGGGCTAATGAGACCGGGACCTACTGCTTAAAGCTGATTCTGAAAGGCTACAAACATCCACGCCACAGTGAGACTCGAACCTACGAACTCCGGATCCAAAGGTCAGTGCCCTAACCAATCAGCCATCGTACGGCACGACAGTCACAGAAACTTTGCAATTCAAAAGAAAAATATAAGGAAAATGAAAGTACAGTAATATATAAGAAATCTTACTTCTGGAGGCACATCCTTTTCAGGGCACTCTTCACATCCTAAAGAATCTACAGGAGCAACATACATTTTTCTCATTTTCAGAATATTTTCCCAGACTTCTTTCCAATTGTCAGGTTTCCAGCCACCATTTTCTATATCATTTACAGAATTTGAAATTTCATTCTTACTATCACCTTTTGGAGATTTTCCTTTTCTTGGTGATACTTTAGCTTTCTTACTATTACTAGGTACTTCAAGTTTAATCTGCTTGGCTTCAGTTTCTTCAGAATTTTCTACTTTGATCTTAGTCTCCTGTTTACTTTCTGGTACTTTTGTTTCTTTCCGTTTCCTTGGTGACTTTTTATTTGGTGGTTTTTCATCTTTAACTTTCTCATCAGGAACATTGAGTTCTGCTTTGATAGCAGTTCTTGATCTTAAAGATCTAGTACTTGATGCCATGAATTGTATATGTGATGGATCCTTTAAAAATGTTCCTAAAACTGAAACACTGCTTTATGAAAGAATACAGCTTTATTTCTTATCTAAAAAGAAAAATTAATAGATATAATTAAAATCAACAACATAAAAAATAAGATATAATAAAATGGGTATATCAATTACACAATTATTTTTAAAAAATAAATCCAGTTAGATCTTATACTGCTATATGTGTTTTTTTCTTCTTGTCCACTGAAAGACTACATTTAAGTAGTACCTGTCAAAATGGAGGGAAATTCTCAATCTGAAATTCCCCTATGCACCTAATGATTATGCGATATTAAAAAACCTAATGCAGGAAAATCTCCAACATAAATAGTTAAATACACTGCACATAAAAAAAAATTTGTAAATTTCCTTACAATTTTCTAAATATTTAATTTTACTCTACTTCTATACTTTTCCATGAATACTGTTACCTTTCCGTTATTATGGAATTACAGGTAAAAAGTTACAATCTGGCCAAGACTGGCTCTATTCTTCCTTATTCAAAACCTCCTGTGTGTCTTTTTAATAGCATTAAGAGAATCATCAATGCCAGATTTAGTGTTGGCTATTATGAATTTATTTGGAACTTGGTGAAGGGGAGGATTTGGAGCTCCCTCATGAAATATCCCATTCCTACTGACCTGTCTAAACATGCCAGTGTCTCTAAATTCAGATTATAAACTGAACGTCACTACCTTATAAAAGCACCTGCACATGTTTAACCCTTTACCGGACAGTGGTTTCACAGCGAAATCTTTTGTTAAACATTTTTTTCTCTAATTTTGGAGATACATGAGTGGTTTTTTTATTGATTTTTTTATGTTTTTAATATTTAAAACTTACAATAGATGATAGTACTGCATTTAATTTATTTTTTTCTTCTAAAATATATGCATTTATACTTGCTGTAACTTGAAAGTTAGTAATTCGATTTTTTTACTTATGATCCCAAACAAAAATATCTATTCAAACAACACTTATAAATTGTTGAACTATTTATTTATTATACTTTTTTAAGAACACTTATTTTTTGTTCTTAGAATATAATTAAAATTTTAAAAAGTATTGTGTCTGCGCTGTGTTTTAAAAGTATTGTGTCTGTGCAAAGGGGTGTTTTTGTCAGTTAACCCCCCTCAATCCCTCCTATGGTATCCCCTAAGGCAAACTCCTTTAAGAATTTAAAAAAAATTTAAAACATTTTGCATTTGTAAGGCTTATAATATTTATACTAATTTTATTAAATTCCAAAGAATTTATGTAGGTGACCCTTAAAGGGTTAACCCTTTAGTGGACAGTGGTTTTGAAGCGAAACCTCCTGTTAAACATTTTTTTTTGACAATTTTTTTATGTTTTTGATATTTAAAACTTACAGTAAATGGTAGTACTACATTTAATTAATTTTTTTTAATATATGTATTTAAACTTACTGTACCTGGAAAGTTAGTAATTTGATTTTTTCACTCATGACCCCAAACAAAAATATCTATTCCAACAACACTTATAAATTGTTAAACTATCTATTTTACTTTTTAAGAACACTTACTTACTGTTCTTCCAATATAATTAAAATTTTAAAAAGTGTAATGTTCACACTGTATAAGGGAATGGATTCATCAGTTAACCCCTCCCCCTCAATCCTTCCTACAGTATCCTCTAAGGATTGTAAAGAAAAATTTTAATACATTTTGTATTTATAAGGTTCATAGATAATATTTATAAACTATTTTAATTAAAAACCAAAGAGTTTATGTAGGTAACATTTAAAGGGTTAAATTAGTGGATTTCTCAACCTGCCTATTTTGTTCTGATGACATATTGTAGCAGCTGTTAATACTGCTAAAAATTATAATAAAGTTTTTATGCATTTCTGAACTGTATTGGGCTGTTCAGTATAGACTGTTAGAGGTCATATCTAAGTCTCGCATAGAACTTTTTAAAAAAATATTTAAAAATAAAATTTTTTTTTCATGAATAGGATTTCTCATTTTTATATATACACTTTTTTTATAAAGTGCTGTAGTTGTTTTGTTTTCTGATATTTCACAAAGACTTGCAAACTGACTTATTAAGAGACTGCACTTTCTTTCAAGTCTTATTGTAGTATTTTCTGAATGCAAAAGAGCATCTGCATAAGCTGCTATACATTAAACTTTTGTTTCGAATTTATTCAATATATTGAATAAATTCGATTTGCTACTATATTAAACAACAGTAGCCTTGATCACTAGTACTGCAGATATCCTTTGCTAATTTAATGAGTTCATAATTATTTCCTTCATACAATCCTATAAACATATATTTTAGATAACTATTTAATATTCTAATCAAATACCTTTCAAATGTAGTCTTTAATTTCATTTATTTCTGTGTTTCAACGAACATTGTTGACAACTTCCATTATATCAAAGGAGACCAACAGAGTATATTGTCACATGGAGTCTTAATGTAGAACACAACACACAGAGGAAGTAGAGCTAATCTAATTTATTAACTCAACTGAAAGAGTGAAATGCCATTGCAAGCTCTGCACAACTTTGAACTAAGAACTCTCTGTGACTGAGAGATCTTTGCCTTTTATAGCAGCAGGGAAAGTTCCAGAAATCTGTCTAGGGAGGCGATGAAATTTTTACTGTACAATGAAGAGAAATGGTGAATATTCCAGAATATTTTTCAGGCAAATTAAAGAAAGGTCCAGAATCTCCTGGAACACGAAATAAAGTAGAACACAAATAAAGGTATTCTGGAAATGATAAATATTCCAGAATATTTTTCTGGCAAACTAAAGAAAGGTCCAGAATCTCCTGGAACACGAAATAAAGTAGAACACAAATAAAGGTATTCTGGAAATGATGAATATTCCAGAATATTTTTCTGGCAAACTAAAGAAAGGTCCAGAATCTCCTGGAACACGAAATAAAGTAGAACATAAATAAAGGAATTAAATATTTACACAGATTTTTAATCCTGTTGTCGCTAACGGGGTTCGAACTCACATCTCTTGATTACAAGACTAGTATGATGACCATTTGGCTATGAAGACTCTAATGCTTATTTTAAATGCAGCAATATACAGGGCAGTTCCTAGAACATTAGCTGCAAGGCCGTAGGCAGGTGGAGGGATTTGGGGGACTGATCCCCCCCCCCCGAAATTTTGAAAGACCATTTTGTAGATAGGCAATGTCCCACGTTTGTGTGTGTGTGCTATCTGCCTAGCTGTTCATGGATCTAAACAGCTATTTTCTTAAAAACAAAACCCGCTTAGACCATAAAAGTCTTCCTAAGCCAGAGGCCAGAAATACAGCACTGTATTCTGGAAATACAGCGCTTTCCCTTTCATCAGTTGAAGTATCATTCAAAATAAAGATGTCTTTCTCCTTTGGTCCCCCACCGAAACTAATTTCTGGCTACGGTCCTGATTAATTGCCTGTGTACATTCCTAAAATTGTCAAACCCCCAAATTTAAATAGGTGCTCAGTGATTAATAAAGTTTTTACTTCATACTAAGTACTTACATAGGCAATTTCAAAAGGATACAATTGTAAGATTTGAACAATTTGCATATTTTTCAAACATTTATTTATATTTTTATCTTTTTTAACTTAGTACTTTCTAAAACTTGTAGAGTTCCATTTCTGCTGTTGTGTTATTCTGAAATGTAATCAATATTGCTAACATTCAGCAAGAAAGTCTTAAATTATTAATAGATAGATGAATTTAAGTTCAATAATCTTTATACCAATCTACATAACATTACCTATAATTTATAGCTTTAATGAACTAAAAATATTTGGGCATGGTGTCACAAGTGTCTGGTCATCTACATACTTTTACACTCTACACATCTACTAGAAATAGCCCTAGGTATATGTTTCATTTTTAATCTTAATATTTCTTATTAGATTATTTAATTTAAACAGGTAGAAGTACTTTGTCCTTCTATAAATCCATATTGTTTTCAATATAGAAATTTTAGCTATTCAGGTGATACTATATACTATAACAAAGAATTCTTTGAAAAATTTTGTTAATATCTATATCTGTAATTATACTAGCAGGGTTGGTCATTTTGCTGACAAAAAGGTATTTTTGCCAGGACAGTGGCAAAAACTGGCAAAAATCAAAATTTGCATGAATAAATTTAGCGATACAGGTTATATAAAAAAGAATCATAACAACAAATAAAATAAAATGTTTTCTTAGCAAAAATAAACAAATGAATAAACAAAAAAAATATTTTTTTTTTTAAATTTTATTTTTGTACTATTATCTCTCTCTGCTACCACAAACCAGTTCAAACTAGCTCTATCCTGAGTTAAGCAAGTGTTGATCCTCCCTCAAGTGTTTTTGTATTATAAAAAAAAAATAATAATAAAATAAAATTTAAATAAGAATTTTAAAACTCCACTTAACTGAGCATAATATATTAATATATATTTACTTATCACTATTGCTTATATTCTGCATTTCTGAAATATTGCATTATGTTAACTGATTAGATGGATATTTTAAAACTAGAAGTGTTTGTTTATACATTTTGTAACATTGTTAATTTATTGCAACATAAAAATCAGACTAACAATTTGATTTTTTTTTTCAATTAAAGATTTTTTTTTAATGATGAAATTTATAATTTTGCAGATATTAAAATGAGAATATGTGATCATCTTAATGTATTGTAATACTAGTCTGTGACTGTTAATTTAAGATAGGTAAAAGAACATATAAATGCCCATTAATGTGTCAAAAATCTGTTTTTGCTTGCCGGGACTGTTTTTACCACAGTTTTTTCCCCATGTGGCAAAAACTTGCCAACTGTGCATACTAGTCTATGCAATTTAATTATTTCTTGCAGGCATATATAACTTTTTAAATAAAAAAACCACAGTACTTTCTAAGATTTTAGGAAAGTAACCCAGAACCAGATGCTTGTTTTAACAGAAAGTTAGTTAGTACTAAAACTCAATATTATTATTCCTCACTCTAGATAATCTAACTCATTATGTTAAGTGGAAGCTAAATAAAAACCTGGTGTTATTTAGGTTCTAACTTCATAAGGTTATTTTTAAATCATAGTAATTTATTTGATGCAAATTTTCAGTATTACAAAGTCCACACTTTTGGTTGTCTAACAAAATCAAATTTTACAAAGATAAATATATAAACAAATATAAGAATTTCCTTTTCTAATATGATCAATCTGATATCCCTTTTGTTTAACTAACATACTACATCTTGATTTCCGAGAATAACAAAGCATTTCTTAAAACATAAAAATTAATTTTGTCCCACTCCTTCACAATCTTCCAGATGCTTTGGTATGTCGCTTATATAAAGATCTTGTTTTAAAAGTCCAGTTTACAGTAATCTGGAGATATGTCAAGGAACTTGGATAAGATGCTTATTTAAAGGGGATAGCTTTAATTTCAGTATATTTTCTGATTTTTTTCACAAATAGAGCAGCAGACTTCGGGGCTTGGCTTGTAGCCCTATCCTGATAAAATTTAATGGAGATTGTTTGAATAAAGACATGGAAATTCTTTGAAAATAGATGTTAAAACATATTTCTGGCAATAATCAGAGTAAATTTTGGAACTTTTCTACTTTCCTCAATTTAAATCTTTTTGCTATAAGGGAATACAGCAGTAATTATGAACCCTTAATACCTTTTTTTTGTTTTCATGTCTTTTTCTCCTCTTTATCAGTATGGAATTGATCTTTTTATATTGTAATTAGATAAGTAAATCATAGCCTCATCGGTTGTAATAGTATATTTCCATTTCTCACCTGCCAAATAATTTTCAAACAACAATCTATATAGCCTTATGAACATGGCCTTATGAGCCTTATAGGAACATGCTTTGGCATTAGGTGGTGAATATCACTTTTGATTTGTTGAGCTTCGAATCAGATTTCATTATTTTCTTCATTTTTTGTTACTTTGTTTTCGAAGAGACAAGAAGGCAACCATTTCTTAGTAACAACTAATATAATCTAACAATATATTTTTTTTTAAATTGTAATAAATATTTTTCTTTTTTTAATTTTTAAGTATTAGTTTTAACCCTTTAACTGTCAAGTTATTTTGATGATTTGGGTACACAATTTGTCAAATTTTTTTATTGCAAAACTCAAATGTTTACAACAAAATAAATTATACTTAGTAGTTAAAAATTTATATTTTGAAGTACATGATATATATTCGGGTATAACAATACGATGCATTAATAAAAAATTACCCCGAGTAATACTTGGGCGTGACATTTTCGAATACCAGTGCCGTGCCTGAGATTATCTCGGACATGACAGTTAAAAGGTTAAAGAGAAATTTTTTGCAATCATCAGCATTGTACTCCAATAGTCACATAAACTGAAATAAAAATTTGAAGATATTTTGGGAGAAATTGCAGTAAGAACAAATTGTGTTCTGGGAAGCATTGAGCCCTAAAATACTTTTTGCACCCTTGCCCAGGGCCGTAACCAGGGTATGGCAAAGGTGGCATTTGCCATGGGAGCATCAGTCTTAGGGATGCTTAACCACGAGGAAAATGGGGTCCGAAAGAGAACAATTCGCCTGACTAGAAAAAAAGGAAAATTTGAAAAATAATTTTTTTTATTATAAAATCCAATGTGTTTAAAAATTACTTTTGCTTATGATTTTTTTATTTTTTAAAATGCTTCTAGAGATTAAACTTGTTAGAGATTCTTACAAAATATTTACCAAACACTCCTAATATGCTTTAATGTAAATCTGGATACTCAGTTTAAAATTTCAATTTATTAAAATTATTAAACCTAAGTCTAAATTTAGAAATTTGCCAATTTTTTATGAAAATCTAACGTCCAAATAAAAAATATTCCTCTCAAATAAACTATTCGGTTTACTAGCAAAATAATATCCACAAAATGTTAAAAAATATCTTAAGTATTAATAAGGTAAAAATGGAAGGAAAAATCAGAAATTAATATACTAGGAACATTTTAAGCATTAACAAAATATTTTGAGTTCTTTCTGAATCTATGATATAAAAAAACATGTTTATATATTTTCTCACTATATTTGGTGGTAACAGGCTTGCAACTGCTGAGGTACTTTCAAAAAGGTGAGAAAAGTGACAAATAATACAGAATAAGTGACCAAAAAGTGACTAAACATTAAAAAAAAAAGCGACTTTTTTTTCTTCTCTTGATTACAGATGCTATTATTAAGATTTTTCTATTTATTTTAACTCTAAATCAAATTATTCATGCAAGACATGATTTTAGCGTCAAATACAAAAAAGGTTAAAAATTTTGTTTAACACAACTCAACATTGCTTTTTATTCAAGAAAATCTATAAATTAGATTTGAATACATACAATACATTAATTTTATAATCACAATTTTCTGCATATATTAACGATGTTTTGAAATATGTACATAGCTAGATTAGAGTATCTAAACAAAAATTGTGAAAAAAAGAAAAGAAATGTATGACGTAAATTACTTTAATGTATTAAATGTACATTTCAGTACAAATGTAGATTTCAGGAACTTCTTTACGACTTTTTAAAATCACTAAATTCTGGAAACCATATGACTAATTACATTTTAATAAGAAAAATAAGATTAGAGCATCCCATTTTTGGTCTTTTATTAAAATATTTTGTTATTAATTCAAATTTTCTTTTTTCAACAACAGACTTTTGCTGTGATACACCATGAAAAAAAGTGACTAAAAGTGATCAATTGTAAAAAAAGTGACAGAATTGCAAGCCTGTGGTAGGCACCCAGACCCCCTCCCCCACTTATTTTTTTTTTTTTTTCCACGGGCGCCAAAGGAGCTAGTTATGGCCCTGCCCTTGCCAATGTACCTCCTTTACCATGGTCCCCAAGCTTACTGGATTTAAGATGTGACTCTTTCTTATGAAGCAATGTAAAAGACCTTGTTTTCTTGCCTCCTTTGTTGTGTGATTTAGCAGAACTCTAAGTATCACATATGCTGTGAATATTGTCAATAGCACCATGATGAATAGTCTGGTAGGAAATGGACTATTATTGCATTGATTTATGCAATGTTATTGATGTATGTGATGTGAACAACGATTCACATATGAATGAAATGATCTACAGAGCAGCTCCTGAAGAATTCCCCAACAGCAGAACACTGTGACCTGAGGTCTATTGTACCCAAACCCAAGAACACCTAAGATAAAAGTCAGTGGCTGAAGCAAACCTCAGGAGACAGCTGACAGGAATATCCTGCAATTCTCAAGACACAAGAAGATGGCAACTAAGGTGCTCAAACCTTAAAGCTAATAAAACTCGCTAGCACACAAAATAAGACAAGTAGCCTCCTTCTCAAGACAGCAACCATGGCACAAGCAATCAGAGCTAATCTATTACACTAAGATGCCTCCTGAGGACACAGTGGCAAGTAAGAAAATCAACCTTTAAGAATTCATACATAAAAAACTTTAAGGACTGTAAATAAAACTTTAATTAGTTACTGTATTTAGTAAAACGACCTTTTTTGTAGTATTCCTCTTATTATTATTCTTTTTTTTATTTTTAAATGAAGCTTTCTAAGATCCTGAAGGGAATTATGAAAAGTTTTATAATTTTAAAGGTTTACAAAAGAAGTACAGTGAAACTTCTCTGAGCGGTCACCCTTCTAAACGGTCAATTTTTCATGGTGCGGATTTTTCGACTCATATACCTAGTGGTAAAATAACCTGTATCAGCGGCCACCCAACCCCCTCTAAACAGCCACCAAGTAGGATTGCCCATTTCATTTTTCGGTAAATTCTACTTACTCCATGCTTTAATTTTGAGCGAAAAACTCAAGGTCAGGTTTATGGCCAGATATAAAACAAAGGAATAACTTGAGAAGTCCATTCCCACGTTCTCCCCCCTTTTCTAAGAAAAATTAAATCTGTTATTTCTTTTGTATTCTCCCCACACCCTTCACATAGGGAATCCCTATTGCACCATCCATGGAAACTGAGGGAGGAACTGGACAATCAAGTGGTGAAGGTGTCCTAGGGCCTTTGTTTGGAATTTCTATCGGTAAAGTTAAGAATTTGGTTTGGTTTGGAGTGCTACGGTCCACTTTTTGCAACACGAGGGCTAATTAGACCGGGACCTACTGCTTAAAGCCGATTCTGAACGACTACGAACATCCATGCCAAAGTGGGATTCGAACCCACGAACTCCGGTTCCGAAGGCCAGCACCCTAATCAGTCGGCCATCGTTAGGGATAAAGTTAAGGAAGAATGGCACCTCTGTCAGCAAAAATGTCATTCACCCAGTTTCCCTTCATTAGTTGGTCAGTGATCTGAGTTGCAATGATGTCAAAATGCGCTTTTCTAAATCTCAAGCACAGCACTGAAGTTCTGCATGAATATGAAAATGACAAATCAGCAAGAAAGTTGGCTGAATTATTAAACTGCAGAAGAGCAGAAATCAACAAAGTCATTAAAGAAAAGAATTTGAGTTTGAAAGAGTATGAAGACTACAGAACAAACAGAAACAAATTGTAGCCTTTTTTAAAGAAAATGAAAAGAAGCATGAAATAAAGTGCTATTTTCTCTTTAGATAAGTTTTAAATTTCATTTACATAAGGAATATATGTCACACTTGTTTATATTGTGCATTATAGTAATTATCTTATAGTAGTAAATAAAACCCTTCAGAGCAGCCAAATATTCTCAGTACGGAGGGGTGGCCACTCACTGTATATTTTAATTGTTATAGAATGGTCCTATCAATATACAAAGCTGTAAAACGAACCCTACTAAAATAAATTTTTTCAGTTGCCATATATATTAGTTTATTACATTTCATCTAAACATTACCAACAGAAAATTCAGATGTTCAGTCTCAGTACTATTACTGAATACTGGTAAATCAAAAACAAATATATATATATATATATAACAAGTGGAGAACAGAATTTTGATTATTTGATAATTATTAAGTAGAAACTAAATGACAAAATAAGGTTACAAAAGTTTAATTAAGCTTTTAAGTTTATTGATATCAAAAATGATTCTAATTACACCAGGTTACAAAGTATATAATTATAAATTTATAATATAAAATTACTTAAGTTAAAGCATCCATAATATTTAGAACATTTTATGGCGAAAATAGAGGGTTGGAGTAGAGCCAAATTCTGGAACAAATTTAACAGGTGACAATTGTAATTTCCATGCAGGTGAATTATCAGATGATGTTGGAGAGGTATGTATTAATGTTACAGAACTACTTTTACCAACACTAGATGATGATGTCTGCAAGGATCTTTCTTGAACGTCGTAACTACCATTAGGTAGATCTGTAAAGTCTAAATGCCTGTTTAGATTATTGCATTTAATTTCATTCACAGATGGAAATATTTTTGTGACATCATGTTCATTAATAGTTTCTCCCATAAAAATTGGATTTAAATAAAAATCTTCATTAACACTATTTTGAGAATTGTTCGTTTGAGCAGTTTGGGAAATACGTGAACTTTCTTGACTATTAGTTGCACAACATTTGTTATCAGAAAGAGAATTAGCACAAGAGAAGTAGTCTTTAATATGTTGCAACCTCCGTTTTAGCTTATCTTTATTTGAAATTTCAGGAAATAACAAGTTATTGTTAGCTTTAATAAAAGGGTGAATTTTATCTAATAATAAATTTCTAACAATGAGCTGTGGTTCTTCAATTGGTGAACTTTTACGCAGTGGTTCATGAACTGAATCTAAAATTGAACTAACAGAATTCATTCCAACAGATTTCTGAAGTTTATCTTTCCATGAACTACTGGCAAAACCAGTTTTGTTATGCAAATACTGTGGTGAATTTAAGGATATTCGAAAAGATTGTTCCTTGGATAAAATATTTTTATGGATAGTATTAAATATCTTCTGTTTATTTTTCCCTGAACAAGTTAATTTTAATACTTCTTTTAAATCTTGCTTAACTCTAGCTTGCACTTCTTTAGGCATATTCTTCTCTATTCTTGTAATAGAATTAGATATTTTTCCTTTAGTAAAGAATCCAACATGCTTAGTTAATCTTTCAGGACCAACAAAATCAGAAACAGTATTGATACAGCTTATTTTAGTGTGTTTACGATGCCTTGGGTGTTTACCATTTTTAGTATGCTTTGCATGTTTAGAGACTAGGTTATTACATGGTTCAGACTTTTTAGTTTTATATTTTTTGTGTTTGTCTTTGTGGTTGTATAACCAATTATTCTCATAATGAGACATTATCTGAAAGAAAAAGACATATTTAAAATAAAATTAGGTTAGCAATAAGAATAGAAATATATAAACTATTGGCAAACTGAATTTATATAAAATATCTACAAGTTCAGATGAAGATTAAATGCAGGGATGCAAAAAACCCACCTAAAACTGCCCAAGTTTTCTGGGTAAAATCCAGTCTGAAAAACCTAATAAAACCCATTTAAAGCGGGTTTTATTGGGTTTTTTAAAAATTGATATTTTTATTTACTTTCAGAAACTGTTATCTTAGTTTTTTACCCTCTTTCGCAATTATAAAGAATCATTCTGTGGAATTATATATACAATCTATCAAAATTCAGAAAAATATTTGCAAACCTAAGGTAAATCCAACATAACAATTTAGAAAATTTTCAATTCTTTTGACAGCAAGAAAGGGATTGTGTAAAATTTCTCTTCTATCGTTGTGAAAAACAGGTTGTGTTGACTGTTGAGAAATGACCTTACCTTGTTCCTAGGACTTGACTCTTGTTTTGGCAACACACTGATTACCTATTACCTTTGACAAAAATTTTACGCCAAAACATTTCAAAAATGTTTTTTTTTAAATGGAGAAAGAATAGAGACAAAAAGTAATCCTTTGTTAAAGTAATATTCAAATATGTGGTATATGTCAATATATAACATTTTGTGTATGATGTTAAACTTTTTATAGTCTTTACACTGATTTATTTCTATTAATTAAATTATAATTTCTTGCATATTTAATTAATTAATAAATATATAATCAGTTTTAGCAATTTAATCTTTCCTGAAATAAGGTACTTCCCCTGCCCTCTCCTCTTAAAACCAGACCCCCAATAAAACCCAGAAAAACCCACCAAGGTTCGGTTTTTCTTAAAAAAAAAAAAAGAACCTGGGTTTATTGCAACTCTGATTAAATGAGTTATTAAAAACAAAATTTATCACTTCTAATATGTAACATAAATATTAAATTCTATGAAAAAACTCTTAAGATTTATAACAAAAGACAAAAATATACCTATTTTAAAAAAACTAATTAAAAACAAGTTCTGATTTTTGAATCTTGCTATCACATTTTACAATTAACCCTTTATACTCTGCTGTCGCAATATTTGTGATAACAGAGGTAGAGAGCGAAATTAGCTGGAGTGCAAAAGGTTAAACTCCAGTCAATCATTCAGCACATGACTGCACTTTTAACCCCTCTACTTTTCTTATATATGTTCAAGAAATTGCTCCAAACCTCCAAGTAATACTACTTATACTTTTCTGGGAGGTTTTAAATTATTGAAAAATGAGAAACAAGGAAATTCCATTCATTATATTTGAATCAAATTTATCTATTAAATTGCAAAAAATAAAAGCTGTTTTTCTGTAAAATGCTAAATTATAGGCCCAAACAGCAGAGACTGAGTCATAAATAGGGTGTTTCGCAAAGATAGCAAAAACAAAACTGCAAAATATAAAAATATTTTACCCAACACTTAATTTCAGAGTTTTTTAAATAATGAAAAAATAAAAGAGGGATATTGAAAAGGTATTTTCAAATTGAGGAAATAATCATAATACAACAATGGACTACTAGGATAATGTTTTTACTTCAGCCTTGGAGTAGGATAAAAAATTAATATTGTTAGTATATATTCATTCCTAAAAAATTTTTAACAAAATTCTACCATAACTTTGCTAACAGGTTTAAAAAAAAAATTAAAGAAAACAAAATTATGGAACGAAAAGGACCGAAAAAACTAAAAGGAACCCACAGCGCCCTAAATGTTACTGTCGCGAAAACAAATTTATATTAAAAAAAACCTATTAAACCAAATCATACTGCAGAACGGATTAGTCAGGGTTACAGGTGAAATATATTTTGATCAGCCAGCTTCGGTTTTGAGTTTATTTTACTAGAGATTACTGAGATGTAGAGATTAATGAGAAATTCCAAGTTTTCCAATTATAAACCCAATATATTTGACAAATCTCAATTACATGGGTCACAAGAATTGAAGCACCCAAAAGCAAATAAATAAATTTACCAATTTACCCGAAATAAACAAATCATGGAGTAAATTTAAAACACAAACAAAACTCACGTGTTTCGAGACAACAGAAACGAATTTATATTTAGAACCATTAGTTACATAACAAATGAACAGACGATGCCATTTAGAAAAGGCAAAGTGGCATTGATTAATTTTATTGTAGTTGTGAATAAAGAATTATAGTTTACAACTCAACCTAAATATTTTTATTATTTATGCTTTGTACACAAATGAAATTTCTATTCTTTAATGACAGTCATATTTTCATAGTTCTTCTGGTAAAGAGTGACAATAAACAAGAATTAGTTTGAAAAAAAAACTTTTTTTTCTCTCTGTTTGATTGAAAATTTCGTAATTGGGAAGCAAAATACAGGTTTAGATTATCCATTTAAAATTAAAATTAAAATAAGAATATTTATATTTATTTATCTAATGTTTGGCAAACCACCTGAACAACAACAAAACTACGAGTAACGGAAGACCGCAGACTATTGGACAATAATTCATTTGTTACTTTATCGTTTTTTAATGTGTAATAATACTTAATTTCTAATTTAGCCATGGAATCTGAATTCACAGCAATATTAACTGAAGGAAATAAAATTGTACCACATATGCGAAATGAAGTACTCAATTTGATCACGTTTTTAAAAGATGTAAGAGTACCTTTTTTTATAAATTGATCTGTAAAAATTGAGTATTTTTCATGCTTTGATATATTTTCTTCCTATTTTAATTTCGCGTCAAAGCTATGCAATTATTTTTTAACTTAATGTCACGCATAAATAATGCGTTGTTTTTAAATGCATTATTTTTTCTCTTCATTTGGGTATACAATGAGGAGAGAGAGTTAATGTTTTATTTATTTTCACATTGAAACTGTTAGTAAAAGTTGTGTGCTGAAAGTGAGTTTATTAAAGTACTATTACCCAAAAAAAGTTAACATGTACTCAATTTTTTCCAGCAATTATAAAACGTTTAAAAATTTAATTTCACAGTTTTTCACAGTAAACCATTATTTGAAAAATTAGCTATCTTTTTTCCCAATGACTTTCCTTAATAAGTATAACTCTTAACACAAGCTTTAGAGCATTTGATATCTTATTAGGGTTATATACATTATATTCTCTTGATTAAAATCACGACTATTTATGTAATATCTACATGAAACTGTCATTTGAAATTGTTAAAATTGGAATTTTAAAAATCTGGGGAATAATCTTAAATAGTCTCATTTATAACACTTGAACATGCTGTATAACATAAAAGTTCATATTTTTACTTTAAATAGATATACCAAAATAATTTTTAATGAAGTTAGAAATAAATTTTAGTAAATTTATTTCTGTGGTATGAAAGATGAAGCTGGAAATTTCAAAACTAGGTATTACTCCAAAAAAGAAGCCTTAATTTAAGCAACAAATTTAAAATTAGCGAGAAATTATAATATTTTGTTTGTTACTATATCTTTACCTGGTACTCTTTTTATGCTATCAAGCTACCCAAATTAAAATTGCCACCTTTTTTTACAAACTTTATGCTTAGTTATATATTTAAGTGTTTCATTGCTTTAATATATAAAGTTTATGCGAGGAAGATATAAAAAAACTAGTATGAGGTTTTTGAAAAAAAGGGGGGGGGGTAAAACTTAAATATAACTTAACACCAATACTTATTTTCAGTTTACAATTTTTATCTTAGGCATTTTATTTTTTATTTAATTCTTAAAAAATTATTGTGGACTACAACAGTTTTTTTTTTTGAAAACTTTATCATAAAAACAAAGTTCTAAAAGAAAGGGGAGGTGTAGTTATAAAATGCAAAACTATAATCTTAGTTAAAGCCTAGCATTTTTCCTGACTTATTTATAATATCAAATAATATTTCTGATTTAAATGGGGATATTAAATGTTGCAAAATTAAGAATCTATATTTTGGTTTATATGCCTAATTCAGAATTGTCAAGCTTATTCAATATATTGAAAAGTAATTTGCATATGCAGGGCTTGATTATCGCACAGCACTTAAGACATGTGCCCTGGGCATGAAAATTTAGTCAAGTGCTTGAAACACATATTAAGTGAAGAAAAATTGCAAACTTATGCAACCATCGTTAAGTTTTAATAAATTATTATATGAAGTAATTGTGTTTGTCATGAACTATATTGTTTCCTATTTACTTTAATTTTGCTGTTATTTACCTGATAATTAATTCTCTCGACAAACCTGATGCTCTTTTTATCCTATGGGTTGTAGCGTAATCATAACACAGATTATTAGCAACGTACCACTATAAACCATTAAATCATCTAATCTAAATTATTTTTAATTCTATTATTATTTATTTTCTGCACCACAGCGATTGTGAGTGTGACACGATAAAAAAAAAAAAAGTGGGACACTCTAGGTCTTTAAAAGTCTTGAATTTTTAGTATGGCTGAATAGAGATAACAATGATTATGTAAAATGAAAATTTGGTGTTTTTGATTTTGTATATTACTTTAATGCTAATTTCTTAAATCCGTTTGCTAATTTAATGTTATAATTTTTATATGACTGTAAGTATGATAATAACCTGTTGCTATATATTTGCATGGGGGTGGAGGACACAAAAATTGGATTGTGCCCTGGGCACAAAAGTATCTTAGTCAGGCCCTATCTATGTTAAGGGAGACTATTGGGAAGGGATCTTCTTGAAAGTTAATACTTTATATATTTGAACGGTAGTTATTCCTGTTTATTAAAACCACTATGTGCTCCTGTTGATTTTTAATAAATTCTTTGTTTAAAGACAAAGAATGTATTATCTGCAAACTGGAACAACAAAATTTTTTTCATAAACATTAAATAGAAGGTTTTGAATTTATTAAATACATAAAGACATACAACCAACATTTTTTATAACACATATTTAAACTTAAATAATATTAAATGTTAAATGGAATAGGAAACATAAATTAAAAACTTTCTTTACTTTTAAGGAATAATAAAAATACAAAAATTTTATAAGGAAAAGGAAGAAAAGATGTTAATATGCACTGTATAAGTCTATTCACAAACTATTTTTGGTCCCTTCATTTAACTGAACAAAATTCATGTAGGGGATTGAACATTTCATCATATAAGTTGTTTTGTATTACTAAATATTCATATAAATGAATAATTTATTGCAATATACCTTCTGTCAGTTTCTCCTGAGAATAAGAAATACTTAATATAAATGAATATTTTGTATAAGTGAGTTTCTACCAGGGTTGGGATTTTAACCTGTCAAAACTGATTGGATAAAAGTGGTTTTAGCTGTCCCAGAGTGGTAAAAATGGTCAGAATTGTTAAATACAGTTTTAAATGGTCTTAATTTTAATATATATTTTTTTTTAATTAGAAGTGACTTTTAATAAGCAATAAAAATAGTAGTGTAGTTAAAATGTTACATGAACAAGTTCATGAGATTTAACATGCTTATACAGTATGATAAGAATGTTTGAATTTTAAAATGAACCTTGCACATGCAATTGTAAAAATGTAATCCAATTGCAGTAAAAAACATAAAACATGAGTTGAAGTTAAAAACATAAAATATGAGTTGTAGTTAAAAACATATGTTATAATTAAAAGCATAAATTTTAAAACAAATAACATGACATTTTACTATTAAAATTGTTTCAAAGTTTGAAGTAATCCAAAATAAATTATGAAATCGTTTAAATTTAGATGGAGAACTGCAAAACTTTTTACTTGCAACTGTTTTTTGAATTCAACATAAATTACATATAAAACAGCTTGTAATAAGAAACATTTTTTTCATATCTTGGTGTTATGTTATATTTCTTTTGTGTTATTGTTATCTTTTGTGTGCTGGTGTTATTTATATTATGACATTTTTAACAAATGTAACTTGCTTTTATCATATGCTAGTAAACTATGTTCCATTTGTATTAAATATATTGAAAAGTGAATTTCAGTGGTCAAAACTGGTCAAAATCAATATTGACCAGGACAGCTAAAACTGGTTAGAACCACTCTTTTAAAACCCCATGGTTAAAACCGATACAACTCTAATTTTTACTTTATTCTAAATTTTTCCAAGAAAAATATTACAGCACATTCTCTTTAAAATTAAAATTGTTTGTAAAACTTCTAATAGACCCAAACCACTAACTCCAAGTTTTGTATAAATACTTTCACAATTAATCTAATAGTTATTCTTTTGGATTTAATGTAAGTTTTCTTACCATCTCACCTAATGTATTGAATTTGAGCTTATTTTCATAAATTGGCCAAATACAGGGAATTTAAATATCTAGTTTGAATCCTACCTTTTGTAAGAGAAAATTCAATTTTATGCCCAGTTACACTTTTATTTAATCAGATTCTGACATGGTAAAACAAGCCTTTAAAAATTTTCAAATGGCATGCACATACTAATTTTGCTGTTTCAATCACAAATACTTTCAAACTTTATTAATTTACATTTATTTTAAAATGTTAAATACTATAAGGACTTTAAACATTAAATACTATGATAAATAAAATATTCATTATTTTAATTGCTATTTTATGTAAGTTTATTACAGCAGAAATTATTTTAATACTTAAAATTGTGATTAGTATATTTAATTTATAAGCGTTCATTTTTAACACGTATTTTATTGTCTATTGTTACTTTATTTATGTTCAGAATAATTGATATTTTTATATATAAACTTTTTAGATTGATTGGACAGAACCATGGATCATTGGTCTCTTAGTTTTCCATGCAGTCGTAACAACAGTGACTGTGATGACTCGTCATCATGGAAATTTCCAAGGATTATTTTTCTTTCTGTTGTGTGAGTTAAAAAATTATAAGGATTTCTTTTAATGTTATTTAAATCAGCCAACACTTTCATAGTGTTGGCTGATTTAAAACAATAAGTAAAATTTAATAATTTTAAAAGTCGAATTGCAGCAGTGGAGTTGAAGATACAAATTTTAAAAACAAAATGCAAATTTATTTTTCTTTGAAAGTAAAGTATTGTAATTTTGCATGTATAGTCTGCGGGAGCGATCTTTTATTTAAAAAATTTCATAAATCATCAGATAGTGCGCACCACTAGATAATCCTCAGACTATGTGAGCAAAAATATGTATTTTAGTATGAAAATATTAAATCATTTTAAGAATAAAAACCTAGGTATAGTAGAGTGCCAAAAAGTCTGGATTAGACTCCATTAATTCCGCCTTTAAAATTTGAAATAATTTTTTCTGCCATATCCTCGGAGACTAATTTTTGTTAACTTTATATTGTCTATTTTTGTTTCCACCACACACTGATTAACATCTATGTTAAAATAACCGTTAGTTTAGTTTCGGTTTAACCAGCACTTTATAATTTTTTTTTTCTTCTATTCCGTGAAGAAGCCCTCACGGCATGCTAATTTGTTTTGTGGACTGTATTTCATGGCCAGTTGAATATATATATAAAGGCAAGTTGCTCGTTATGCTGGTGTGTGGTGGTATTTCTTTTGACGGCGAATGAGCTGTCTCGTTTCTCGATATGTTTTATGAAGATGCCTGGTTTTTTTTTGTTAAACTTAAGTGTTTTTTTTAAGTAAGTGATTATATTTAAGAATAAAGTCAGTTACCATCACATGTGGATTCATCATCATTTATTTTTGCAAGATTTTTATCATTGGGATGGTTCAAAAGAAACCGAGAACTATGTCAAGTAGCTTCCTCGTTATAAAATGTTTACAATTTTAACAGAAAAAAAACAGAACCACCTGCATTTCTGTGTTCGAGAACCCAGCTATGTAAATCATCCTCTAATTCCAGCCATTGTATTTTCCATGACTATTGGATTGCTTTCTTTTTATATTTTTATTATTTCCTTTTGCTTTCTCGTCGACCTTTTGAATTATTTTCAGCATGAAATCAGCAGTCAAACTGTGACGATGTTTTAAAAACATAATAAATGACCAATATTACTGCAAATGAAAACTTTGAAAACAAAACACTCTGTTACAAGTGATCATCGTGGTGATATGACCTTCGATCTATAACCCATCCACTCTGTGTTGTTAATCGGAGCTGTAAATATTGACTATCAGTATGTTCCCGTACTCCAGAACACAATTTAAGATTGTGCTACCTGCTACTACTGATTTGTTATGCTTTATGGATTATACTTTTTTTTCATGCTTTATTACTGATATGGTACCTCTTTTTTTTTTCTTGACGTCCCGTGAGTTGTGCTTTTGTTTACACTTGATCATCTGTTCAAGCAACGTGCTTTTGTTCTCCCCTTCTTCCGAATTTGATTATTTGAGTGATGAACTAGCAGATAGTCCGCGGATGAAGAAATTTTCTTTTTAAATACAGATAGTCTGCAGACTATACATGCAAAATAACGGTATAATAAACTTGCAAACAACAAGCCTAGCAATATCTTAGCATAAGGATAAGCAGTACCTTACATAAGAATTTTTTACACAAGGCCAAAAACTTAAGCCGACTGTAACTGATGAGCTAAATACAACCAGCGTGTTTATATATGATTCTAAACAAGTGCAATTGACTGAATTGCATAAATTACATTTTTCAGTGTACAGTTATTTTTACTGTTAATCGTGTTAAATGATACTATATTCTTGAGAAACTCAAGTAATGGTGTAGCTTCTGTCAACAAAGAGTTTATATTAAAAATCTGTTACAAGAATGACTGTTTGTAATAATTTACAGGTTCTCTAAAAACCTCCAAAAGAACCTGAAAATCACCTGTTGATAATGGGTTTCAAGATTTTCTAAAAAATAATTTTATATTACGATATTGCTGTATTTACAGGCTTGCAATTCCGTCACTTTTCTCACCTTTAGTGACTTTTTTTATAACTGATCACTTTTAGTCACTTTTTTAAGAAAACAGTCACTTTTTTCATAGTGTATCACAGCAAAAGTCTGTTCTTGAAAAAAGAAAATCTGAATTAATAACAAAATATTTTAATAAAAAACCAAAAATGTGATGCTCTAATCTTATTTTTCTTATTAAAATGTAATTAGTCATATGGTTTCCAGAATTGAGTGATTTTAAAAAGTCGTAAAGAAGTTCCTGAAATCTACATTTGTACTGAAATGTACATTTAATACATTAAAGTAATTTACGTCAAAGCACACATTTCTCTTTCTTTTCAAATTTTTTTAGATACTTTAATCTAGCTATGTACATATTTCAAAACATCATTAATATATGCAAAAAATTGTGATTATAAAATTAATGTATTGTATGTATTCAAATCTAATTTATAGATTTTCTTGAATAAAAAGCAATGTTGAGTTGTGTTAAATAAAATTTTTAACCTTTTTTTGTATTTGACGCTAAAATAATGTCTTGCATGAATCATTTGATTTAGAAAAATCTTAATAATAGCATCTGTAATCAAGAGGAGAAAAAAATCACTTTTTTTTTTCAATGTTTAGTCACTTATTCTGTATTATTTGTCACTTTTCTCACCTTTTTGAAAGTACCTCAGCAGTTGCAAGCCTGTATTTAAACAGCAGCTAAATTTTTTACTTCATATGAGCAACATTATATAACATAAATTTTAAACTGTGTAATCTCATAGAGGTTTCCCTTCAATACATTTTCATGTTTCATATTTAATTTTAAGATTAAGCTAAATTCCTCGGCACAGCAGCCCCTAGGGAGCCAGGACCGACGGTGCTAATCTCTGTTTACGTGACCAAGGGCCCTGGGGTGCGAAGCATATGTTCCGGTTAGGTGGTCAATCTTACGCAGAACCCCCAGTGTTTAGTTCCCAAGCATGCTTAGTCCTCAGTTCATCTACCCACTGAAGGGATGAAAGGCTGAGTCAACCTTGCCCATCCCGGGGATCGTTCCTCGGACCTGTGTTGTGGGAGCACGAAGCGCTACCCCCCAATGCCACTGGGTTTCTAATTTTAAGATTAATAGAGATCATTTTAAACATATTTGTCTTTCTTCAGATGGCTTAACATTTTATAAATATTTTTCATATGTTTATATACATTAATTGTACCATATTTTATATTAAAGTTCATGCCTGTATTTAAAAAGTATATGTGTGTGTATAAGAGTTAAGTTTTATTATAGACTTCATATAAGAAAGAATAACATATTATGCTTTTATCTTTTCTTCCTCTCTGATTTTCATTTATGCATGTTAACCCTTACATAAATTCAAGATCGCAGTTATATAAGAATATTTATTCTGAGAATCAAATGTGATGAAACAACCACTACTGTTTGTTTCATAATTTCTGTATTGTATCCCATTTACATTTTCATTTAATTTTAACTCTTTTTTAAATTTATTTAGTACTCCTTGTGTATTGCTCATCAACCATAAATGAAGTTGCTGCATCTAACTGGAAGTAAGTGTATTCCATTGCAAATATTTATTTCCAGTTTGCCTACCTCATGTATATAACTGCAAATGTTTGGTTTGTTATAAAATATGTTATGTAAATTATCACTAATTATTTAAATGTCTTTGATAACTAATTGAAATCTGCCTATCCTCTCTTAATATTAGAAACATTGTAAATGCTATAGTTTATTAAACTTGATTCTTCCATGATTTTGGAAACGTTCTTAAGAATGCATGATAACATTTATTAATTTTTAATTAAAAAATTACTATTGACTGAGGAAACATCTGATTAAAATTCTGCTCTCCGAAAAGGACTGATGTAAACAGTTAAAATTGGTTGCAAATTAAAAGCTCCTTATTACTTTTTGCAGCTTTGAATTTATCCTATTTGTCAATCTTTTTCATGACTGAAATATGCTTTTAGTTTGTTTTTTAATTTTTAAAAAAGGATAGAATCATCCTTATTTGGGAGAAAAGTGGTGTTTTGACTTAAAAGTATAATTTGTTCTGTTATAGAACTCATAATTCAAATTATGTGTACATCAATCAGTTTTGCCTATTGAAATTATTTGAAATCTAACAGTTGGGCTGAAAAGTTCATAGGCTAACATAGAAAAAAATCTTTTTTTTGATAAAATTTGATTTTATTATTCAATGTTGTTGTCTTCGAGGGTGATACAAGAATTATAGCGGTCGTACAATTTTTCGATACCATTTTTATAGTACGATTTGTCTTTAGCCTCAAAATAGGCCTCAATTTCGGTGATTACTTCTTTGTCGGCACTAAATTTTTTTTCCAGAGAGCATTCTCTTGAGGTCTTAGCACAAGAAAGAGTGACTGGGGACCAGATCTGGAGAATACAGTAGATGAGGAAGCAATTCGAAGCCCAATTCGTAAATTTTTGCCACCGTTTTCATTGACTTGTGACACGGTGCATTGTCTTGTTGAAACAACACTTTCTTCTTCTATAAATGAAGCTGTTTTTCCGTGATTTCGTCCTTCAAACTTTCCAATAAAGCTGTGTAATAGTGGCTGTTGATAGTTTTTCCCTTTTCAAGATAGTCATGTATATTATAACAGGCAAATCCCAAAATATTGATGCCATAACCTTGTCAGCCAACTGTTGTGTCTATCTACGCTTTGGAGTTGGTTCATCGGGTGCAGTCCACTCGGTTGACAGTCGATTGGTGTGAAATGATGGAGCCATGTTTCATCCATTGTCACATATCGAAACATAAATTATTACAATTAAACAGCTTCAAATATAACTCAGAATCATTAATTCATTGTTGTTTTTGGTCGATTGTTAGCTCTTGAGGCACCCACTTTGCTCAGAGCTTTTACATACCCAAATATTCTTTCACGATATGTCCAATACGTTCCTTTGATATTTTTACAGTGTGAGATATCTCGATTAACTTCACTTTATAGTCATCCAAAAGTATTTTGTATGTTTTTTTATGTTTTCATCGGTAACAGCCTCTTTGAGGCTTTCACTGCGTTCATCCTCTTCTCGGTGCTCATTTCGCTTAGTTTAAATTTAGTAAATCCATTTCCAAGGGTTGATTTTCCTGGCGCAGAGTCCGAATAATGTTTATCAAGCCAAGTCTTGGCTTAAATAGTATTTTATTCGATAAAGAGCAATGCTTTACTAACATACGAAATTCCTTTTTCTCCATTGTTTTAAAACTAACAAAAGTTGTTTCACTCAAAATACTATGCCTCACAAATTAATAGTCCTATAGCTATCAAATACACTTGTCTTTCAAAGGTTAGGGCTAATTAAAAATCATATGGATTAAATATTAGTAGCACCATCTATGTGTCAGCCTACAAACTTTTCAGCCCAACTGTTATTATTCCATTCTGTAGAACAACACTTCTTTCCTAAGAAGAAAAATGTACTTATAAAAACAAAGATTACATTTGAATAAATTGCAGTAGAATGTTAGAATGTACTACAGTAAATCGTTTTTATTGAGAAGTATGGACAGAAATAATCTTAACCTTGAAGATTAAACAACTCCAGGATACTGACATAAAAATGTTAAATTGATTATCTCTGTCGATTCAATTTCACTTGTTAAAATTAATTGAAGTTCATTCTTATCAATTTTCTCCAAGAAATCCTAATTGATTTTATTTCATGCTTTTGACATAAGTATATTTATTAATAATAAATATTGTATCTAATCATATTTAGACCTAATAGAACAGAATGGTAAAGAAATAAAATATTTTTACAAAGTTAATTTAACCTATATTATTAAAAATCTATATATTTTTTCATTTCACTTTTACTTAATTCCCAATGGCTTTTTTTGTAACTAAATCTTGCCCCCCCCCCTTTTTTTTCCTAAATTTAAAATGTCAGATTTTTTTTTAAATTTTAGGTTTTCAAAATGGAAAAGTTACTTATCTTCAATTTGATTTAAAATTGTGTTTTTAATGTTTATATTTTAAAGCTTACTTGCATACAAGTAAAATTCTTTTTATTATTATTATTTATTTATTTATTTATTTATTTTTAAAAAATATACTGCTTGAAATGACAAATATAAATAAATAAGTTTAAAGGAAAAGAGATATCAAAGAAGGTGTGTTAAATTCATTTTGAAAAGATAAGATCTTTTTAATCTATGAATTAAAAAAAAAGCTGTGATAATAAAGATTTTAACTCAGCAAATGTACTAAGTCCTTTTAAATCCAGATATTTTAAACTCGCCCAGTATTAATGTGTATGCTGCTACAAATGTACAAATGACTGCCAAAAGGTAAAACAATTGTTTTTGAATTCTTTAACAAATGTTTGCCACTTTTTTATTTATTTATTTATTTATTTATTTTTATTTTATTTTTTTTAACCTATTAATACCTAAACCATTTCTGATGAATGTATGTTAATAAATTTCAAAGTAAAATAACATAGTTCTTTTTCTAAATGATTATATAAATTATGTTATATTTTTTTATACTACAGGTTAACAATTTTCTTCATGTGGCATTTTCTTGTCTGTAGTGGACTGCAAGGCATTGTATGCTCAAAAGAGTTCAAACAAGCGTAATATATATATAAAAATAAAATAAAAAAATTCTTTAGTAGTTTATTTTGTTAAAATTTTGTTAATGAATGATACTTAGATATCAACTCTTTATTTTTTCTTTGTGTTGTTTTTAAAGTCTGTTTCAGAAGCAATCTATCTCATAATAAAACTCTTATAATTTTTTTTTTTTTATTTATCTTATGTTAAGAAAAAGTAGTTATTTTCCAACTGTATTTTTATGAAACAAAAATTCCACAGTCTTATTAAGTCATTGAGTACAAAACTAATTCATTTAAATATTTTTTAAATTTTGCCTTGGATAAAATAAGAGGTTTATTTATTTTATTGTTATCATTTAAATTACATGTGTTGGTCCAAATCCATATGCTGAATTATATATTACATCATCTTTTCTTAATTCTCTTGAAAACATGACCTATTTTAAAACCGACAATTAGTTCATGCTATATATATATATTCAAATATTTTTCAGGTACTTTTCTCGGCAACAGTATTTTGACAGTGGAGGCATGTTTATTTCCATAGTTTTCTCCTCACCTATTTTACTCAATTGTCTTATAATGGTGGTAAGTCATCATTTTTTCTTTGAATTTTATTTTTAGATTGTTAATTAAAAATTTTAACATTTTCAAATGCATATCTATTGAACCGTCATATTATCTCCTTTTTGTTCTAATAACATTTAATGTGATAAGTCCATTTTATAAAAATCTATTCCATTATATTTTTACTTGAAATAATCTGTTACCTAAAAACCTAGTGTTATATAAATGAAACAACATTTAATAGTAAGACTGGGAGATGTTGAAAATCTTACATTGCAAAATAAAATATCAAAGCTTCAAACCAAAAACTGCAAACTGAATAAAGATGTTATTTTGGTTAAAACAAAAATCAGGACTATATATTTTTCATATATTTTTACTATATATTTTTACTTGAAATAATTTATTAAAAATCTAGTGTTATATAGATTAAACAACATTTAATAGTAAGACTAGGAAACATAGAAAATCTTACATTGCAAAATATAATATCAAAGCTTCAAACCAAAAACTGCACACTGAAATAAAAGTTATTTTAGTCGAAACAAAAATCAGAACTGAACCAAAAAAAATATTGGTTTGATTTATTTTGTTTCAATATATCTTGTCATTTTGTTACTGGGACTAACTTATCAATGTTTTCTAATTTAACCTCAACCATATAATTATGGTCATTACATGTGCATTGTATCTCAATTTCCTGTTTTGATGTTCTCTAGTACTTTTCTGTTTCAGTTTTGCTTGAAAGTACTTGTAGCAGTTTTAATTCAGTTTAATTTTCAGTTGTCAAATGTGATTTTGATAATGAATAACAATATCAATACTCACTGCACATATCGTACATGATGGTTAGATATATCAATTCGCATAATGTACAAATAAAAAAAAAATATAAAATCTTCTAAATTTTGATAGATTTACATTTTTTGTTTATAATAGGTTGGTTGGTTAATTATGGTTTATTGGCGCAAGATCCAAGTTAGGATATGCTGCGCCAAACAAAAGAGCACATATTGAAACAAAATTATAATTTAAATGTAGGAGAAAATACTAAAAATTTATAAAAATAAATACAGCAAAGACGAGGTAAAGACTCGCATTAAAACATTAAAAAACATTTAAATGAGGTTTAAAACACTAGTACGAAAGAGAAACTCAAACAGTTTGGGATGAGGAGTTTCACCCAGAAGTTCACTCAAACTAGGATTAAAAGTTTTAAAATATATATTATAAAAATGTTTTAAAGCAGTGCATGAAGTTAAAATATGATGGACAGTGAGGTGAGTATGACAAATAGAACATTGCGGAGTAGGCTCTGCACATAGCAAATGTTTATGAGTGACTCGGCTATGACCAATACGAAGACTTGTTAAAATGACGTCCATTTTTCGACATTTGAGAGGTGACCAAAATGAGATGGATGACCTGATGGAATGAAGTTTATTTTCAGTTTCTGTGTTCCACTCTGCATTCCAGCGGTCATATGTGATATGAGAGATTGCTTTTTTTATATCATTATAAGGCAGAGGACCAGAATATGATGTTGTTGCCTGTCTCGACAAAGCATCAGCCTTTTCGTTACCGGAAATACCGACGTGACCTGGAACCCAACAGAAAAGTATATAAAACCCACGACGAGAGAGATTTTTGTGCAGCTGGATAACAAGAGAAACATAACTATGAGTATTCGAGTCAGTTTTGAAGCTTTCCAACACACTAACTGAATCCGAGTAGACTATAAAGAACCTTTTATTACTGGATGAAATGTAATTTAAGGCTTAGTATATGGCAATGACTTCGGCCGTAAATATGGAACACAAAGGATGAAGACTATAACTCAAACCATTAGAGTCAGTACAAAAGGCAAAACCAGCATAATCCTGAGATTTAGAGCCGTGTTTGAATGAAGGGAATTCTATTATAAACAATGTTTATAATAGAAGAATTCTATTATAAACAAAAAATGAGGGCATATATAGCCCTCATTTTTTTTTTATTATAGAATAATATTTTTAGTGCAAATAAGACTATACATAAATAAAATGTTATTCATTTGGAAGTGAACCGAAAACCATTAATTTTGGCAGAATAAAAACCAAAACTGAACTGATATATATATATATATATATATATATATATATATATATATATATATATATATAGATATATAGTTGAACTAGAACAAAAAAATTATGGTTCAAAGCCCTGCAAAATATAACTAGCTTTATATCGTGATTAACAATATCAATATAGGAAATTAAATTTTGATATTTTTTCAAGCTTTATTACATTATATTATACAATATACCTAAAATAATAAAAATAATATGACCTGCTCTGAAGGAGCAAGAAATAAAAACCAATCAAATATAAGGATTTTTTTTTGCGTGTGTTGTGTGTTTGTGCAATTAAGTAATAATATAGAAGAAAATACTTTAATATACAATTTTTATATTATAACACAAATACAAAGTACAAAATTTACAAGTAGCTGTACATTTTTGGGTAGTAATAAAGCTCTATGTGTAGTAATTATTTCCAGTTAAAAATATTTTTTATGTCTCAGTAGTCAAATTTCCATATAATGTTTGGATGTGCCCACCATCAGAAAAAGAATTGCATAATGTAGATAAATTGGCAATCTTATATCATGCATGCACTTTTACACCCTCTGCAGTGTCTGAAAATTAGAAAGATAATGATTAGATATTGGTTATCAGGTTATATTGAGCATGTGCTGTTACTCGTTTCCACTAAGTCAGGATATTGGAAACAAAAATTCAAAATTGAGATCATTAGAAAACTTTAAATTGATTAAGCTATATTAGCATTTGTTTCATACTATGATATACCAAACAAAGGCCGAATGGGTAGGACACTGCTTTTCAGATTTCATGGGTTTGAATCTCTCGGCTGGAACAGATTTTTGTAGCTATTTGTAATCAGCTTTAAGCACTTAGTCTTATCTTATTAACTATGTGTAACAAAAAATAACCATAGCACTACAAACCAGTTCTTTTTGTTAAACAAAGGCTAATAGGATTAGGACTAAGCAGTTAGTCCTAATCCTAATAAGACAATAACCATAGTACTCCAAACCGAAACATGTTGTATGCATGTCAAATGGTAAATTTGGAAAACAGTGTTCCAATGCAGTATGTTATTTGACATTTCTTAATAGATTAATACATCTCTTAGTTCTATTGAACAGCATTATTATTTAATCACAACATAAGATACATAATGGCTTAAAATTTTTAAAAAATCTTAACTTATTTATGGTAGTTTAATTGATTTAATTTAAATTTTAGCAGTTGATTTTAATATATGAGTGTGAAATATTTCTTTGTGTAAAATTAATGGTTTTCCTAATGTTTTTAAGGTGGAAACCTAAGGTTCTGCAAAATACCAGTTAGAATGTGCTGCTTTAATTTTTTTATGGCAGGATAATTCTCAGCATTCATGTAAATGCTAAGAAAGACAGGATTCTGAAGTTATTCTTGGGTTTGCTTTCTCCCTTGTGAACAATTTCTTTAACATTGTCACTTTGTACATGTCAAAGAGTGCATGTTAAAAGGAATATAGGGATTTTTTAGGGTAATGTGAAAAGTAACCCTATAAAAGCATAACCAGTAGCAAAAGTGATTGGAACTGATGACTCTGGCTTGTCTCATATGATAGCTGAACTGTAAAAGTGGGAAAAGAAAGTGTTTGGTACATATTTGAGCCAAGCCTCTACTTTTGAAACTTGTCCATCTTGAAAATATTGATCACCTGCCTTCAAAAAGCTTAAAGCATTTCTATAATTTTAAGTTTTCAAACTGTGAGGAATTTTTCTCCTAATATGTAATCCCCTCCTACCTGCAAATCAACCAAGTAGGGCACTTTCAGACTCTCCTGTTTTATGATACTCCACCTGTAGAGGAAAATGTCTTCAGGCCAGGTTAAAATAGGCTAAGAAAGACTCTTGGTTTTCATGAAGTACTTGAATAAATAGTCTTTAAACCAGTTACCAGTTTAAACTAATCTTTAAATTTTATGTTCACATATATTTAATTTCTTGTAACAAACTATATAATGATGATTTAAACAAATGATAGGTTGAAATACTTTTGAATTATTTGAAATAGGTTTTGGGTCAAATTGTAACTAAGGCTCACATGTATATTTGTGTTAGTCTCTCTTAAAAAGACTTTAAAGTTGATCAGCTATTATGTGCTCTTGCAGTTAAATAGCCAGTACCTTCAGTGGGGGATGTGCAATTCCCTAAAAAAAAGTCAAATTAATGAACTTAAACAAGTAACAAGTAATTCCACATCAAAATATCAGTGCATGTATATGTTATAATACAAGCTGGAAGAAAAATAAGAATAAGAACTATTTCATATACTGTACAAAATGTATGTAGAAGTGTATGCATAATTTTTAACAGTGCAGTAACCAGAGGAGAAGCAAGATATCTACTCCCCCATGACACATTCATTAAAATATAAAATTCTATATATCATATAAATAAAAAGATTTTCATTGTTATTAATTATCTGTTTAGCAGTAAAAGTTTTTTATTGTCAAGCAAGCTTTGAAAGAAAAAAAAGTATTTTTTTCTCAGCCATTTTTGCAGCATTAAAAATTACTAAAAACCTCAGAACATTTTTCTGATCAAAATACCTCATAGGGCTACTTTTCTAGAATAATTTCCCTGGGGTATTGTTTGTTGTTGACTGTTTATAATATAAGAACAAGAAATCTATTTTCTGTAGACAAATACTAATTATTAGCCAGTTTTAATGACACTGTAGATTAATTAATGTATAAAGCATAAGTTTTCTCTTAATAAATTTTTTTGGTTACATTTTTCATGAAAATGAGGTTTGAAAACCACATATAAAAGGTGTAACAACTTTCTTTTTTCAATATGTTATGGAATTTATTGTACATCTTTTCACAATTTTTTTAATAATTGTGCATAATAAAAGCTATAAATTTATCATAACAGTTAGCATTGATGGTTTCATTTAATGTTAAAGAATTAGTGTTATAATGGTCAGCTAACTCCATTAACATGACACTTAACTTTCATCCCCCTACTCCTCCTAAAAGATTAAAATTCCCTGCTGACATGTGGTTAGTTACAACCTTGGTTTTTAACTGTAAGAACTTGTCCACTAGGTATTAACAGACAGTTTGTTGATGAAATTACCACAGAAAAGAAAGTTTTAAAATGTTGTGATTTGATTCTTTTACGATATGAAATCTGCTCTATTTAGTTATCTTATCTATAAAATCAAGTTTTAAGATAACAAATAAATTTAAATCAGCCTTTTTATCTCACTGCTTTTGGTGTTTACTATTTGTAACTGATTAAACTACCATAAAAAAAGAGAAGTTTAAACCTAATCTGTACTTCAAGCTCATTTTAATGGGTTGTTGACAGATAAGAAAACTAAAATTTGTTTTGATTAGATTATAGATTAAATTATCAGCATATGAAAACTGTTTGGAATCTCTCTGAATGTTGGACATCTGCTAATATTACCGACATAATGTAAAATTAAAATTTGAAGTTGCTTAAAATAAATTATTTAAAAGTTTTTGTTTTGCTTATAAGAAAAATATTCTAAAAAATCAAATTTAACAAATTTACCCAATGTTTTTTCTTAATGTTGTTAACAATATCATACAATGATATAATAATATTCAGCAATATCTATGAATATTCATAAAAGTAAATATATCTGACATCAAATGATATCTCACGACGTTCATTGCCACACAATTTTGCATTAGCTGGATGCAAGTGAAAATTTTTATAAATTATTATTATACATAAATTATATATTTATAAATTATTATTATATAAAATTATTATAATTTTCTGACATCAAATGATATCTCACGACGTTCATTGCCACACAATTTTGCATTAGCTGGATGCAAGTGAAAATTAATCAATTATGCCCTTTTTTCATTCCATATAAGGCAACACAATGGAAGTACTATGACTAATTGAAAGTATTATAATTCTTTGGAAAGACGTGAGACAAGCAATGTAGAATGGACTGCTGCAGATTTTTTTCTGAGGGAATATATAAATTTTAAATGCAAAGCTTCTGAACAAATAGAAAAGGCTTTACTTCAAGAAGAATTGAATGAATTAGTTTACATGACAAAATTACCACACTGCTAAATATCTAAATATCAAAAAATGATATTTAAGAATATTGGGTAATGTTACCAATATTGCTAAATATAAAAAATGATATTCTGGGATATCATTTAGAAGGGGTCCATTTAATATAAGCTGATATTATAATTTTGATATTGACTGTATTTTTGTACTGCCTGGGTGATAGCAAAGAAATCATTAAAAATTTTGGCCTTGATTTAATTTTTAAAAATCTGGTCAACTTCAGATAAGTTTGCTCTAGTTTTAAAATTTTGAAACACACTTATTGAAAATTGTTTACTTACTTATAAAGAAAATGAATACATAATGCTAGATGAGCAAATATTTCCATATAAAGCATTTTTTCCAATTAACATAATATATACCTCAAAAATCACATAAATGTAGTATTAAATTTTTGCTAGTAACTGATATTAGATCAAAATATACAAAAGATTACAACAGGGATACTGATGACTCTAGTAGAGAATATACAAGATGCTACTTGGCAGAGCCATTTCATAATATATTTTTCATAAAATATTTTTAATAATTAGCAACTTGTCAATTAGAAAGTTTTGAAGAAAGAAAGTGTGGGGAATTTTAAACATGTATTTAAATTTTTTAATAGTTAAAGTTGCTTTCAAAAACTTCAAATGCGTTTTTCTCAGAACAGTATTTTTAATAAAATGTTGAAACTTGAAATGTGATTTCTCAAAAAGTTCTTAAAATATTTTGTTGAAAATTATTATGAATGCTTTTGATAGTATTTACTAGTGAATGACCTAAAAGCTTTAAATTTAGATAATTTTTAATAATGTTACACTCATATATAGCTATAAAGGCAATGACAATTCGTTAAAAATTCAATGTGTATGATTTTGAAGGACCAAATTTTTTTACCAAATGTAAATTAAGCAAAGATTTTAGGTGATTCACTAGTTTAGTGTATAAGAAATGTGTTGCATCAAAAAATATTGAAATAATTTAATTTATTAAAAAATTAGACCTTTTAAAAAAATCCGATTTTTTTTTTTTTTTTTTTTTTTTTTTTTTTTTTTTTTTTTTGTACTAAATTTTCTTCATTTATTAGAAATTTTATAAAAACTTCTCCAGGAATAAATTTTTTAAGTGCAATTCTCTATGATAATATAAAAAATAAATCTAAAAATGTAAAACATGAACTTGTTTCTACGTTTAAAGAAAAAAGTTCTCTGATCGTAGACAGATACCTTAATGGTTTGTTTCCTAAAACAAGTTTTTTTTTTATGGGGATTTGGAGTAATTTAATGGAGCGGTCAAAATGACCCCTCCTTGTCTTTCTAGGTATATGAAAAATGCTGCTTTTCTAATTTTAATTAAAATTCTTGTGTGTGAGTATGCAGGAATGTTGACAAGAGACTAATCCTAATTTTTTTATTCATATTTTGATATTTTATTATAGTCTAAAATTTTATGAAATTTATAATTTTACAAAATTAGTACTTTCTTAAAACTTCAATTGCTTGTTTTCTTTTAGGGTCAGTGGCTTTGGATTTCTGGTAGTTTAATGGTTAAAGTGAAACAAGCGCAGCTTAGGCAAGAATTAAGAGCTGAAAATCGTCTCAAAAAGCAAAGAAGGGAATCAGAGAGAGAAAATCATGATAAAAAAGATTAGTACTTGTTGAAAATTTTGATTGTTACTGACTTTCTAGATTTATTTGTTTTATTATGATACCTTTTGTACAGCCAATATAAGATGTGATCATAGTTCATGTATGTATTCTTTATGTATAGTGTGATTTTGTACTTTAATGTTGATACATATCTTTTTTTTTAAGTTGTTACACCATCTAATGCCATATTTTAGTAGAAATTATAATTCAAAACTGATGTTAGTGTTTTCTTAATGATCTTGCTTTTATTAACAGACATACAAAGCAGCTTAATTTTTCCACTTGGGAAGTCTTTCAAATTTCTGCTAAATAACCTAGTAAGAAGAAAAATAATCTAATATAATAATACTATACCTGCCAACCTTGGTAAAAAATTTGTAAAAATAAAGTGCAAGCAATATTTTCGCTAATTTACCTCATTTCATAAATAGCATTTTTTTGTTGCTAAATATTTCAGTAAAATAACTACATATTTACATATACATTTTGATTAAATTAAATACCTTTCTTTTGAGTGCCTACAGATAACAAAATTTTTATGGGGTTTAAACTTAAATTTAAAAAGTAAATAAAAAACAAAAGTTTAAAAATTTAGAACAGAAATATAAGACTGCTTATATTTTTACTATGCAAGTCATCCTGTATCATTTTTCAACATTTTGAGTTATGAAAAATATTTACAACTAAAGCAATATCAAATTTAGTGGCAAATTAATTACTAGTATGCTACACTAATACTGGAATATTGCAAGCTGTAGTAGCTTTTTTTTCCCTACCTATTAACAGAGGCTTGACTTAAAACCTGCTTAATTTATTTTTTAGAAAAATCGAAAATAAGTGGCCAGGAAAATATAAAATGTAGTAAATGGTCAAATTTCTGTTTAAAAAAAATGGTTAAAGAGTAAAAGTGTCAAGATCGGTTGAAATGTGTTATTTTTATGCATAATGTGTAAAAGTTGGCAGGTATGTAATATTTAGTGTGTTTATGCAAGAAAATAAAAAATTCATATTTCATTTGTGCTAGAAAAATTAAAAGCTATTTGCTGGAACTATGAACATATGAATGAAAATTTTCCAACTACAGTAGAGCCTCAATATAACAACCCCTTGTGGAACCAACCTCATATGATCGTTGTAACGAATTGAAAAAATAATAAAAGAAATGGGGCAACAGTTTTATTTATTTGTATTTCCATAACTGAATTTTTGAAAAAAAAGTCTTTGATTGACGCCTATTTCAAGTTCATTTGGGAATTTTTCATTATCACTGATTTCATATCCGTTAGATTTAGAAAAATATCTTCAGAATTAAATTGTCCTTCAAAATATTGACGGAAGGCATTGAAAACTTCTTTTTCATTCATTTTTTCAAAAGCATGGACGATTTCTTCTCCGTCATCGAAATCGTAGATTTCTTCATTTTTGGTAATATGGCCAATAAAATCGTCCTCATTCAAATTTTCTTCTCAGCACTGTAAAATTCCATCTACTGCAACTAACTCCTCAAAAGATAATTGAAGATCCGGAAATTTGACACTGAGGGGCTGGGTCATTTCATAAGTGTCTGGAGTGTCATCTACCTAGGACATCAATGTTGTACTTGACGAAAGGGTATCTAAGCAGAAACAAAGAGAGGAGTACAGGTTTCTTGAAGTTGCACCACAGTACAATAATTTTAAAATAGCCCTCTTGCTCATGAGTTCTGCGGTCTAAAATTGGCAGTCACTCTAGCAAAAAATAATACACTTGGGGTGATTGTAATGATTCATAATTAACATTATTCCTATGGTAAAATAATTAGGACTTTTTAAGATGGTCATTCTAACAAAGGAGTTGTTGTATCGTGGGGTCATTAAAAATAGGTTCTACTGTATTTAGAAAGCTTTCAGTTGTAGAAGAAATATGTGCCTATTCATATAAAGAGACATCAGTTTACTGTCTTATCTAAAATTTATTCTCTTATTAACCTATTTAGTTTTATCTTTAATTTTCATAGTAAGCTATGTATGTTTAATCATTTAAGAAATTTTTTATTATGACTTTATTTCTTTATTCATATGTAAGAAATTAGAATCAATTAACTGGAAGCAATGATCTCCTTGGGTATATTTAGGGAGCAATAGATATTATTTTTACAACAGTTTTACTTCTGTAAATCATACTAAGCAATAATGTTTTTAATAATCTATTTAAACAGGACTAGTGTATCTTTTTAGTGTAATGAAATTTTTTAACAAACTCAGCACAAAATTATATATGTTGTATTTGGGATATTATGTGAAGTTGAAATTAAGCTGATTAATTTTATTTCTTAATCATGCAATGTATTGTAATCTATGATGAAGTTAATATTTTCATTTGTTTTAAACTTAAATTAGTAATGAGATTTTAATAATCATTTATCACATTTCCCATGATTTCTATATGTATTATTATGTCCAGTTAATATTGTTTTGCATGTACTGCTTAGAACAATTCAGGAAAATTAGATGTTGAAATTAATTTATTAGTTCTTATGAACATTAACTTTAAATGCATATTGGATATCTAAATAATTCTTCCTGATATTATTACTTATTTAAAATAAATTAGTGGTTTAACATTTTTTGAAAGGGCCATGTAACTGCATTGAAATGTTAGCTATAATTTGTTTTAATTAAATGTAATATATAATATACTTAATATGGATGCCTTAACTGAGTGCTAAGTAATGCCTTAACTAAAAGAAGGGTTCTCAAACTTTTTGTGGTGCAAGCACATCTAAGATTTCAAAAAGTAGTGGCAAGTGAAATCAGATTTGAAAAGTAAATAAATAAAAGTGTTATATAAAGGAAGAATTATTTTCCTTTATATAATACACATTTCATAACATATGTTTACTATTACATTAGTACTTATTATAAAAGTCAAATTAGTCTGATATTTCATACTGCATTTTATTAGAGGGGAAAAAAGGAAATTAACATTGGGAGTGCAAGAGATAATACCAGTTGATATGCATGAGTAAGGAGAGATCTGATTTTTGATCTTATGATATTCATGAAAGAAATGAAAGATTTGCATAAGTGTTAAACCAATTTTAAAATTAATTTTTAAATTTTAACTTTTAACTACTTTATCACTTTGCTGTATGTATACTTGTATCACTTTGTGGTTGCATGTTAAATTGCTCCACTGGTGCAAGGTTGAGAATCCCTGATGTATAGCAGGGAAGGAAGCCTTATTTTGTAATCTATTAGGTTTCTTTCTTTTAACAAGTAAAAGAAAAACATTTTAACTCACATATGGTTATAACTAAATTTTGTCTTACATTCAATTTTGTATATTTTTTCAAATTTAATCCAATACAGAGATCAAAAATATCCAATGTTTTAATATCTTTAATAGTCAACATATTGTTTAATATATTAATATATTTCTAATATTTTTCTGTGTAACAAACTTAACTATCCTAAGATAAAATATTTATTTTATTTATCTGTTAATAATATTTTGCAATTTTTTTTCATTTGACAATAAAATAATAATTTGAAATTATTCAAGATTAGCCACTAGAAAACAAAAAATTTTCTTTAAAAATAATAATAATAATAGTAATTGGCTTTTTGTTTTTATTGTAAATACAAAATATAATTCAATCTCAAGTGTCAAGATAATTGTACTGTTTAAATAACAAAAATTTACATTACAAATTCTTAGTTTATTTCTTATTATTTTTGTCAAAATACTTTAAATTTGGTTTATTCTATCAGAAATCATAGTCAATAAAAAACCTTTGATAATAAATTGAAAGCGTATAAAATATTGTATACTATGTTATTTTGGAATTAAATATTGGATATAAATAATGATGTATATCCATTGATATATATTATCAAGCCTGTATCCAATTTAAGCTTGGGAATGACTTTCAAGTTTATATTTTGTATCATTTGAGATATGGAAAGTATTTTTTTTTCTGCTAATCAGTATTTTGATACTTTATCAAATGTACAATTCATTCACAAATATTAATGTAATCATCACATTAATTTAAACTACTCAAGACGTGTGAGCTCCCTTTTATTTTTCCTAATTTTTCTAATCCCCTTTTTTTTTTTTTTTTTTTTTTTTTTTTTCTATTTGCTCCTATTTTTGTACATCCCTATACATGTAACACAATTTTAACAAAATTTATTAAAAAGCCACTTCATTAGTTTACTAATGCTTTCTATCATTTATAAAACAATAAGTAAATTTTTAGAATTATGTTTTTTAAATTTTACTGTTCTCAGAGATATAAAATCATTCATTAACTTATATTTCTTTACCCTTAATTTGGCTTTCGTTGCACATTCAAGGTAGGCAGAAAATTTCAGTACATGCATTTAAGAAATACGGTAGAGCATCAATTATCCAGACTAAATGGGACCAAGGGGATCTAGTTAACAGAACATTTGGTTAACTAAACAACTTTATAAAATGGGGGTTGTTTTTATTATTATTTTTTTTTTTTATTGTAGGCATAAAGCTGCCCTCGATTGTTTATTTCAGTTAATTTTTACCTGACTTGTAACTTTGTAATTGTTCTTGACAGCACACTTCAGGAAGATATTAATAAAAGCATGGATCAGTTATAATTTAGAGCAGTGGTTCTCAATCTGATTTACCTAACAATGGGCAATTGGTTAAGGTACTGATCTTCAGTACCGGAGTTTGTATATTAGAATCCCACGGTGGCATGGATGTTCATAGTCATTCAGAATCAGCTGTAAGCAGTAGGTCTTGATCTTATTAGCCTTCATGTTACAAAACAATACACTGTAGTGCTCCAAACCAAACCAAAACCTCAAAGTGTTTCTGTTATTAGATCTCAGGCTCATGTGGTGTCAAGTTTGGGAACTATGAATGTAGCAGATCGGTCTCACCTCAAAAATATAACATTCCTTAGAATGTTTCAACAATGGGTTATCACAAGGGAAGACAACTTAAATTTTAAGTTTCTTCATGTTTTCTTTAATAATTTTAATCTTGATTATTGAGGAGGCACTCCTAGTATGCAGTCACTTCATTCAGTTTGAGAACTACTAATTTAGAGGGGTAAAAAAGCTTAAGGATGAAATCTGTGAAACTACATACCAGAAGTTAAAGGAGAATTCTGTTTTAGGCTTAAAAGTTAATGGTTAGTTTATTAACTGTCAATATTCACCAAAACTGAAAAAGTAGGATTAACCAAGATATTACTTTATCCTAAATATGAAAAATTGCATCAAGAATAATTACAAATGTGTGTTCTACTAATACTAATGTCATAAACCTTTTAATAGTGAAATTTGTTAGGTAACATTTGCTCCTTATATGTTGTTATTTTTCAATAATTTAACTGAATTGTTATCCTTATTAAATTTTGAAATAATCAGTTTGCAATGTTTCACATCGGCTTTCAAAGTGATATTTGTTTTATGTGTTGTGTTATTTTTATGTAGAGAAAAGTGTATAATATTTTTTGTTGCCTAATTATTTTGTATGTATAAAAATATTTCCAGTACTTTAAGTGTTTCATTTATAATTCATTTAATTTAGTTTAGTTTTTCCTTTATAGTTTTATACATGTATAGTTCCAGTTGAAAGCAAAGATTACTTATTATTACACTTTATTGTAGGAGATTAGTTTTATTTGTGCAACTAGAATAATTTATGTGTTTGAAAGGTTGTTAATTCTTATTCATCAAGGACTAGGGTTAAAATCTCACCAGCATATTTCATACTGCAGCTCTGCATTGAATTAAATTTTTCTGTGCTGTTAACAAACATAGAAATTCAGAAAAGTTTATATGGGGCTCATTTAATATTTAATTTTTTTTATCAAAGATTATAATAAGTTTTTATGAAGTCCTGTTGAAAGTTTGTAAATTTTCCGTATTCACTCATACCATAGTTCACGAATGTAATTTATCCCAAGCCTTAGTTCTCAAACAGTGCTTATGTATATATATTCTATTTTTGTTATTGTATTAGAGTTAATTTATATAAACGTCAAAACCAAGTTAGTTTTATCTTCTTTTTATGGGTATAGTAAAAAGAAATATAATTATAAATGAAAACGGATTATGAAGAAGTAATACAATTATTAAGTACTGTTATTAAGTAAGCATCACAAACATATTGCACTTGTGAGGTGATAGGTGTCCTGTTATAAGTTATTAAACCATGTTGTAAAAAATTGCCTCTATAACCATTCTAGCCAAAGTCAATTATCATTATAATCAGTAAAATAATTTTCCAATCAATACTAATGTTGTTAATCTGATATCTCTACCATTATAATATGTAAATCTTTTTCTGTACTTTTGGAAAGTTTACTCTTAATTCAAATTATTTTCATGTTGTCCTTAAAAATGCTATTCCAGCCATCATAAAAGCCTTTCCAAATTTCTTATTTTGGGGTTTGGAAAATTTAAACTTGAGCCCTGTATAAAATTATATTTTGTTATAATAAATCTTAGATGTATATTTTGTTTATTTTTTTGTTATTATCTGATTAAAGTGTAAGTATATTGTACTTAGTTTAATTGTCATGTATAAATTCTGTACAGATTTTGCATTGTGGACATATATTTTATATGAAATGGTACATTATTGTGCAACCTCAATCTTTAAAAATAAAAAAATTAAAAAAAAATCTCTCTCTCAGCATATGATGATATATAACTTGTGCCTCTATTTATATATTTACAAAGTAAAGTCTGAACTAAGTAATGTGTTTAATTTATAAATATTTATCTCAGTATTATCCACATCCACTATTGTTAGTGTAATTGCATCTTTTGCAATTTAATTTTTAGTACAGCTTTTTAAAAAGTTTACTTGAAATCTGCAATTTTCACGTGTACTTACATTTCAGCCTTGTTATTTTTTATTACTTTTTAGTGGGTTTGTATATTAGTGATAATATTAACTTTTAAGAGCTGAGGTACTTGTTACATGCTACTTACAAAAATTAAAATGTCACATTGCATTTTAAAACCTTTCAAATGTAGATATCTCATATGTATTTCTGAAGTGATACAAATCAAAAATTGCTTTGGAAATGTAAGAAACACTGTCTGGTGATGTTGATAAAAAGTAATTAGATAACTAATAATTTAAAAAAAATTATGGCAATAAGAAAAAGAATTTCGATATTATTATTTCAACATTCTTATTCATTTATATCAAAATTTTTAAAAAAATGTTAAATGTTATTTTTAAAACAGTATGCCCCACATTGGTGGTTCTCAAACTTTTTAATGCAATGAATAAAGCTTTCATTATTTCTTTTATACTTACAGAAAGTTTAGTTAATATTTGTAAAATAACTTGACTTTATTACTGCAGCACTAAAAAAAAAAGGGAAGGTAATTTGTTCAGCTTGATTTCTGTTAAATAAAATTCAAAAAAATTTCTGTTAAAACTTTAAGGGTTTGTGAGGGGGAACTGTAATTTTAAACAAACTCATCAAATTTAGATGATCAGTTCTATACCCGTATTAAAATTTTACATTTCTGTAATTTATATTTCAAAAAATTATTATTAAAAAGACAAAAATGGAACATGGTTTTGTTTTTGCATTCACTTCTTTAACAAATCTGAGACATTCCTTTTCAATCTTTTTATGGAGCATTCATTCAAGTTTGGAGCTACATATAAAGCTTAGATATGCATAAAATGTGTCGAAAGTTTTATGCCTTTATCCAAGTGTACCAAAATGTTGGCTCAAAAATACAGGCTTTTGACTCGACAAAACATTTTCCTGTACACTTTAAGAACAAGTAAGAGATAAATCTGTGTGTTTGGATGTCTTCTTGCTGTGTTCTTTAATTTCTTCTCTTCTCCTTTGGCCAGCCAGGAACTGTCTGGAATAAGCAACAATCACAAATTCTCTGTCTACTATACTCAGTGTAAACTCAATAGGCACTTCAAGGTCACTGATTTTTCCCCGATCACCAACTGTAACTATGGTAACGACAGTTGGGGAAAGACTTTACTCTTTTTTCCCACTGTGTTAAGGGGTGTCATGCATCGTGTGGGGAGGTAAACTTTCTATTCCAAAATTGAACTGAATTAATTATTTTATGATTTTACAAGAATTGAAAGAAGTCTTAATGCAATAACAATATTTTGTATTATTTTATTATGTGTTTAAAGATTTATGGTCTGTTGACACATTTTTAGAAAGTGAAAATTTCTTTAGAAGGTACAGATTCCTAATGTTTTAATAAGAATTCTAAATTAAAAGAAATTTTTGTATTTTTACAAGAACATCTATGATTTATTATAAACTTTTTATACATATTGTTAAACTTTTCTTAATGTAAATAGTTTTTATGCACAACTGAAAATTTTAACTTTGCTTATAATTAATAATTTGTTAAAAAAAACTGTAGTTAAATTTATTTAAAAAAGCTTAAAAAACTAAATAAAAAATATTTCCTGTTTTTTAGTTAAACAGCATTTTAAAGGCAGAAAAGTTCACACTTTTGTCGAAATCATCTAATTCTGTTACGCTACTTTTATGTGAAATTTTTTTTAAATATTGTCGCAGTTCTGGATCAGCACAAACTCTTTTAGAAATAACCATGGGCATCATCAGTTGCTTGTTGAGTTTGCGAAAACAGTTCCAAAACTGTAGCAACTGGATTGGATTCAACAAGACATTTCAAGTACCTGTATACATTAAATATCAGTATTTTGGACTTTTTTCTAAAATCAAAACTAGCCATTACAGGAAATATTTTATGAAGTAAAAAATTTAAATGAATATGAAGCAAAATTTAAATAAAACAACGAATTAAAAGATAAAAATGAGAGGGTAATATCAGATAAGTGCAAAATAAATATCTACGAGAAGAAAGAAAAGCAAGAACATATTGGAATCAAATCCTCAACTGAAGTGCTGAAAATAAGTGTGAATGCACATGCTTCTTGGTCGCTACCATAGTAACCGATGACTGGGGAAACGAGAAAGTGTGACCTTGAAGTGCCAATAGATTTTACACGGACTATAAAATTGTAGCCCATTTTTGGAACCTTCATGATTTTTGTCACCCTAAGTCTGGCCTGAAGGGCACAAGACCAATTTGAACATCCAGGTTTATTTTTGATTTCTTCCTTGTGATCACTCCTTTATGGCTTAACAAGCACAGATAGGGCCCTTCAACAAGGTTCTGGGGCTGCAAAGTAATTACAATCTGCCAGCCACTGCTAGGACAGGCCTTGAGGGACTGGATTGGTACATGAATGTTTTCTCAGTGAGGGTTAGCAGGTAAGAGAGATTATGGATTCAGGAGCTAAAATCCCCCTCCTTTTGAAGATTATTAAAATTGAAGATAATCTTGAATCAACATCACAAAAGTCTCACATGTCAGGGTAGGTGGCTTGTTGCAAGCTCTTAACCACTTAAGAATTTAAACATATTATGGAATGGCATTATAACTGTAAAACAATATTATGGGCTGCAGTGACAAATATATTTTGGGAAACTTTGGCAGCAATATATTTTCTGCTTCATTTCAATATTCGTTCCATATATTTGACTACATATATTTTGTCTTTATTGGTTTATTTTTGAATCATAACATTTATTTACCTTTTCTAATTAGTAAAAACATTTAAATTGTGCAATCATAAAGCTTTTCTTTTAAATTTATGCAAATGGTTTTGAAATTTAATAAGCTTTTTAAAATGTTAAAAAGTTTTTGTCTTGGGTCACTTTAGAAATTCATGTGTGTTAAGTTAAACAAGGAAAACACTCAACACCATGCTTTTAATATTGACTGGTGACATAAAATTAGTCCTACTAGTCTTTTTCAATTCTACATTCATAAGACATACATTGCCACCTAAGCTCTTAAAGGTTATCCTTTTTCTGTATTTTCTGGATAAAAATGCTGTTAATGTAGCTTTATTTTCATTGTTTCTTTATTATATTTTTGAGCATAGCTTTATCTTTTGAAGAATAATGAATATTAATGCATGTGCTAGTTAATCTAGGGTTTATAGAGTAATGGATTCGTTAATTTTTTAAAACTCTTAACATTTGATAATACTTTTTTTTAAAAAATATGTACATGGTTTCTGCACACCTGGAAAGTCATGGATTTAGACGATGGATTAATTTTGTCATGGACAGTCTTGATTTTTCAAGTAAAATGAGTAAAAGTCATGGAAAGTCATGGATCCGCTAAACTACCGATTAAAAAAATTGCATTTACGTGTTTAATTCTATTTTTATTTGTCATTTGGCTGAAGTTACTGAGTTTGGTATTTATGTATTATCCTATTGACCATATTGCCAAGTAAAATTTGTTCACCAAGGAAACTCAAAGCAAGCAAACTTAATGGGTGGGTAAATGTATATTATTCTGTTTTTTTTTTTTTTTTTTTTTTCTTAAATTGTAGATTAAAATTTTATTAATATAATAATTATTTTTTAATAAAAATTAGTTAAGATTTTTGCACAAAATATAAGTTTATCTCTAGGGATATTGTATATAAACATTATAGTGTTATATTTGGCTATTATTCATGGTCACCTGGATAATACCAAAGTACCCTGAATTCAAATTGGAAATATTTAGATTGAAAAATTGCTATATGATTAAACTTAGGTATGTAGATACAACAATTTATTTTTATTTATGTGAGTTTATTAACACTTATAAAGTAAGTTTATAGTTTTTTATGATAAAATTCCTGAAAGTACCCTGAATTCAAATTGGAAATATTTAGATTGAAAAATTGCTATATGATTAAACTTAGGTATGTAGATACAACAATTTATTTTTATTTATGTGAGTTTATTAACACTTATAAAGTAAGTTTATAGTTTTTTATGATAAAATTCCTGAAATTTCTCTAAAAGCATATATTTTATTTGTATGTACATCAGAAGTTTTATTCATATATACTTTAATGAAAGCTTTTTAAAGTCATGGAAAATGATCTGCTAAATCAGGGAAAGTCATGAAAAGTCATGGATTTGAAAAATTTTATTTTTGCAGATACCCTGTATGTATTTAAAATCATTTTCATGGTCCTTTAAATGCTAATGCTATTTGTTAATGGCTATTACAAACTTCAGTTTATAAAAGTCATTAAATTTAATTGCTCTTAATTGTAATGGATTTGGCTATTAAGTTTTTGATAGTTTAAAGTGTTTAAATTTTATTCAGACTCATATTCAAAAATTTAATATTTAAAGATTTTATAGTTTCATTTGATAAAACAAAAAGAACCTAAAAAGGTAAAAAGTTTATTTGCATTTGATATTCAAATATTTGTTGTTCAGCCATTAAATTTTTTCACAGCCTGAGGGAAATACCCACCTTCTAAGATATGTGCACAAAATGCTTATTGCTCTCTTTAAAACTTCTCTTAGAAGCAGTTTTTATATTTCTATACTACATAGTCTTCCACTGAACTAATAGCTTAAGTTCTAATTAATATAGTTAGTTTTTTTAAAAGTTATCATATTAGAAGGGAAACTGAAAATTCGGATTACTTGAAGTTTGGGCTAAAGAAAGCACATTAAAATTTTCTTAGTATTAGACATTTTGTGAATATGTATTCATTATCTCCAATACATGTATGATGCTTAAAACCAAAGTATGTAAAGTAAAATGTTTTTGGATTTCGTGTGTATTGCGAAAAATCTGTGTGATATTTTGATTGCATGTGTTGCAACATGATTTGATCTGATAGATATATCAAATACGGTACCAAATATATTTTTACTGCATTATCTACAAGCACCTTTCAGTGTGTAAGTGCAAATAAGTGTGTTTATTTTCCTGATTCTTTTCTTATGTGAAACCTGAATGAACATGTGTCTATGATGGTATCAGTTTTTGTACTGCTTCCTGTTTTATACGAAATGTTTTATACAGGTTTTTAATATTGTAATGATATTCTTTGTGTTTAAATGTTGTGTTGTGGGTATATAAGTAGCCAAATATAGCCATTGTTTTCAGTGTTTGTGTAAATGAAAAGGAAAAGAAGGATACATTCCACAGATTCTGTAAAATGAATGATAAGTAAATATGTATGGAAATAAAAAATTTCCCTAAAAAGTATTTTGTGCTTCATAAATCTGTCTGTTGTGACTCAGATGACAACAAATATAGTACAAAATATGGTGTAGTGTCTTGATTAGACAAATTTAATTCCAAATTCTCTGTGACCTAGAATGCCTCAGATGACAACAAATATAGTACAAAATATGGTGTAGTGTCTTGATTAGACAAATTTAATTCCAAATTCACTGTGACCTAGAATGCCTCAGATGACAACAAATATAGTACAAAATATGGTGTAGTGTCTTGATTAGACAAATTTAATTCCAAATTCTCTGTGACCTAGAATGCCTCAGATGACAACAAATATAGTACAAAATATGGTGTAGTGTCTTGATTAGACAAATTTAATTCCAAATTCTCTGTGACCTAGAATGCCTCAGATGACAACAAATATAGTACAAAATATGGTGTAGTGTCTTGATTAGACAAATTTAATTCCAAATTCTCTGTGACCTAGAATGCCTCAGATGACAACAAATATAGTACAAAATATGGTGTAGTGTCTTGATTAGACAAATTTAATTCCAAATTCTCTGTGACCTAGAATGCCTCAGATGACAACAAATATAGTACAAAATATGGTGTAGTGTCTTGATTAGACAAATTTAATTCCAAATTCTCTGTGACCTAGAATGCCCCAGATGACAACAAATATAGTACAAAATATGGTGTAGTGCCTTGATTAGACAAATTTAATTCCAAATTCTCTGTGACCTAGAATGTCAAGGAATAGTAAAGTGGTCAGGGATACTCTGCAATATTTATCAAAAGGCAGGGAAATTTACTGATATTTTCTAAAAGTTTTGGAAAAGTCCAAAAGTTTAAGGATATTTTCAATTGTTTTTAATTTCATAATGTATTTACTTATATTTGTATTTCATGAAAATATTATGGCAAGTTATTTAATCAAATGGGCAATATATGATTTTTTTTTCTTCTTCCATTTTTTCTTTTTAGTTTTCAAAACAATTTATTGGATTTAATTTTTTTCTCCAAGCTGTTCGCTATAAGTTTATTTTGTGTTAAAATGAATTTAAAAAGACATTAGAATACAGTGATCCCTCATTTTTTGCAGTTAATGGGGACCAGAACCTTCCACGAAAACTGAAAAACTGTGAAGTAGGATTTGCCTCTAGAAATTTTCATGTATGCAGGTACACGAATGTTTTAAATATGTAAACGGTATTTACACATTTAAGACAAAAATTACAACAGTATAGGGGAGAGTGGGGCACCTTGGGACATAGCCCACCTTGGGACACCTTTATTTTTGGGCTTTAATTTGCAACCAGGAATTAGTGCTCATGTGTATTGATAGATGACATTACTCTTCACTTCTCAAAGAATTTTGATGAAAACAGTGCTTATAGGTAAGGAACAATTTCATTTTCTTTGTTTTGAATAACCCAAAATTACATCAATGTGCATTTTAAAAAGTAATTTTTTTTTTGAAAAAAATTTAAATATTTAAAAAAAAAGTGTATTGTTATGAAAGAAAATTCATTTATTATTATTTCTATTCTAATAAATAAACTGTATTGTTAAACCTAACTATATAATAGTTACCAAAAGATACTATGTAAAATGGGGCAGGTTGGGACACACATAGATGGGGCACCTTGGGACTCTTTAAAAAGTGTAAACAAATATCAATTCAAGCAAAATAATTAATATTTTGGTGCCTAATTTTTAATTGATGATTTAACATGTCAAAATATTAATTTATTAAGTTATAGATGTTGAACACTCCTAAAAAAACAATAGGTCAAAGGTGCATTTTGTTAGAATTTAAAGAAGAATTTGCTGGCATCAAATATAAGATTTGTTAAAAAAAATGTATTAACTTGAACAATTTTCAGCCATTTCTCTTTTATAACAGTTATTAAAAATAATTTGAACAGTATTTTGTATTTGTTATTTAGTGTTCCAACCTACCCTATACAGTGGGGCAGGTTGGGTCATTGGAAAGGTATTTTATTTCTTCTATTACTCTTTAACTAAACGAGATATTAAGTAGATTTAATGTTTATAAGAAGCAGATATGATAACAATATATGAATGCATACTAATTTTTTTTAATTAGCTTTAAAAAAAACTCATAAAAATGTTTAACTGAAAAGTGTCCCAAGGTGCCCCGGTCTCCCCTACATATTTTCTTAAATGTGTTAGTGCTAATTAATAAGGTTGTTTACAAAACCGCACAGAGTAACAAACATTAATTAACATAGCTTTCTGAGAGAGGTGAAAGAGTCTTGTTGGTGGCAGAGGAAAGGTTCTCACTTGACTTGTAAAAGTTTTAGGCTCCCTCAGAGACTCTTCTGTTGGAGATGCTGACTGTAGAACCAGGGGACTTTACCTTGGAGAGAAACATGGTGATGGGTAGTTGTTGTCTTTGTTTTTCCTTTTCCTTCAAAATTCTTCTGTACAAGGATATAACACCTTCAACGCAATTGCTGAACTCAGCAGCTCGAACCATATTGTTGTCAATGTCTTGTGCAAATTCTTGTCTAGTTGCACAATTATTGCAGATTCTCCAGGGTAAGGCCACGCTTTTCAGTTTGTTCTTCATCTTCTTCTTCATTTTCTTACTCACTTGCAGACTTTGTCATCCAAAGAGCCCGTGGTATGTACTGAGTCAACTTATCTCAACTCTTGTTTGACATGCAAGGATCCTTCTCTCTCATGCATCAACATGAAGCAATGCTCCTTTCCACAATGTGGCTGCCAACATGGTTGTATTTTTTCATTTTTATTTTTTAATGATTAGTTTGGAAAAATCTGCGAAGCACTGCAGCCACAAAACATAAGCACGAAGTGGGGAGGGAACACTGTATATAGCTTTTAAGTCAATAACTTTGCTAATACTGATGACCCTGGGTTTGCAAGAAAGAAAATATGGTTTCATTTGGTAGCTGCTGCATTAACTAATGGTTTCCTTTCAAATTATCACCAAAAAATTATCAAATTGCATTAGATTTAGACTTGTTAACCAAGGGTTTTCATGTCTTTTCAGTGAACTCTGGTTGTGTAGTGGTTTTGTCATTTGATTAATTTTCTGCAATTTAACCACTTGCGCTACGATTTAACTGCCGGTGGCCGCACCGCGCTCAGCGACATAACTTTAAAAAATACTTCAAAAAATACTTCATTCAATTTTTCAGCATTATAGTAAGATATCTCAAAAACTAAAGGAATTCTCGTGTAAAAAAATTCGTACAACATACCGTATCAACTCTGGTATATTCTCAAGACAGCACGCGATGTTATTCACTGTAGAACTGTAGCTGGAAGAATGAACGGCTGAACTCTTACGATTAGCCGAGGTACCACGCACAAGTCGCATTTGTTTCTGCGCGAAGTGACTATCGACATGGTATTCACGTCGCATTTGTTTCTGCGCGAAATGACTATCGACGTGGTATACACGTCGCTTTCGGTTCTGTAACAAAAGCATCTCGACGTGCCTGGCACGTCTTTGTAGCGCAAGTGGTTAAGGATAAATAGAAAAATTTATTTAAACTATTTTAAATTGAATAATCTTTTTTATTACCTGAGAAAAGGATTTGAATTTATTTTTTCTAAGCAGTTTGCTATAAATTTGTGTTGATTTTATGAAATTTAATCTAAAAAAGATATTAGAATATATAATTTTTAAGTTAATAATGCTTTTAAATTAATAACTTTGCTAATACTGATGACCCTGGGTTTGTAAGAAAGACATCCTATTCTGAAAACATGGTTTCATTTGGTAACTGCTGATACAGGGTTCCCACGGTCCTTAAAAGTCCTGAAGAACTCCTTAATTTTAGCTTTCATTTTTAAGGGCCCTTAAAACTACTTAATTTTTATCAAAGGTCCTTAAAAACTTCTTAATTTTAAAATTCGAACACTATTAATTTCTTCCATGGAAAGATATAAAAGAAAACGTAGTTGAGTTACAGAACTTGAGCAAAAAAATTTTTGATACAAAAAAAGGAATCTGTTAAACTTTCAGAATGAAATTATTTATGTATGTGAATTTGCACTATTGGAAATTTCTTTGTAAATAGTAAATAAATATTTGTTGAAGTTCATAACATTCTTTTACATTTTCTAGCCAAAAGTGCAGTATTAATAGTAAAGAAAATCCTCAAATACATGTATGTTGTCAGTATATTACTGTAGTAATTCAAAATTCCTTTCCTTGATACCCTTTAAAAATTATGAAAATACTTTTAGTTTATTAGTACTTTTTATGGTCACGAGCTAGAAAACGTATTTGACCAATAAATAATCTTTTGCATACTGAAAAGGTTTAAAGTATAAAGTCAACTGTTCTTTTCTAATAGCTAACAGGCAGGCAGAATTCAATTAAACGAAACATGGAGGGTGGGGGTTTTGTAGATATTTCAGTTACTTATGGAAGTTTAATTTTCCTTGAATTGAATGTAATAGAAAAGTCTAAAACTTTCTTCTTTCCCAGGAAATGTCTGGCATAATCAGCTAGTATATATAAACATATATATATATATATATATATATATATATATATATATCAAAATCATTTTAAACCCTCAGAAAGTACTGTTTATAATATTGTATTTTATTCACAATTTATTTTTAGTTTGATAACTCAAAAAACGTTAGATGTACATTTTTCAAAATTAGTTTTTGTCAAATAGATTTATCTTATATTAATTTTTTTACATTTTTAAAAACTTAATTCTGAAATATTGTAGGGCATTTCTTGCATTCTTGTCTAGTTCATAATCATTAAAATATGTTCCTTAGGAAATAGAGTTTATGTCGTTATGCTGTGTACTTCAAGTAGGTTCTTATAAAAAGTACTTTGGTCCTTAGAAAGTCCTTAATTATTCTTCTGGGAAAAGAGTAGGAACTCTGTGATATGAGACCATATTACATTATTAACTAATGGTTTCCTTTCAAGTTATAATAAAAAAAAAATTATTAAATTGCATGGAATTTAGACTTGTTAACAAAGGATTTTCATGACTTTTCAGTTAACTCTAGTTATGTAGTGGTTTTGCCATTTGATTGATTTTCTGCAATTTAATGTTACATACAAAAATTTATTTAAACTATTTTAAATTGAATAATCTATTTTATTACCTGAGAAAAGGATTTTAATTTATTTTTTCTAACTAGCTTACTATAAATTTGTGTTGATTTTATAAAATTCAATCTAAAATGATATTAGAATATATAACTTTTAAGTTTAATAATGCTTTTAAATTAAAAACTTTGCTAATGCTAATAATAATTAACACTACTTTTAAACTTAATTATATTTGAGCTAATATGTGCCATTTGGTCAGATGATTACGTAAGTTTTAGCCAGAAAAAAAGTTTCCTTGAAAAGTATTTTTCATGCCTGCCAGTTTGTGCAACTTAGCTATACATTAAACAGATTTGGATCACATTGTAAGATTGTACATTTGCATCTAAAAACAATACAGTTTTGAATTAATTATAGAACAATTGAGTAATTCTCTTCTTGACTTTGTTTTATATATTTAGATCTTTAATAACTACATTTTAAAACGTTTTTCTGACTTTTATAATTATATTTAGTAAAAATCGAAATTTGCCATAAGAACCGTAACACATAAAGTTCCTATGGTGCAGATCTTTGATACCGGCGTTCGTGGGTTCGAATCCCAGCTTAACATGGATGTTCGTAGCCAATTGGAGTCTGCTTTAACACTAGATTGCCCGAGATTTCTTGTATACCTATATTGCCCAAAAACAGTCAAAATGACTGCATTGTGAAAAAATAACAAATATGTAAAGAAATTTGTTTAAAATTAATTTTTAATATTTCTTATATTATTTACAATTAAACAACATGTTTGATAATATAATTATCTATTATCAACGAGAATGCACTGATAAGGTTATCTGCGATAATGTTCCTTTTAGCGTAGCCTGTTGGCCCTTTCACATCCTTGAAAATACAAGCAGATGGTATCCTTCCAGGAATACCACCTTCGTCAATTTTTGTCCACACAGTACCATCAGCAGCTGTTTCGACCTCCTGAAACGTATTTTCAGTTTCTTCATCAGAATCTGAACTAGTTAGCACCCTACACCTTTTCCTGGGCATATTGATGACACTTTCATTTTCATCATTGGTGATCGACTCTTCATCACTATCTTCAGCGTCAGATGTTTCACTTTGAATATAATCCGCTTCATCTTCAGATGATAGTTCAGAATTTGTTGCATTTGATTCTATATCGGAGCACTCTTCACTTATGTTCGTTAGCTTTTCCAATAACTCATTTCTGTTCGACAATTTTTTCATAAAGTTAGGGCGCAAAGGAAATAAAATAAACAACTTGCTAGAACAACACTTTATAAAGATTCGAATAACTAGTACTACTTTAGCTTATTGAGCAACTGACACTTATCAAGTATACGCCCAAATCGACAATTTATCATGCATCGGTATGTTACCGTAATCGAAAAAAAAATGTTATTTCAATACAAAGCCGGACAGGTCATATAAGAAATTTACTCAATTCAATAAATAAAAATCTTTTGATTATTTAAAATTTACCAAGCAGTCAAAATGACTGCTTCTCTGCAATATAGGTATAACACATATATATATATATATATACAGAAATAAAGGAGGGCGGAAGTAACTACAATTATTCATAAACCCATTTATATGTTATAGAAAAAGTCACCAAATTCTAAGAAATTGTGTCATTATATTTCATAATTGTTTTTCTAATTGAAGTTAAAAAACAGTCAAAATGACTGCCTTGGGCAATCTAGTGTTAAGCAGTAGATTCTGGCCTCATTAGCCTTCGTGTTGCAAAAAAGTAGACCAAACCAAAAAGTTCCAATTCTCTGTGACAAAAATTGACTGTGATATTTAAATTATAAGATTTTTTCCCCTTCATTCAGGGATCAGTTAATAGATTGACTACAGTAATTCAAGATTTAAAACAGGTTGCAATATTCTTATTTTATTGCGGAAATTGGAGAAGATTTCATGATTATAAACGGGAGGGGGGAGGTAAATCCGCATTAAAGTCGATATACACTGTATTTTCCCCGTAAAATAAGTTCTTAATCTTATCGTTATCTTTTGCTGTAAAAGAGATGTTGAAACCTGATTTCAACCCTGAATTATTGTCATATCTCTAATAACCAATCCCTTAAAAAAAGGGAGAAAAATCTTTAAATTTCAGCAAATTTTATATTGAAATATTAAAATAAAATAAATGATTAAAGGGTCTAATTTTGGAATCAGTGGTATTGTCAGGGTTCCCATGGTCCTTAAAAGTCTTTAAGAACTCCTTAATTTTAGCTTTCATTTTTAAGAGCCCTTTAAACTACTTAAATTTCATCAAAGGTACTTAACCCCTTCTGGTATGATTTAATAATGAAAAACTGTGCATGAAATAACCATTTAATTTTTATTTAAAAGACTTGTTTCATTTTACAATTCTTACATATTCTTAATTAAAATCCACTTTTTACATAGTGTTAAATAATATCAGAAACAGTAAAATTAAGAAAATATCAAAGCAAAACATTAATAAGGTATACAGATAATAGTCTTCAAGCTAGTGGTACTTTTCAAAACAAAGTGCAAAGGAATTCTTAATTGTTTACACCGCCAAGTAGTCTCACTTTTAATTTGATTCTTGTAACACACGGCATTTCTTAGTAGGTTTTCTTTTATTCTGACTCATTAATTTGGCAATGACTTGTACCAAGTAAACAATATGCAATAGTGACTTTTGATTTTCACAAGTGATAAAAGTGTTGCCAAATTCAGTACACTAGAAATTTTAAACTAAATTATCATATTTAACAGTAACTTTAATCGCATGACGAGTGTAGATCGTCATTGTGCGGTATGGAATGAAAAAAAAACTATTGACGAGCTAGACTCGTCATTTTACCGGAAGGGGTTAAAAACTCCTTAATTTTTAAATGGGAACACTATCAATTTCTTCCATGGAAAGATATAACAGAAACAATAGTTGAGTTACAGAACTTGAGTGGAAAAATTTCTGACACGAATTAAAGAAATCTGAGCTTTCAAAATGAAATTATTTATGTATGTAAACTTACATTATTGGAAATTTCTTAGTAAACAGTAAATAAATGTTTGTTAATGTTCATACCATTCTTTTACATTTTCTAGTCAAAAATACAGAAATTTATGTAAAAAATTATGAAAATACTTTTAGTTTTAGTACTTTTTATGGTCACGAGCTAGAAAACTTATTTGACAAATAATTTTTCGCATACTGAAAAGGTTTAAAGAATAAAGTCAGCTGCCCTTTCCTATTCTAATAGCTAACAGTCATGCAGAATTAAATTAAACGAAGCATTGGGGAGGGGGAGATATCAGTTACTTATGGTAGTTTAATTTTCTTTAGATTGAATGTAACAGAAAAGTCTAAATCTTTCCCATGCAACGTCGGGTATGATTAGCTAATATATATATATATATATATATATATATATATGTACATACATACATATATATACTCATATTGACTCAGCCTTTCATCCCTTCAGTGGGTAGATAAACTGAGTACCAAGCGTACTTGGGAACTAAACACTGGAGGTTCCGCGTAAGATTGACCACCTAACCGGAACATATGTTTCGCAACCCAGGACCTTTGGTCACGTAAACGGAGATTGGCACCGCAGGCCCTGTCCCCCTAGGAGCTGATGCGCCGAGTAGTTTGATTTTTTTTTTTTTTTTTTTTTTTTTTTTTTGTAACTTGTGAAATATTGTTTGCCTATAGCCTTTATGTAATATTATTATTTGTAAAAATTAATAATGTTTTTGTTGATTGTGGATTTAAATCTCTTCCCCCACCGTGTAAACCTTTTTGGTTGGCCGTGGGAGGGAGTAGTATTTGTTATGTTTTTAAAATAATAACGTTGATTGTACTCATAATTACTAACACCACATTTAAATCCCCTATATAATAATAGCCTAAATTATCTGTCCGTCTGTCCTCGAACTTATGAAGCGGTTGGACCTGGAATGGATGGCATCCATATTGGGTTCTTTATGAGTTAGGGTTAGCTAAATTCAAAGCGAGTTCGAAAACGTTCGAAATCCACCCCTTCCCCCCTTTTCGATCGTTTAATGCCATTTTTTCAAGCTGTATTTTCCCGGTTAGAGAAGGCGATTATATTTATAAGTAGATGAAAATAACTTTTTTTACTAGCATTATAACGTCATTCCTTTAACAAACTCCTTTAATCATTTCTTATTTTAAATTATTTAAATATCGTCTGCATTATTTTCATACGTTTTATCACTGAACTTAGATATGACGTAAATAATTTTCTTTTATATTTGGCTTAAATAATAGATTAGGTACATATGTGATAATTTTAAATTGAATCATCGATTATTTTTTGTTGCAATGAAGCTTTTATCACCGGTATTAACAACAAATTATTTTCATTAAAGTCTAGGAGTCTGTTTCCCGGACTCATAAATATCTAGCGTTTTAAGTTATATATCTTTGAAAATGAAGAAGCTTGTTCTTTTGTGTGTTTGTTTTTTATACATAACCAAACGGTTTGCAATCGATTCTCTCAATTTTAGACATCATTAATATATACCGCCAGATAATCACCGTCCATATTCAAACCTCTGCTGTCCATCCTATCATGTAATAGGACAAGATAAATGAAAGTTGGCAAACTAACATGCGGTCAGTAAAGATAAACAAATTATTGAGCATGTAACAGATAATTTTGGACATCATTCATATATACCCCTAAATAATCACTGTCAATATTAAAACCTTTGCTGTTTATCCTATCACGTAATATGACAAGATAAATTAAGGTTGGTAACTAACATGCGGTTAGTAAAGATAAATAAATTATTGAACATGTAACAGATAATTTTGGACATCATTCATATATACCCCCAAATAATCACTGTCAATATTAAAACCTCTGCTCTCCATCCTATCACGTAATATGACAAGATAAATTAAAGTTGGCAACTAACATGCGGTCAGTAAAGATAAACAAATTATTGAGCATGTACCAGATAATTTTGGATCTCATTTATATATACCGCCAATTATTCACTGTCAATATTAAAATCTCTGCTGTCCATCCTATCACGTAATATGACAAGATAAATTAAAGTTGGCAACTAACATGTGGTTAGTAAAGATAAACAAATTATTGAACATGTAACAGATAATTTTGGACATCATTCATATATACCCCTAAATAATCACTGTCAATATTAAAACCTCTGCTCTCCATCCTATCACGTAATATGACAAGATAAATTAAAATTGGCAACTAACATGCGGTCAGTAAAGATAAACAAATTATTGAGCATGTACCAGATAATTTTGGACATCATTCATATATACCACTAAATAATCACTGTCAATATTAAAACCTCTGCTGTAAACCCTATCTCGTAAAAAGATAAGATAAATTAAAGTTGGTAGCTAACATGCGGTCAGTAAAGATAAATTATTGAGTGTGTACCAGATAATTTTCAGCCAAAAAACAAACCATTTTTTTTACCTGCCTCATAGGGTACTTTACAGTTCTGGAAAATTAAACCTTTTACTGATCCCGTCATATGACGGGCTATATTGTAGTCTAAACTAATATTACGTGTGATTTGGTCAGAAAAAGTCAGTGATTTATGCTAAGCTTACTTGCCTATTCTTTTGGATTAGTGCAGACAAACACGATAAATCGGTAAACAACAACAATTTTATTATCAAAACAAAAAAAACAACTCTAACACGTAAATTACAATTATAACCAGTCCTAACCTAATCTAAACGGAAATTAACTCTTACTAAAGGAAGGGGGAAAAACAACCTGATAAACATAACACATACATATACCAAACACATTTCTCGAGGCTATATATATATATATATATATATATATATATATATATAGAGAGAGAGAGAGAGAGAGAGAGAGAGACTTATTAATTTGCATAACGCTCACTCCGGAGCCAAGTATGCTACAGCCGCTAAATTTTCCGATTGGCTGTGACTATTACGTCAATAGTAGGAAGGGGGTGTTTCTCGGGATCGGAAGGAAATTAAATAAACTGAAAATAAGCGATTTTAAGAAAAATTAAGTTGGCAGTTAAATGGGTTATTTTATGTTTAAAATTCTGAAAATGCCAACAATTTATCAGTCAAGTTTTGCTGAGGAGCCTGATCTATCATTTTATTTATATAGATAAGATAGTGCCATTTTTTAACCCATGCAACACGAAAAATTTCCTTCGTTTCGAACGTTTCCCCGGCGAAGGAAATGAAAACAAAGTGAATGGCAGGAGGAAGGCTTTTCCTTAGATTTATTGTCCGGTCTTGCATGGGAGGGGGGGAACAGAAACTTGAGAGTCGAAAGGAGTCGGGCATTTCTAAAACGGGTGAAAAGACCGATGTAGTTACAAATAGAGAAAAGCATAGTTTACCACTCACTGCCCTCCCAGAATTGGAATGGAATGCCAGTAGTTTTCGATCCCCTCTTGGAGACAGTTGTCTATTTCCTTATCTTTTCTCTTGCAGGTGCGGCCAAAAATGTTCACCCCTCTTTAGTTTAGGGCAGAGTGTCCCAACCTTTTTTTTGGCTCACGTACCATTTGGTTGTACATCATGCAAAATTGTACCAATTTGTAAAAATGATTGTATTTCGTGAGATTTATTATTGCGAGTGTGTTTTTTTATTTGTATTTTATAGGAGGCCATGTATTCCCATCACATTACGTCATCACACAGTTTTGTTCCCATCTCGATGATAGTTTTTGGTTTGGAGTGCTAAGGTCTACCTCTTTGCTACACGAGCTATTTTTTTTTTTTTCGATCTTGATGAAATTTTGCACACAAGAAAACTATGAGATAGAGTATCACTATATTTCGCAGCTTCTAGTACAATTTTGTTCCCATCTCGATGATAGTTTGTGTTTTGGAGTGCTACAGTCTACTTCTTTGTTACACGAACTATTTTTTTTCGATCTTGATGAAATTTTGCACCCTAAAAAACTATGAGAAAGAGTATCACTATGTTTCGCAGCTTCTGCTACAGTTTTGTTCCCATCTCGATGATAGTTTTTGGTTTGGAATGCTACGGTTTATTTCTTTGCTACACGAGCTTTTTTTTTTTTCGATCTTGATGAAATTTTGCACACAAGAAAACTATGATATAGAGTATCAGTATGTTTCGCAGCTTCTACTACAGTTTTGTTCCCATCTCGATGATAGTTTTTGGTTTGGAATGCTACGGTTTATTTCTTTGCTACACGAGCTTTTTTTTTTTTCGATCTTGATGAAATTTTGCACACAAGAAAACTATGATATAGAGTATCAGTATGTTTCGCAGCTTCTACTACAGTTTTGTTCCCATCTCGATGATAGTTTTTGTTTTGGAGTGCTACGGTCTACTTCTTTGCTACACGAGCTGTTTTTTTTTTTTTTTTTTTTTTTTTTCCCGATCTTGATGAAATTTTGCACACAAGAAAACTATGAGATAAGAGTATCACTGTATTTCGCAGCTTCTACTACAATTTTGTTCTCATCTCGATGATAGTTTTTGGTTCTTTGCTACACGAGCTATTTTTTTTTTTTTCGATCTTGATGAAATTTTGCACAAAAGAAAATTATGAGATAGAGTATTACTATGTTTCGCAGCTTCTAGTATAGTTTTGTTCCCATCTGAATGAAAGTTTGGTTTGGAGCGCTACGGTTTATTTCTTTGGTTCTCGAGCTGATTTGTATGAAATTTTGCACTTTAGAAACATCATAGAGAAGGTGTATACCTCTCAACTTTGTCTACAATTCTGTTCTAATGTTAATGATGGTTTGACTTGGTTTTGTTTGGAGTGCGACGGTCTACTGTTTTGCTACACGAGCCAATATCGAGGTAATTTTGCACACTAGAAAACTTAAAAGCGGTTTGTATGTCTCGGAACTTCGTCTACAATTTTGCTTCTCTCTCGATGAAATTTTGCTCACTAGCTATTCTTTAAGTGAGAAAAGTCTCTGTATACTTTAAATTTACCCGATACTTTAAATAACAGAGATATTAAGTGAAAATCTTCAGAATGCTAATTTTATATCACCATTTTTAAAGTGTATTCCATCGAAACGGCATCCGCAAAGATGTTTGCCGAGAATTGCGGACATTTTAAAATTGCCATCTGTTTGTTCTAGAAGGAGTTGGACTGAAATATGAAATAAATCGTATCTCCTTCATATTTTTCCATCGCACAATATAACTTTTTCTTTCTTATGAAAAAATAACGATATTTACTATTTTTTTTTCAAAGGGACGATTTTGAAACATTTTTACGTAGCTAATTTTTAAATTGTCCCGTACACTTTTGTAATTCTATTCAGTAAGTTCTAACATCGTTGAGAAGTCCATAATTTCCTCCCTCGAACTGTACAATTAAAAATATAATTATGTATATTTTCATAATTTTTTGTTCTACGAGTTTTTAAAAAAGACTCAAAACTCAAATTAAACATGTATTTTAAAAATTTTCATCTGAACTGATAAAGAAAAGAACGTGCCTAAGCAATAAGCAATTTTACTAAACGTTTCAGGAACTTTAATTTTGATTCTGTTTTTTGTGGTTAAATTTTCAAAACTACCGAAAATTCTCTCGCCAACCAAGGGCGTATACTACATATATTCTAAGAACTCCAGTATGTAACCTCTGTAAATAGGCTTAGAGCAGCTCCTTTCCAATTCTTTTTTGCTGCTGATTGCATTTACATTAATGTGAATCTACAAAGCTTGTTTGCTTCTTATCCGAACAGCTACGTGAGGCATGTGTTACCAAAATTTAGAAGGGTATAGGAAAGAACTCAAATAAACCATTACCACTGGTTAAATAATCATTCGCTCACATTCAAACAATCAGGTCAGGAAAACTGGCATGACATCATCACAAACTCATTTACTATGTTTTTAGTGTAAATAAAGCAAATGACTAAAGTGAACTAAACTGTTCATTGTGCGAATGCAATTTCAAACATTGGCCATTTAAAAGAAATGCTAAATTTGGTTTGGACAGCAGTATTTGAATATGATATGATTGCATTACTCTTTTAAGCAGAACAATTTCAAGTCTTTTTTTTTATCATCCATATGGTCTTTCAGTTTTTAGGAGTCCTAATATGTATTCACTGTTTCATACTAGAACACAAATGTTCTTGTTAAACAATACCAAAATCTCTCTTCTATACACCGTGCCATTTGTAAATGTCATTTAAAGTTGAATTTGAAAAAAAAGGAAGAAATTTTCATAATTTGTAAAAGGGCAAATGGCACTTATAAGAAACTTGGGGCTAACAATAAGGTTGTAGATGACGTCTTTAAATTTATGTTTAAAATCATTATTAAGTTTCAGACTTCATATATTGTTCTTTAACGCATTAAATGTAATTACCCAAATAACAAAGACATAATCATTACAAACGGGGAGAATTACATAAAGTAATTGCGATTGCAACGGAATTCAGGTTTTATAGAAGGATTAAAAAGCTCTCAACTCGACTTCCAGCACATTAGCGAATAATGCAGATTTATTTAAATGGTTAAGCAATTTTGATAATGTAAAGTTTTTACGTACTCTATACTCAGTCAATCGTTGAATAGCGTTGTTCTTAATTTTATGATAATACGAAGAATATTCTACGGTAATTTTTGGCAATAGCTATTACAGACGATTTAAATTATTTTTCATTGCAGAAGTTATGTTCCTTATGTTACTCATTAAAACGGAGGAATTGGATTCGGAATTCGAAGTAGGATTGTCTTTCATTTTCTTCGAGAAAGTTTCCTTAGTACAAAAGAAAATGAACCTTTGTTCTTCAGCGTTCTAATCCTTTACGTACGTATAAAAGTTTGTGTGCGGATCATTTGCTCTTTCGCTTAATCACTTGGATCGTAATTTTCAGCAGATACCAATTAGAATTCTCACTACAAATGCAGATTGCATGCGAAGATATCCGATCCGAGCTTTTCTTGTTGTCTGCGAGAATGATTAAAATTACTTATAAACGCTGAAGGCAGAGTCACTTTATCCTGGCAAATTCGATGTTTCATTCAGGTAATTGAATTCCATCGAACTATTGTAATTGTTTTAAGAGCTGAAATCGTTTCTTTTCCTTTTTTTTCTTGCACCAGGGAGTCTCGAAATTGTTGGAGATATCAGATTATACGACTTAACGGAATGAGATATACTTTCTAAAATTTCGTTTAAAGCGTATCACTTATGAACAGCTATAATAAAGCTTTGATAATTTGAAGATACTCCAGTGATAGCTATTTAAATGAATTAAAATAAATTTTCAAGTCGACTCATCGGAAGTCTTTTTAACTTACTTTGAATTGTACTCACTTTTATAATTTCACGTTGGCAATGGGATATTATCTGCCTTTTAAAAAAAGAAAATAGATTTATTAAAATGAAAATCAGATTTATTTTAAGTAAAAAATTCTTTTATGCTATCTATACTGAGAACAAAAATGTGTTTTGTCGATGTAAAAAATTTATTTTAAAAAAATTTTAAATGTTGTATATAAATGTAATATATCAAAATTATTAGATTAATATATCTATCTAAAATGTTCTTTTTCCTCTTCTCATTCTTTAACACCTAATTTCCCAGGCATAAAATGTCAGATTTAAAGGAGTGTTCACGACTTATTTTTTTCTATCTATCTTAAATGCTTTTTGTCCACTAATCTTGTAAAATAGTAGACTAAATGTTCGCTAAGTTAATTAATTTTCATTCCCGTCTCAATAACGCTAGTTACTTTTCACTGTCACATTTTTCAATTTGTGAAAAGTAGTTTTACGCTTCCCATGACTAAATTGCTCCCTGTGTGGCTTTAAAGTTAACCTTAATGATCAAACTTCATTCCCGACTCTCAAATCGCTGTAAGTAATTTTGGGTAATTGGGTGGGGTATTCTTGGATCGTGAATTCGTATTTTCGTATTAAATTGTCAATAAATTTCAGAATAGTTATAGAAAAAGATAATTATATTTGACTTATATTTAAGGTTTACTTGAATTGTAAATTTTGTTATTGTATATTGCTATTCAAGATAATATTAGATGTATATATATATTGGTATAATATGAATACTGAATATATTTTATATATATATATATTATATATATATATATATATATATATATATATTTATGTGTGTGTGTGTGTGTGTGTGTGTGTGTGTGTGTAAGGAAAATTCTCAGGGGTTTTCAAAACTTAAATCAAGGGTAAAAATTCCCGCGTCATTTTCCATTCCCCTTTTTAACCCCTAACCTAAATTGACCACTGGGGCTACAGGTTACGCCCTCAGAGAAGGGGCCTGGCCAATTATAAACCTACATGGCCCTAGCGGACAATTTAGGAAATTTCCAAATAAAAAGGAGATACACGCTGTGGGAGACAGATTTTTCTAGAGATATTTTCCCACAGATGTTGACCCAGGTGTTACTTGTCTTGTACATAGAACTTCATGCTAGCTGACCATTTAGTTTGTCCCTATGATGAAGTGGGAACCCGTCCATCAAAGTTATCCTAATAAAGGTCTTTAGCTGAAACGGTATCATTTTTATGGCCATGACTGCAACCCCCCATCGTGAAGTCAGTCTCATTACATATATATATATATATATATATATATATATATATATATGTGTGTGTGTGTGTGTATCTAAATACATATGTATATGTGTGTATATATATAGATGTATATATGTATATATATGTATATATACGTGTGTATGTATATATATATGTATATATATGTGTATGTATATATATGTGTGTATGTATATATATGTATATATATGTGTGTATATGTATGTGTATATATACATATATATGTATGTATATATGTAAGCACAGTACCCTTGCCAATACTCAGCGAGGTGAATTTACTCCGAGTAAGCGAAGTTTTCCCTTTACAGATTGGCAACAATTCTCCCCAGTGGAACGACGATATAGACGGATGCCTAACGTGAGTTAGATGGTAACGAATGCAGACTTCTCGATGACCTCTTTTTAATCGCCAAGACGAGCGCTGATGTTATGCCAGGCGGGCACTGATGTTCAGTTTTATTTTAATTGTTTCTACACACCATCTATTCTGTATATAATGTGTAAGTAGTTTAATTAAATAAGTTCATTTTAGTTTAACTTTTGTGAATCTTTTCCACCGTGGGAAGAAATCACACACATACACACACACACACACACACACACACACACACACACACACACATATATATATATATATATATATATATATATATATATATTTCTCAATTCTGAACATCTACGAGCATTAATGCAAGCGGTGATATTCGAACCTACGAACTTCTGTGCCAAAGAGGAGAGCACTACCCATTCGGCTAATGACCAACTTCTGTAGAACGATAAAATGTGCATGTGCGTACATAAATAACTTAATTTTTGATAAAACTTCTGTCTATATGTGTAGGTACAGTATAGTCAAACCGGGGAAATCGCGTTAAAACTCGAATGATCTCGCGCTGTTCGGAAAGGAAACCTTAGTAAGGCCCCTCCACATTTATGGTCCACTGCAAGCCATTATCACCGTCTGGAGGGGGTATGGGTTATCATGGTTGATGGTGGCAGACGATAAAATAGCCCTGACGGACGATGGCTTCGGAGGCGGTTTTTCTCCAAAGATCAAAAGCAGCCAGATGTGCAACGAAAGTGCGCCTAGATCTCAGTAACCCTCCAGACGAATCAACGCGCTCGGATCATTTAGTGGCCCAGTGTGTGGATGAAACCTGTAAAGCATCGTTCAAAGTTACTGATGGAAAATTAGTCAAATGTCTTATGTAATTTTCCAACACTTCTAAATTTGCAGAAGCGTCAGAGGATGGATGAAGTATTTGGGTTTCATAACACATCCACTTCGAATGCTTTTAGTTGAAATTATATTAATGCAAATTATACATGCATTGACTTTAGCATAACATAGCGTGTAAATTATACCAGCTATAGAACACCAGCATAAGCTAGAAGTGCTCTCCCAGCTAACAACGCTGAACAGGCTTAAATATACACATGTGGTAGGAAATTTACATACAGTTTTCAGTCATGGTTAAAACTGACTGAAAGTTAAACGCATCGGATGAATATAATTAACTAATAATGAGGTCATGCTGTAAGGAAGAAATATATATTGTTTAATTTCCCAACAGTCACCATCAGGAAGTGATGAACAATTAAACATTGTGTGGAGGCTACATAAGATACACACATGACGAGCTAGAAGTGTTTTCGATGTTTTGTCTTTAAAATGGACAATCTCGAAGCATTTTTATCGGCACAAAATACTTTTATCTTTAGTTCTAAATTCCATAAAAAACAACACTTCCGATAAAACAAGAAATGAAATTTTTTTTATAATAGTTGGGGAAAACGAATAATCCGCGATCGGTGAATGTGGGAAAAATCACATTAATTCTATAGGAATAAATTCGGATCCAAATGAATATAGAACGATCAATATGGGTGTGATAAATCGATTTTCAACTGTGCATACAGAGGTGTGTTTAAACGATGTCTGTAATAGCTAATGTTATTAAGACAATTTATACTCTCTGACTTTCTAGCAGTTGCATCAGGTCCCAGATTGGGGACGGTGACGGTTTAACAAGCTTTGTGCAGAAGAACAAAAATAAAATTATTCTGACTTTTTAGAACGTCTTCTGTATTTGTCACTACATCTTCCAAACGAATGCATGTCAAGATTTTCTTAATATGAATGTCAACATCACAGTTGACAATATTAATAAACACCTCTACCTACTTTTTAAAATTCATTTTAATATTTTTAGTTATTTTGTTCTTTTTTATCAGCTGGTTAACTTCTATTTCCTTTTTCTTTTTGTTCTTGATTTAAAATTTCCTGTATGGCAATTCACAAAATGATTTTTTCTTATATATTAGATGAGTTTAGGGGTTGAGTGGAGACTTATCAGAGATAAAACTTGCAAATAATAAAAGAACAGTAAAATTTTTTCTTAAATTATAGCTTAGTCACAATATTTTTCTGCTGAAACATAATTAACAGACTTATTTGACATAATCATTTAGTAAAAGTCTCCTGAAATCTTCTTCCCAAAACATTTTTCTATTTCTATAAGCAAATGGAAATTATAATATATGAGAAGTTAGAAAATTATTCCCGCCTGGAAATAATCTTAACTGGTTGGCACTTTTTTTCTTTGTTTAGCAAAAAAAATTAATAATAAGTAAAAATAATTAAATTAAATTAAAATCGTCTGCCTGCGAAAATTTCGAAACAACAGAGATATCCGACACAAATGTCTGATACGTTTCTCGGTCCACTTAATCATGTCTAACTCTTGGAGGAAATTACTATTACTATAACCGCAACTGACAGAATATGCACGGTATGAATGGTCTGACTTTGCTTCCGGTTTGTTTCACTACAACTTCTAAGAAACGTCAGAGATAATGACGATCTATCCGGATCACATCAGACATCTCAGTCTGGTAAATGGCTTCCGGCAAACGATAATAATCGAGTTAAAGCTTGATTCGGTTCCTTTTAAGCTCGTCTAAGAAATTTATGAAGAGATATGAAATGGCATCGTCTCAAGAATTAATTCTTTTCCAGGAGAATTAAAAATTTCCCTAACGACTGCCTCCCGGAAAGCATTTATTAGAATTTACCGTCTAGGGGTGTAAATATTGGGAAAATTAATAAGTTTATTATAACTTCATTAACTAATAAATCTGAATTTGAAAGACAAAGATATTCTTAACAGCATTAAGAGTTATTCTAATAAATAATGAAGTTGGAAAATGAAAATCACGTGAGAAAATAACTTCTTTACTTTCACGAATCATAATTTAGTTAAGTCGTGTGGTACCTTTTAACTATTATAAAAGTCAACAATTTCAACTTTATTTTCATTCTTCTATAGCTTAAAACGATATTTATTTTTTAAATGAAATTTTAACTTAATGTTAAGGCAAGTTTGTACCTACCATATTGAATTCCTCTCACTCAGCGTTAATCTATAGGTAACCTCTGGGTAACCTATAAAAATCAACAAATTCAACTTTATTTTCAGTCTTCAATAGCTTAAAACGATGCTTATTTATTAATGGAAATTTAATTGAATGTTAAAGTAAGTCTGTACCTACAATATTGGATTCCTCTCTCTCAGTGTTAATCTGTGGGTAACCTCTGGGTAACCTATAAAAATCAACAAATTCAACTTTATTTTCAATCTTCTATAGCTTAAAACGATGCTTATTTATTAATGGAAATTTAATTGAATGTTAAAGTAAGTCTGTACCTACCATATTGGATTCCTCTCTCTCAGTGTTAATCTGTGGGTAACTTCTGGGTAACCTATAAAAGTCAACAAATTCAACTTTATTTTCAATCTTCTACAGCTTAAAACGATATTTATTTTAATGTAAATTTAATTGAATGTTAAAGTGAGTCTGTACCTACCATATTGGATTTCTCTCGCTCAGTGTTAATCTATGGGTAACCTCTGGGTAACCTATAAAAGTTAACAAATTCAACACTATTTTCAATCTTTTATAGCCTAAACAATATTTATTTATTTTTTAATGGAATTTTAACAAAATATTTAGATGGATCTGTAAAATGGTTCAATGGGTCTTCCCAAATGGATTACTCGCTCATTGTTACCCTGTAGGTAACCTATGGATAATTTATGCATGTCGACAAATTCAACACTATTTTCAATATTCTATAGCCTAAACGATATTTGTTTATTTTTAATAGATTTTTAATAAAATATTTAGATAGATCTGTAAAATGGTTCAATGGGTCTGCCCAAATGGATTACTCGCTCATTGTTACCCTGTGGGTAACCTATGGGTAATTTATGCATGTCGACAAATTCAACACTATTTTCAATATTCTATAGCCTAAACGATATTTATTTATTTTTAATAGAATTTTAATAAAATATTTAGATGGATCTGTAAAATGGTTCAATGGGTCTGCCCAAATGGATTACTCGCTCATTGTTACCCTGTGGGTAACCTATGGGTAATTTATGCATGTCGACAAATTCAACACTATTTTCAATATTCTATAGCCTAAACGATATTTATTTATTTTTAATAGAATTTTAATAAAATATTTAGATGGATCTGTAAAATGGTTCAATGGGTCTGCCCAAATGGATTACTCGCTCATTGCTACCCTGTGGGTAACCTATGGGTAATTTATGCATGTCGACAAATTCAACACTATTTTCAATATTCTATAGCCTAAACGATATTTTTTTATTTTTAATAGAATTTTAATAAAATATTTAGATGGATCTGTAAAATGGTTCAATGGGTCTGCCCAAATGGATTACTTGCTCATTGTTACCCTGTGGGTAACCTATGGGTAATTTATGCATGTCGACAAATTCAACACTATTTTCAATATTCTATAGCCTAAACGATATTTATTTATTTTTAATAGAATTTTAATAAAATATTTAGATGGATCTGTAAAATGGTTCAATGGGTCTGCCCAAATGGATTACTCGCTCATTGTTACTCTGTGGGTAACCTATGGGTAATTTATACATGTCGACAAATTCAACATTTTTTCAATTCGTTATATCCTTTTTGGTCAAGTCAATAAACCCTGCATTTTCCAGTGGGTTCCAGCTCATGTGGGATTTAAGGAAATGAATGCGCAGATGCCCATGGTAATCCAGCACTGCTGGAGGTGAAGGCAAAGCATGGGAGTCTTCTGCTTGATCCCTGCTTCCAGATTACGAGGACTGTAATTATATTGTCCTCAGTAGTGTTGAGTGGGGACTGGGGAGTAGTGTTGTCTAGTAGTGGACTAGGGAGTAGTGTTGTAGCTAACGATCCAAAATATTCCAATAATCTGCACAAGGAGTAGTGTTAGCACCCAATAGTCAAAAATGGTCTGATCAGCTACATCAGGTGTATTGCTGTCCTCCAGGGGTCAAGAATGGTCTAATGATCTGCATAAGGAGTAGTGTTGGCATCAATTGTCAAAAAGGGATTAATCATCTACATAAGGTATAGTGTTGTCCTCCAGTGGTCCAAAATGGTCTAATGGTCTTCATAAGAAGTAATGTTGGCATCCAATGGTCAAATATGGTCTAATCATCAACATCAGTTGTGGTGTTGTTCTCTAGTGTTCCAAAATGGTCTAATGATCTGAATAAGGAGTAGTGTTGGCATTCAATGATCAAAAATGGTCTAATCATCTACATAAGGTGTAGTGTTCTCCTTCAGTGGTCAAAAATGGTCTAATGGTTTTCATAAGGAGTAGTGTTGGCATCAAAGTTCAAAAATGGTCTAATCATCTACATCAGATGTAGTGTTGTTCTCCAGTGGTCAAAAATGGTCTAATGATCTGCATAAGGAGTAGTGTTGGCATCCAATGGTTAAAAATGGTCTAGTCTGCATAAGGAGTAGTGTTGTCCTACAGTGGTCAAAAATGCTCTAAAGATCTGCATAAGGAGTAGTGTTAGCCTCCAATAATAAAATGGTTCAATGATCTGCATAGAGAGTAGTGTTGGTTTCCAATGGTCAAAAATGATCCAATGATATGCATAAGGAGTAGTGTTGGCCTCCAACGGTCAAAAATGGTGCAATCATCTATATAAGGTGTGTTGGCTTCCAAAGGTAAAAAATGTTCCAATGATCTGCGCAAGAAGTAGTGTTGGCATCCAGTGGTCTAAAATGGTCCAGTGATCTGCATAGGGAGTAGTGTTAGCCTAAAATGGTCAACAAAATCCCCGATATTCTAAGAGCGAATGCTTAACAAGCAAATGCTTCTGAGTTTAAAAAAGTGTTTGTAATTAGAAAAAATAAAGGTGACGTATTTAGATAAAAAGGAAATTGCATACAGAAAAAGATAATTGCTGCCACAAAAATGTTTTTGAATGTTTTTCTTTTTTTGGGAGGGGGGCTTAGGTTCGGGCCCACCAAGCCTGATGGTAAATCAGATTCTGTTTGTTCACCGTATGTCAGAATTGCATCAGAAAGCAAATATTTCTGGAAATAAAAGACAGTGACAAAAAAAACCCACTTTCATAACTTTGTTTTGATATTCATCTTATTTCGATGGAAAAGAATCAAAAGTTGCAAAAGACCACTCGAATAGATTCCGAGAAAATGAAAGAAGAAAAAAATTAACGCAGAAATCTATTTCAGAATTTGATAACCACGTGAAAAATATTCCCCAAAAGTTTCTTATTTTCCCCTTTTTAACTTTTCCGTCCATGTTTCCATCTGAAAAGCCGGGACGATATTTTTCATCGCCTCCTGAAATGAAGGCAAATATTATTCAAAATGGCCTTCTGGGAAAAAGGATCGTTGCCATGGCGACGGCGTATTTGTACTTCGGGCAGATTGTGATCCGCATATTTTTGGGGAGCATTTATTTGTAAACAGAAGTGGAGGCAGTTATTTATCTCCACGGAATGAATGTCATGCCAGTTTTTTTTTTTTTTGACTGCGATAGCCTTTTTCGGAGGGAGAAGAACATTTCTTTTTTTATTCCTGATAGCAGCCGTTCCGTTTATATCTACAGTAGAGAAAAATTGCATTTAATGCAAGTACCTGCAATACTACATGATGGTGTAAGGAAGTCAGATCAGTTACCTAATCTGATAAAGCGATTTCACGCAGTAGGGCAAATTCTCAACTTATGACAATTCTGGCTTTAGTTTCAAACGGAAGGGCAGTTTATTGTTTGTCTATTGGCTGTTGTAAACATGAAAATGAATGGGAAGGGCATTATAGTAGTTTGTGACGTTCCGACAAATTGCTCTATAAGTCGATTTCACGCAGTAGGGCAAATTCTCAACTTATGACAATTCTGGCTTTAGTTTCAAACGGAAACGCAGTTTATTGTTTGTCTATTGGCTGTTGTAAACATGAAAATGAATGAGAATGGCATTATAGTAGTTTGAGACGTTGCGACAAATTGCTCTATAAGGCGATTTCACGCAGTAGGGCAAATTCTCAACTTATGACAATTCTGGCTTTAGTTTCAAACTGAAGAGCAGTTTATTGTTTGTCTATTGACTGTTGTAAACATGAAAACGAATGGGAAGGGCATTATAGTAGTTTGAGACGTTGCTACAAATTGCTCTATAAGGCGATTTCACGCAGTAGGGCAAATTCTCAAATTAGGACAATTCTGGCTTTAGTTTCAAACGGAAGGGCAGTTTATTGTTTGTCTATTGGCTGTTGTAAACATGAAAATGAATGGGAGGGCATTATAGTAGTTTGTGACGTTCCGACAAATTGCTCTATAAGGCGATTTCACGCAGTAGGGCAAATTCTCAAATTATGACAATTCTGGCTTTAGTTTCAAACGGAAGGGCAGTTTATTGTTTGTCTATTGGCTGTTGTAAACATGAAAATGAATGGGAAGGGCATTATAGTAGTTCGTGACGTTGCTTCAAATTGCCTTATCCATAAGGTGATTTCACACAGTAGGGCACATCTTAAACTTATGACAATTCTGGCTTTAGTTTCAAACGAAAGGGCAGTTTATTGTTTGTCTATTGGCTGTTGTAAACATGAAAATGAATGGGAAGGGCATTATAGTAGTTTGTGACGTTGCGACAAATTGCTCTATAAGGCGATTTCACGCAGTAGGGCAAATTCTCAAATTATGACAATTCTGGCTTTAGTTTCAAACGGAAGGGCAGTTTATTGTTTGTCTATTGGCTGTTGTAAACATGAAAATGAATGGGAATGGCATTATAGTAGTTTGTGACGTTGCGACAAATTGCTCTATAAGGCGATTTCACGCAGTAGGGCAAATTCTCAAATTATGACAATTCTGGCTTTAGTTTCAAACGGAAGGGCAGTTTATTGTTTGTCTATTGGCTGTTGTAAACATGAAAATGAATGGGAGGGCATTATAGTAGTTTGTGACGTTCCGACAAATTGCTCTATAAGGCGATTTCACGCAGTAGGGCAAATTCTCAAATTATGACAATTCTGGCTTTAGTTTCAAACGGAAGGGCAGTTTATTGTTTGTCTATTGGCTGTTGTAAACATGAAAATGAATGGGAAGGGCATTATAGTAGTTTGTGACGTTGTAACAAATTGCTCTATAAGGCGATTTCACGCAGTAGGGCAAATTCTCAAATTATGACAATTCTGGCTTTAGTTTCAAACGGAAGGGCAGTTTATTGTTTGTCTATTGGCTGTTGTAAATATGAAAATAAATGGGAAGGCCATTATAGTAGTTTGTGACGTTGCGACAAATTGCTTTATAAGGCGATTTCACGCAGTAGGGCAAATTCTCAAATTATGACAATTCTGGCTTTAGTTTCAAACGGAAGGGCAGTTTATTGATTGTCTATTGGCTGTTGTAAATATGAAAATGAGGGGGAAGGGTATTATAGTAGTTTGAGACGTTGCGACAAATTGCTTTATAAGGCGATTTCACGCAGTAGGGCAAATTCTCAAATTATGACAATTCTGGCTTTAGTTTCAAACGGAAGGGCAGTTTATTGTTTGTCTATTGGCTGTTGTAAACATGAAAATGAATGGGAAGGGCATTATAGTAGTTTGTGACGTTGCGACAAATTGCTTTATAAGGCGATTTCACGCAGTAGGGCAAATTCTCAAATTATGACAATTCTGGCTTTAGTTTCAAATGGAAGGGCAGTTTATTGTTTGTCTATTGGCTGTTGTAAACATGAAAATGAATGGGAAGGGCATTATAGTAGTTTGTGACGTTGCGACAAATTGCTCTATAAGGCAATTTCACGCAGTAGGGCAAATTATCAAATTATGACAATTCTAGCTTCAGTTTCAAACGGAAGGGCAGTTTATTGTTTGTCTATTGGCTGTTGTAAATATGAAAATGAATAGGAAGGCCATTATAGTAGTTTGTGACGTTGCGACAAATTGCTTCATAAGGCGATTTCACGCAGTAGGGCAAATTCTCAAATTATGACAATTCTGGCTTTAGTTTCAAACGGAAGGGCAGTTTATTGTTTGTCTATTGGCTGTTGTAAATATGAAAATGAGGGGGAAGGGTATTATAGTAGTTTGAGACGTTGCGACAAATTGCTTTATAAGGCGATTTCACGCAGTAGGGCAAATTCTCAAATTATGACAATTCTGGCTTTAGTTTCAAACGGAAGGGCAGTTTATTGTTTGTCTATTGGCTGTTGTAAACATGAAAATGAATGGGAAGGGCATTATAGTAGTTTGTGACGTTGCGACAAATTGCTTTATAAGGCGATTTCACGCAGTAGGGCAAATTCTCAAATTATGACAATTCTGGCTTTAGTTTCAAATGGAAGGGCAGTTTATTGTTTGTCTATTGGCTATTGTAAACATGAAAATGAGTGGGAAGGGCAATATAGTAGTTCGTGACGTTGCGACAAATTGCCTAATTGTGTGTAGGATAATTTTTAATATTGTCTCACTGAAATTTGTATTTTTTTCCCATTTCTAAAATATAAAAAAACAATTAAAAATTAAAAACTGCCAGTAGCATTGTTTTAATCTTACTCATATTTTATACTCGTACACATAAACATTTTGGCTTGACACATGATTTTAAAATTAATTCTCATTTAATACAAA